>JARKIP010000035.1:61270000-62017500 GCA_029990175.1 Petunia secreta | reverse complement strand
TCCCTCAATTTCCGTCTTACAACTACTATAAAAACGTATAAGCGGATTCTTTCTTTTTCTTGAATGTAAGACTTTTTTTATTACTCTCTACAAAATCTACTACATTAACGAGTCCCAATTTACGAAGACATAAAAATTCTCTCCCCCAACACAATGAACGGTAACACCAAGAAGAAAACTCAAGGACGGAGGAGAATTGCAATTAAGCCAATAAATAATCAAGCTAGTAGGCATGTTACATTTTCCAAACGTCGTTTAGGACTTTTTAAAAAGGCTAGTGAGCTTTGCATCTTAAGCGGTGCAGAAATTGCTATTATTATTCCATCTTTAAAGCGACATCGTCTTTTTGCCTTCGGTCATCCTAGCGTTGACGCTGTTATTGATCGTTATGTTAATGGAAAATCATCGTCCACTACGGCCGATCAATTAAATAACATGCAACGGAATAATCAATACTATTCTGACATTTGTAGAGAATTGGAGGAAGAGAAGAAGAAAAAGAAGGAAATGATTGATGAACGGAAGATCGTGAATGATGATAATGATGGTGGTTTTTGGTGGGATGAACCAACTGATGATTTTGGAATTGACGAACTTGAAGAATTTCTGACTGCATTGGAATAACTGAAGAAGAATGTAACAATGACAGCTGATGAATTGAGCATGACTAATGGTTCTTCAATTCCGCCCAAATCTTCTTCAAATTCAAATATGAATAAGCTAGATTTGGAGCTGAGGATCTGGTGCAATGCAAACCCGAAGGAGTTGCTTAGCACAAACGCGGAAGATAAACAACAAAAGATAAAGATAGAAGCAAGACAAAACTTGCTTCTTTTGAAAGAACGGTGAGGAACCTGTCTCAAAGCTCGATCAAAAGGGACACAAGAATCACCTAAACTATGCAACAATCCTCAAGAGAACATTGCCTCTTGCAAACTGAATGATCAAAGAGGAATGTTCAATCGGATTAACCGAAAGCCACAAGTCCATAAAAGCCCTCACAAGGGGTTGCTCACGACGGAGACAAGAAATGTGCTCGGCACTTTCATTAATAAATCAATGTTCAAAAAACTAGCTACTTGCAATGAAAGGAAAGAAGGTTTATATAAGAAATACTAAGGGTAAACTAGTAAAAGGGTCACAGGCGACCAATAGAAATAAGCCACGCAGGGCTGAGTTAAATTGTGTTCGGCAGACTTTGACTTCGGTAAGCCTTGGCTTCGGTTCTCGATTGTCTGCTCGAACACACTTGTTTTCTTCAGACGCTCAATTCTCCTCGAGCTCATTGTCCTCGGTCACTTTGCCTTCGGGCTCAAATCTGAAGATAATGCCTTCGATTCTTGAGCTCGGCCACTCAGCTTCAGAGCAATTGTTTTCCTTCGGCCAGGCTAAGTGAACGTGCACATCGTGCAGCAGCTTGGCTTGGCTTCTTGTCATCGGTCTCCTCGGTGGATCGATCACTTAATCAGCACGTGGTCGGGCTGCATCATCCTCCCCTTCTTGAGAAGATTTCGTCCTCGAAATCAAGCCCTCCTCGTCCTCTGAAGTCGGACCTACAACACAAGGAACTAAGTCAGCAACATTAAAGGTGTTGGACACGTTATACTCACCAGGGAGGTCGATCACGTAAGCATTGTTGTTGATCTTGGTCAACACTTGAAATGGACCATCCCCTCGAGGAGCCAACTTTCCTTTCCTTTGGTTCGGGAAGCGTTCCTTTCGGAAGTGAACCCAAACCCAATCTCCCTTCTTTAATTCCAACTTTTTACGCCCCTTGTTTTTCTTTAAGGCAACCTTTGCATAAGCCTCCTCGAGGTTCTTTTTCGCCCTGGCATGCAACTCGAGCAAGGCAGCTGCTCGTCGAGTACCTTCAAAATCAAGAACAGAATCTCGAGGCAATGAGGTTAAATCAAGTGGAATCAAAGGATTAAAGCCATACACACACTCAAACGGGGTCATGTTGATCATTCGATGCACCGTTCGATTGTATGCAAACTCCATCATGGGCAAACGATCAGCCCAGTTTCCAACCTTCCCTTTGGTCATTGCCCGAAGAAAAGATCCCAAGGTTCGGTTAACTACCTCGGTCTGTCCATCAGTCTGAGGATGGTGGGACGTCGAGAATAGTAGCTTGGTGCCGAGGGCACCCCACAAACACTTCCAAAAATGACTCAAGAACTTCGAGTCTCGATCACTCACAATAGTACGAGGTACACCATGCAATTTTAACACGTTAGAAACAAACAATGTAGCTACATGTTGTGCATCATCACACTTTTTGCAAGGAATAAAGTGAGCCATTTTTGAAAAACGGTCAACCACAACGAAGATGCTATCATGTCCTCCCCCCGACCTCGGTAACCCTAAGACAAAGTCCATGGATATATCAACCCAAGGTCGATCAGGCACAGGCAACGGGGTGTACAAACCATGAGGGTTGGACTTCGATTTTGCTTTCTTGCAAACGAGACAAGCGTTGCAAAGCTTTTCCACATCTCGTCGCATTTTGGGCCAATGGAACTGCTCGGTCAAGATACCAAGAGTTTTGTCGACACCGAAGTGTCCCATCAGTCCACCAGAGTGAGCTTCTCGAACCAAGAGCTCTCTCCACGATGATACTGGCACACAAACCCTCCCATTCTTGAAGAGGTAGCCATCATGCCATTGATATTTTTCAACCCTTCGGCCACTCAAGATAGCGTCACAAACGCACTTCAGCTTGGGATCGTCCTCGTACATCGTCTTGATGCTTTCGAATCCCATGAGCCTAGAGGCGAGAGTGGTCGCTAAGGCAAATTTCCTTGATAGCGCATCGGCCACAACATTATCTTTTCCCTTTTTGTAATGAATTACATAGGGAAAGCTTTCAATAAATTCAACCCACTTGGCATGTCTTCGGTTTAATTTCTCCTGTCCTCGGAGATGCTTCAAGGACTCATGATCGCTTTTGATCACAAATTCTCGAGGCCACAAATAATGCTGCCAATGGGCGAGTGCTCGAACGAGGGCATACATTTCCTTGTCATACGTTGAGTAATTCAAGGCTGCACCCTTGAGCTTTTCGCTAAAGTAAGCGATCGGCTTCGATTCTTGCATTAGCACTCCTCCGATCCCAACTCCAGACGCATCACACTCGACTTCGAATGCTTTGCCGAAGTCAGGGAGTTGCAACAACGGGGCAGAACAAAGCCTCTGTTTCAACTCTTGGAAAGCCCTTTCTTGGGACTCTCCCCACACAAATGGATTGTCTTTCTTAACTAGCTCGGTTAAAGGAGCTGCCACGGTGCTAAAGTCACGAACAAACCTTCGGTAAAAGCTAGCTAAACCATGGAAGCTACGAACTTGTGATAACGAGGTCGGAGTTGGCCAATCTTTGATGGCTTCGACTTTTGATTCGTCGACTTCGACACCATTAGCACTAACAACAAATCCAAGAAAGACCACACGATCGACACCGAAGGCGCATTTCTTGAAGTTGGCATACAACTTCTCTTCTCGAAGCTTTTCGAGCACTTGCCTTAGGTGTTCGACATGTTCATCCATGGTTCTACTATAAACAAGTATGTCATCGAAATAAACGACAACGAACTTATTTATGAACGGTTTGAGCACATAGTTCATCAATCGCATGAATGTGCTCGGTGCATTGGATAAGCCAAAAGGCATCACCAACCATTCATAGAGACCGAACTTGGTCTTGAATGCGGTTTTCCACTCGTCTCCGGGTTTCATTCGGATCTGGTGGTAACCGGACCTGTGGTCAATCTTTGTAAAGCATGAAGAACCACTTAATTCATCAAGCATGTCATCTAATCGAGGGATAGGATGACGATACTTTACCGTGATTTTGTTGACTGCTCGACAGTCAACACACATTCGCCATGTTCCATCCTTCTTCGGGACAAGGATAACTGGAACGGCGCAAGGACTCAAGCTCTCACGCACGAGGCCCTTGTTCAGCAATTCATCAACCTGCCGTTGGAGCTCTTTGGTGTCTTCGGGATTACACCGGTATGCAGGTTTGTTAGGGATTTGAGACCCTGGCACGAAGTCAATTTGGTGCTCGATTCCTCTCAACGGAGGTAATCCACCTGGCATTTCCTCGGGAAACATGTCCTCGAAGTCCTGCAAAACTTTACGAACAAACAAAGGCAAAGGGTTATCATTAGAAAAATCATCATTAGAGTTTAGAAAGATACCCTTGTGCACGAGGCAAATCATCATCTGACTGTGGTCGTTGCCTCGTAAGATCTCACCGGGTTGCATGATTGCACAAATTCCTTTCACTTCGGGCCCCAATTTTGCCCCCATCGGAAGCTTAGCTTTGGCCGCTTCTTTCAATTCTTTCATTCATTTATAGTCCTCGGTGACTTGTTTTGGAGACAAGGGTTTGAGTATGAAACTCTTCCCATCGAGCTTCACAGTGTAAGTGTTGGATCTGCCATTGTGAACAGCTGTTCGGTCATACTGCCATGGTCGACCCAATAGCAAATGACAAGCTTGCATCGGAACCACATCGAATATCATTTCATCTTGATACTCTCCGATTTTGAACTTGATCCACACTTGTTTGACAACTCTCAATTCTCCACACTCGTTCAGCCATTGTAATTTGTAAGGGTGGGGATGCTTCATCGTAGGTAATCCCATTTGTGAAACCAAAGTTTGGCTCACTACATTGGCACAACTACCGGAATCAATGATCATCGAACACACCTTTCCTCTCACTCGACATCGGGCATGAAAGAGGTTTTCTCTTTGGTTGTCCTCTTCTTCAAGAGTCATGCAGCTCAAATTCCTTCGAACCACAAGAAACATTTCCGGATGATCAGCTTCGGCAGCCTCATGATCATCATCACCTTCAGCTCGGTCAGTCTCCTCGATAAATTCCTCCTCGGTGTCACTCGCTTGCTCATGGACGGTTCCATCTTCGAGCAGAAGCATAACTTTGCGAGTTGGACACTCTTTTGCCATGTGACCATAACCTTTGCACGTGTGACACTGAATATTTGAAGCACTGGGAGAGTTTAGTTGCACTTTACCTCCCACTTCTCTTGATTGGTTAACGGTCACACCCCTCTCGAATGGTCTCTTAGAATCTCGAACAGTGTTGGCACTTGCTTGGACAGGACTTTTCCATTCTTTACCTCGGTTAAAAGGAGTAGAAGTGGTGACTCCTCGATACCGGTTTGCCTTATCGTCCTTCACCAATTTTTCAGCTTCGGTGGCAGCATCGAACAGATCTTCCAACGTGTGATACACATGGAGCCTCAATTGAGACGACACATCCCTAGCCAAGCCATTTTTGAATCTGATAATGGCTTGTTCTTCGTCTTCGACCAGATCAAGATTCAATCGAACCTTTTCGAACTCATCGTGGTACTCTTGGACTAACTTGGACCCTTGCTTTAACTCATAGAGCTTTTGCATTTGAGTCTGCCTGTACTTGGCACTCAAATACTTAGCATCCATTGCTCTTCTCAATTGCGGCCAGGTAGTGACTTCAGGATAGTCATTCCTTCGTCGATGTCTCTTGTCAGATTCCCACCACGTTGATGCATAAGCTTCGAACGAAGCAATGGCATGGACAGCTTTTCTCTCGTCGGTCATCTCATTGGTTTCAAAGATGCGCTCCATTTTAAGCTTCCATTCAAGATACTCATCGGGATCACTAGTTCCTTTAAAGGGTGGAATAGTGATCTTGACACTGTTCAAGTTTGAGTCTCGAACACCTCTAGCCTGTTCGGGAAACTCATCTTCTCGATCATTAGCCTCACGCTCAATATTTCTTTCAACATTTGCGCCTCGGCCTCGACCTCGGAAATTTCCACGACCTCGGTGAGCTTGCCTTCATTGAGCGAATGGCAGCTCACGCTCATATTCGTCCTCGGGAAATTCCTCTTCATCAACCTCCTCGGCAACGGCTCCAAGATCTCTTTGGGCCGTTGGAGGTGGCATTCTTTCTCCTCGGGGAATGCCCAAGTTTTGATAAGCAGCTTGGGGATTGCCCAAGTTAAGTTCTCTTCGAATTGCTTCACTTGTCAACTGATGTTGTCGTACAAGCTCAGCATACAGCTCAGGTTTCATCGGAGTGGATTGGCTCGTTCCAACGCCGGACCCATTCATGGCTACGGACGCGTTTCCCTGCTCGAGGAGAGTCACTCGAGCAGTCACTCCTCTTATTTCGGCACTGACGCCTTGTATCGCAGCCATGAGATCGGCTAACGACACTTCGGGCTTCTCAATGCTTTTGCCATCATTTCCAGCCATGGTACCTGCACAAGTCAAAGATCAAACAAATGTTAGGGTTAGAAATCACCTCACACACTCCCTCACTTTTGATGGGTGGCACTCGGGTCCACTCAATTTATGGGTTCTGTTTTTGATCACTCAAGGACTTGTTAACAGTGGCTCGCCTGATTGATCGGTCCTCTAAGATCCTTCAAGTTCGACAATAGTCACTGTCTCTTCGGGAAGAGTGAAGTGATGTTCGACTCGATGGAGCGGACGCTTTTTAACTGAGCTCGGGGAGTCAAAAGAAATTACTACGAAAGTTTGGACTTCGGTCACCCCTTCGCACGAGTTCCTATTAGCTCAAACGAGTTAGTACGACCTCGAGTAGGACAATTACTCAAAAGATCCACCAACTAGAATTTTGACTCGAAAGAAAGTGAGAACCTAGGAGAATCTACCCTTTGATTCCCTTTTGGAATCTTCCTCGATCACACCAACTCTTGTACGTACAAGAGTGGTCCCTCCTTGGTACGGATAGGGTTTTCCCTTATCCACTTTCCTTTTCTCAGCCGACAAATTTTCACCTGGGGTTTTGAGGTTTACAATTTACCCCTTCTTCTTCAATGGAACAGTGACCTTTGCTCCGGCGTACGGACAATTCTACTTCGGTTCACTGACCACGAATTTCAACAGATCTGGGTTGCTCTTTCAACTCCGGTCCTAGACGACACCGGAGGGAGTCAAAGTCCTTCGAGCTAAGAACCAGTTCACTGTGCCGTACACTGTTACAATTTTGCAACAACTTTCCGGCGTACGGACAACGTTTTCAAACTCAGAACTTCGATTTTCAAACAACAAAACAAACCCAAATCACTCAAGAACCACCATTCTTCACCGGTTTCTTCCAAACACAATGGGGTTCGAGTTTTCAGTCACCATTAAAGCTCAAAACAGTCCAAAAATTCACCAAGAAACCCTAGTCACGAAATTGGTACGTCGGGCACTTGTTGGATTCGGAACTCGATGGTGAACAAGAATCAATGGTTGTTTATTCCAAACAACCAACAATCAAACACAATTTTTGAATTTTCTTTTTAACACTTTTTTTTTTTGGTAAAATAACGACACCAACAGTAACAAAACCAAATCAAGAACACGAAACGGAAAACAAAGACACAACGCACGAAAATAAAGATACTTGAACAGGATTTGAGGTTGTAGAAACAAGCCCAAACCGTGCTCTGATACCAAGATGGTGCAATGCAAACCCGAAGGAGTTGCTTAGCACAAACGCGGAAGATAAACAACAAAAGATAAAGATAGAAGCAAGACAAAACTTGCTTCTTTTGAAAGAACAGTGAGGAACCTGTCTCAAAGCTCGATCAAAAGGGACACAAGAATCACCTAAACTATGCAACAATCCTCAAGAGAACATTGCCTCTTGCAAACTGAATGATCAAAGAGGAATGCTCAATCGGATTAACCGAAAGCCACAAGTCCATAAAAGCCCTCACAAGGGGTTGCTCACGACGGAGACAAGAAATGTGCTCGGCACTTTCATTAATAAATCAATGTTCAAAAAACTAGCTACTTGCAATGAAAGGAAACAAGGTTTATATAAGAAATACTAAGGGTAAACTAGTAAAAGGGTCACAGGCGACCAATAGAAATAAGCCACGCAGGGCTGAGTTAAATTGTGTTCGGCAGACTTTGACTTCGGTAAGCCTTGGCTTCGGTTCTCGATTGTCTGCTCGAACACACTTGTTCTCTTCAGACGCTCAATTCTCCTCGAGCTCATTGTCCTCGGTCACTTTGCCTTCGGGCTCAAATCTGAAGATAATGCCTTCGATTCTTGAGCTCGGCCACTCAGCTTCGGAGCAATTGTTTTCCTTCGGCCAGGCTAAGTGAACGTGCACATCGTGCAGCAGCTTGGCTTGGCTTCTTGTCATCGGTCTCCTCGGTGGATCGATCACTTGATCAGCACGTGGTCGGGCTGCATCAGGATCAATATTTGAATTAGGCTATGAATTATCGTGCTTCCATTGGTCCTTTTGATTTTGATCACCAGGCTGGTGATGATGGCAAATTCTGAAGTTTTTCTTTTAGCACTAGCAGCATTTTTAATGTTTAAAGCATTGATTTGATTCTCTTATTTTCAATCATAGATGTAGCATGTGTTATTACTGTTTTTTAAGGAGCAGTATGTAGCGTTTCTATTTGATGTGTCACTGTGAAGATTGGACAACAATAATATTGATTCTATCTTTAAAACAATATCTAATGACTAATCTACATGGACATTACAACTATCACTATCATACTGGCGCAAGATGAAAGATTGGACAACAATAATATTGATTCTATCTTTAAAACAATATCTAATGACTAATGTACATGGACATTACAACTATCACTATCATACTGGCGCAAGATGATCAAGTATGTCACTTGCTGAATTTTATATCAAATTAGTCTCTCAAACGCAGGTGTATGTCGAGATATGTAGCACCCATTGTTTCTCAAATTATATCATTGCTATTAATATAAATATTTGAATGAATAATTATACTTAAAATAAGTTCATATCTTTTAAATAATGAATGTGGATTGCTAATGTTAACTTATGTGTCGATGTCAGACAGGTTCAATTTTGGAGTGAGTAAGACTGTGTACTGTGGTGTAAGTCTTATTCCGACTGGACGGCAATGACAAAAAGAAATATTCACGGAAGTAGGCGAGATATATTTCACATTACCGCAATTTGTAAGAGTATTATTGTCTATAATGTAACTTCAGAACTGCACTAACTAAAAGTAGCGACTCACAGAGGAGTTGGTATATATGTATTGGATAAAAGCTGACAGGACTTTAAAAGGCGACACGTGTGTACCACGTGGCACGAGCAGAAGTTCCAACGGACAGACATCTAACGGACAGGCATTTATCACGAGCAGACCCAAAGGGGTTATGTGACACTTCATCAGCCAACCCGGTCTAAGTGAGCAGTTATTAACCTCATCATCCATGATCATTCAATTGATGGTCATAAAGGCAATCATTACAACCCAGCGGTTATGCATCCAACGTATACGTGCCCAGCAGTTACATATCCAAACGGATCAATACCCAGCGGTTACGAATCCCAATGGGTGCCTATTAGACTAATAAATAGCATTTGCTCTAAACCACTGTAACAACAACTTTTACTTCCTGTCTACAATATCAATAAGAATACTCTCTCACTCTTGCTCAGTTATTCCATTTTGCTCATATTTGCCTAGCATCTTAGTTCTTTGATCCTCTAAGTACGACTGGTATCGAAAAGTTCTCTCTCTGGGGATAAGCGATACGATACGGTTATTTCTCCTTATTTCTGTCTGTGCTTTATCTTTATTAGTTCATACTTATATCTCGTTCTCGTATTGTCACCATTTTGGTTCGTCGTTCAAACTCTTAATCTCAACTATTGATCGTGACTCCACAAGTATAAATTTAATTATTAATTGGCCTAAAATCGGATCTAGGTTAAACAATTTGGCGACCACAGTGGGAGCCGGTCAATAGCCTTCGCTTAATAGTTTATCTTTGTTGATATTACATCTCTTTTCGTCAGTCTTTTTGTTCTATAACTAACATGGCAGAAAGCAATTCACAACGAACTATCGTAGGCGGAAGTCAGGTAAATACTCCTCCACTCAGTCCTAATTACTCTCTCATTATTCTCCCGATTACTCGTCCGATGGGCAGCAACAATCTTCCCAAGGACCGGTCAGGCAGCGAAATAGGCGTATGCGCTCTCAGAGCACTACCCTACCCAGGAGAGGACGCCATAGGAGTCTCTCCCCTGGCCAAGGGAACCTCCAGGAAACACTCTTTGCTTTCATGCGGGAACAGGCATAGGTAAATCGAGGAATAAATCAAGCGCTCACTTCTCTCCGAAGGAGTAACCCTTCAACTGCAAGGGTTGACGCTGCAGCACCTGGTCGTGACGCACCTTCTTCACATACTTCAAGGCAAGGCGGAGAGCGGAATAACGGAGGTACTGCGGATCCAACGACCCAAGTCAACCAGAATCAGAATGGATGGTCCATGGCGCCTACAGAAGTGAGCCTTGTTGTGGAAGCTCTCACCAAACAATTCAAAGAAAGCCAGGAAGCACTTCAAAAGTCTCTTCACGAGAGAATTGATCAGATACCAGGCGCTCCACCCACGCTGAAGAAAGTCGATGTCCAACGATATTTCCAGCGACCCTGGAAGAAGGAGGCATCCCCAAAGGCGATACCTAAGATGTTCAAAATGCCAAACATTCAGAGGTACGGCGGAACGTTTGATCCCAACGACCACCTCATGATGTTCAGCAACTTTATAAAGGCTAGCGATCTCACCGACGAGGAGATCGAATCTGTTCAATTGAAGAAGTTCGTGGAAATCCTAGCAGATGGAGCTCTACGATGGTACTCAATGTTGCCACCCAACTCCATTGGGTCTTCCGCAGAGATGGCTGAATTGTTCGTGAAGGCACACACAGGCGCTCAGAAGACAGAAACCCGCGTAGAGGATATCTTTGAGATCAAGAAAAGACCCGACGAGTCTCTCCGCAAATACGTGGATCGCTTCCAAAGAGAGCGTATGATGCTCCCTAAAGTACCAGACAGATGGGCGGCGATCGCGTTTACCAAGAGCTTGGATATTAGGAGTTCAGAGGCCGCGCGCAGACTTTACGAGTCTCTTCGTGAGTTCCCAGCAGCCAGTTGGTCAGACGTCTACAACCGTTACAATTCAAAGGTATGTATCGATGAAGATAAATTGATTAGAACAGGTACTCAAGGAAGGGCTCAGGCACGCAATAGTGGATCCGGCGGGAAGGCAGAGACCGAGAGAGCAGACGTACGTTATGAACCGTACCCTGATCAGTCACGCAGCCATTCCAAAGGACGCAACCGCAACAACAAAGGATTGTCCCGGAAGGATGATTCGGAGTCAAACCTCCGTGGAGCCCCAAACCTACCAAGTTTCAACGTGGAAATGACTGAAGTAGTGGCAGCACTCAAAGACATGGGAGAAAAGGTCAAGTGGCCGAAAGACATGAAGACCGACCCAAGCAAGTGAAACCAGGACCTATGGTGCGATTTCCATTGGGACCATGGTCATACCACCAAGGACTGCAAGGCCCTAAGGTATGAAATTACTTATTTATTGAAACAGGGATTCTTGAAGGAGTTCTTGACCGAGAAGGGGAAGCAGACTCACGCGAAGGCTTAACAGAACAAGCCTGGTCCTCCACGAGCATCCTCTCCAAGGAGGACAGTTATTGTTATTTCAGGTGGAATCAAGGTGGACTCCATTACCTTCACAGGAAAGAAGTATGCAAAGGTCTCCATCACACACAACAAACGGCCACGATCAGAAGAAATAATAACATTTGAGGATTCTAATGCGGACGGCTTGCAATTCCCACATGCTGATGTGTTAGTCATAACGTTACGCGTGGCGGAGTTCGATGTCAAGAGAGTACTCATTGATGCGGGCAGTTCTGCAAACATTATCTAATCACGGGTTGTAAGAGAGATGCAGTTGTCGGACAAGATCGTACCTATATCTCGAGTTCTCTCCGGCTTCAAAAACTCAAGCGAGAAGACTCTTGGTGAGATTACTCTGACAACTCTCGCCGAAGGGGTAGCGAAGGAAACAACTTTTCATGTTGTTGATGCGGATCTAGCCTACAACATCATTTTGGGAAGACCTTGGATCCACGACATGCAAGCTGTTCCTTCAACTTATCATCAAGTATTGAAGTTCCCATCCGAATGGGGAGTACGTGAGGTCCGAGGAGAGCAACGCTCTGCCCGAGATTGCTATTCGGTGGCTCTCACACTACCCGAAGAGAACAAATAGCAATTACAGCGACCGGGGCCATATATACCACACGAAGAAGCTGAGTACGAGGTCCTGGAATTCATCATGAAGATGGATGAAAGAGAAAATCACATGCCGACCGTAGAAGCTTAGGAACCCGAAGAATTGTTCGCCGATAAGCCGGAGCGGAAGGTGTACTTAGGGACTGAACTAAGCGAACGCCTACAGGGAGATATCCTCCAGTTCCTCAAGGAGCGGCATACAACATTCGCCTGGTCCCACGCAGATATGACAGGTATTTCTCCCGACATCATTACTCACAGGTTGAACGTCGATCCATATCACCGCCCGGTGAAACAGAAGATGCGCCAGCAAGGAGCCTTTCGGAACCAGGTCATCAACGACGAGATCGATCGG
The DNA here is from genome assembly GCA_029990175.1 of Petunia secreta. Lineage (NCBI taxonomy): Eukaryota > Viridiplantae > Streptophyta > Magnoliopsida > Solanales > Solanaceae > Petunia > Petunia secreta. Next base: position 62,004,993 of record JARKIP010000035.1, on the reverse strand, counting down.
CTGTTAAAAATTGGGTCAGTACGTGAAGTCAAATATCCAGACTGGCTAGCCAACGTGGTTGTTGTACCTAAAAAGAATGGTAAATGGCGAGTCTGCATTGACTTCACGGATCTAAACAAAGCCTGCCCGAAGGATTCATATCCCCTTCCCAGGATAGATCAACTGATCGACGCAACAGCCGAACACGAGGTGCTCACCTTCCTCGACGCGTATTCCAGATATAACCAGATATTGATGGACCCTAGAGATCAGGAGAAAACGACGTTCATAACCTGTCGAGGTACGTATTGTTATAAAGTTATGCCATTTGGATTAAAAAATGCAGGTGCAACATATCAGCGTCTAGTCAAACGAATGTTCCATGACCATATCGGAAAAACTATGGAAGTGTACATCGATGATATGCTGATCAAATCCAAATGAGCAGAGGACTATATGGTACATCTGAAAGAAGCATTCTGAATCCTGGATCAATACAATATGAAGCTGAACCCGGAGAAGTGTGCATTCGGAGTCGGATCGGGAAAATTCCTGGGATTCATCGTTTCTCAGCGTGGAATTGAAGTCAATCCCGCTCAAATTAAAGCCATTAAATCAATCCCAGATGTACTTCGCAATAGGAAAGACGTCATGAAACTGACGGGGAGAGTGGCGGCTCTGCGAAGATTCATCTCCCGATCATCTGACCGGTGCAAGAGTTTCTTCGATGTCTTAAAACAAAACAAGGAGTTTGAATGGACCCCTGAATGCCAACAAGCATTGAAGGATCTGAAAAAATACCTATCCAATCCACCACTGCTCTCCACACCTCAGGAGGGTGAGCAGCTGCTGATTTATTTGGCAGTCTCAGAATCGTCGGTAAGCGTTGTTCTAGTTCGGGAAGAAAAAGGTAAACAACTTCCTATCTATTACATTAGCAAAGCTCTAATTGACGCAGAAACACGCTATCAACCCTTAGAAAAATTGGCGTTGGCACTGGTAACTGCTGCTCGTAAGTTACGCCCTTACTTTCAAAGTCATTCGATAGCTGTGGTTACAACCTTTCCTTTACAAAATGTTCTGCACAAACCTGAATTTTCAGGAAGGTTAGTAAAATGGGCTATAGAATTATCTGAATTTGATATCACCTACCAGCCTAGGGTAGCAATAAAGTCACAAGTTTTAGTGGACTTCGTGGCAGATTTCAGCACTAATATATACCCTGAGGCAGAAAGAGAAGCTATTCTTTATGCAGGGCAGGCTCCTGGCACGTGGACCCTTCACACAGACGGCTCCTCGAGCATCAAAGGGTCCGGGCTTGGATTAGTTCTCGTCGCTCCATCCGGTGAGACGGTAAGGCCGGCTATCAAGTGCCCATTTATTACTAACAATGAGGCCGAATATGAGGCCATTATTGCACGATTAGAACTAGCCCGAAGTTATGGAGCAACCATCGTCAAACTAAAAAGCGACTCTCAGCTGGTGGTCAATTAGATAAATAGAGGCTTCATTGCACGAGAATCCAGGATGCAAGTGTATCTCGCCCGAGTGAAAGAACTCCTAGCAGAGTTTGACGAATGGGAAGCATTTCTGATTTCACGGGAAGAGAACCATGAAGCTGATGCTCTCGCAAATATGGGATCAGTGGCAGAGATAGGGGCAGCCAGCTCTTCAGCTGTTGTTCAACTTCTCTACACGACCATGGACAGAGAAAAGTTCGAAGTCAACACCATCAACGCTACTTGGGTCTGGCGGAATGAGATAACAAACTATCTTATCCATGGAACTCTACCCGTAGATACAAAAGCTGCTCGCAAACTCCGAATAAAAGCTGCTCGGTATACAATTCTCAACGGCGAACTCTACCGTAAAATGTTTGCAGGACCTCTCGCAAAATATCTCGGACCGAGTCAAATCAATTATGTGATGAGAGAAGTCCATGAAGGCTGTTGTGGAATCATTCCGGGGGCAAGGCGTTAACCCGAAAGCTGATTTGCAGGTTATTATTGGGACAAAATGGAGAAAGATACGAACGAATTTGTCAAAAAATGTGACAAATGCCAGAGGTTTGCCCATCTTCTCCATCAGCCAGCAGAACCACTCCACTCAATAATCTCTCCGTGGCCCTTCATCAAATGGGGGATGGATATTGTTGGTCCTCTTCCAACAGCACCGAGAGGGATGCGCTTCTTATTGATCATCACTGATTACTTCACAAAGTGGGTTGAAGCGACAGCATACACCAGGATACGATAAACGGAGGTTGTCGACTTCCTCTGGCGTTTTGTCGTATGCCGCTTTGGAGCACCTAAGGAAATAGTCATGGACAACGGCCCACAGTTTATCGGCAAGAAAGTGACTAGGTTCCTCGGCGATCTGCACATCAAAAGGATCACTTCCTCTCCATACCATCCTGTCACCAACAGACAGGCAGAATCTACCAATAAAATCATTGTTGAATCCCTTAAAAAGCGCCTCGAACAGGCAAAGGGATGCTGGGTAGAAGAGTTACCTGGAGTACTATGGGTTTACCGCACAACAATAAAAATGAGTACTGGAGAGACTCCTTACTCATTGGTATATAGTGCAGATGCTCTAATCCCAGTTGAAATAGGAGAGCCCAGCCTGCGATACGCACATGCCACTAAAGAAACAAACTTAGTCAACCTCTCCGAAGAGCTGGACCTCCTCGAAGAACGGAGAGAGCTAGCTCTTGTACGAGTAGTCGCTCAGAAAGAACGAATCGAACAATATTACAATCGGGGACTGCGCGTACGAAGCTTCCAGGTTGGAGACTTTGTACTCAGAAAAGTCTCCCAAAGCATACAAGAAACAAATTCAGGGAAGCTTGGCCCTAACTGGGAAAGCCCCTACAAAGTAGTCGCTTCAGTCGGTAAGGGATCTTATTGCTTGGCACGACCAGACGGCTCCACTGTCCCGAATAGTTGGAATGTGGTCCACCTCAAAAGGTATCACTTTTAAGTGGTAAAACAGTTAGTTATCTTAAACTTACCTTTTATTTTCACGAAAGTTCTTACCGTTATTATATTTTCTCTCTAAATGGTACTAACGACCTAAACAAAGTCAGATCCGTTTAGCTCAACTGGTAGAGCTCGAAGTTTTTCAACTTCGCGGATGTGGGTTCGAATCCCACAACGGACACACTCCTCGTTTGGTTATATGTGTTCTATATGCAGCTCACCGCAACTCTTTTCATGTTATCACTTCACGTGCTCTAACATAAAAACAAGGAGGGTGGTGAGAGGCCCCTGTAGGCCAGGTAAGACCTTCATAAAGGCAAAAAACCTTGCCAAAAGGCGAATTTTTAAAGTTTTTCAAAAAATTTTACGTGACAAGACTTCCACGATAATAAGAGAAGTCGTTCACAAGGCCAACGACTCGGCCAGAGCCAATCTACAAAGCCGTGCAACAACTTTCGACTATCAAAACGATAAGCAAGGTTATGCGCACAGAGCAACGATTCGGCAAAAAATCCAACGACAGATTCGGTCAGATTACTTACAACTTACGACCTCTTCCTAACAAAAGGCTAAGTTAAAAATATTCGGGCAAACTTTTGGAGTCAGAACTTAATAAAGTTCAAACTTCAGAAAATTCCCAAACATAAGGCACGAAAGCCACAACACTTGCAAACGAAAGATCAAAAGTTCAGGCTAAATATAGTCATTGAATGGATCTAAAAGCATATATACATTATCCTGTAAAATGATAAGATGCCGAAAACGCCTGACAGAAGTTTACAAAGTCATCAAAGGCAAAATAAAACCGGGCATACAAGAGACCAGAGAGTCTTTACTAGACTTCTGTCCACAAACAACCAAATCTGGCTCTCGCCAGACAATAAAAAAAATCAATCAAAGATTGGGAAAGGGCATCAACATTTGGGGCTACGATCAGAACCCGACGCACCAGCTCCGTAGGTTCTGCCATCGTCCCCTGAATTCTCGCCATCGTCTTCGTCCTCATCTTCATCTTCACCTTCAGACTCCTCAGGAGAGAGATTCAGTGCTTGTCTTATTCTACCAACATCACTTTTTGTCATCTGCAGCATCTCCTCAACATTAACTTGTTTAGTTTGAATCTGCACGAGCAATAAACGTTTAGCCTCAAGCGCAACAAGCTTGGCCTTACTCTCAGACTGACCGCGTAGGTTTGCCAAGTCTTTGGTCAATGTGGCCTGAGCACTCATCAATTGAGCGACCTGATCCTTGGCAGCCTGAAGCTCAGCTCTGGCCTTAATAGATTCTTCATTGGCTCTTTTCACATCCATCTCAAGGGATGCACGATCATCAATAGCACTGTTCAAAGAAGCTGTACATTCTTCAAGTAATCTCTTTAGACCCTGAGCAGAGCGTGCGAACCCTTCTTTTTCTTCAAGAAGAAGGGTCTTCTCCTTGGTGAGTGCGTTAATCTGCTCGACACGTTCATTGTCAACATCAGTTAGCCGATTAACCTCACCCCCTAGGAGACCACAGTGCCCTGTCAAGATCTTGTTCTCCTTCAGAGCATCCAGCAACTCTTTCTATACCTCAAGTACTTGATCGACGTTGTTAATCCTGGAGCGAAACATGAGCTCGGCAGCCAGCATACTTGACTGAAAAAGCAAAATAAGTCAAGGTTAGAAGTCCGAGGCTAAAGTTATTCCCAACACAAAGCGGGAAACACTTACCCGGGCAGAGTCAGGAGCAATCTGAAAGGCCAACTCCTCATTACATAGCTCCCTCAGCACCCATTCTTCACGGGGACCGATGAGCGAAGAGACCGCCTTTGCCAAACCACCCGGTCCGGTTATGAAGTTAACATCAGGGGCAAGTTTTAGGGTATTCTTCCTCTCACAGTACTTGGGTTCCCAAGCCTGCTCAGAAGGATAATTTGGCCCAAACTTGTAACGGACACCCCTGATATCCTTTAATTCGGTCTGGCCACCGATGACTGACCGCCAGATGAACCTTGTTGATGAAAGGTTAGAATCACCTTCCACTCCAGGATTTATCGTCTCGCACTCGCGAAGACCGACAGGCGTCGCCCCCTCAGTAGCCACATTCTCTAGGTCCTCGAAACGAAAAACACGAGGACCCCGGCTACCATCTTGGGGAACTTCTTCCCTTACTTCTTCCTCTTCTTCTTCTTCTTCTTCACCCACCTTTCTTTTCCCCTTATCTATACGAGGAGCTGCCTTCACCCCGTCATCAACTCGGGGACTCCTCTCCGGAGTACGTACAGCCTCCTCCTCACCCTCCTTCTATCACTTCGAAGATAAGGCTTTCGCCTAAGGGGTTCATCAGCTTCGACCTCAGTATCTGAAAGATAGATAACCTCCTTGGCTAAACCCTCTCCCCGTGCAGACTCGGGGACTTCAGCAGTAGACCTAACATTCTCTTCTACAGACTCCGGTACATTGGCTCTAATCGAAGGCTCACCCCCAGCAGATGAGGCTTGCCCGGCAGCCACAGAAGTCTTACGAGCAGACCTCTTCCGTGCTCCGCCCTCATCCTGGCTCTTCTTCTTCCTTTTCAGAGAGCCCAGACCACCGGACAAGAGTTCCTCGCCCCCTCCCTGCTGCGCAGTGCCTCCACCGAAGCCAGTATAGCCGCGACCTCAGCATCTGGGTCAGCGACGAGCTCGGAAGGTCCACCTTGGGGAGGAGCAGGAAAGAAATCTCCTCGAGTACCCAGACCTACAAAAAGGTAAAACGGTCAGACACGGAGAAGTTTCAAAGGAGAAGAATAATCATAAAAGCAGAAATATTCTCACCATGATTTTTTACGGTCAAACCCTTATGCGCAGCAAAATGCGCCCATTCTCTCCTCTCAGGAGCGAACTCCTTCAAAATTGCCTCAACCCATGCCGTTAGCTCATCAACAGATATGAGCCCGTCGTAGGGTTGCTTGGCCGCTACAAAAGGAAGTTGAACGGAGTATGAAGATGAGAAGAAAAAGAAGAACACGAAAAATTTCAAAAATACTCGGGGACTTATGCTTCCTGTTCCAGACTTCAGGAAGATAAGTCTTGTCGCCAAAAGTCAAGGCCGAGGAGCGCACGAACAGATACCGGTGTAACCAACCTCGGTCACCTGTATCCTCAGAACTGCGCACCAAGCCCTTGCTCCCGCGCATCCTGGCATTCACATAGCCATCTTTAAAAATTTGTATACTATACAAAGAAATAAAATGTTCGTATCCAAAAGATTGATCGGTTTCTGTCGAAAACCAATCTAAAAGTATAACTATTCTGTATATACTGGGGCACAGTTGCCCCGGGCAGAGCAGGTACTCCCTGCAGAGCCTCTCCAGCACAGGGTGCAGGGGTAACCTACATCCCACTGTGAAAGGGTAGGTACACATGGCTGTCCACCCAGCCCTGTGGGAAGTAATATTCTCCTTCTCGGAGACCGGCAAGAGGGGAACCTCATCATCCCAATGACAGTCCATCCTCACCCGTGGGATCAACTCCTTCGTGATCCCAGACCTAAACCTATACGCCGGCCAGTTGTGCGTATCTCCCTGATGATTATTAAAGGACTTAATGTTACAGTCCGCCTCTAATTCACCCCACATTTTGGGGATTATCTCCGCAGCAGTAGCATGAGCAACCCTGGGCCTAGGAGTGGCCGCAGAAGAACTACCAGCCGCGTCGACGTTTTGATTCTTTCTAGCTCTTGAAGTCATGATTTCAGAAAAGTTATGAAGTTATCAAGAAGAATTCAAAGCTGATTCAAAGGTTTTCAAAGAACAACGGAGAAGAAATAAAAGCAAGTAAAAGTTTTCTCATCCAGCATACCCCTATTTATAGGAATGAAGATTCGGCCCCTCAACTTCCTTCGAAACACGTGGAAGTCATCCAAGAGACAACAAACAGATCTGGCCGTCAAAAGAAGGAATAGGTTTCACCAAATTTTTTAGTGTCATCATTTCCCTGAAGTGCAGCGGTCACCTCGCGATCGACAGGCGACATGTGCACGTGATTGAGGCGGTTAAAATCATTACTTTTACTCTTGGGACGCGCAGTAATCACTTCAGAATGGACTGCAACCACGCAGGCGTGCCAGCTGCAGTTACTTTTTTATACGGCGCATTAAATGCGCACGTCATAAGGGCTTGTCACGTAGCTGATAAGGTTCGTACGTCACCAAGCCTCGTCACACGAAGACAAAAGTTTACAAAGAATAAACTTCCGCCAAAATTCCTATCCACTCCTCAAACAGATACTCTGCTCGAGAAGTGCGGGGACTATCTGTATTGGATAAAAGCTGACAGGACTTGAAAAGGTGACACGTGTCTACCACGTGGCACGAGCAGAAGTTCCAACGGACAGACATCTAACGGACAGACATTTATCACGAGCAGACCCAAAGGAGTTATGAGACACTTCCCGGTCTAAGTGAGCAGTTATTAACCTGATCATCCACGATCATTCAATTAATGGTCATAGAGGCAATCATTACAACCCAGCAGTTATGCATCCAATGGATACGTACCCAGCAGTTACATATCCAAACGGATCAATACCTAGCGGTTACGAATCCCAACGGCTGCCTATTAGACTTATAAATAGCATTTGCTCTAAACCACTGTAACAACAAATTTTACTTCCTTTCTACAATATCAATAAGAATACTCTCTCACTCTTGCTCAGTTATTCCATTTTGCTCATATTTGCATAGCATCTTAGTTCTTTGATCCTCTAAGTACGACTGGTATTGAAAAGTTCTCTCTCCGGGGATAAGCGATACGATACGGTTATTTCTCCTTATTTCTGTCTGTGCTTTATCTTTATTAGTTCATACTTATATCTCGTTCTCGTATTGTCACCATTTTGATTCGTCGTTCAAACTCTTAATCTCAACTATTGATCGTGACTCCACAAATATAAATTTAATTGTTAATTGGCCTAAAATCGGATCTAGGTTAAACAATATATATGTGTGATTTCATCTTTTTCAAATGTATACAGAATCTTGTCTGCAAGAGATAGAAGCAAATAATAGCAGAGTTATAAGTCAAATGGCAACATCTTTCATCGGACATCCATATTGTACAGCTACATATGTTACAAAAGATTATGCTACAAAAATTTTCTATACATATAGAAATTTTCTCCAATCACCAAAAGATGATGAATGAACCGAAAATCCCCGTTGAAGTAATGCTAAGCTCAATAACGGACAAAGCAGTCGAGAAAGTCTCTCCAATCTTGAGTTTAAAAAAAATCCACAAAACTTCTTCACAAATATTCTCAACGATTACAAATGCAATGCTGGATTTGAAATCATTTTTGGGGAGCTTTAAAGAAGAGAATCGAACACGAAGAATAAGAAAAACTCCAAAACATAAACTTTATATAAAAAGGCAACGTTGTTGCCAAGTTGAACCCAGCTAAGGGAAATAAAAGTGGGATTAAAGGTAAGAAACTCTTAAGTCTTCATGACATGCCAATCAGATTGTTTAATATGACATTTGATGTCTTTAATACTGTCCCTGACTTCTACCAAGATTGTGTAGTCTGGTAGCTGCAAATTTCCAGCATACCAAAATCACCATTTTGTATGATTAGAAGTACAATTAGTTAGCCGGAATATGACTTTTTGGGGAGTAGTACCTTCATTTCTGTATTTTGTCAACTGCCCACACACAATCACACTGAACTTCATATGGAATATTTGTTAGTTACTCTGTAAATTTACAACTCGCCATGCCAAATTCAGCGCACAATGAAAATAAAAAATGAATTTTGACAATTAGAACATTGTCTTGCCAGCACACTAAGAACATTATGAAGAAGAAACAATCGGAAAGGATTTAAACAGATTAATTTAAAAAACAGTGTAAACGTGAAACAAAACAATGCAAATAGGGAAATAAAAATTCATGCCTTTTGTTGGATGAAGCTTTGCTTCTCTGGTATGGTAGGTATTTTTAATTTTGTATCTTGGTTTGTATTGCTATTCACATGGAAAAAATCAATGAGAAATCATATATTTAGTCTCTATTGTTGAAGTCAATTGAATTGACGATATAAATGTTCACTTTTTTTTGGTTAAATACGATAATATATTAATGATAGTAATTAAGGCGGATTACATAAAATGTTTGCATGGATGCCCGTGGGATCTAGCACATTAGAGTTAGTACAGAACATAGGAATTGACATGAGTGCATTTAGATTTTCTAAAGAAGACAACACACGACAAGTACTATCCGAAAGGGTGGTCGCAAAACTTGTGCCATCCGATCATCCATAAAAGCTGCATAACAAAGGAAGGTGGCACTGCATAATGGAAAACTACATTTGGATTGGACCCTGAGGGAGCCCCTTTCACCAAAAGATGGACGACTTTGTTGCTCTGCCTGAAATTATGCCGGATTGTTGGCATCCGCAGCTTGGTCATTTTTAACCTGCACGAATCAATGATAGAAGCATAAGTGGGGGTAGGCTTGTCTAACAAATTGATAATTTCTGTTGAATCCGTTTCCACTTCGAGAGGAAATAAATTATTTTGGCTTGCTATAAGTAAACCTTATTGAAGTCCTACAAGTTCAACTTGAGTATGATTTTGTCCAAAAACTCTGTTTTGATAGCCTAAGATACAGTCTCCATTATAGTTATGAAATATTCCACCAATACTAGCTTGGTTACAGTTAGGTTTATACGCGCCATCGATGTTAAGTTAAGTTAGGGCGAGGGGGTAAACATTGAACTTTAATAACCCTAGTAATGCTTTTGCGATGCTCTTTTAAGGTAAGCAATTTATATTTTAAGATGCGATTGTGCACTTGACCATAAGATAGTTCATTATTCGTATTATTGATATTGTTGTGATTGCGATTCAACCACAAGTTCCATAATGCAAAAGACAAAAATTCTAACCATGAGTAGTAACGATTATAAGCATGAGTAATGAGGTTCCTAAGGTCAGTCAACCAGTTTTGAGTACTAATAGTGCTAGTGTCGATTGACCCCTCTCCTCAGAATTTTAAGGCAGTAGAACATCCCAAAAAAATGTGGTACTGATCCTCCTGACAATTTCTACAGACTAGACAAGTAGAGTCAATGTTGATACCAGTTTTAGATAAATAGCTTATAGTTGGGAGTCTATTATGCTGATATTGCCATAGAAAAATGTTATTTTATTGAGGGAGTCCAATTCCCAAATCCACATAAAATCCAGACTCTTACTAATGTGATTTTCCAAAATAGGATATGTGGACTTAACTGAGAAGAGGCTATTGCTATTAGGACCCCAAATAGGGTAATCAATGTCTGACATATTTAAAGAGGGACTAGTATTATGGAAAAGGTCATGAATTTCCTCTGGAAGAGTAAGAGAAAAAGAAGAAAAATCCCATACATGCCCCAGGGCAATGTCTGACACTTTCAAAGTGTACTCATTTAACTGAAGGGGCCCATTAATTTGGCTTCTAAGGCTTCTCCTATTTAGTAACCAACTTTGATTCCATAAGGATATGCTTTTACCATTGTCTAAGACCCAATGAGTGTTGTCTAAACAAATAGGTAAGGCTCTACTAATACTCTTCCAAACTAAGGAGTTTGTGGCTTTGGTAGTCCTGGTAATATATTTATTACTAACAACCTTCGACCAAAGGGCATTAGGCTCAGTCAACAGCCTCCAATTTAGGCTAGTAACCGTAGCCAAATTTTTTCTCCGAGCCTTGATAATGTTGAGACCCCCTAAATGCCTAGGTTTAGTCACAGTATCCCATGAAAGAAGGTGAAGTTTCTTCTTATGATCAGTGGTGTCCCATAGAAAGTTTCTTTGAATTTCGTCTATAGAATTCAAAGCTTTAAAAGGTAAAAGATGGAATTACATGATGTGGTTAGGGATAGTATTAAGAGTAGAGTTAATTAGAGTAGTTCTCCCCGCTATGTTGAGAAAATTAACTTTCCATCCAGCTAGTCTATTCATAAGATTGTCAAGAACAAACATGTAATCAACATGTCTTGGCTTATGATTTATAATAGGGAAGCCTAAATATTTTTCTATAATTATTACCAATTTGAATATTTAGAATACCACTAAGATGAGAAGCTAGGGTGTGGTTAGTGTTACTAGAGAAAATAACTTTAGATTTAGCATTGCTAACTTTTTCTCCTGACCAAGCACAAAATAAGGCCATAGTGTTAGTGAATTGTCCTGGCTGATTTCTCAGTAGCTCTAGCCATAAAGGTGAGGTCATCAACAAATAACAAGTGAGATAACTCAGGACCCTGAAGAGACAATTTTATAGGCTCCCACAGATTAGCCTCAACTTGATTATTAACATAAATTAATAGAAGTTCTAGACAAAGTATAAAGATGTATGCAGACATAGGATCTCCTTGCCTAATGCTCCTTGAAGGGGAGAAAAAAAATCAGATTTTGCTCCATTCACAAGAACTGAAATTTTTGAAGAAGTGACACAAGATAAAATAAGTCTAGAAATTTCATTAGAAAATTTGAAAAAACAAGCATTTTTCTAATAAAGGACCATTCAATTCGATCAAATGCTTTCTCTAGGTCTATTTTCACTATCATTTCATTTTTATAACCCTTCATATGATTAAATTTTGAAACTACCTCTTGAATAATAATAACATTATCCGATTCCCTCCTATTTTTAATAAAACTAGCTTGGCAAGGGTTGATAAGAGCATCTAAATAAGGCTTGATATGATTAGCAATAATTTTGGTTACTACTTTGTAGATAGTATTACAAAGACCTATAGGTCGAAAATTCTTCAAATTAACAGTATTTTTTAAATTTGAGAATAAAACATAGATACGTAGTATTAACATCAGTAGGCATTGTACTATTTGAAAAAACCTGATGAAAAAAATTCTAACAGATTCTTCAACAAGATCCCATTTTTTTGGAAAAATATAGGGTGCAGTCCATCGAGACCAGAGGCCTTATATGGTTTGAAAGAGCAAATTGCACTTTTAATTTCCACATCCATAAAGGGTCGATCAAGATTTGAAAGATCTTTCCCATCATACTAAGTTGCGCTATTAGCCAGAGGAGTCAAGGTACTAGAAGTGTGATTAGTGGTGTAAAACTCTTCAAAGAAAGATAGAGCATGAAACATAATTTTTTTTATGATCAAATATAAGGCTACCAGTTTCATCTTGAAAATAAGTAATTTTATTCCATCTTCTACGATTAAGGGTAGTAGTGTGAAAAAAATTTGTATTATTGTCACCCTCGTTGAGCCAATTAATCCTAGATTTTAATCGCCAAAATTCCTCCTCTTGTTTTAAGATATTGCTATAGTCTAAGATCAAGGACTTTTCTAGATTTTGCAAAAACCTGCTGCTAGGGTAGTTAGGAGAAAATTGAATACCATGATCCTAGCAAGAGTGTCAGCCTAATTCTTAAATTATTACCAAAAACATTTATGTTCCAAACTTTTATATTTTCTTCAAATAATCGTGTAGCCTCGCATAAGGTGCGATTTCACCAAACATCTTTAACCACATTCTTGAAGTCTCTGTGGGTCAACCACATTGCCTCTAACCTAAAGGGCTTAACGGCACTAGAAGACATTTTTTTTATCTAGACTAAGCAAGATAGGGTTATGGTCAGAATATGTTTTAGGAAGATGTACCACACTAGCATCTTTGAATAAGGTAATCCATTCATTATTAGCAAGTCATCTATCGAGACGTTCAAAAATCAATCCTTCTTTCCTATATCTATGATTCGACCATGTATACTTAGGACCCTTGAACTCAAGATCAATCAGATTACAATAATCTATGCAGTTTTTAAATTTGCTAGCATTATTAATACTAATAGGTCGACTACCCCATTTTTCATCTTGAGAGAGGGTTTGATTAAAGTCTCCAGCGACCAACCATGGACCCTTATAATTATAAAAAATATTAATCAAGTCATTCCAAAGCAATTGTCTCTTAAAGCTGCATGTACTAGCATAAATGATAGAAAAAAGCCAAGTAAAATTAAAAATAAGATAGTTTACCTTGATCATGACATACAATTCATTCCCTTTGATTTGGATGTCAGTGACTGTGACAAATTCATTTTTTCAAAGTAAGACAATACCACTAGAACGACCCTCAGCAGGTATCTCAGCAAAATCAGTGAAATAAAACCTCGCCCTAAAGTCATGGTGGTCATCCATTTTAGTTTCAAGTAGAGCAACTACCACAGGTCTATAAGTTTCAACAATTGCACCAAAATGTATACGAAAGTTTGGATTACCAGCACCCCTAGCATTCCAAATTATAAAATTAGTTTGTCTATTCATATTAGGATTAGGGTTAGGGTTTTCAACAATGTCCATTTCAGATTCATTCAATAGAGTTGGATTCAAAACCACTACATACTTCTCCACAAATTTGTTGGCTGGTGCTCTCACATCCAGGGAGCACTTGTGAAGAGTGGGATGTCAAGTCAAGATACATTTCCTGTCTAACCTTTCTTTGTAAAGAAGAATTGTTATGTCTTTTAGGTTTGCAAACTCCGTGTGACTCTCCCTCCCCCTTAGCACGATTTGCTCTAGTTCCTCTCTCATATTTTCCTTTTGTTCTTGTTGATTGGGATGGTTTCATGGAGATAGAGGAGGGGCTGGTGGAGGTAGCACATCCATCTGCATGGGAGGTTGTAGAGCCCTTGAGGTGCCATTGGGACATTCAGTGGGTTCATTTGGGGGTGAGGACCATGCATGTTTATTGGTGCATGAAAATGCCTGTTGTTCATTAGATCCCAAGGAGTGAAGATTGGTCCCTGGGAGGTAGTACACGTGGGGCGAAAAAGGGAAGATCCATGAGTTGATGGTCATGTGGATACATGAGTTGTGGCCACTTATTGTTCATATAATTCTGCATGGTGAGATGCATCCCCTCGCTCACTATCAAGGCTAGATAGTGAGGATCTTGAATTATGGCAAAACCTTGGAGGCCATTCACAAACATTGGGACTTCTAGGGCATGCCCCCATAATGTTGATTCCATCCATAATTGTGGAACACGATTTGGTTGTGGAGGGATGGTGAAAATCAGAGGTTGTAGTGGTGGCATTAGTGGAGGGATTTGCATGTCGTTTTGAGGTTGATTTTGTGGATTCATCTTTTTTGATTTGTGTAGAAGTAGTAATTTTTCACTAGTAGTCTGGAGCTTAGTCGAGTGTGAGTTAGAGTTAGTTTCCCCATGTGAATATATAGAGTGTTCGTGAGTAGAAATATTTGTCGAGTGAGTAACTAATTGCATGGCATTTTGCGTGTGTGAGTAACAAAAAATGTCAGCCTTTGGAGAATCTGTTGACACCCAATTTTGTCCCGGAGATTTTCAAAATTAAAGGTTTAATTATTCTAAAATTAAAATTAATTTTTGAAATTAAAGACAAATTGCTTAATTTCAAATAAAGTGGCTAAAAGCATAATTCGTAGCTTAAATCTGTCCTATCCATGCAAAACATATACAAGACATTATACACACATACACCCTCAGTCCCTCACCATCAGCAACCCGTTAATCCCAATCCCTTACCTGATTAACCCCTAATCCCAATTTTTCCCTCCCAAATCCAATGAATCAGTCCAATTTCCAGCTGTAAGATCGTACCATAAGCGAATCATTGAGCTCCAGCTTTGTCCTTTCGATTGTATGAGGAGCAAATCAAAATCGTCCAAGTCATGATAATCCGAGCGTCCATTTTTGAATCCGAGATTGAATCCAACGTATGTGATTCGTTTTCATCACTTTGCACTCAGTTTCCCACATCGTTTTGCACCCTTTTTCAAGCCCTAGAATTTACCTATAAATACCCCTTTCGATTCACAGAATTGGGGGTCGGATTTTGGTTGAAGGAATTGAGGGACTTCGGAAACGAGGACCCTCTTAGTGCTTTTTCAATAGCGATTCATTTTTCCTTCCTAATTTCCGACCTTTAAATTTTGTAAATCGTCGAGTTTGCATTGCTTGTTCGGGCGTAAGGTCTTCAGATCAATCGCCTCGAGTCACTGCGTCGAAGAAGGTAATAAACCTACCCTTGTTACGGCTTCAGTTTTTCATTTTTATGTGTGTAGAGTGTTCTTTATTTCTGTGAAATTCTTGTTGTAGTTCCCTGGTACTCTGTCAATGAAATGGAAGCTGCACTTGTATATAAAAACAAGTCAAAGAAAATGAAGTATCCTGATTTATGATTATCTGAATAAGCATGTTCCCTGTTTTATGAAGTAGCTTGTTCCCTGTTTCTCTGAATAAGCATGACAAAGCTGGTGTCTTGGCACTATTTTAGAACTTGTAACTAGGTAAATGGCTTATTTTAGAGAGTGATATGTGAGTAACAGGATCGCAACCTATTTCGCAACTCATTTGTTTAAAGTTTTTCTTTAAAGATAATTGTTGGTTAAAATCAGATGTAAAATCCTAGGAAGTGGTCTCGATTTATATTGAAACCTTAAATGAAATGTCTTTGCCCAAGATTTCAGTTTTACTTCATAAATGCCTTTAGTGTTTTGCATGACTAAATTGTGAGATTAGATGTTTGGAGTTTGGGAGTTGGTTAAGGGTGTTAGAGGTCTGTGAGCTGTCTGTTGAGTTCAGGAGAAAGTTGCAGGGTGTGTAGGAATTGGTTAGGGGTCTGTGAGGTATGGGTAGATGATTTCAGGTAGCTTAAGGTCTTGCTAATGTTAGCCTGGGTTAGAGAGAGATCTATTATGGTTTGTGGAGGGGTCCAGGTGTATGTGAATGTGTGTGTGTGTGTTCAAAAGATGTGTGTGCAAGTGTTCAGGATGTGTAGTTGTCAGGAGGGATTCTGGGAGGTTGCAGGAAGTTTCAGAGTTGTATAATGGTGTTTGTGAGTAGATGAGGCTGTCAGCTCATTAGTATGCTCGGCTAGTTTGCAAATGAAGGTGATTGGTTTGAAGGCAGGTTCTGGGAGCTTTCAGAACTATATAGGCAGTGAGAGGTTCTGGAGCAGTCTAATGTTTTATAAGGAGGATGTAGAGGTGCTGTCAGGTCTGTGAGCATGAAAGGAAGTCTGCATATGGCTTTAGGAGCTTAGGGTCTGGGAGTTTGTTCAGATTGGAGGGGATGGTTGTTCAGGGCAGTGTGAATGCCTGATTGGTGTGTGTGCAGGCAGTGTAGTGGAGTCTAGTGAGTTTGTAGTTTTCTGAGAAGGTATTAGATGTGTTCAGGTAGTATAGTATAGGCTTGCAGGTTCAGGGAGAGTATAGGGTGGTCTGTGAATGTGAAGGGGTGTTTGCTTGGTTGCCCTGGGTTAGTGCAGGTAGTTTGTCCAGTAATTAGAGGTGTTTTTGAGATAGTGTAGGCTTGTTGGTAGGTTCAGGAGGCTGCAGGTGGTTGATTAGAGGATGGTTGGTAATAGTTTTAGCAAGTTGAGAGTTGTTCTAGGCAGTAGAATGGAGTTTTCTAGTTCTTGGATCATTACAGGCAGTTCTTGTAGTAATGTTTCAGGTCTGCAAGGCAATTGATTGAAGTCTGGTTGTTTGTGTGTTAGGGAAGCAGAGTTTGTTCTTTTCCCTATTGCTTGGGTGATTAGGAGGGATCTGTGAGTGTATTTGAAATGAGTTGATAGTCGGGTCTCATTATCTTTTATGCTACTAAGGTTTAGAGTGTTATAACTTTCTTTTGGATAACATGCTATTTCCTGCTTCCAAATTGCATTTGTGTGAAATTAAGGGTAAATCTTGCTGGTGAGAATGTGGGAGGTAATCATAAGTAGTTAAGATTGTTGTTATGGTTGATATATGAGCCCATTTTACATTGTTTCTTTATCATTGATCGAGCTTCAATTGTTTGCTGTCAAGTGGAGAAATGATCAGTAGGTTCCTTCCATAGCTTATCTAGTTTTAAGAGTTTGATCTGTATTGCCTAGATATATATTCTATTGAATACATACCACATTTGACATACACAATAGTTAAAGTTGAAATATTTGTCGTTTTTATGCATTGATTAGCTTCGGATCCCGACTGATGTATTTTTTATCTCATCCTAAGTCATGTAATAGTCTGTTCTTGGTAACCTTGTGGCTGGATGGTTAGTTGATCTGCTAACAATGTAAAGGAGTCTTGATAGCGTTGACATAAAAGATGTAATCTTCTATTTTGCACTTTTCCTTTGTTAGTATTTGGAAGAGCCATGAACTGGAAAATGTCTCTTTTTCTGGCTATTTAGTTTGTTCAGATTTGCAAATGTTTGTTTGGCTTAGTTGCAATATATGATTAAGGTTCTGTTTGTTTGTCATGGTATGTTTTTTTTAAAAAATAGCATTTTCCTGCTTAGTATTTGAAAGTCATATTTGGTGGTTGAAGTATCAACTTGGTTCGTTCTCCTAGCTATATGGGTCAATTTCATGGTGCTGTGTCGTTTTTTTGTGACTAGGCAATTGAAGTAATTTAATTAGCTTGGTTGATCACTTTATGTCTGCCTTAGCTTTACCAAGAAGTAATATTTCTTGGTGCATTTACTAATCCTTTTCTCCTCTTATTTCTTATTTGCATGGAAATAACCTTGGGACGAGTTCGGCTAAAACTCATTAATTGGGATGTTACATTGCATCGGAGTCATTGGGGTCGAGTCCGGGCTCAAGATTCAAGAAGTGAGGATTATAGAAAGTGCATTGTTGAGCCGCCTATTCTAACTTAGGCTCATGGGCATATAATTGTATAAATTAAATAAATTCAAGGCTCCCATGAGTTTTATCAATCTCCGGGTTCTTATTCTAAACCTCATCTCTTCCCATCCTTAGAAATTGCATGTCTATAGGAATTTCCCGTAGATAATTATTTATTTGATTGATTATGAATGGATGTTTGGTTATTTATTGAGTTATTTATTGTGAATAAATTATTTTCTTTAGAATCTCCATCTTATTTACGAATTGTGCATCTTTTAGTTAAATAATGCGTGCAATTAAAATTCAAAACTAATAAAAGTAACTCATTTTTTATGAAAATACAACTTCTTTCTAATTAATTGATTTTCCTATTTTAGCAAAAATTATTCATTTATTTATTTATTTATTTTCTTTTCTTTCTTTCTTTCCTTTTCAAGTCTAGTTTATTTAAATTCATATTTTTTAAAAGTATAATTTATTATAATCTTAGATTTTTAATATTAATTTTAAACCATTTTATCGACATATTGAAAGTTAACATTTTGAGCTATTTTGTGAAAACCGAAGGATTAACCGTTATTTTACGGATTTTCGAAAGTGCTTTCAAATCGAAACCTTCTTTCGAAAATAACTGAACCTCTTACTTCAGAATCTCTGAAAAGACCATTTTCCTTAAAACGGAGGAATTGCACGCACTATTTAATTAATTGGTTCCTAATTCTCCTAAATTAGGTGGCGACTCCAAAGAAAACCCTTTGGAGTCCCATGTTGTTGAACATTATACCCGAAACCTATTTTTTCTTAAAAAAAAGGGTAATTTTTTTGGGGTTCAACAGAATCTTTATTAGAAAAGTCAGGTGATTTTTCCTTCGCTGGTGATTTGGCAGATATGGGCGGTGTGGAGATACACTTAAATTGTAAAATAGTAGGAGTGTTACAGACTTTGGAAGTTGTGGAGATATTTGCAATAGTGGACGTGTATGACAAGGAATGTGTGTCCAATTTTGAGTTAGGTATTGGGAGTCCATTAATTCTTCACCTATTTGAGCCACGTCGGGAGGTTGCATGTGTGTAGGTTTAGAGTGCATCGAAAATAAAGAGGGTTTTGGAGTATTAATGTTTGACTGTGTGGGGCCTTCTTCAACTTGACAAGTATTCATATCCTCCTCAATAATGTCATCACTTGATAAATTAAGTGCACTAAAACTGTTAGCATTGCAATTTGTAGTATTTATTTTAGTGCTAATACTAGTTTTAAGGATATAATTATAACCGTTAAGTTTAGAAGACTTACTTGGGCTAGGAGAGATAATATTTAATGCTTTACGTGTAGTGTGCCCCCCCCCCCCACCCCCAAGCTGACGTGACTTGATCTTGAGATGCAATAGACAATCTTTCGTTTTTTTGGAAAAACAAAAGTTTGCCATTGAAGCTCCCCTTCCTTAATTTTAAGTTTTTGATTTGTAGAAGTTGATGAATTGTGAGTAGGTGGATTATTATGGTTAAAACTACACCGATCTTGGAGATGACTTAACCTTCCACAGGATTTGCATAAGAGATTATCACCTTCCTAAATCACATTTTGCTTGTGATCATCAATAAAAATATAACTTTTGACTGGTATATCAATTGGGACTTCAATGCATAAATATCTAGCTCTAAGTACAGTAGTGGCTTTGAAGTCCACTTTTAGTAATTTGCCCAATCTACTACCTATTTTCCTCATTATGCCTTCATCGAAAAATTCAGTAGTCAGGTTTGGAAACGCATCCAAATTGCTGTGGTTTGTAGCTTAATTTCAATGGCGACAAAATTTGGTTTCGAACATCGTGTAGACAAAAAGAAGCCATTTACAAATCATGAACCTTTCATTAAAACTTTGTGAAGGCTTTCATTACGATAAAATTTGGCAACAAAGGAATCTTCACCAAGATCTATGAGAGGAAAATCTTCAGTTAATTGCCATAGACTTCTAAGTTTCTCATAAAGATATTGAAGGTGCAATCTCTTACCATGCAATTTGATGATGACTGAATTTAACCATGGCGAGTAAATGCATTACTTTTCTTCATACGAAAGAGAAATATGGTTAGTCTCATCACCTCCAACAATTGGTGAGTCTTGCATGCGGGATTGTGGTGGTGTAAAAGTGTAGATGTAGGCAGTGGCGGAGCCACATGGTGGCCAGGGTGGTCAGGTGACCACCCTTCGCCGAAAAATTATACCGTGTACGTGGATTAAATTTAACTATTTATGACTAAATATTACATTTTGAACACCCTTGACATAACTAATAGTGCTAGTCTAGTGGTGTAGGGTGGTCAAATCTAGCTAAACAACCTAGGATTAAATCCCATCTTATACATTTTAAAGATTTTTTTGAAGCTTGAACACCCTTGAAAAAAATTCTGACTACGCCACTGGATGTAGGCGCGATATTAAGACTAGGGTCTTGTTGAAGTAATTTTTCTTGATAGGTCGGCTTTTTAGAGATGCAAGGAATAGCTTCATTAATGAGTGGATCGGGTGGTTTAGGTGTAATTAATGTTTCTAACATTAGAATCTGCGTGAGTAGGATCCATTGAAGAGGAGAAAAGATTGAAAATAGAGACTTAGAGTTAGAATAGGGAGAAGGGAGTTAGAGAGAGGGGATCTTCTATCTGTAGAAGTTCCTTGAGTTAGCTATATAAATGTTCACTTAATCAGCCATACTCAGTATTAGTAACCTACATACATAAAAGAATGAATAACATGGGAGATAACGATCCGTGTATCATACCACTCGCTTAAATTTTACTAATGAAAATACATGAAGCAATTAAATTGAGAAATGTTGTACAACTTCAAGAATGAAAGGTCAGATCATATCGACATCGTTTCAGCAAACAAAAATACAAAGCAATACCTTTATTTGTGAAGACAATTATTCAAAGAAATACCTTTATTTACAAATGAAATTGAGTTTATTTTACCGCAAAAGGTACCAACATAAAATTCGATATTTCGACGATGTCCTTGGTGTTGAGCTTTCCTATGCCATAGCCGGAAACAACGTTATTTAATGTACACCTAGCTAAAATGTCAATGATGTTATTTATATCTATCTAGTATTTTAAAGATAAAACCAAAAAGACAACAACAATGAACTTACCAGAGTATCTCCAACGCTAACAAATGTGCCTTTTAGTAGTTCCAATCGTGCAGTTGGTTCCTGTGTGTTCACATCCCGTAGGACTGAATTCCAATGCCTATCAGCGGGCAAAAATAAGCCTTGGAACTTCCTCTTTGTTGGTAGAATCAAGCAATCTATAGAGCAAATAGAAAAGCCGGTAACTCTATTCACCAAGGCTTGGATAGATGGGAAGAAAGATCTAATATTTTTTGCCTCCGCTAGAATTTGAACTTGAAACCTCAGGGTTCTATCCCACTTTATTGACCACTAGACCACACCATTGGTTGTAAAGCCTGTATTGTTGTTGAAAATTGATTAAGTAAGGAGGGAAACTTGATGTTATGATTTTTGGGAAGTCGTTTGACATATCATGAAGTTACTAGAGAAGAAAGAGGGCAAAGGACCCCCTAACTCTTTAAATAAGAATAGGGGACAACTATTTATTTTTTCTTTTCTTTTATTCCCAAAAAGTGTTAATTTGTCATTATTAGGTTAATTAGTGGGGCCATGGGTTATTTCGTAGGTTTTAAAACATAAGGGGCGAAAATAACGGGGTAAAAGTGAAACATTTTAAAACTTTCCCTCCCTCCCCCCCCAATCATATCAGCAGTCAGTCATTATACCCCCTTCCCACTTGCCTCTCTCATAATTTCTTACACACTTCACACTTCCCCATTTTCTCTCTCTCTCTCTCTTTCTCTTCAAAACAAAGAACTCAAACGAAAAAACTTCTTCAAAATCTCCGATTCCAGTCAACATTGTTTCAGTTCGTTTTCATTTTAGCAAAATTTCTAATCATCGCTGAGTGGGTAACGTGGTTCCATCAAAATCAAGGTAAATTTTGACGTTTTTGATGAAATTTCACTGTGTGTTTGTTCTGCTTTTGTCTGGTGCTTTTACATTGCTTAGTATCACTGTTTTTCTGGGTTTTTTGATGGTTACCTTCACATGCAAACTAGTAAAACTGGTGGTTCTAAAGAATCATCGTTGTTGTGCACAAACATCGGCGTTATATGTGTGCACATATGGCTTGATGTGTACACATAAGGGTTGATGTGTACATATCTAGATTTATGTTGAACTTAGCTGCTTAAATGGTTCGTGGTGATGATCGTCATAAATTGTGCACATAATTTAATATGTGCACACATAAATATGTGTGCACATATTAAATTATGTGTGCACATATCAAATTATGTGTGCCCATTATTTAGCTTGTACAACATCATTGTAGTCTTTGCACATATTATAATATGTATGCACATATTATAGTACGTTTGCACATAAAAAGAATATGTGTGCACATCTTAATTTATGTGTGCATCATCTAATCTTTTAGGTATTCTATGTTCCTTATATTTTTGTTTAACTTTGTTTTGTAGATAAAATGGTTAGTACTCGTAGTGGTGGTGCAAACAAGACACAGTCACAGGGGTCTATTCATCTACGGAGTAGTAAGAGGAAGAGGGATGATAAGGAAATCCATACGGCTCAAGCCGCTAGCAAAAAAAGACCTGCTAGTAAGGAGTGTAACGAAGAGCAGGGGGAAAGTCAAGTTAGCATTGATATGAATCCTCCAGAACAGTTGCATGAACGAGAGCAGGCCGTTGGTGATGCAGTAGTAGATGATGAAGTTGGAGTAGCGGAATCATCTGATGATGACAGTGCAGTTAGTAGTACAGAAGAAGAAAGAGGAGAACCACAAATTGAAGGAGGTGCTGGTAGAGATGAAGAAGGAAGAGAAGATGTTCAAATTGGACAAATAGAAGCAGGTAGTGATGGAGCAGGTGAAAGATAAGGAGCAAATCAAGAACAAATTGAAGGAGGTGGTATTAGACAAGAAAAAGTAGGTGAAACTGGGCGTGAAACTGAAGAAGGTGTTGGTAGTGGTAGAGTAGAAGAAGAAAGAGGACAATTAGAAGCAGGTGATGGTAGTTGTGGTGCAGGAGAAAGAGAAAGACAAGTTGAAGCAGGTGATGGTGAAGCAGTAGAAAGAGAACAAGAAAGAGGGGAAGATGATCAGACTGTTGGAGAAAATGAAGCAGGTGAGGCTGGTGAAGCTGGAGAACAAAGAGTAGCTATTGAAACTGGAGATGAAGAAGCTGCAGAAAAAGAAGTTGGTGGTGTCGGAGAAAATTTCAATCCTGATAGTACTGTTGGTAATGTTTTAAGGGAACTAGGTGGTGCTGATCAAGATGAGTTAGGAGAGAAAAAAGGAGAAGAGGATGTTGAAATGGCAATAGGTGAAGACGTCGCTGATCAGATTGGAGAATTCGTCAAACTAATGTGGCAGATGTGTACACATATTATGATATGTGTGCACATATTGTAATAGGTGTACACATATTACAATATGTGCACACATATCATGATATGTGCCAACATCTCATTATAGTTGCACATAATATAATATGTGCACACATATCATAATATATGTGCACATATAATATTATGTGTTCACATAATATTAGATGTGTACATCTCGTTATATGTGCATCTCGTTATATGTGTGCACATATTATGAGATGTGTTCATATCTCCCTGTTTGATGATTAATTCATGCAGTCAGTAATGTGTTCTGAATGTGCAGGTTCATGGTGAGGTTGCGTTCACTCCTCAGAACAACCTAAGGACGAATATGGACGTACACGGCGAGACGAAAGTGCCTAGATTTGCTGTGAGATCCTCCATCTCTGGTTCCTTTGCCGCTTTTAGAGAACTCTTGAAAACCCTTAAATTTGAGAACAGTTTCAGAAACAGTATATTTGGTCACCTATTGGAGTTGAATACCTATGCCATTTTCGCTCCAAAATTAGTCCATGGCCTCCGGGAACGCCCAATCGTTTGTGGAAAGAAGAAGGAATTGTGGGTCAACTTTAACGGATTGCCTATTCATTTTGGCCTCCGAGAATTTGCATTGATGACTAGTCTGCAGTGTCACTCTTTCCCGTCTGACGAATTTATAACTGGGGAGGTTGCTAAGAGGGGTGAAGCTTTATGGTTCATGATAACCAATGAGGGCAAGAAGAAGTCTGTTACAGCAGAGCAACTACTGGAGCAGATCGAGACAAGCACAACCATTAGTAGACCACACAAGTTTCGCCTTTGCTTGGCTTGGTTTGCACACGCAATTCTTTGTGCCAAAGATAAGCGTACAAGCATTCCTAAAAAGTACGTCCACCTAGCATCCAGGCCCAACACATACTTCAATGAATATCCATGGGGCAGAGAGAGCTTTGATCAAACAATTAAGTATCTTCTTATACAGTCTGTGGATAAAAAGGATTTCACCCTATATGGCTTTCCTTGGGGATTCATTGCCTGGGCATATGAAGCCATTCCTTCGCTGAGGCACGGTGAATTTCCTGAGTTGCCCACAGAGCTAAGGATGGTATGGTGGATGTCAGACAAGCAAGAGCGTGAGTGCGACCAGTTTTTCCGCAATGCTGTTAACCCGGTAAGTCTGTAGTTTATATGCAGTCAAAGTCAATTTATGTGTACACATAAATAATATGTGTACACATTGTGATTTAAGTGTGCACATATATATTATATGTACACGTTTAATAATTTATGTGTGCAAATATTTTATAGGTGTACACATAATGTTTTATGAGTGCACATAATGCAGCACCACAATTGATGTTGATCCTTCTATAATATGTGTACATATAATGATTTATGTGTGCACATATTGTGAGATGTTTGCACATATTATATACAGCTAAAACTTCTATCTATTCATCTCATTTGTGATGTCTTTTTTTCTCTTTTTTTTTTTTGGGTTGATGGGGGTGCAGGTGGTGACCCCTTGCATTGTTCCAACTCCTAGCGAGATGGAGAAGGATTTCATGAAAAAGTTTGTTCCGTATGATGATGTGGAGGATGAAGTGATTGATAGGCTGACTGAAAAGTTGGATGGTGTTAGTAGACTGACTTTGGCAGTTCGAATTCCAGTGGATGGGCAGGAAGATGGTTCAAGAGTTAATGTTGGAGCTTTAAGAGATCGTGGTAATGGTGGAGATTTTAGAGAAGGTCGTTTGAATAATTGTGCAGATGTTGAAGTTCCTGTACAAGATGTTGCTGCAGAGCATGAAGTTGCCAGACGTGTGAGCTTCAGTGCTTTTGGTGGTGGTGGTCATAATAGAGGTTTTGAAAGATTATTTGGTTCTATAGGTGATGGTTGACAAGGTACGTCAAGATCCCATTATTGTTGCCAATGTAAATTGTGCCAAGACTGCAAAGAACAAAGAGATAAAGAGAAACAAATGTTGATTAAAATGAAGGAGGTCCTTGATTCCCTTCTACAATGGACACAGTAGCAGCCCAGGAAGACTGTGTACCCTGCAAGGACACAGATGTCTCCTTATATACATTCTATAAAGAGGAGGGCAAGGATGGTGAAGAACAAGAAGACCGCTCCGGTTGCAAAGAAGGTTCGTGAAATTGTCCAGGAAGAGGTTCAGGAACAGGTTGAGGCAGAAGTTGAGGAGCGACTTCCTATTAATATTTATAGGTGTGTTGATCCGGCAAAGAAAAAAGCTTTTGATGTATACATGCGTTCGAGAAAAAAGCAGAAGATGATTGTTATGGGCCATGAATATGATCA
The DNA here is from genome assembly GCA_029990175.1 of Petunia secreta. Lineage (NCBI taxonomy): Eukaryota > Viridiplantae > Streptophyta > Magnoliopsida > Solanales > Solanaceae > Petunia > Petunia secreta. The sequence goes on along the minus strand of JARKIP010000035.1, from coordinate 61,979,609 downwards.
GGCTGAATTTCATTTGATTACAACCATGTCAGAGTGGCTGGATAGTCAGGTAAACGAGTAACTATAATTGTCATATGTGCACACATTTCTTTTTATGTGCACACATATTCCTTTTATGTGTGCACATATTCCCTTTATGTTTGCACTTATTTTTTTTATGTGTGCACATATTCCCTTTATGTTTGCACTTATTCCTTTTATGTTTGCACATAATCTATTTATGTGTACACATCTCACAATATGTGTGCACATATGCTAAAGTGTATATATTGGCACATTTTTGTAACTATGATTACGAAGCTTCTTCTTTTTCATAATGTCTGCAGCACGTTGATGTAATCTTGGGTCTAATGAGGATCAGACACAAGGAATTCACAAGTCACTATGATCTGAGTGATGTCATCCTCGACATGAACTTCCGCTCAGTCATTGCTGGATCGTACATGGACCTTGAAAATGAGGCAGAGAAGGAGGAGATTTCTTTGGAAGCTTATTTGAAGGTGACGACTACTGCTCAAGGACTCGTGGATTATGCGCTTGGTAAGACTCCTTACCCAGGTGGGCGCCGTTGGGATGGGGTCAAGAGGATATTTACAGTCATGAACATTATAAAAAAAACATTATGTGACTGTTGTTTTCATGGTCGAAGAAGGAAGGATTGAAGTTTATGACCGTAATATTGGGGTGTTCGATGACGATACTTTTGCGCCATATGTTTTTCCCATCATGGTAATGTTCCCAAGACTCGTGCGAGATTGTGGCAATTTAAACCACTTGCCGGATGAAATCCTGAAGCAAGAAATGTGGCCTTATGAGAGGTTGAAGGGCTTGCCACACAATGACACGGGGATAGCATGTGGTGGGTATTCACTGATGTATATCGAGCACCTCCTCACCAACACTCCAATGATGGAACTCAGCGATAATACCATGGAGGACTGCAGGTACAGGTGGGCAGTGGATGTATTTCATGAAAAGATGTCTCCTTAAGTTGTTACAATTTGGTTGAAATTTTAGGATAATCAAAGCCGTGTTTGGCTTTTTATTGGTCTGTAAGGATAATTTAAGCCCTGTGTGGCTTTGTTTTTTATTTCCTTTTGTGTATGCCTAATACTTTTGGTAAATATTAGCTATGATAAAATGTAGTTATGTTTGTATGTTATGTTACATTTCTATGGTTATATTTCTCTCCTTTGAATTTACGATATATGTGCGGACACACCGTCAAATATGCAAAACAGTTAAAATTAATAAGTGTAAGAAGGAAACGACTCTTGTGAGGAGTTCGACACATATTATATTACGTATACACATATAATAATATGTGCAACTATTGGCACTCAGATATGCTAATTTATCCAATTAGAAAGTTATGTGTACCCACGCATATAATATTATGTATACACCTATTATAATAGGTGTAACTATTTCAACAAATCTATGTTTGGTTCAACTGCACATATTACAATAAGTATACACATATAAAACTATGTGCACACATATAATAATATGTGTACACTCGCATATAGTATGTGTAACTATTGGCACTCAGATTTGGAAAATACCACATTATGTGTTCACATATTATAATATGTGCACGCATATAATATTATGTGTACACCTATTATATTATGTGTAACTATTTGCACAATGATACGCTTCATCTGCACATATTATAATATGTGCACACATAATATTGTATGCGTGCACATTGTGCACATATTATAATATATGTGCACCTATTGTGAGATGTGCAGTGGAACCATGCATATCTTAGTAATGTACTTTTCATTGCGTTAGCTGTCCATTTATGTTAGCTTACATGTAGGTTTAGTACTATTTTCATATATAATATGTTGCTTTGGTCTAACCAAAACTCATTAAAGTGTTTTTCTATGAATTCTTTGGTAATCATCAAGTCTAGAGTTGATAATGAGTGAGAATTCTCAACAATCGATACAAATTGATATACTTATAGTGCATTTCAATGTGAAACGATCAGAATATGCACCAAAGCACTTGGTTCGTGTCTTTTACACTATTATCATCATTATCCAAGACAAATAATGTAACACTTTGTTTGAATTCAGCCTTCAACCCAAGGTATACTTGCAGTATCAGCAAAGGAAGATCAAATAGACCAAGATGGATACAATAAGTGCATATATACCACAAAAATACGCCCTAAACACTATAATTCAGTGTAGGCAATAGTGGGATCATTCTTTGGCACTCAGATTTGGAAAATACCACATTATGTGTTCACATATTATAATATATGCACGCATATAATATTATGTGTACTCCTATTATATTATGTGTAACTATTTGCACAATGATACGCTTTGTTCATCTGCACATATTATAATATGTGCACACACAATATTGTATGCGTGCACATATTATAATATGTGTGCACCTATTGTGAGATGTGTTGTGGAACCATGTATATCTTAGTAATGTACTTTGCATTGCGCTAGCTGTCCATTTATGTTAGCTTACATGTAGGTTTGGTACTATTTTCATATATAATATGTTGCTTTGGTCTAACCAAAACTCATTCAACTGTTTTTCTATGAATTCTTTGGTAATCATCAAGTCTAGAGTTGATAATGAGTGAGAATTCTCAACAATCGATACAAATTGATATACTTATAGTGCATTTCAATGTGAAACGATCAGAATATGCACCAAAGCACTTGGTTCGTGTCTTTTACACTATTATCATCATTATCCAAGACTAATAATGTAACACTTTGTTTGAATTCAGCCTTCAACCCAAGGTATACTTGCAGTATCAGCAAAGGAAGATCAAATAGACCAAGATGGATACAATAAGTGCATATATACCACAAAACTACGCCCTAAACACTATAATTCAGTGTAGGCAATAGTGGGATCATTCTTTGGCACTCAGATTTGGAAAATACCACATTACGCGTTCACATATTATAATATGTGCACGCATATAATATTATGTGTACACCTATTATATTATGTGAAACTATTTGCACAATGATACGCTTGGTTCATCTGCACATGTTATAATATGCACACACATAATATTGTATGCGTGCACATATTATAATATGTGTGCACCTATTGTGAGATGTGTAGTCGAACCATGTATATCTTAGTAATGTACTTTGCATTGCGCTAGCTGTCCATTTATGTTAGCTTACATGTAGGTTTGGTACTATTTTCATATATAATATGTTGCTTTGGTCTAACCAAAACTCATTCAACTGTTTTTCTATGAATTCTTTGGTAATCATCAAGTCTAGAGTTGATAATGAGTGAGAATTCTCAACAATCGATACAAATTGATATACTTATAGTGCATTTCAATGTGAAACGATCAGAATATGCACCAAAGCACTTGGTTCGTGTCTTTTACACTATTATCATCATTATCCAAGACTAATAATGTAACACTTTGTTTGAATTCAGCCTTCAACCCAAGGTATACTTGCAGTATCAGCAAAGGAAGATCAAATAGACCAAGATGGATACAATAAGTGCATATATACCACAAAACTACGCCCTAAACACTATAATTCAGTGTAGGCAATAGTGGGATCATTCTTTGGCACTCAGATTTGGAAAATACCACATTACGCGTTCACATATTATAATATGTGCACGCATATAATATTATGTGTACACCTATTATATTATGTGAAACTATTTGCACAATGATACGCTTGGTTCATCTGCACATGTTATAATATGCACACACATAATATTGTATGCGTGCACATATTATAATATGTGTGCACCTATTGTGAGATGTGTAGTGGAACCATGTATATCTTAGTAATGTACTTTGCATTGCGCTAGCTGTCCATTTATGTTAGCTTACATGTAGGTTTGGTACTATTTTCATATATAATATGTTGCTTTTGTCTAACCAAAACTCATTCAAGTATTTTTCTATGAATTCTTTGGTAAACATCAAGTCTAGAGTTGATAATGAGTGAGAATTCTCAACAATCGATACAAATTGATATACTTATAGTGCATTTCAATGTGAAACGATCAGAATATGCACCAAAGCACTTGGTTCGTGTCTTTTACACTATTATCATCATTATCCAAGACTAATAATGTAACACTTTGTTTGAATTCAGCCTTCAACCCAAGGTATACTTGCAGTATCAGCAAAGGAAGATCAAATAGACCAAGATGGATACAATAAGTGCATATATACCACAAAACTACGCCCTAAACACTATAATTCAGTGTAGGCAATAGTGGGATCATTCTTTGGCACTCAGATTTGGAAAATACCACATTATGTGTTCACATATTATAATATATACACGCATATAATATTATGTGTACACCTATTATATTATGTGTAACTATTTGCACAATGATACGCTTTGTTCATCTGCACATATTATAATATGTGCACACACAATATTGTATGCGTGCACATATTATAATATGTGTGCACCTATTGTGAGATGTGTTGTGGAACCATGTATATCTTAGTAATGTACTTTGCATTGCGCTAGCTGTCCATTTATGTTAGCTTACATGTAGGTTTGGTACTATTTTCATATATAATATGTTGCTTTGGTCTAACCAAAACTCATTCAACTGTTTTTCTATGAATTCTTTGGTAATCATCAAGTCTAGAGTTGATAATGAGTGAGAATTCTCAACAATCGATACAAATTGATATACTTATAGTGCATTTCAATGTGAAACGATCAGAATATGCACCAAAGCACTTGGTTCGTGTCTTTTACACTATTATCATCATTATCCAAGACTAATAATGTAACACTTTGTTTGAATTCAGCCTTCAACCCAAGGTATACTTGCAGTATCAGCAAAGGAAGATCAAATAGACCAAGATGGATACAATAAGTGCATATATACCACAAAACTACGCCCTAAACACTATAATTCAGTGTAGGCAATAGTGGGATCATTCTTTGGCACTCAGATTTGGAAAATACCACATTACGCGTTCACATATTATAATATGTGCACGCATATAATATTATGTGTACACCTATTATATTATGTGAAACTATTTGCACAATGATACGCTTGGTTCATCTGCACATGTTATAATATGCACACACATAATATTGTATGCGTGCACATATTATAATATGTGTGCACCTATTGTGAGATGTGTAGTGGAACCATGTATATCTTAGTAATGTACTTTGCATTGCGCTAGCTGTCCATTTATGTTAGCTTACATGTAGGTTTGGTACTATTTTCATATATAATATGTTGCTTTGGTCTAACCAAAACTCATTCAACTGTTTTTCTATGAATTCTTTGGTAATCATCAAGTCTAGAGTTGATAATGAGTGAGAATTCTCAACAATCGATACAAATTGATATACTTATAGTGCATTTCAATGTGAAACGATCAGAATATGCACCAAAGCACTTGGTTCGTGTCTTTTACACTATTATCATCATTATCCAAGACTAATAATGTAACACTTTGTTTGAATTCAGCCTTCAACCCAAGGTATACTTGCAGTATCAGCAAAGGAAGATCAAATAGACCAAGATGGATACAATAAGTGCATATATACCACAAAACTACGCCCTAAACACTATAATTCAGTGTAGGCAATAGTGGGATCATTCTTTGGCACTCAGATTTGGAAAATACCACATTATGTGTTCACATATTATAATATATACACGCATATAATATTATGTGTACACCTATTATATTATGTGTAACTATTTGCACAATGATACGCTTTGTTCATCTGCACATATTATAATATGTGCACACACAATATTGTATGCGTGCACATATTATAATATGTGTGCACCTATTGTGAGATGTGTTGTGGAACCATGTATATCTTAGTAATGTACTTTGCATTGCGCTAGCTGTCCATTTATGTTAGCTTACATGTAGGTTTGGTACTATTTTCATATATAATATGTTGCTTTGGTCTAACCAAAACTCATTCAACTGTTTTTCTATGAATTCTTTGGTAATCATCAAGTCTAGAGTTGATAATGAGTGAGAATTCTCAACAATCGATACAAATTGATATACTTATAGTGCATTTCAATGTGAAACGATCAGAATATGCACCAAAGCACTTGGTTCGTGTCTTTTACACTATTATCATCATTATCCAAGACTAATAATGTAACACTTTGTTTGAATTCAGCCTTCAACCCAAGGTATACTTGCAGTATCAGCAAAGGAAGATCAAATAGACCAAGATGGATACAATAAGTGCATATATACCACAAAACTACGCCCTAAACACTATAATTCAGTGTAGGCAATAGTGGGATCATTCTTTGGCACTCAGATTTGGAAAATACCACATTACGCGTTCACATATTATAATATGTGCACGCATATAATATTATGTGTACACCTATTATATTATGTGAAACTATTTGCACAATGATACGCTTGGTTCATCTGCACATGTTATAATATGCACACACATAATATTGTATGCGTGCACATATTATAATATGTGTGCACCTATTGTGAGATGTGTAGTGGAACCATGTATATCTTAGTAATGTACTTTGCATTGCGCTAGCTGTCCATTTATGTTAGCTTACATGTAGGTTTGGTACTATTTTCATATATAATATGTTGCTTTGGTCTAACCAAAACTCATTCAACTGTTTTTCTATGAATTCTTTGGTAATCATCAAGTCTAGAGTTGATAATGAGTGAGAATTCTCAACAATCGATACAAATTGATATACTTATAGTGCATTTCAATGTGAAACGATCAGAATATGCACCAAAGCACTTGGTTCGTGTCTTTTACACTATTATCATCATTATCCAAGACTAATAATGTAACACTTTGTTTGAATTCAGCCTTCAACCCAAGGTATACTTGCAGTATCAGCAAAGGAAGATCAAATAGACCAAGATGGATACAATAAGTGCATATATACCACAAAACTACGCCCTAAACACTATAATTCAGTGTAGGCAATAGTGGGATCATTCTTTGGCACTCAGATTTGGAAAATACCACATTACGCGTTCACATATTATAATATGTGCACGCATATAATATTATGTGTACACCTATTATATTATGTGAAACTATTTGCACAATGATACGCTTGGTTCATCTGCACATGTTATAATATGCACACACATAATATTGTATGCGTGCACATATTATAATATGTGTGCACCTATTGTGAGATGTGTAGTGGAACCATGTATATCTTAGTAATGTACTTTGCATTGCGCTAGCTGTCCATTTATGTTAGCTTACATGTAGGTTTGGTACTATTTTCATATATAATATGTTGCTTTGGTCTAACCAAAACTCATTCAACTGTTTTTCTATGAATTCTTTGGTAATCATCAAGTCTAGAGTTGATAATGAGTGAGAATTCTCAACAATCGATACAAATTGATATACTTATAGTGCATTTCAATGTGAAACGATCAGAATATGCACCAAAGCACTTGGTTCGTGTCTTTTACACTATTATCATCATTATCCAAGACTAATAATGTAACACTTTGTTTGAATTCAGCCTTCAACCCAAGGTATACTTGCAGTATCAGCAAAGGAAGATCAAATAGACCAAGATGGATACAATAAGTGCATATATACCACAAAACTACGCCCTAAACACTATAATTCAGTGTAGGCAATAGTGGGATCATTCTTTGGCACTCAGATTTGGAAAATACCACATTATGTGTTCACATATTATAATATATACACGCATATAATATTATGTGTACACCTATTATATTATGTGTAACTATTTGCACAATGATACGCTTTGTTCATCTGCACATATTATAATATGTGCACACACAATATTGTATGCGTGCACATATTATAATATGTGTGCACCTATTGTGAGATGTGTTGTGGAACCATGTATATCTTAGTAATGTACTTTGCATTGCGCTAGCTGTCCATTTATGTTAGCTTACATGTAGGTTTGGTACTATTTTCATATATAATATGTTGCTTTGGTCTAACCAAAACTCATTCAACTGTTTTTCTATGAATTCTTTGGTAATCATCAAGTCTAGAGTTGATAATGAGTGAGAATTCTCAACAATCGATACAAATTGATATACTTATAGTGCATTTCAATGTGAAACGATCAGAATATGCACCAAAGCACTTGGTTCGTGTCTTTTACACTATTATCATCATTATCCAAGACTAATAATGTAACACTTTGTTTGAATTCAGCCTTCAACCCAAGGTATACTTGCAGTATCAGCAAAGGAAGATCAAATAGACCAAGATGGATACAATAAGTGCATATATACCACAAAACTACGCCCTAAACACTATAATTCAGTGTAGGCAATAGTGGGATCATTCTTTGGCACTCAGATTTGGAAAATACCACATTACGCGTTCACATATTATAATATGTGCACGCATATAATATTATGTGTACACCTATTATATTATGTGAAACTATTTGCACAATGATACGCTTGGTTCATCTGCACATGTTATAATATGCACACACATAATATTGTATGCGTGCACATATTATAATATGTGTGCACCTATTGTGAGATGTGTAGTGGAACCATGTATATCTTAGTAATGTACTTTGCATTGCGCTAGCTGTCCATTTATGTTAGCTTACATGTAGGTTTGGTACTATTTTCATATATAATATGTTGCTTTGGTCTAACCAAAACTCATTCAACTGTTTTTCTATGAATTCTTTGGTAATCATCAAGTCTAGAGTTGATAATGAGTGAGAATTCTCAACAATCGATACAAATTGATATACTTATAGTGCATTTCAATGTGAAACGATCAGAATATGCACCAAAGCACTTGGTTCGTGTCTTTTACACTATTATCATCATTATCCAAGACTAATAATGTAACACTTTGTTTGAATTCAGCCTTCAACCCAAGGTATACTTGCAGTATCAGCAAAGGAAGATCAAATAGACCAAGATGGATACAATAAGTGCATATATACCACAAAACTACGCCCTAAACACTATAATTCAGTGTAGGCAATAGTGGGATCATTCTTTGGAACTCAGATTTGGAAAATACCACATTATGTATTCACATATTATAATATATGCACGCATATAATACTATGTTTACACCTATTATATTATGTGCAACTATTTGCACAATGATACGCTTGGTTCATCTGCACATATTATAATATGTGTACACGTAATATTGTATGTGTAACTATTTGCACAATGATATGCTTGGTTCCTCTGCACATATTATAATAAGTGCACACATATTATATTATGTGTACACTTATTATAATCTGTGTACACCTAAATTTCTAATTGGATGATAACTTGGCATATCATTGTGACAAATAGTTACACATGTTATAATATGTGTACACGTAATATTATATGCGTGCACATACTATAATATGTGTACGCATAAATTCATATGTGAAGTTGAACCATACAGATTTTAGTTATGTATTTTGCCTTAATGGTTGCCATTCGAAATATAATCGTTGGCAAGCAAAAAAACTATATGTCTGAGACTTCGTGGGTATTGGAAACATAATGAAAATAATGAACAGTTAATTGTTAAAAGTTACAAAGATAAAATACGCAATAGTACGGATAGTTGTTCAACATACAAGCTGTTAAATAGGACAAATACTCTACGACCCAGCACCACTACTATTTCAAACTCCTGATTGTACTCCTCGATGGGGACATGTCATTTTTTTGTGGCCAAATCTTTTGCATATTCCACATCTATTCCTCCTGGTTTTAAATGCTTCCCCAACTGATGGCATTCTCTTGGTCCTCCTCCTTCCCCGTGGGATCTTCACATAAGGTGGACGTATTTTTCTCTCGTAAAGCTCCGGTGGAGCATTCCACAATTCCTCTGGTTAGATTGGATGTATTATGTCTGCATAAGCGAGAATGTAAGTCTTGGTGTAATAATACAGAGAAGTAAAATTGTACAATTCACTCCCATATGCTCCATACTGACGTCTTATGGCTGCGCAAGCATGTACACAAGGATACATATCAATCTGAAACTTTCGACACGAACATGTCCTTTCGCTTAGATTGATATTGACAGCATCATGTCCAGTACTAATTGAATACATATCCGTGCCATTGGTAACAACCAACAACCTTGCTCCTGCGTCATTATTTTTCTTTAATATATCCTCAATTGAAGGGACACATGTCTTTGTATGTTTCATGAACATCGTACGCCTCTCATGAAATTTTTCAAAAAAGTTTCGTATGATAGCATTGAACAAGGCTGTTATGGGCATTTCTCTTTCATCCTCTAGCATTGAGTTCATGGACTCAGCAATATTAGTCGTCATCACACCAAATCTACAATTATGCGTAAACATTATAATAGGCGTAACCAGACACTTACAGAAATATAAACTTTGAAACAAAGTACACATCTGTTAATATGTGTACACCTAAAATAATACACATATTATTTTAGGTGTACACATCTTCAGCAAGTGGGGAGATCTTAATAGCTTACACGTCTCACAATATGTGTACACATAATCGTTATAGGTGTACACATATTAATTTATGTGTGCACATATAATAAGACGTGTACACATATTATTTTATGTGTACACATCTTCTGCAAGTGGGGAGGTCTTAATAGCTTGCACATCTCACAATATGCGTGCACATAATATTTATATGTGTACACATATTATAATATGTGTACACGTATTGTGAGATGTGTACACATATAACGATTATGTGTACACATATTTTAACATGCTAAACAAGACGTGTTATCAGTACCTGTGTCCTGGAAAGTATGCTCTGCTCACGCGCTCAAATCCAAACCTCTCAAGGTATATTGCAGCCCTGCCGCACTTTGTCCGGATTTCACCGAAATATGACTCAAATTCTCTCTCCGTATATGAATCGGCTGCTGCATGAAAATTTCCCATGAAACTGCCACAATGAAACTTTGTCCGGATGCTTTGAGACAAGTTCCACTTGCAAACTCCATAATTAGCTTCATGAAATATCTTTGATACTGCCTTTACGATGCTTGGATGCCTATCAGAAATTATGCACAACTCATTGTCGCTGGGGAGTATACGGACCAACTGTTCGAAAAAGAATTCATAAGATGCATCACATTCAACATTTACAACACAAAATTCTAATGGAAAAATATGTGTCTCTTCGTCTTGTGCCACAGCAGACAACAAAACTCCCTCGTACTTGCTAGACAAGTGAGTTCCGTCTACGGCTATGACCCAAGAGATACAAAAAAATACAAGAAGTTCCCATTGCGATCAACCTCCAAACTTGTCTTGGTACCTTCATTTGATGTCCTAAGCATATAATGGTATGTATCCAAAACCTCGTACCCATGCTCTGGAGTCCCTCTTGTCAAAGACTTGGCAATAATACCACCATTCGACTCTTCCAATAGCTAATTTTAGAACCCAAATCCCTATTGACTGCTTGCCTAATTTCCTTTGTAGTTGGACCTTTTCCCTCATCATACCAAGACTTCACGAATTCACCAACGACTTCCGCCCAGGTGAGTGGATTATGACTTGAGAGGTGCTCTAACCCACAAGTATGCTTATTCTGGTAAACATTAATCATAAAGGTATCATCATTTAAATACTTGGTGGCTCGAAGCCACCACTTGAAATTAACATTTACATAACGGACACAATATACAGTTTTCGTATGCTTCACTGACTTGAAACAAAAATGCTTCTTCAGTGCAGCAATCTTCAAAGCCACAACTAAGGCGTGCTTGTTTTTGAAAGCTAAACCCTTATAAAACCCGGTGCCGTCATCCTCACCATCTATGCTGTTTGGTGTAGCTACCACATTATTTACATCATTGCTACCAATAAATACATCATTGCTACCAACAAATACATCATTGCTCCCAATAACAGGATTAGGAGTTAACTGCACCTTGTCTTCTTTGTCTGTTCGTCGGCCTCATCTTCAGCCTCATCTTCTTCTCGTTCATGTTCTTCTTCACCTCCTTCATTCTCTGAGATTTCCATATTGAAAGGATCTTCATCACCAATGCCATCCCATCCGTTACTCGAACAATCATAAGAGCGTCCATGATTTGGCATCACATTGATGTTTGAAACTTCCATTGACCTATCATCCAAATATACCCTTAAAGTCAGTCTATTACCAGCTCCATCAACATCGGCAAGGTAAATAAGGAGATCGTCATCGTTCTTTATTCTACAAGGATGACTCTTTTGCTTTGAACAAATGCTGAGCATGTATGTAATGCAAAGATTATTTGGATCGTGACTTACCGAACATCTGGTAATAATCTTTTCAACTAACTCAGAATATGTAACCTCATTATTCACAACAATTGGCACCGTCTCCCTAGACTTCAAAATCCAAGTAAAACAATCACGGCTCTCCACCCATTCACCAAGAAAATCAATTGCTAACAGTAGCATTATTTGGAAAAATACCTGTAAAAAATAAAGATTCTTCATCACTCCATGAAAACACCAGTATATTTGTGCACATAATATAATAAGTGTACACATAATATTATATGTGTACACATAATATTATAGGTGTAAAAAGAAAACCTGCAAACAAGATGTTATATGTGTACACAAAATGTAATATGTGTACACCTAATTTCATATGTGTAAGACGAAAATGTGGTATCCTCGTCTTAATGTGTACACACCTAATTTCATATGTGTAAGACGAAAATGTGGTATCCTCGTCTTAATGTGTACACATAATATAAAATGTGCACGCATATTAGATGCTACAGCTCGTCGTACCCACTGTTCAGGCATCGTCGTTTACGAAATGAAACCCAGATTCAGAAATAAAACCACTTGCATTGTACAATAATAAAACCTTACACTCACCCGAGATGATAAAATGGATTCAGAAACCTGATTTAGAAATGAAAACCCGATTAAAAAATGAAATGAAGATATTGATTTTTACGATCGGAATATACTAAAAATGAGTACACTTGATGAAGAAAAACTAATATCAATTTATGGGGGCAAAAATTTGAGCTGATTGAAGCAAAAAAAATTGGTCGGGAAAGAGTAATTTTCAGATCGGCCGGCGAGGGGAAAGGAAGAGGAGAAAGAGAGGAGAGAGGAATGGGAAGAGGTTTACAACTTTTTGCTATTTTTGGCTAACCAAAAGACTTTATATTGGAGGGCCATTTTATTTTTTTAAAAACCTTGGGGTGATGTTTATTAAGTGATTTAAATGCTTAAACATCTAATTAACCCCTTGTCCCTCCCATCCATTTTTTAAATCTTGAGTCCTATATAACTATTTAAAAACTTGTGTGTCCTTCTCACCCAAAAGGTCCAAGTTACTACAGGGAAATAATAGACTGAAGCGAAGGGGACTGTTGCGAAGAAAAAAGTAGCCAAAATGCGATAAGGGAACAGTCCCCTAATCGAGTTCTCTATTTCTTAATACGCAAGATTTTACTAATAAAGGTCCCAAGATGGTACAAACTCATATTTTAATCTTAATCATCAACATCTATAATCATCTTAATCTCATATTTTGGCAATAAGATAGAAAATTAAGCCACTATTGACGCAAAAAACTTTATTCGAGGATATTTTGATTATTTGCATTATAAAATAAAAATTAAACTTGAATATTTGATCAAATACTCACTCTTCGATCTTCTATGTTAACCCTTCAGATTCGGTCTTCTCATGGTCCTTCACCAAAACTGTCATTTCTTCAGTATATGGAAACATCTATGTCAAGAACAAAAAAGGAAGAAACACTTAATTAGAGATAAAAAGATTAGAATAAAGAAAAAATAATTGGGGGAAAAAAAACCCACAAAAAGAGGATGATGAAGAGAAAATAAGGAAATCAAACGATTCGTTCTTCAAGAAGAGAGCTGTATTGGCCTAAACTATTCTTAGGACACAAATCGAATTTGGATTGCGAATACAAGTAAATCAATGTATCAAAGTCGAAATATGAATAATAACAGAAGAAAATATAAGTAAAAGAACTAGATTTCAATATATGCCAGTGAGTACAAATTTGCCAGAGTTTCAGTATATATTTCTGAATAGTTACATTGTAAAATAAGAAGCTATTTATAAATCATTGAATTACAAGGCCATGATCCCACGTTCCCATTAAGCTCTGCGTGTCTCTTGTTGACACCCAATTTTGTCCCTCCTTTTTCTAAAATTGGCTACAATTTAACTTAAAGGTGCAATTTGACTATTTGTATAAAATGTGGATTAGAAATCTGGAGCAGCCTCGGGCTTAAATGGAAATTGCCAGTATTGGTCAATATCAAGAGCATTTTGAGTCTTAGTCACCCCGGGATGGTTTCAAGTCAGTTTTTCACGCACGCCTTAACACGAGCCTCAACTCGGGCTTCGATCTCCTTGCTTAGCTTTTCAACGTCTACCGAGTAGCTAGTTTCTGCCAAGGTGGGAATCGTCCTGAAGTATGGCGTGGTGCTCGGTATTGTGCCCAAACCCCCAGATGTGGCCCCATTTTGATGTCCCCCTGTTATCGCGCCTGTAGGAACGAAGGGCGGGATGCCTCAACTTGGAACCACAGGTGGGACTCCATTCGGAGTTGAGCTATTCCTCGCTTCTAAATAGGCATGAAATTCAGTATTAATGATAGCCTGCTCGGCTTGCTGCTTTTGAAGAGCTTTCGGGGTGGAAACAACGTAGGCCTGAAAGGCTTCGATGGAAGCCGAAGAGGGAGGCTTTGTTGCTAGTGATATTAGGGGTGCATTGGAGTTTGGGTTTGATTGAACACTAGCCTGTCCATCGGGAGTTGGCTGAGGTTCAACAGGATTTCTACTATTGTCAGCCATCTTGTCGAATAAAAACTGGAATCCAAACGAAAAGGACGTTCAACTTTGGAACAAAGCATTTATGCTCGTATTCCCCACAGAGGGCGCCAATTTGTATTGGCCTAAACTGTTGTTAGGACACAAATCAAATTTGGATTGCGAATACAAGCAAATCAATGTATCAAAATCGAAATATGAATAATAACGGACGAAAATATAAGTAAAAGAATGAGATTTCAATATATGCCAGTGAGTACAAATTTTGCCAGAGTTTCAGTATAAATTTCTGAATAGTTACATTGTAAAATAAAAAGCTATTTATAGATCATTGAATTACAAGGCCATGATCCCATGTTTCCATTAAGCTTTACGTGTCTCCACCTCTCAAGTAGTGGAGTTAATGGGCCGAAACAAGGGGAAAACTCTTTACTGCAGACGCTTATTTACCAAAGCTCAAGCTATTAGCTTCGAGTACATGGCCTTGCAATCAACCGAGGTGATATTTCACCGAAGCAAAACATCTTGCCTCCTTTCCTCAGTTGTTAACTTCGGTCTCTGACTTCGGCGACCTTTGTCTCGCCTCGGCTCGCAACTTGCCAACACCTGTTCAGTTAGCTCCAGATTATGTTGCCGGGGTGCCACGTAGATGAGTCGATTTTTACCCAATACAAGAGTCATATGAAGAGTTGAGCCCCTCTTTGCTTTTTGATACGGAGCGTCTCCTTTTCCAATGCATATGTCTTAATTTATATTTTAAGCAAATATAAAAAAAAAAAGGTCTAACAACATGTGAAGGGTAATAATAATATGATATTACTCTTTTTTTTTTCCAAAGAATGAAGCGGGTTTTGTAATGCTTTTATATTTAATTATTTTTATAGTAAGAGAGGTCTCTCGAGTCTCGAGAAAGTAATTTTCCTATATAGATTGCTGTATATATCCGATGTATAAATATTGTTTAATAATAGTCTATAATATGAAGAAACTGATTTTAATTAAGTTTCTATTTGTGAAGCATGTGTGTATGAAATTAATCGCTCTATGCCTTAACCGATTGGTGACATTTTATAAAATCACATTCTATTGAAACCTATTCTCGAGCAATCTTTCAAATTCAGATTATGCCGAGAACCCCTTGTTGTTTCTAGGATATACTACGAACTTACTCTTTCTACTATATTGGTCTTGATATTCCTCTTTCTTGTCCACGGTGTCTAAACCTCTTTCATTCCATGGGGTTATGCTTTTGTTGTAAAAAAATCAAAGGACACGACGCGTATTTTCGACTAGGACATGCGGCACCCGAATACCTCCCAAAACCCCTCGAGCGAACCCTAACGATAGAATTGATACAAATGTCATAGAATTATTTTGAAAGTGAAATGAATCTAACTTTAACAACACAAGATAGCTCCCGAAGACAGATATATACAAGATAGACATATATACAAGCTGTCAGAACAATACAACAAGCTGCTCAAAATACATAGGTCGAGAGGTTTCTAGATCAGACAACTAAGAAGTCAAAAGAATATACACATCCGTTGAAGGGAGAAAAAACCAGATAAAACTATGAAAACTATAGCTGGTGGCCTTAACGAACAAGCTGGCTCATCACAGACAACTGAATACTTTCTGCTCCTTACTTATGCAACGTACTGGGTCCTGGAGCGGAATCTGCTGAAATGAAAAGACAGCACAAGAAATAGATAGGGAATGAGTCATAAGGACTCAATAAGTGAGGAATGACTGGTACATCAAATAAATGAAACGTGATGCAATGGGGTCACATGTACCCAATGAATGGAGCGGAATACTCCTACTCCTGGGGCGAAATACTCCTACACACTACGTAATATGAAGTTGAGGCGAAATACTCCTGCACTCAGTAAGATATAAGCTGAGGAGGAATACTCCTGCACTCAGTATGACATGACAACCTTCAATAGGGAAATACGATATACCCATATGCTTCAAGGTTGCGGCGTAGTAAGTGATAAGTTGGTATTTTACCAACTTAAAGGCTACTTTAAACATTCATTTTTTAACCCAAAAGTAACATTGTGTGCGATTAATACCGTGAATTGTTTAGTTTCAGGTTATTATGAGTTTACACGAGTCGTTGATTAGAAAGTTAAGCTAAAGAGCGAGAAGAGAGCTAAAGCGTATGATTTGAAATTGAGTAAGGAAGGGCGCCCTGCCTCCTGATATGTAGAAAAAGACCAAATCTGAAGGACTATGGGTGCCCCGCCCTAAACTGGGGGCGCCCCGCCTTCTGTGAAGCAATGAGCTAAGATTTGGAAGCTACAAGGGGGCGCCCCGCCTGAAGATTTGGGCGCCCCGCCCTTACCTGCAAATTCAAGTGGAAAATTAGCTAAGTCTAGAGAGAGCGGACCGCCCATGGAAAACTTATAATTAATTTTTAGCTTTGTATAAATAGGAAAAACTAGGGTTTTTGAAATAATTCCACTCTACATTTCACTTACTACTCTTAGAGGTGAATTGGGAAGAAAAGATTGAAGGTTTTCATTACTTTGTAAGCTTTATATCTTGTACTTTTGAATCATTAATCTTATATCAAATATATATTCATGTTTGAATCCATTCCATCTTTTCATTACATGTTTTTATGTTTGATTCAAACCCCTAGTATGAGTAGCTAAATTCATAACCAGGGGTGAAAATGTTCTATGTGTCGTAGAAAATCAATGGCTCTTGTTTAGATTCATCACACATAACACAAGTAACGATTATCTAACTCCCATTACATTAACATCAAATTCTTGATATGCATCATATTAGGATTTCATTTCTACTTTACTAGTTAAAGACTTGGGAGAGATTAGCTAGTGTAGATTAGTGGAGTTAGCAAGGATTTGGGTTTTGTTGGATAAATTTAGTCTAACCCATGTAAAAGGAGTTACACTCGATTGAGGTCTCCTTTCCTTGGGTCCATGAGTAGAGCTTTATGCGCTTAACTATGGCTTTCGCAAGTGTGGTGAGGTAGATCTCTCTACGCTGGGAGGATTCTATGGGTTACCATAGAATGACTTGACCATAATTATACTCATGTTAGGAAGGTGAAACTACTCTGCTCATTGATGGAATACCACCATTAGCTATTTACGCCCCTAACTTCTTATTAAAGAATCAATTACGTGTTGTCTTAATTTAATTATTTGTAGTTTATGATAGGTTTACAACAAACACTCATACCTCTAGGACTCTTAGCTAACATCAATTAACTATCTATTTGCAATTCTCTCACTTGAACGGTGATCACGCCCAACTTTGCCCTATAAAAGGGACTAAGCGGTCACGACAAATATAGCTCGGTACTTAAAGTTCCGAGGTCGAATTCCACGGAGAACACTCAAAATCTAGTTGCTAATCTAACTAACTTATCTAGTCAATTAACTTTGAAAGTTGATATTTTTATGATGGTTTAAATGTAACAATGAATTAACAATAAAGTATATAGCAAATTAGTAAGAAATATATTAATTCAGGAGTTTAGAAGTCTAGGGTTTATCTATCCAACTCCTGCTCATGTGTCAGAACAATGCATTAATGGATTCAACTTGCTTCTTCCTATTGAACACTTGCTCCAAATTCACAACTACTCACTCCCATGTAATAATTGTAACTTTCACTAACCAATTTTCTAATTAATTAATGAAGATACGTAGGACTACAAATATGGTTCACAATCGGGGTTAATGGTCACAAATTACCTTTTTGACAACCTAAGTAATGCCTTTGTTTTAGGTTGAAATATTGTTAAGTGTTTAACCCTAACTGATGAATCTATCCCTAAATGCACAAGAATAAAGGGCACAATCAATTGGGAGCTCTACCAATCAATAGCATACAAATCATAAACACTTAGATAGAAAGGTTAACAAGTTTCATTCATTAAAGTAATAATTCATAACAAAAAAATATTGGAGTGGTTCAGTCAACTCTAGAATGGGTTATTTAGCCACTCATGTTCATCATAAGCTTGTCAAGATAATTCAAGAATGAATAAACTACAAAAGGAAAGGAAGAATTTAGGAAAAATATTTGTGTTCTTGAGGTCTCCAAAGCTCTAGCCTCATTTTTCTCCTTCCCAGGTCAAAAAATGTGTTTTGGGACGTGTTTTAGGGCTTTTATACCGTCTCCATAGACCAACACAAGTCGAGAATCTAAAATAAAGTCGGATTGAGAATGTCAGGATTTTAAGCCTACGGTTCTGCGCAGCGCATTGCGCAGTGCGGTGCCGTAGGCCAATTTCTGCAGGATTTCAAAATTTTGTGTTCTTTTAATATTGCCCCTGTTGCGTCGCACAACGCAATGCCCAATGTGGCGCAACAGGCTTAATTTACTGCTTCTCCAATTTTTCTTTATTTTTCCTCCACGCCTTGGTTTGCTCGACCTTCGGGCTTGTTGACACCCAATTTTGTCCCAAAACTTTTCGAATTAATGTCTAATTATTTTTAAGTTAGGGTAATTTTGAAAATCAAAAGCTATTGATAAATTTGGATGAAAATAGGCCAAATCTCCAAGACATACCCTACATCCAGCCTATTCCCCCCAAAATACATATATACACATTTTACACTAAACACCCCTCCCTCCAAAATCAGAGACCCGGTTTTCCATTTCCTAATCCCCAATTCCCTGACCCGCCGAGAACCCTAACTCCTTTTTCCCCTTTATCTTAGCAGCCCGATTCCCCTCGAAAATTTAAAAAACAAAACATGCCAAAACTGGTCCCCCTCTCCACCTCATCATCATGCACGAACCTTATCTGATTAGAGACGTTGGAGGGTGATTTGGGTATTTTCTTTTGCACTTCAAAAACTCTAATGGTTCCTATATAAGTCATGGATAGTCAAACAATCCGGCGGCGAGGGGATAGAGAGGAGTCATTACATGTTATAGAAACAGAGAGGTAGAACAAAAATTGATTCAAATTTTTGCTTTAGTTCTTTTGGTTTCAAAGAAAGCATAGTGTTACTGTTTATATACAAGTCGAGTCCCGTCGTCATTGGAGTCGTCGATCTCGCTCAAGTATTTTATTCGAGTCGCTTTACTTCGGATCCTCGCCCGGATCGCTGCATTAGAAAACGTAATAACCCTCTCTCTCTCTCTATTTTTAATGACATTGTCTTAGTTATTAGTCATGTTCTGTTTATGAGTTCTTATTTTAGATATAAGATTGTGCAGTTAAATTTGTTTGAAAGCATGTATCTGTTAGTTAGATAGCAATTCCGGATTACATATTTGTTCAGTTTATATGAGCATATAATCTAAATATAGTTATCTTGGCAGATGTAAGGAATGTTTTAATTGTGTTTTTTTCCTGATGCTATGTGTTTTTCCTTTGAAATCTAGGTGTAACAGAGCCATGGAGAGTGTAAACATTCAACCTTTACTTTTAAATTAGAACTTTTTTAATTAATGGAGTAGTTTTAATTGTTTTGATCCATCAAGAAATTAAATAGAGCTCAGATTTTATGCTTGTAGATGTGTTGTAGCTAACTCATATTTCAAGGAGTTTGTGTCATGATTGTTAGAAACATTCAATGTCTAAGTTAATTTTGCTAACTGCATTTAAAAGCTAGTAGGCCTAATAAATTGAATTTTCTATTTGAAGTGAGTTCATAGGATTATCTACAAAAATTCATTTTAGCCTAAATTTTTTCTTTGTTTCTCTTCTTGACAATGTTTGTTATTTGTCAAAGTAAGCTAATAAGGGAATCATTTATTGAAGAAATGTGAGGTAGGCTGGTAGAGAGGTGTTGCTATATTTTCACCTGGTTGCTTGGTTTTCAGGGTTGAGTGAGTTATGATTGGAGTTAGTGTCTAGTGAGATTTGTGTGTGTTTAGGTTCTATGAGGTTGTTTCATGAGGGGTATTAGAGCAAGGGAGTAGTCTGGTGTATGTGTATAAGGGTTATGTAGGCCGTGAGTGTAAGCATAGGTGGGTGCAGGTGTTATAGGCAGTGTGAGGGTGTGTGTATAGGTAGTTCAGGTGTGTCTTGGTTTGTAAGGAGGTATGCAGGTTTTTGCAGGGTATTCCAGGGTTTTATTTCGGGGTGTTTTTTTCTTATAATGTTGTAGTTTCAGGTTTCAGGGTGTGTGTATGTGTTCGTCTCAGTTTTGGTTAAGGGATCAGGTAGCAGGGTGGGTTTAGATGGTCTAAATAGTTGAAGAAGCTTTCTGGTTCTATTGACACCCAATTTTGTCCCTCATATTTTCAAAATCAACCATTCTTGTATTTTAGACACGATTGTGTATCCATTCCCACCTCGTTTATTTTTTTTAAATTACCTTCTCATAATGTACTGACAATTGAGGCCATTTTCAAAGTATCGTCCCGAACCATAGCTGTTTTTACAACTCTTATAATTATTTCTATTTTAACAAAATTATTCAAAATTGTTCTAAGCCTCAAAATTAAAATTTTATGCATTTTAGCCTTTCTAACATTTTAAAACTAATTTCTTAATTTTTCTATAATTTTTATACCATTTTTAATCCGTGTTTATACCATTTTATACCTATTTTATACCCGTTTATATAATATTTATATATACATACACGTATATACACACAAGGCAATCACATCAGCCAATTCTTACACGTCATGCCTACGTGGATCGATCCTGATCGTCCACGTAGACGATCCAAGGGCCCGGATTAGTTTCCTTTGTTTCTACACCCCAAAACCTTTTCCCCTTTCCCATTTCCCCTCTCACACTGGACCTGACTCTCTCTCTCTCTCTTGGTGATTACAATCGCCCCCTCTGTCGATGATTTTTCCGGCCATTTAAGCCGGTGAAAATTCGGGGAAAATAGAGTCTTTAGACTCCCCTCGTCGTCCGCAACACAACCCATCCACTTTTAATGGGGTTTGGACGAAGGAGAGCTTAACCCTAGGTATGTCGAATCGCCACCGTCAAGGGCCGATTCCGGTCAACTCCACCGGCGAAACAACGAACAAATTATGACTCGACGATCCCATCACTCACCTTTACAAAACCCCTGTGGTTTTGTCACTGTTTGAGGATGGTTCGAAGCGACCCTTCATCGATTTCCATCAATGTCACCGGAGCTTCGGCAAAACTTGGTAAGAACTGAATGATGTGACTTAACGGAGGGGGAAACCCTCATGTTTACGTGATTAAAAAATGGGTCAAGGCTGACCTTACTCAAATTCTAAATGGGTAATCCCTAACTTGCTCTTCTGGTTATTCGTATATGATGTCAAGCATAAGTATTCCCTACTCTTTCGATGTTTTAATCTATTTGACTAGTTTAAAGTGACTGTTCATGAAAATTTACTAAATTTTGCATGCCTTATTTGTCCAAACATGAAATTGATTTTCTTATAGGCTTAAGTTCAGTATGATATTGATTAACATTATTTTTCTTTGATCTGTTTCTGTTAGCACGTAAAGTTCAAAATCCCTGACTTCTGAGTTGCATGTGCTCATCTTTTGATTTTCATGATCAGTTGGGATGCATAATCTGCATGATTATATATGTTGATTTGAAGTGGTAATCTGATTTAGTTAGAAGTTATTTTTAAAATGAAAATGATTGAATGGGGATCCTTGATTGAAACTGAATTGGAAGTTAGTTCCTATGATTGATATAATATCAGTTAGAGGTTATTCAAGGGATTTTTCGAGCCGAATTAGATTTAAAACACTTGGGTAGGTGGATTCTTTGAACCTGGATGAGTTATTGGTCGAGGGGAAGGGACTTTACTTGCTGAGAGGTCTGATTTACCTTAATTTTAGGGGTAGAAGGAGCTAAACTTGGTAATATCACTTAATGAGATTCTTTTAGGATGGGGAGACAATATCCCCTTACCTTTTACACTTTCACCCGTTTGAAATTAAGTTTTCACACTCCTAATTTATTGGAATATAGTTCACAACTCTCACCTATATAAACATTGGCTGCATTCCTCACTAGAAAATGTTCTTACCCACTAAAAAACATAGAAAAGCACTCTAGGACTATTGCAGACATCTCTTTCTTTTCCTTAAAGGGTCTTGCTCTCTCTCTTTGCTGGGAAACAGAGGATCTCTTACCTCATTGTTACAAGCTTCTCATGGCTGCATTCTCTTGTTTACGTTCTTCCTGTTTGAGTTTCTTTTGACAAGGTATAAGCTTCCTTCTGGACTTATGATGTTGCCTGCTTAAACCTGCTTCCCCTCATCCCTTCCTTTTAATTGTCCTTGACCCTATATCATTACTGGTCTTAAATTTAACTAACCTACAGTATGCTCATCATTCATGATTTGATATTTGCTCTATATATGATCTGAGGGGGAGACTCTGCTCTCATTTGCTTCCTTTCTTTGAAAACTTGCAATCTACGTTAGTGTGGCTTTGTCACAATGATTGTCCAGGCCTCTATTTTTGGCCCTATCTAACCCTTGAATACAACTTTGAATGGATGGCTTCAGAGGCCATACCAGGTCTGTGTAGTTGCAGGTTTGAGATCTTGAGGGATCCATCAATTGTGCTAGGCAAACACAGTTGTTTGATACCCCTGCTCTGTATGAATTCATTAAAGGCAGCCAACCTGTTTTTGTTTGCACTTCTCCCTTTATAGACTGCCCCCTATTTGTGTAATATTCATTAGGTCTCCCTGTTTGTACTTGTATATTACAGGGCACACAGCTACACACAGGCTACCCAGGAGCCTCTTCTTCCCTTTTTCCCTTCTTATGAGCTGCATCTTTCATACCCATGGCTTTTTCCTTTGAAAACTGAGTAGCACGACAAATTACACCATATCTTTAAAGCCTGCTTGTTTCCTGAACAACGACACTATTGTATATGATATGTCTCGCAGGTCCTAACTGTTTGAAAACGTATTTTGTGATGATAAGACTGGAATTCTATTTAAGATCCAGGCTATTTGTAAAAAATGCTAAAAACTGGTCCGTTTCTGTTAAGATTAAATTGTTTCTATTTGCACAAGTGATCCAAGCCCAAAAACCTTGTCAAAAATGGCCTTCATGTGTGATAAAATTGGTCTTTTTCAATTATTCACGCTCCTATACACTAATCTAATAGTGTATAGGCGGTATAAAAGCTTGGGGTCGTTTATACACTTTAAAAAGGTATTTCTTAAAGCTATAACTATAATTTTGATCATGTGTTTGCATGTTTATATATATATATATATTCTTACATGCGACCTCTTATTTGCATTTATGCGTTCTTGTGATCCTGTTTTCGAAAACAGCCCCTCTCCCTATATGTACATTTCCAAAAAATCCGACCCCAACACCGAAAGGCCATTAAGGTTTGGGCTCAACAATTAATGACGAGTCACGGCAACCTCAAATGAGCCAACATTTTTTTTCAAAAATAAATCCCTTTTGGTTTTATACTAAATCCGAAATCAATTGCAAAATAGGCTATTTGTGCAAAATACTCTTTTCATATGCAATTAGAATATCCATTTGTGTGATAACACTTGTTCACGATCAGGCTTTGACATTAGAGGCTATAGACGCGATTAGGCTTAACTATAGGACGAATATGAAAGTAAGTTATTTGTGTATGAGCATGTTCCCTCTTGGTTAGAATGCTAAATTCCTAAGTTAGTAATCTGTGACAATATACCCTGTTTACATCCCAAAGTTAAGACTCGGATGGTAACCACTTTTGTGGGACTCGGGGAAGTGCCTAACACCTTCTTCCCTGAGTCAGTTGGACTTCTTACCCACATAGAATCTCTGAGATAGACCAGTAGACTTACGTAATTTGACTTTATACCTTAGGTGACCTAGTACGCCTTAGAAATCATATTAGGTGGCGACTCCAACATTAAACTCAAACGAATTCACCCAGTCAAATCCGAAACCCGACTCGCCTCGAGTTGAGTCCAAACTCGGGTATGACAGAATGACGACTCCGCTGGGAATACTCAAAGTCCTAACCACAACGAGTGTTTATTTTTGGGATATATTTAATTATTATCTTATTATTCCTTATTATCATTATTGCACTAACTTGGTTTCTTTTTTGTTTTTTCTTTCTTTTAGTTTATTTATTTATTGTATTATTTATGTGTCATTTTGCATACACCACTCCTACTCCCCTACTCCTGGGAAACTGACACGAACTGGAATCCGGTTAGGCCGTGCGGGCACCCGACATCCTCTCCTAGACCCGTCGGGCGAACCCTTACCAATTAAATTAGGAAAATAAATATAATAATTCATAAATAAGGATAAGACTTAAAAAAAAACACAGACACCCTGATACCTCTAAGCTATACAAAAGAAATTACAGGTGATCACCCAACATACAAGGTCAAGGTCTATCCAGACTAGACATCAAAGAGTACAGAAGAAGACAAATACCACCTGAAGGGAGCAAAATACAATTGAAATAATAAACATAAAACTGGTGGTCATCTGGAATAAAAGCTGGCTCACCCTGATAGCTGAAGTCGTCTTCGCTCCTTCATAACGTGATGAACTCAATCCTGGAGCGAACCTGCCGAAACGAAATAGATAGACAAAAACAAACAACAAACAACAAACAAAGGTGAGTCAAAAGGACTCAATAAGTGGGGCAGACTAGCCACCTCAGAGAATAGGATAGCTAGCCAGGGAGAAAAGAAATAAATAAACCAAATTTCTCTTATTTAAATTATGAAAAGGCAGAACAAGATAATAACTAGAAACACGTATGGAATTACAAACTCATTAACCACCAGGAACGTAAGATAGCCAGAACATATAGGTATTCCGAATGCGGTACGATGAATGCGGAATACCTATATGTTCAGGAAGCTCATCTTCTTATTGCTTGGCTACCAGAGCTAGACTACTTCTAAGTCAGGCTAGCCAAAGAATCGCAATTGAATAAATAGACATTAACTGAGCTTTATGAAACAAAATCTATGTCAATTTAACTCTCCTATAAAAAGGAAACTCGGAAAATTTACCGGAAAACCTTTTTATACCGAGACAAACTTATAAAATAACATGACTTGACTAGCGTCTCGAACCAAGAGGAAGACACCTAGATCGAATATTACTTACTTATCAGTTTGCACCAGAAGAAACGATAACACTTTCTGATGGTGATGAATTAGGACCCCATTATCCTAGCAACATTGAATTCCGACGAGAGAGGTAAACTGATTTGACATAATAATAGCAGGTGGCACAAAAAGATTCCAAGCAGACCATACCGACACTCTCTCCCAAATTTCTCACATTTAAACCAGATCCACTAGTAGGGTCATCATAAATGCCAGGAATAAATCATATCAGAAGCTTACCCCTCTACCGCAACTAATTCTTAATAGAAACGACATCAAAAGAAACCATGGAAACATGATAGGACACCCCATTTCTAGATCGACCGGAAGAATCAAATCTTACTCACATTTAAGGGAAGAAAAAATACTTGAGTCAACTACATCAGATGCCTCAGCATCCTGCCAGACTAGCAGTTCATAGAACTGCCTCTGCAACTGCGCTGAGCCACTACCCTGATAATCACCTTCTCGATAACCACTGCCACCATGCTCTCAACCTCTACTAGATGGTGGCATTTCTTCGGCTAACTGAGATCTAAATAAAATCGCCTGCGACTGTGCAAGTGCCTGGTGACAAGAGAAAGGACGACTGCTTACTTGCCGGAGTAAGGGAAAACTACTCAAAGGATAATCAGACTCACAACAATAATAACACCTTTTCGACTAAAAATGGAAGCTGGAAAGATTGTTGATAGATGTAAAGAGAAGACTGAATCTGATCTTGACGAGCTACTGGCGCACTCTAAGAATTATGTGACACAAGCTGAGATAACCTGGAAGGTGACCTCCCAAAATAATCAGAACTCTTACCTCCAAATGAGGTACCATGGTTACCCACTAGGGCCATGGGATCTCTTGCTCTCCCGCTCTAACTCTTCCCCCTCTAACTTATGGTATGCCTAATACCTTTGAGCACTATTAACAACGACATCAAATGAAGTCCCAACCTCAATTTTTCGAGCCATCTGGGATCTCAAGGAAGGAGAAAAGTCATCAATAAATCTTTAAATCTCTCGAAAGGCTCATGGACTAGTTCTAATGCATATTCAGCCAATCTATAGAATTCAATCTCATATTCTGAAACCAACAGACTAACTGATAGGCTACCCTGTCTAATCCACTAAATTGGCAACACTTTTCATCTCGCTCGCTACTCGAAAGGAATTTTTTTTCCACGAATATAGAAGAAAAACCGAATCAAGTTAGCTAATAAGAGAGCAGTCCACCAATCCAGGGCTGGACCTTGAAACTGGAAAGAAGAATAATCAACACCATACCGCTCGATATAATCAAGAGCCTGAAGGATACGCTGACATCA
The DNA here is from genome assembly GCA_029990175.1 of Petunia secreta. NCBI lineage: Eukaryota > Viridiplantae > Streptophyta > Magnoliopsida > Solanales > Solanaceae > Petunia > Petunia secreta. The sequence goes on along the minus strand of JARKIP010000035.1, from coordinate 61,952,399 downwards.
TTTTATTTAAAAATAAACTTACACAGGGATTATCTAATGCATTGCTTAGGGAATATCGGGATGTTCAACCGCGTAAAATAATGCAACCTCTTTGAGTACTCGGACCCAATAATTACCTCAGTTACCTAACCAGCCAATACAACTGGAGGCACAACACATGCTGCCTCCGGAACATAATTTACTGCGGTAATATTAAGATTTGGAATAGGAGCTCCCTGAGACCGAAAATCTGCATCTACAGAAACCTGATAAGTTGCCTAGCGAATAATAGGTTATTGTGGTATCTGCATCGCCAAGATTCTCGTAAAAGAATCGTAGAGAGCCAAGGGAATCACAAGGCCCTGCTCCCTTGCCCATCACGAGCTCGTACAGCTGGGACCTCCATAACTATATCGTCAACACAATAAAAACTCTCGGGGCTTCATCAGTGCTAGCCCCATGCTAGACTGCTTCATCTTGAACTCATCCTGTTTGCTGATTTATCGCGTGAGGGTTCACAATTACCACGAAGGAATTAATGAAAATACTTTTGCATCCTAGACCGATGCACGATCAGTAATGAAGGAAGTGAAACTTCCTAAATGCTATCATAGCCTCTCGTAGATAAGTATGGACGTCTACGTACCCATCATCGAGACTCTACTAGACACTGTCTTAGTCTGGATAGACTCTAAACCGGGCTCTGATACCAACTGACACGACCCGAAATCCAGTTAGGTCGTGCGGGCACCCGACATCCTCCCCTAGACCCGTTGGGCGAACCCTTACCAATTAAATTAGGAAAATAAATATAATAATTCATAAATAAGGATAAGACTTAAAAAAAAACACAGACACCCTGATACCTCTAAGCTGTACAAAAGAAACTACAGGTGACTACCCAACATACTAGGTTTAGGGCTATCCAGACTAGACATCTAAGAGTATAGAAGAAGACAAATACCTCCTGAAGGGAGCAAAATACAACTGAAATAATAAACATAAAACTGGTGGTCATCTAGAATAAAAGCTGACTCACCCTGATAGCTGAAGTCGTCTTCGCTCCTTCATAACGTGGTGAACTCAATCCTGGAGCAAACCTGCCGAAACGAAATAGATAGACAAAAACAAACAACAAATAAGGGTGAGCCAAAAGGACTCAATAAGTGGGGCAGACTAGCCACCTCAAAGAATAAGATAGCTAGCCAGGGAGAAAAGAAATAAATTAATTAAATTCCTCTTATTTAAATTATGAAAAGGCAGAGCCAGATAATAACAAGAAACACATATGGAGTTACAAACTCATTAACCACCAAGAACGTAAGATAGCTAGAACATATAGGTATTCCGAATATATCAACAATAAAAAATACATCCTGTTGCAGTGTGCAACCCGATCCATATATTCATCCTGTTGCAGTGTGCAACCCGATCCATATATTCATCCTGTTGCGGCGTGCAACCCGATCCATATATTCATCTTGTTGCGGCGTGCAACCCGGTCCATATATTTATACCGTTGCGGCGTGCAACCCGATCCCCGCAATCCAGAATACGAGCCAGAAATATGTAGGCAAACTGAGATATGTCCACGACATAGTATACACACCGCATACATAAAAAAAACACAATACACACAACAGTCAGTATGCGGTACAATGGGATGGGATGAATGCGGTACGATTCAATGCAGTCACATATGCCTGATACCTATCTCTGGCGTAGGACTCTCATAGTCTACCAGGAGATATATGCAATAATGACCCTTCACCAGCTCGGGACTCTCATCGATTATCGGGAAGTATATGCAATGATGACCCTTCACCGGCTCGGGACTCTCATCGATTACCGGGAATTATATGCAATAATGACCCTTCACCGGTGCGGGTCTCTCATCGATTACCGGGAAGTATATGCAATGATGACCCTTCACCGACTCGGGACTCTCATCGATTACCGGGAAGTATATGCAATAATGACCCTTCACCGGTGCGGGAATCTCATTGCCAACCGGAAAGTATATGCAATAATGACTCTTCACCGGTGCGGGACTCTCATCGCCAACCGGGAAGTATATGCAATAATGACCCTTCACCGGTGAAGGACTCTCATCGCCAACCGGGAAATTTATGCAATGCTCAAAACCAGAGTGCAATGCTCATATGCTCAATACTATACCGACAAGAGGGCATAACATACAATATACAATGTAAATTCAAAGCTAAGGCGTAATGAGTACCCCTATCGGCAGCTACACACGTAAGGAACACGTGGTAGAAAATCCACGAGGCCAAGTTCCTCCAAAGCAATGGATATAAACACTTACATCGTTCCAATTCTTTTGGCTTCATTGCCAAACGATTCCACTGTGTTCAGTAAGCAGAAAAATATATCAAATTAGACTAAAGACTTCATTCCTCACATCTTAGGGCAATCCGGTTAGGAACCTGATACCCTATTCGCATACGCAATACGCAGGCCAGGCCTATGTACAGGGTTTAAGGTCACATAACCAAACCCCAAATAAATTACATTTATATGTTTCTCATAACTCACTGAGTACGAATATATAATCAATTCCGTTATCGGGGTTCAATTGGCCCTTGAAACTATCAATTGAACTTATTAAAACTATGGCTAATATCCCAATTTTTATTGTAAAAATATATTCAAACACACGTAATAAACTCAAATAATATATTAGGATCATTACCTGAAAGTTTAAGGGTGAAAATTCTACTTTTCTCCGGCCCCTTTTCTCATTTTCTGGCATTTTTTCCTATCTCACTGCGTTTTCTCTTTTGCTTAATTCTGAATCGTTTTCTGCTTCTATTTTGCGTACTTAGCATATATGCTACACAGCACCGCCTCACTTTACTTAATTTTTCCCTTTTTGTTGATCTTTCTTTTTATTTTCTTTTCTTTTCTTTTTATTTTATTTTCTTTTCTTTACGAAAATTAAAATGGTACCCTACGATATTCGAAATAATTTCAACTTTTGCATACAAATTATTTCAAATTTATGTGACGTACTCGCTTAGGCGGATCTCAAACCCGAAACTCAAAATGCGAATTTAAATAGAAAAAGTTAAATTATTTAACTTTCGGCATTTTAGCAGAAACTAGCGAACAACATCGAAATTCACTTTCGAAAGTTTTAAAATGTTACAAATAATCATACGAACCTAGCGGCGCTTTCAGATTTCGAATCGGAGCTCGTTCGCCAAAACCGAGCTCAAAAATCTCTTTTTAATATTTATCGACAATAAAAACTGAAACCTTCTTCCGATGCTTACCAAACAAGGTCTGATTTAGCTCAAAATTTACAGATAAGTCCCAATGGGCTTTACGAAGATTTTAAAATTATTGGCATGCAAATTGGAGTCCTATCTCCCAAAACGACTGACCTAGGTCGTTTCAACGACACTTCACACACACAGTGATTACGTTGATCCCACGGTCGCTTCACCACCAAAACACCTGTTAAGAGGGACATGTTGGAATAAAGTTGGTCCGTGGTACAGCCAACAGTTTCAAGTGATCCCACTCCTTGGCCGTCCGCCTTGGGGACCCGTGTCTAGAATCACACCACTCTGTCATTGTAATAAGCATGCATCATGTCGTAGAAGAGGCTCCCTGTGAGCCGACTAGTTCTCAACTTATCCAAACTACCTAAACGGGTTTCTCGACCCCAAAGGGACGTTTGGACATGATTATGTGCATTTGAAAGAAAAGAAAAAAAGAGGAAAAAAAAGTGAGACAAGAATGAAAACACATTTTGATTTGTTCAATTGTTCTCAAAAGGGACGGGGTTTTTAAATCTTATTTTCTCCTTATTTTTAGGTCACAACGATTCAAAAGTTTCATCATTTTGGAATGACTATGGCCGCACCTCCTTTGTTAACTAATTGGTGGAGCAACCTGTCACTAGGAGAGCAAACCGAAGTACGTCAACACTTGGGTCATTTGGTTTCACTGTTAGAAATGGAGCCATGTAGGGAGATGATTAAAGCAATAGTGTTATTTTGGGATGAAGAATTAAACGTGTTTAGGTTTGGGGACATTGAATTAACACCTTCGTTGGAAGAAATAGGGGGTTTTGTGTCACACTCGGGGTTAGACAAGCATCGTTGGCAAGGGGGTCGCATATTAGCACCTAGCGTCCCTACAGCTGACGAGTTTCGTAAGAAACTAGGGATGGTACCAGGTGTGGACGTGGGATTTCTACAACAAAAGAAGATCCCCTTTTCCTTTCTTTACACTCGGTTTGGGCATTTGAGGGCGTATGATAGTCATAAGAAGGAGTTTGGGTCCTATTGTTATTGGAGGAGGGCTAGACCACTCGCATTTGTTGTTGGTTTACTGGGAGTGATGGTTTTCCCCGAGATTTCAAGTCACGACATATGTTCAAGACTTGTTATGGTTGCCGATGTAGTGCTCAACGGGATTGATGGTTATCGTTATACCATAGTTCCTATGATAGTAGCAGACATTTATCGCGCTCTGGGGTGTTGCAAAAGAGGAGCGAGATACTTCCAAGGGTGTAATCTTTTGCTACAAGCATGGCTCAAGAATCATTTAGGGAAAGCAAGAGGCGCACAAGTATTGTCCAAACCAACTGGTTGCAACTACTTGATTGGGGAACGGTATTGGGGTTCCAAAACTCAAACAGCCAAGCGGCACAGAGAAGTAGGTAAAATTGTTCGAAGACATAACGGAGGACTCAATCCAGTGAATGTTCACTTGGTTTCCTTCATCCGATTTCATCATTAGTTTTGAGAAGGCATCCTTTGTGATACTTATGGGGTTAAGAGGCCTCCAACCCTATCAGCCGCTAAGAGTAATGAGGCAAGCAGGAAGGAAGCGAATCATACCATTGATACCGAACACGAAAGATTATCAGTTTGACTACACCGATGATGTTGTTCCAAGGGTCAAGAGCGTTATGAAGTCATGGGAAGGAAGACAAGTCATGGAAGAAGCATCGCTAGCGCCTGATAGATACAATGCTGGATGCGAGCCAAACTACTAAAGCTGGTTACGCTATAGTATTAAGGGAAATATGGTAGTAGGGTAGAGTCGTGGGAATAACGTAACAGATCGTGAAGCAGAGGCTCAAATCTGGTACCGAGAGTTCATGTTGAAAGCTGTTAAGATGGATAAGGAAAACAAAGAAGAGATCGAAGTATTGAAAAAGCATACATTAAAACTTGAGCAATGGAATTCGGAGTGCGCAGAGGTAGACATCTTGCACTTGGTAGTAGCCAAAGGATATTTAATGGAGGAAGTCAAGGAGATCACACGAGAAGCAAAGAGAGCCAAGATGGAAAAGGAGTGTGTCGCCTATTCAAAGTGTCATTTTCATTTCTTCTTCTGTATTTTTACTTTTCCAAAATTATTGTCACGTACTGATTTACAAAATTTTGGGAAATTTACGAGAATAATTGGCTACAAAATGCGTATTCATTTTTTCTTTGCATAATGACGAACCTAGGAAGGCTATATGTCCTTGGCACGTAATAGTCCATTAGTAAACTTACGCCAAATGTCAGAAGGGTTCTAAACCCAAAAAGTGACAAATTGCATCTCTGCATTGATTCGAAGAAACGTTTGCACAAAATATTGATTGTCTGTTTAAACATGATCAAAATTATAAGGATGTTTTGGTCCTTACCTTTTTTTTTTCAGACTATGGCTGCAAAAGGCACTCTCCAATCTGAGATCGTTTCCCGACCTCCTCACTTGATCAGGCTTTGGTGGGAGGATTTGGCCATTGTCAGCAAAGCTCATGTTCAAAAGATGTTGGGGGAATTGATAGCCCTCAAGAACTACACTGCTGTGGCTGGTTTGGTCGAAGCTACTGCATATTTCTGGGACTACAAAAGGGATGTGTTTCACTTCAGTGGTTTCGAGTTGGCACCGATATTTGAAGAATTTGGGGGATTAGTAGGGTTAGAGCCTGGACCCGAGACCATGATTATCCTCGAGATGTGGAGCCTAAGGAGTTCATTGAACAACTGGAAGCTCCTTATGATCCATATGCCGAGGGAGTGACCGATGGAAAGGTCACGTTGGAATACTTGCACTCTAGGTTTGGAGATCCAACACTTAGACACGAATGGAATGAGGCATGGGAGATTCCTGATTGGGAGTGGATTGAATCCAATGCTTTCATCATTGCTTTTCTTGGAAGCATGGTTTTCCCTGAGAAAAGAGGCAAGATCGACATAAGGCTAGGGAGAGTAGTAGGGGGACTGCGCAAAGGTGCCTTCAAATGTCAAGTGAGCTTAGTTCCGATGATTTTGGGGGAAGTTTATAGGGCTTTGACCAAATGTAGAAGGGGAGGAGACTTCTTCTAAGGTTGCAATCTATTGCTTGAAATCTGGTTGATAGAGCATTTGCACAGCGTCCCTGTCAATCCACTGGTGCCAAAACCCTCTTGGCAAGGAGGAATCCGTTAAAATAGCACCCGTATGGCTGGAACAGTGGCATGGGAATACCCCGCGAACATGGAAGGTTGGTACGCCAAGCTCGAGGAGTTACAAGAGGTGCAATGGGTGATTGAACATTGTGCTGGCTTCATTGTCTCCATACAAGGTCAAGACATCAGCTTCTTGACGTTGATTGGATTCCGAGGAACTCATCACTATGTTCCTCTAAGGATCCTTCGGCAAGTGGGCATGACACAACAACCTCTGCAGTTAACTGAATGAAGAAGTTTCAATGTTGACATAAAGGGCATCGAGCATCCGATGGTCCTCACCATACTGACAATGTGGGAGAAAAGACTTACTATGCTATTTTGTCGTGGTCGTGACAGTAGGGTGAACCCCACAGCTACCCTGACTTACCCACAGAGGCTCGATGAAGATAGGGCAAAGTATCGATCCAAGACTACACTAAAAAGGAAAGCGAAAGCTCCAAATGCTGCTTAAAAATACAGGAAGCTGAAACAAGAGTTTAGCCAAAGGAAGAAGGAGTTAAGGGTGACACAAGAAATGGAGATAAGGAGACAATACAAAGATAAGATCAAAGGGGACAAACTAAAGTATTGGGCCAGCAAGGTCATGACTACAAGGCAAGCTGCTGGGAATTTGCAAGATTTGCTCAAAGGATGGGGAGAATATTTTAAGTCAGTACCACTGAAAGAGAAGGAAGCGAGAGGGTTGGAAATTTACGAGTTTCTAGTAAAAGCTGTAGGTGACATGGAGGATGGAAAAGACTTGCTGGAAACATTTGCTGATACTCCGCTCATTAGTCTGGTTCACAAACCCAAAGAAGAAGCCAAAGAGGAGAAGGAGAAGGAAGACGCTGGAGCTGATGTTTGAACTTGAAGTCCTTTTGCTTGGCGCCTAGTCTAGTCGTGTCGAGTCAAGTTGTCTTGTCTTTTATTTATTGTCGTTTTCATCTCAATCTAGTCATTAGTGGTTGTAATAAAGCCAAGCAAACTAAATAAAATTTCGTTATTTTGGGGTTTTAGACAGGTGATGATCATATTTATTCAAACGAAATGATGTGTTTGGTGCAAAAGTTACTTCGAATCCGTGATAGGCCCACCTCTGGCACAAAAAGAGGTCCCATGCATGATAGGACGTGATTTTATTCAAGCTAACGTATACTCACATTCTTCTTTTCTTGTTTGATGTGTCAGTTCCCAAGTCCCCGAAAGTTTGGTTTGTGCATTTTGGCCGCGCCGCAATACTGGTTGAGGTCCAAAGGATCGATCCCAACACCTCCCCCTTTACCTACAAGGCCAAGGACAAGACGAAATATCATGGCTGAGTTCGACAAGGTTGGCACTCTCGAGAAAACTACGCTAAGCTGGAAGAGAGTTTGCTTTAATTGGAAAGTAGGATCCCTCTGGCCCATACTGATGAGATCACTGAACCAAACAAAACTGCTCGTCCTCACGGTAAAGATCCACTTTACCCCGAAAGAGACCTTCCTTACTCTACCCACACTGCACCACCAAAAGCACCACAAAACAACCTACCCGCCTTCACTGTTGAAACCAAAACCATTGCATTACCTACCAAGGACTATGAAATGTATGCATGGACTAAGGAAGACCCAAACAGCACCAAAGTACAAGTCCAATGGCTGGTTGAGAAGTTCAAATAACTCCAAGGCGCTAAGGGAACCCGAGGGTTAGCTTATGAAGATCTCTGCTTCTATCCGGACTTGAAACTACCTGAAGGCTACAAGACATAAAAGTTCAACATGTTCGATGGCATTGGAGACCCAATGGCTCATTTAAGGTCTTACTGTGACAAGCTGGTTGGGGTGGGCATGACTAAAAGATTCGCATGCAGCTGTTCAACCGCAGTTTGACTGGAGATACACTAGTATGGTACTCTAAGCAACAAACCAAGAAGTGGACGAGCTGGGAAGCAATGGCTAGAGACTTTATTTACAGTTTTGGGCATAACACTGACGCTATGCCCGATCGGTTTTACCTTGAGAAACATAAGAAGAAGCCCACTGAGACTTTTAGGGAGTTTGCAACTAGATGGAGGGCTGAAGCCACCAAGGTCCAGCTTCCCATAGAAGATGCTGAGATTGTGGCAACTTTCATCCGCATACAAGAGGATGTCTATTTCGACTAAATGCTGAATTTGCAAGACAAGAATTTTGGAGAACTGATCGAGATTGGTGACATGGTCGAAGATGGACTCAAGACTGGAAAGATTGTTAGCATGGCCATACTACAAGTCGTTAACGAAGCCCTACAAGCTGGCAGCACTACTACCTCAAGAAAGAAGAAGGACGACGTCTCCTTTATGGCCGCATCACTTGACCACTCCCCTACTCATAACCACTACTACCAAATACCTCCCCCCTCCTACCCATACATACCACCCACATCCCCTACCCAGTCTATAACACCCAGCCCATGTACCAAAATCCACCACTACAGAGACCAACCTACCCACAAAGTCCCAACTACCGAAACACCAACACCTACTCACCAAGGCCTCATGCCAATAACAACCCAAGACCCAAAAGAAACTACACCCCACTGGCTGAATCTTGCACTCAGTTGTTCGAAAGACTCAAAGTAGCTGGTCATATACAACCTGTGCCATTTAAACTGCCTGATAGAATGACACCTTACTTTGATCAAACCAAAACCTGTGCCTATCACTCAGGGGGACCTGGACACGATACTGAAAAGTGCTATGCCTTGAGGGACCAAATACAGGACTTAATTGACAAAAAGGTGATACACTTGAAGACTCCGAATGTGCACAAAAATCCTCTGCCTAATCATGGAGATAGTAGGGTGAACCTGATCGAGCTAGATGAGGAATGCAACTTAGAAGGGACTATTGTTAAGGCAAAAGAAAAGGTACCAGTAACTGAAGCCGCTACAGCACCAGAGCCCATTGAGGTGGAAGTGGCTCCTAAGTTCTATGTTGATGTGGTTCCACCATACAGTGACAAGGCAGTACCATGGGATTATGAAAGGGAGAAGAAGCACAAGGCTGTGGCTGAAACTGTTGCCGCACAAGGGATGACTAGAAGTGGGAGGATCTACAGTCCCGAGCATCTTGTTCAAGACAGACGAGGCATTAGCGAGGAAGAGTCTGAGGGGCTGTGGAAGAAAGTACAAGCAAAGGAGTACTCTGTAGTTGAGCACATGGGCAAAACTCCAGCACAAATCTCTGTTTTGGCTTTGCTCCTCAATTCAGAGAGTCACCGAAGTGCTTTGATGAAGGTGTTAAATGAAGCACATGTTCCGGTAGACACTTCAATTGAGAACCTGGCTAGCATGGTTGGATAAGTCATGGAGGCAAACCGAATTGCTTTTCACAGAGATGAGCTACCACTCGAAGGGTTGAATCAAAACAAAGCTTTGCACATCACTGTCAAGTGAAAAGAATGGTTCGTAGGAAGAGTTCGGATCGACGGAGGATCCGATCTGAACATATGCCCATTTATCACTCTAAAAAGAATGGGAATTGACCAAAGCAAGATAAGGGAAAGCGACATGAAGGTGAAGGCGTTTGATGGGTCACAAACGAGCACCATTGGGGAGATTGACTTGACTATCATGGTTGGCCCTATGGAGTTCACTGCTGAGTTCCATGTCACGGACATCTCCGCTTCCTACAATTGGCTACTGGGGAGGCCCTGGATCTATATGGCTAGTGCGGTGCCTTCTACATTACACCAAACCGTGAAGTTTGAATGGGATCACAAAAAAGTGGTCGTGTTCGGTGAAGGGAACAATTTCATCTACAATGAGCAAACCATACCAGCAATTGAAGGAAATACTCTTGATGGGCAGACATTCTATACTGTAGAACTTACGGGAGCACTACAAGGCACTCGAGGAGGACGTCGGAAGAATTACGATTCCAGTTGGAATCCCACAAGCACGGTCTAAGGAGGGTACACTGCACACTTTGCTCCCAAGTTGGCCAACACACCGCCTGGGGTCGAAGAGAGAAAGAGGAAATTTTACAGTGCTTATTGGGATAGCCGAGGCAAAGGCTATGAAGGAAGGAATTTGGTCTGGGAGCCAGTCATGTCTGACTGGGGAGTGCCATCACGAGAATTTTGTGAGACCCTGCCAGCTAAAAGCGAGAAGCGACCAATGTACTCATCCAATGCTCGTCCCAATTGGAAACGCATCTCTGAAGAAACAAGGGGAAAGCAAGTATGGATACCCAAAGCACCTGAACCTATGGAGGTGGTGATCGAGGAGCCATATGTACTCTCACAGCCTGCAGAGTGGCCTAGAGACTGGGTTATAGGCATCATGATCAAGCAAGGCTATGAACCGAGCAAAGGTTTAGGCAAGAACTTGGATGGTATGGTTGAGCCAATCAGAATAGTGATGAGGCCCGACAACGAGAAGGCTGGCATAGGGTACATTGTGGCCTATAAAAAGAGTATGGAAGAAGCATCATTGGATTTCAAGTTCTATAAGAAAAGCACCAAGACTCTCTTGCATATCTTCATCTCGTCTGGATACTTGGATGGTCGAAAAGGGGAGGTGTCCGTAACAGAAGGAGTGGAGCCGAAAGTAGCTGATGCTGAAGAGGATCTGCTGGCAGGAATGCAAAATCTATTCATAGCTGATGAAGACTGTTGTGTGACCGTGGAAGAACATATTGAACCTCATAGACTGACAAAGGCTGGATCTGGATCTGGAGCGGCATTGAACAACTGGATCAGCAACCGGGCCCGAGCTTACCGTGGACCTTGGTAGGGCTGAGGAGATAAAATTTATTTTATGCTTTCTAAAAATAAAACCCGACTTTAAGTCGCGGAGCTTGCATTTTTCTTTTCCTATTGCACATGTTTTCCTACAAACTTTTATTTTGCAAGGATTCATAAATAAAATGTCTTATTATTTCCTGTTTAACTCTTTGCTTTAATCTTTTAATTTTGCAATATCTTATTTTTTCAGCATTCATACTAATAATCCCATTGAGTCTACAATAGCAACGTGTAATGAAACAATGGAGATTGGAGAAGCTAGAGCCGATTATGATGATTTTGATTAAACTACACTAGAAGAAATTGAGAGATTTGAAAACAAACCCAAGCCAAACCTCGAGGAGACCGAGGTGATAAACTTAGGAGATGAGGAGGTTGTGAAAAAGACAAGGATCAGTGTAAATCTTAATGCCGAAGACAAAAGGCGATATACTGAGTTCCTTAGAGAATATGAGGACATATTCGCCTGGTCATACGATGACATGACTGGCATAAGCAAGGATGTGGTAGCTCACAAATTACCCATCAATCCGGGCTTCCCGCCAGTCAAACAAAAGGCCCGAACCTTCAAGTCATCGGTTCTGTTAAAGATTGGTGAAGAAGTGACTAAGCAGCTCAATGCGGGAATTCTGAAAACAGTCAAGTATCCAACTTGTTTGGCCAATATTGTCCCAGTGCCGAAGAAAGATGGAAAACTCTGAGTTTGTGTGGACTACAGAGATCTGAATAGAGCAAGTCCGAAGGATGATTTTCCACTACCAAACATACATATCCTGATTGACAACTGCGCGAAGCATGAACTACAATCCTTCATAGACTGCTTCGCTGGTTATCATCAAGTTCTCATGGATGAGGAGGATGCTGAGAAGACAGCTTTCACTATATCTTGGGGGACTTATTACTACAAGGTCATGCCATTTGGGTTAAAGAATGCTGGGGCAACTTATATGAGAGCTATGACAGCTATGTTCCATGATCTAATGCACAAGGAGATTGAAGTCTATGTGGACGACGTGATCATCAAATCAAAGAAGAGTTCGGAGCATCTTGACAACTTGCGCATGTTTTTCAACCGCTTGCGAAAGTACAATCTGAAGCTGAATCCGGCAAAGTGTGCTTTTGGTGTTCCGACAGGGATGCTTTTGGGTTTCATCATCAGTAGAAGGGGCACCGAGCTCGATCCGTCCAAGATCAAAGCCATCAAAGAATTGCCACCCCCGAGAAGCAAGAAAGAGGTTATGAGCTTCCTGGGAAGGCTCAATTACATCAGCCGTTTCATAGCACAATCCACCGTCATCTGTGAGCCAATCATCAAGTTGCTGAAGAAAGACGCGGCGATCGAGTGGACAGTGGATTGCCAAAAGGTATTTGATCGGATCAAGGAATATTTTTCTTGCCCGCCTGTACTGGTCCCACCTAAGCCTGGGTGACCTTTGATCTTATATCTGTCCGTGGTAGACTCGGCCTTTGGTTGCGTACTGGGGCAACGTGATTCAACTGGGAGGAAGGAGCAAGCAATATACTATCTAATCAAGAAGTTCACTCCTTATGAAGCCATGTACACATTGCTGGAGCGCATGTGTTGTGCGCTGGCATGGATAGCACAGAAGTTGAGGCACTACTTGACATCCTACTCAACGTTGCTGATATCAAGGATGGACCCCCTCAAGTACATTTTCCAAAAACCAATGCCCACTGGAAAGCTGGCTAAATGGAAGATGCTGCTCTGCGAATTCGACATCACTTTTGTCACTCAAAAGGCGGTGAAAGCTCAAGCCTTGGCCGATCACATGTCGAGAACCCAGTGGGAGATGACTATGAGCCTTTGCATACCTACCTCCCTAATGAAGAATTCATGTTCGTAGGAGAAGAGATCACCGCAGAATATGATGGTTGGAGGCTATTCTTTGATGGAGCGGTCAATTTCAAAGGAGTCGGCATTGGAGCGGTATTAGTTTCCAAGACTGGACAAAACTATCCTGTCACGGCCAAACTAAGGTTCCCTTGCACCAACAACATGGCGGAGTATAATGCATGCATTTTGGGTCTTAGATCGGCAGTAGATATGAACATACGAGAGATGCTGGCAATCGGAGATTTTGGCTTACTGAATCATCAAGTTCGAGGAGAATGGACCGCGAAGAATCTGAAGATGTTGCCATACCTGGAGTACGTAAAGAAGTTGAAGCAAAGATTCACCAAAATAGAATTATTATACGTACCTAGACTGCAAAATGAGTTCGCGGATGCTTTCGCTACCATATCTGCTATGATCAAGCATCCTAACAAGAATAACATTGATCTAATACCTGTGACAGTGAGGAAGCAGGCAACATACTGCTACCACGTGGAAGAAGAATCAGATGGACAACCTTGGTTCTACGACATCAAAAGACTTCTCAAAGAAGGCGTTTACCCAAAGAATGCAACAAGTCTCCAAAAGAAGACACTGAGGAGACTAGCAAATGGTTTCTTCCTGAATGGAGAAGTGTTGTACAAGAGGACACCTGATCTAGATCTGCTGAGATGTGTGGACGCAAAAGAAGCTGCAAAATTGATAGAAGAAGTACACTTTGAGGCGTGTAGCCCACACATGAATGGTTTCGTACTTGCAAAGAAGATTTTGAGGGTTAGTTATTTCTGGATGACAATGGAGCATGACTGCATTAAGCACGCGAAGAAATGCCATCAATGCCAAGTCCATGGATATATGATTTGATTGCCTCCTAATGAGGTTAATATTATGGGATCGCCTTGGCCATTTGCCGCCTGGGGGATGGATGTTATAGGACCCATTGAGCCAGCCGCTTCCAATGGGCATCGCTTCATACTGGTAGCCATTGATTATTTTACTAAATGGGTAGAAGCTGCATCATACAAATCAGTAACAAAGAAAGTGGTGTCGAATTTTATCCGTGATACGATGATTTGCCGATTTGGCATTCCAGAATCCATCATCACTGACAATGGGTCCAATCTCAACAGTGACCTGATGAAAGCAACCTGTAAAGTTTTCACGATCAAGCATCGCAGCTCCACCACATACAGACCTCAAATGAATGGTGCGTCGAGGCTGACGATAAGAACATCAAGAGGATATTGCGCAAGATGACAGACATTTCAAAGCAATGGCATGAGAATCTACCATATGCCCTGTTAGGATACCGCACCACAATGAGAACATCAACAGGGGCTACTTCTTATTTGTTGGTGTATGACACCGAAGCAGTGATACCTGCGGAGGTTGAGATACCATCTTTGAGAATCATCCAAGAGACACAATTGAAAGATGCTGAATGGATCAAAAGAAGAGTAGAGCAATTGGCCCTCATCGATGGGAAGAGATTGAATGCGATATGTCATGGGCAATTATATCAGAGGAGGATGGCTAAAGCATTCAGCAAGAAAGTTCGAGAGAGATCCTTTGAACCTGGGCAACTGGTACTGAAAAAGATATTTCCAAATCAAGAGGAGGCAAAAGGCAAGTTCGCACCAAATTGGCAAGGGTCGTACATGGTTCACCAAGTTTTGAAGGGAGGAGCATTAATATTGGCAGAGATGGATGGAGAAGTCTGGCCGAAACCAATCAACTCAGACGCTGTCAAGAGATACTATTGTTGATACCCAATTTTGTCCCGAAAATTCTAATTAATGTCTCATTATTTCTAAATTAAGGTCAATTTTAGATTTAAAGTGAATCAATTTTATTTTAAAAGAAAATAGGCTAAATGTGCAAATCCATAGCTCAATTCCGGCCTACCCGTGCAATCTATCCATTTTCTTTAATTCATCCTAAAAAGGGGCTGAATTTATTCGTAGTCCTAAAATCTAACCCATTCGTGCAACCTCTCCACTTATCAATTTTACTTAAAAGGGCCAAAAATACAATACCCATCCTTAATTTCGGCCCACCCTTGCAAACCCCCTTATATCACTAAAAAAAAAAACCTAAATCCCCAATCTTCAGAATCCCAATTCCAACCCGTCGACCCAGTTTCAATCCCCTAACACGCGATTACCATTTGGATTTTATCCCAAAACACAGCAAATCACTCAAAACGACATCACAACTTAATATTCTTGTCTTCTTGCTCCGTACGAGGATGTGCTGGGGCCACCTTAAGCGTTGATTCGAGTACGAAAGTAATCGGATCGTTGATTCATTTTCAAACGGGAATTTCCTTTAGGATAAGAATCAAAATTGTACCATCTTTGATGGATAGACAATTTTGACCCTTATCATTCAAGTGAAATGTCAGTTTTAAGCATATTTTGAAGTTTTGGAGCCAAAAAATCTCAAACCCTAGCTGCATGTATTTATACTCTTATCCATTTTCATTTTTTAAGGTTCTGGATAGCAGGAGGAGTTTGAATACCAAAAAAAAAGGCAGCATACATATTATACACAAAGTTTTCTCAGTTTTTGCTTAGTTCATCGCGTTACTGTTTCTGCCATTCTTGCTTTATGTTATCGCTTTATTATTCGAGTCATCGACCTTACTCAAGTCGCTTAGTCGAGTCGCGTATCCTTCGGATCCCTCGCCTCACTTCACTGCTCCGCAAAAGGTAATAAATCTTTCCCCTTATTATTTTCAGTCTTTGCACCCTTACTCTATTTATGTTCTTGTCAACTTGATGAAATGCTGGTAATGCCAATACCTGTATGCCTGTCAAGAATGGTTTTGAACTGTTTAAGTTGAAGTTGATTTTTTTAGGATAAAGCTTGAACCTTTGTTGAAGATATATTGTTTGTTCTTATGAAGTCCTGAATCTGAAGTTGTTTAAGATGTTTAGGTTGTTTGAGCTAAAGTTCATGCCTTTATGTAAGGATTGAAAACTGTTAACATAAAACCGGTTTCTGTTAGTTTTAATGATGAAATGGGCCATGGAAAATCTCCGCTAAGGTGTTTGTGTTATGAAGTTGGATCCTCATAAGTTTTTCATGTTTTCTGTGAGAGTGTGAGGGCGTAGCAAGATGTGTTAGGTCTGTTGTAGATTCAGTTTAGTGAGGGAGCTTGTGATGGTTCAGGAGAGTGAGGCGGTGAGTTGAGAGAGTGTGTGTGACCTTGTTTCTGTGGTAGAAGGGGCTGTTATTAGTTCATAGGTGTTGCAGGTTGTTGTTGTCTATTCGGGAGTTAGGCTCAGGTTGTGAGAATGGTGGTGTTCTGGTCTTTTTTTTTAGTTCTGAAATGGTTGATGTCTGTTCCTGATTGTTCTTGGCTTTGGAATAGAAGAAGCCTAGGAGTAGAGAGGGTCAGGGTTTGTCCCTGGTTTGCAAGTAGTGTGAAGCATATGTAGGGAATGAAGGTGTTTATCTGGTTGACTGAAAGTGTTACACCCCGTATGTCTAAAGTGACGTATATCATTCTAATGATATGTTAAGAATTATTTAAGTAAGTTTAAAGTCTTAATATTACCATATAATATGTTTATATATTGAATATAAAGTTTGGGAAAAGTCGGATTTAAGCTGCGGAAAAACCGACTAAGGAATTGCCTTTTAACGGAGCTTTTTCAGCAATTAATTTCGTGTGTTATATGATGTCTTTTGGAGACATATGATATACCAAATTGAAGGTCTTGGAGTGTAGTTTCCAAAATTTTGACGGTTTGTTCATACAATGTCTGGATAAAAAGATATGAGTATCAGAAGTCAGACCAAAAAAAGGGACATAAGCGCAAAAGAGGGCTAGAAATGAAATGTTTTTGTTATAAAAGAGAAATCCTTCATTTTATCGAAATTTTCTAGAAAGCCCACGATATAAACAGACCTCTCTGGAGTTTGAATCCAGTTATTTTTATTTTGAAGAAACAACATCAATTTTGACTCGAAACGGAAGACGGATTGCGTCAAAACGCTCTATGCGATTAAGGTAACGTTATGCTACCTTCAATTTCGTCTATAGCTTGAGTTTTAGAATTACTTCATGGCTAAGTAAATTACCTAAATTCTATGTTATAGCTTGTTTAAGCTTTAGAAGGTGCGGTATTCAAAGGAAACAAAGTTTAGAAGCTAGAAACATCAAAGGTATGTAAGACTAAACCTTTCTTTTGGCAAGGCATGTATCTTTTAGCTTTTGAAATTTTTCTTAGTTCTAAACTTAGTGTTTCTTGTGAGAAACTTGTATGGTATCAAGGAAACCTTGTATATACTTAATTTGGTACTAAAATCCAAGGTGAAAGACATCCGAATCAGTAAGACAAAACGTTTCAAAATCTGAAAAATCATTTTAATCTTTGAACAGCTGTTAGCATATTGATCATAACTCCTTGTAAAAAATTGATATTTATATGATTTAAGAATACCCAGAATCCTAAGACATATATCTGCAACTTTCATGAAGACCATGAAATCTATATCTTTGATCTACACTCTGAAAATTAGGTCGAAATGCAGGACACTGGTGCTGTCCAGATATTCTATCTACGAATTTGTTATGTCATCCAGTTGTCTCATCTTGTTATCCGTTTAATATGTTTATGTTATCTGTTTATTCGGGTATCCATTCCCGTGTATAGTATAGTATTGGTTCTGTTTTTGCGGATCCTCTAGTTTCAGAGGAAACTCTGCAGAAATTTTTATAAAACTCAAAGAGTTAGACAAATTCTAAGTTTCGGGTTGTGTCTATAATTCCTTCCAAAGTTATCTTATATTCCTTTGAGTCCATATCTATTGTTGCCACATGTGTTCTTCCCCATATATGCTTATACTTATATTGTAATCATATTATGTGTGATTTGGAGTCCCCCATAGAGGCTGGACATTGGACACACAGTCCGGTCGCGTGTGATACTACCCGTTTGGGGGATACAGCCCCTCTGGTTCAAGCGGAAGTTGAAACACCTAGTGTGACCGGGTGTCATTCACACACTCTGACTAGAGAGACTAGATATTACTGGCCGGGGGGGATATAGCCCACAACACCCACCAGGTTTCTTATATACGCGTATATAGCCACAGTATGCATTGCATGATTATACATGAGTCTACTTCCGGTTTTTAATTACCTGATCTGGGGGGATACAGCCCATAACACAACACAGGTACTAGTTCCAGTTTTCCGTTACCTGATCTGGGGGATACAGCCCATAAAACCAGACAGGTACTAGTTTCGATTTTCAGTTACCTGATTTGGGGGGATACAGCCCATAACACCAGACATGTACTAGTTCAAATGTTCAGTTACCTGATTTGGGGGGATATAGCCCATAACACCAGACAGGTACCAGTTCAGTTTCAGCTCAGTACTAGTTATCAGTTCTCAGTTATCAGCCACCAGTTCTTAGCATTAGGAGCAGTTGACAGTTATCAGTTCCAGTTTCTAGTTACCAGTTATCAGTCATCTTACATTTATTTATCAGTATAGTTCAGCTCAATCTTCAGTTTCAGATTCAGCTCGATTTCAGTTTATATTCAGAGCATCTTTAGTACGTTCTTCAGATTTCTAGCTATATTGTTATGCTCCAGCTCATATTTACATATTTATATTCTAGCCTTACAGTTTCATTCAGCTATGATATATTATATGGTCATGCCTTACATACTTGGTACATATCATACTCACGCCCTTTTCTGGGGCGCTTCATTTCATGCCGCGCAGGTGCAGATAGATCGATGCTTGGACCACGTTAGTAGGCCATCTATCAGCTATTGGAGTCACTCCGCTTACTCCCGGAATTACTTATCTTTTGGTATGTGTACAGTCGGCCAGTTCGGGTATGGTGGAGCCTTGTCCCATCCTTTGTATATTTAATTCATAACTCTTAGAGGCCTATAGATATGTCTTTGGGTGGTTCTGTCAGTATGTTATGTATGTCAGCTTATGTTAGCCTTGTCAGCTTTTTGCATTGCATAATCCTTATCAGTTAGGTTTATGCTTATTATGTTTATCAGTTATATTCATGCTTAGCAGATTATCAGCAGGATTAGTGAAGATCGACGCTTAGTGTTGTTCATCCGTCGCGACCCTAGGTTGGGTCGTGACAAAAGTGGTATCAGAGCAGTTCAGTCCTAGGGTGTCTACAGGCCGTGTGTAGTAGAGTCTTGTTCAGGAGTATGTTGTGCGCCATACTTTTGAATAGGAGGCTACAAGGCACTTCAGGACAGTTGTATTTCTTTCTTCTCTAGATCGTGCGATAGAGCCATGATTATAGAATTCAGCCCTCTAACAATAGTGTTTTCAGCAAGTCGATGTCGCCGAAGAAACTAACAACTGCCTAGAAGGGCAAGGCTATTGTCGGACAGGGTACTGGTAGAGTGCCAACTGAGGTGGATGAGAGTGAGAAGTTCAGACCTGAGGCTCCATCTGAGGCCTCACAGATCCCTTCAGTTCAGGGCGATATTAGAGGGACTGCAGCTGCCATACCTCCAGCTCCTCAACCTGATAGTCAGGGACATGAAGTGAGGGATGCCATCAAATTATTGACTAGTGTGGTAGTTATTCAGAATAGACAGCATAGTGCAGATACTCAGGGAGATACTGGATCTAGGATCAGGGATTTTATCCGACTAGAGCCTCCTGTCTTTACTGGATCCCATACAGGAGAGGACCCTCAGGATTCTCTAGTGAGGATAGCTAGAGTGTTGAGGGTTATGCACGTGTCAGCCACAGAGTTAGTAGAGTTGGCTGCATTCAGATTGCATGACCTAGCAGCAGGGTGATATCAAACATGGGAGCTATCTAGAGGGCCAGATGCTACTCCGCAACTTGGAAGGAATTCTCAGATGCCTTCCTTCATCAGTATAAGCGTATAGAGATACAGAGAGTCGTGCTAATCAGTTCCTGACCTTGAGACATGGATGTTTGAGCGTAGAAGGGTATAGTTATTGCTTTAATTTCTTAGTAAGGTTTGACCCTACTGTGGTAGCCAGTATGGAGGATAGAATTCACAGGTATGTAGTGTGACTAGGTCCACGCCTGGTGAACGAGTGTATGATGGTTGTTATGCAGCCAGGTATTATATCATGCTTTCAGGTATTTGCTTTATCACTTGAGGAGATGAAGTAGAAACAGAGATCCGATAGGGATAGAGAGTTACATAAGAGGGGAAGATTGTCTTGTTCATTTAGAGAGACATCTGGAGTTAGTAGGCAGCAGAGTTTTAGACAGCCACCAGCTGGTATACCTCCAAAGTCTCGTGGCCTGAGATCTGATAGATCTCCTCAGTCTAGATCTAGTCACGCATCACAGACTTCAGGATTTAAGCGTTGTGGTACTTCTATACCGGCCAGTCAGACATATCCAGATATCCAGATTATGGTAAACGCCACTTGGGTCCATGTCAGTTAGGAGTTGATACTTGTTATATTTGTCACGAGGCAGGCCATTTCATGAGAGATTGCTCGACTAGGGGTGGTAGTGGTTCGGCCCAGCCAGCTAATCAGCAGTAGCTTCCTCAGCACCAGCACGCCCTCAGGGGCAAGTTCCTCAGGCACCAACAGGTCGTGGTAGAGGTCGAAGTGGAGCTCCTGCAGTAGGCGGTACTCAGAACCGCACCTATTCTCTTATTGGTCGACAGGACCAAGAGGCTTCACCAGACGTGGTCACAGGTATTCTGTCGGTAAATTCTCTCGATGTGTATGTGTTGATAGATCCGGGTTCTACATTATCATATGTTACTCCCTTTGTTGCCATTAAATTCAAAATAGTACCAGAGGCTATTAGACCTTTCGAGGTAGCCACTCCCGTTGGTGATTCTATAGTAGCTAGGCGTGTTTATAGAGGTTGCACGATAATCATGGGTGATTGTAGCACTACAGCTGACTTAATTGAGCTAGAAATGGTTGATTTTGATGTTATTCTCGGTATGGATTGGTTGTCCTCTTGTTATGCTAACGTTGATTGTAGAGCTAAGACAGACAAGTTTCACTTTCCAGGAGAATTAGCAATGGAGTGGCAGGGTGTTTCTGCATTGTCAAAGGGTCTTTTTATTTCTTACCTTAAGGCAAGGAAGCTATTCGCAAAAGGCTGATTATATCATATTTTTCATGTTCGAGACTCAAAAAAGGAGACATCGACTCTTGAGTCAGTTCCAGTAGTGAATGAGTTCCCAGATGTGTTTCCAAATGAGTTACCTGGTCTTCTCCAGAGTGAGAGATTGATTTTCCTATTGATATAGTACCAGGTACGCAGCCCATATCCATTCCTCCCTATGGGATGGCACCAGCAGAACTGAAAGAACTTAAGGAACAACCGAAGGATTTGGTAGATAAAGGTCTCATCAGACCTAGCATTTCCCCGTGGGGAGCCCCGGTATTGTTTCTGAAAAAGAAAGACGGCTCTCTACGCATGTGCATTGATTACAGACAGCTAAATAAAGTCACAATCAAGAATAAATACCCTCTGCCCAAGATTGATGACTTGTTCGACCAGCTTCAGGGTGCCAAGTGCTTCTCCAAGATAGATTATCGATCAAGCTACCATCAGGTTAGAGTCAGAGAATCTGATATAACTAAGACTGCATTCAGGACTAGGTATGGCCATTATGATTTTTTAGTGATGTCGTTTGGACCCACTAATGCCCCTGCAGTATTTATGGATCTGATGAATAGCGTATTCAGGCCTTATCTAGATTTATTTGTGATTATATTTATTGATGATATTCTCATCTATTCAAAGTCTGAATCAGAGCATCCGGAGCACCTACGCACTGTATTGGGCACTCTTCGGGACCAACAATTATTTGCTAAGTTCTCAAAGTGTGAATTCTGGTTAGATACAGTGGCATTTCTTAGCCACATAGTTTCAGTAGAAGGAATTAAAGTAGATGGCCAGAAGATTGAGGCTGTGAAGAATTGGCCCAGACCTACGACGCCAACTGAAGTACGCAGTTTTCTGGGTTTGGTAGGTTATTATAGAAGGTATATAGAGGGTTTTTCCTCCATTGCAGCTCCACTGACCAAATTGACATAGAAAATAGCTAAATTTGAGTGGTCTGATTTTTGCGAGCACAGCATCCAAGAACTAAAGAACACGTTGATAACAGCTCCAGTACTTACACTTCCAGAGGGATCTGAGGACTATGTCATTTACTGTGACACTTCTCGAATTGGTCTTGGTTGTGTTTTGATGCAACACGGAAGAGTAATTGCCTATGCTTCCAAGCAGCTGAAAAAGCACGAGCAGAACTACCCTACCCATGATCTGGAGCTTGCAGCAGCCATTCATGCATTAAAGATTTGGAGACATTATTTGTACGGAGGTCATGTTGATATTTATACAGACCACAAGAGCTTCCAGTACATATTTAAGCAAAAGGAGCTAAACCTACGACAGAGGCAGTGGCTAGAGTTGCTGAAGGACTACGACGTGGACATTCTTTATCATCCTGGTAAAGCAAATGTTGTTGCTGATGCCTTTAGTCATAAGTCTATGGGTAGTCTATCTTATTTACAGCCACAAAAAAGAGAGTTAGCTCATGCACTCCACCAGTTGGCCAGCATGAGAGTTAGATTAATTGACTCAGAGGACGCAGGAGTTACAGTTCAGAAAGCAGCCACTACTTGCCTAGTTACAGAAGTAAAACAACGTCAGTATGAGGATCCAGTTCTAGTTGAATATAGACAAATAGCCAAAAGAAAACCGGAGTCACTATACAGGGTTAGTAGTGATGGGGTTCTCATGTATAAAGATAGATTTTGTATTCCTGATGTTGCAGATTTACGTGGACAGATTATGGCTGAGGCACACTATTCCAGGTACACTGTTCATCCAGGTTCGACTAAGGTGTACCATGATCTTAAGCAGATTTATTATTGGGATGGAATGAAGCGTGACATAGCAGAATTTGTGGCTCAGTGTCCTAACTGCCAGCAGGCTAAGGTCGAGCATCAAAAACCTAGTGGCTTGTTACAGGAAATCGATATTCCATTATGAAATTGGGAAGTAGTGAATATGGACTTCATTATAGGCTTGCCCCGTACGCGGAGCAAGTATGACTCTATTTGGGTTATCGTTGACAGGCTTACTAAATCAGCTCATTTCTTGCCTGTTAGATCTATATATACATCGGAGGATTATGCTAGACTTTATATTAGAGGGATAGTGCGTCTGCATGGTATTCCAGTATCTATTATTTCAGACGGGGGCGCACCAGTTTACAGCTAATTTCTAGCAATCGTTCTAGACAGGCTTGGGACACAGGTGAATCTGAGTACCACATTTCATCCCCAGACAGATGGACACGCTGAACAGACCATTCAGACGTTAGAAGATATGCTTAGAGCTAAAGAGGTGCCAGTTTCAATTTTATATAGATAGATTCGTCGACTAAGGACGAAAGATATTCTTTTAGTTAAGATGTCATGGCAAAGCAATAATGTAGAAGAAATAACTTGGGAAGCTAAAGAACATATTAGAGCCAAGTATCCACATCTCTTCATTACTTCAAGTATGTAACAGATCGTTGTTTAATGCTTCTACATACTTCATTTAACATTCGAGGACGAATGTTCCTAACGGGGGAAGATTGTTACACCCCGTATGTCTAAAGTGACGTATATCATTCTAATGACATGTTAAGAATGATTTAAGTAAGCTTAAAGTCATAATATTACCATATAATATATTTATATATTGAATATAAAGTTTGGGAAAAGTCGGATTTAAGTAGCGGAAAAACCGACTAAGGAATTGCCTTTTAAATGAGCTTTTTCAGCAATTAATTCTGTGTGTTATATGAGGTCTTTTGGAGAAATATTGAAGGTCTTTGAGTGTAGTTTCCAAAACTTTTGACGGTTTATTCATACAATATCTGGATAAAAAGATATGAGTATCAGAAGTCATACCAGAAAAAGGGACATAAGCACAAAAGAGGGCTAGAAATGAAATGTTTTTGTTATAAAAGAGAAATCCTTCATTTTCTCGAAATTTTCCAGAAAGTCCACGATATAAACAGACCTCTCTGGAGTTTGAATCCATTTTTTTTATTTTGAAGATACAACATATATTTTGACTAGAAACGGAAAACGGATTGCGTCAAAACGCTCTACGCGATTAAGGTAACGTTATGCTACCTTCAATTTCGTCTATAACTTAAGTTTTAGAATTACTTCATGGCTAAGTAAAGTACCTAAATTCTATGTTATAGCTTGTTTAAGTTTTAGAAGGTGCGGAATTCAAAGGAAACAAAGTTTAGAAGCTAGAAACATCAAAGGTATGTAAGACTAAACCTTTCTTTTGGCAAGGCATGTATCTTTTAGCTTTTGAAGTTTTTCTTAGATCTAAACTTAGTGTTTCTTGTGAGAAACTTGCATGGTATCAAGGAAACCTTGTATATACTTAATTTAGTACTAAAATCCAAGGTGAAAGACATCCGAATCAGCAAGACAAAATATTTCAAAATCTGAAAAATCATTTTAATCTTTGGACAGTTGTTAGTATATTGATCATAACTCCTTGTACAAAATTGATATCTAGATTATTTAAGAATACCCAAAATCATAAGACATATATCTACAACTTTCATGAAGACCATGAAGTCTATATCTTTGATCTACACTCTGAAAATTAGGTCGAAAGGCAGGACAGTGGTGCTGTCCAGACATTCTATCTGCGAATTTGTTATGTCATCCCGTTGTCTCATCTTGTTATCCGTTTAACATGTATATGTTATCAGTTTATCCGGGTATCCATTCCCGTGTATAGTATAGTGCTGGTTCTATTTTTCCAGATTATCCAGTTTCAGAGAAAACTCTGCCGAAATTTTTATAAAAGTCAAAGAGTTAGACAAATTCTAAGTTTCAGGTTGTGTCAATAATTCCTTCCAAAGTTATGTTATCATTCCTTTGAGTCCAGATCTATTGTTACCACATATGTTATGCCTCATATATGCTTATGCTTATATTGTGATCATATTATATGTGATTTGGAGTCCCCCATAGAGGCAGGACATTGGACACACAGTCCGGGCGCGTGTGATACTACCCGTTTGGGGGATACAGCTCCTCTGGTTCAGGCGGGAGTTGAAACACCTAGTGTGACCGGATGTCATTCACACACTCTGACCAGAGAGACTAGATATTACTGGCTGGGGGCGATATATCACTTAACACCCACCAGGTTTGTTATATACGCGTATATAGCCACAGTATGCACTGCATGATTATACATAAGGCTAGTTCCGGTTTACAGTTACCTGGTCTGGGGGGATACAGCCCATAACACCAGACAGGTACTAGTTCCGATTTTCAGTTACCTGATCCTGGGGGATACAACCCATAACACCAGACAGGTACTAGTTCCGGTTTTCAGTTACCTGGTTTGGGGGGATACAGCCCATAGCACCAGACAGGTACTAGTTCAGATGTTCAGTTACCTGATTTGGGGGGATATAGCCCATAACACCAGACAGGTACCAGTTCAGTTTTAGCTCAGTACTAGTTATCAGTTTTCAGTTATCAGCCACCAGTTCTTAGCGTCAGGAGCAGTTGACAGTTATCAGTTCCAGTTTCTAGTTACCAGTTATCAGTCATATTACATTTATTTATCTGTATAGTTCAGTTCAATCTTCAGTTTCAGGTTCAGCTAGACTTCAGTTTATATTCAGAGCATCTTTAGTACGTTCTTCAGATTTCCAGCTATATTGCTATGCTCCAGCTCATATTTACATATTTATATTCCAGCCTTACAGTTTCATTCAGCTATGATATATTATATGCTCATGCCTTACATACTTGGTACATATCATACTCACGCCCTTTTCTGGGGCGCTGCATGTCATGCCGCGCAGGTGCAGATAGATCAATGCTTGGACCACGTTAGTAGGCCATCTATCAGCTATTGGAGTCACTTCGCTTACTCCCGGAGATACTTATCTTTTGGTATGTGTATAGTCGGCCAGTTTGGGTATGGTGGAGCCTTGTCCCGTCCCTGTGTGGTTCTGTCTGTATGTTATGTATGTCAGCTTATGTTAGCCTTGTCAGCTTTTGGCATTGCATAATCTTTATCAGTTAGGTTTATGCTTATTATATTTATCAGTTATATTTATGGTTAGCAGATTATCAGCAGGATTAGTGATGATCGACACTTAGTGTTGGTCATCCGTCGCGACCCTAGGTTGGGTCGTGATAGAAAGCTGCAGGAAAAGTAGTGTGGGTGCTGTAGGAAGTAAAAATAAAAGGTGCGAGTGAATTCCGGGTGTATGTAGGTGCTTTTAGTGATGAGGCCCATGAGCATGAGGATGATCAGGGGAATTCGTTTGGTTCCTGTTGTGTTGTGCATGAATAAGAGAGTATATGTATATCTGCAGTTTGTTTTCTTTGGTGTTAGCAGGTTGGTACAAAGCTGTTTGGGTTGTCTCTGGTATTTGAAAGAAGTTTTTATGGGTGTTATTTTAAGTAGTTGCAGGTTGTTAGGAGTTGTGGTAGCTCAGGGACGATGGGAGTTGATTTTGGAGGTTGTTTGGAGGAGGATGTAGATTCTGCTGAGGCCTGAAAATGGTCAGGGTTTGTTTCCAGGGTGTTTTAGTGAGCTGCAGGTCTATGGTGCATGTGCAGGGTTTGTAATATGTTTAGGTTGGTGTAGGTGAGTTGATTTAGGAAGATGTAGAGGTTTCCGAGTTTCAGGAGTTAGGTTGGTCCAAGAGAGAGTGCTCATGTTCAATTCCAGGAGGCCTAAGTTGTTCAAAGAGGGCTGGTATTTGTCCAGGGTAGTGTGTAGATATGTGAAGTAGGCAGTGAGTATGCAGGGTATATGCAGAGTGTTTGGAGTGGTATAGAGGTCAGTGAGTGTTGGAAAGAAGTGTGTTGATGTCCTAGTTATCAGTAAGTGAGCAATTAAGTGAAGGAGAGGGCCTAGTGGTCTGTTGAATAGGCTGCAAGTGTGCCCTGTTTTGTGCAAGTCTACGGGCTACACTGTTAATGTTGTCGATGTACCAATCCATCATTTTTTGATATTCTTACTGCTCAATTATACTGCTGTTAGTGGGCATTTTGTTATTTGTTTTGGAGCCCAATTCTTTCTTTGGTGTGAACCAGACAAGTCATGACCCTATCCCAGTATACTTCTTCAATTCCATGTAGTTCGCACTTGTTTGTTCAGCTTGCGCAGTTGCAAGTTCATGATGTTATTAGCTGCTAGATCTGTCGTTGTACCTCAAATACCAGACCCGGAGTTGATGGATTTTTGTAATGGTCTAGGGATCAGTTTCAGGGGTAAGGGTAAGATGATGGAGTGATGTTCTTCTAATATATCCTAACCTTGATGTACATAAATCAGTTTAGCATTGGTCTGAAATAAGTCATCCTCTAGTAGTTTATAAGAAGCTTGTGCCTCTGTTATTTTATGAACACTTGAAGATACCTCTTTATATTCTAGGATTAGCTTGAACGTATTTAATCTGGTATGCATCTATGTGGACAAGAATATATCATTAATGCTTCCTTATGGTTCCATATCGCGAGTTACCTTATTATGTGATAAACTTCATTTGTTTGAAACAAATACGCTTCATCTGCTAATCTTTCATCTTTGTCTTTGCATGAACTCATGGGAACGAGTTGAATAAAAACTCACAACTTGGGATGGCATACATTTGGAGTTATTTTATCCGCTCCGCATTTTCGGGACTTGATATCCCTGAAAATGTAAAAGAAAAGAAAAAATAGAACCCTTGTGAAATACAGGGCTTGTACTGAGCTTGCTATCCGGGTTCTACCTTCTAAACTCCCTCTCTCCTGTCCCCTTTAGAAAAACATATTTTTTAGGATCCGTGTAAACTGAATTAGGACTTTGCATTTTAGAAGCTTCGTAGGATAGCCACTTTATTAAAACTATTATTTTATCGCATGTTTAGAACTGTTTAAATAATCGCTTATCCCGTTTCTTTGGGACGCGCCAATTAATTTAAGGCGATAGAAACATCTCGTTAATTATTGAGTGCAAAAAATAATTAATATTTACTTTGCAATTATACAATCTTCATTTATTATCTATATTTGAATTAATTATTTATCTATCTATCATTTATTATTTATTTATTTAGTCATTCATTAATTAAGTTAATTAAGTCGTATTTATTACTAATATATTTAATTAACCAAATTAGTTATTTAATTTTAACTAATCATTTATGGTTTAATCAATTATAATTATTTAGTCAATCAATTAATCAATTATTATCCGTTATTCCTTATCCAATTGAATTCATTTAAGTATTTACTTATTTAATAAAGTTGTCATCTATTTTATTATTCATCTATCCAATCATTTAATTAATCAAATCATTACTATTTAACTAATCATTTATTTTATTTATTTACTTAATTTTATTTAGCCCTTATTTATTTAACTAATTAATCAATCAACCATTATTTAATTATCCATTTAATTAATCTTAAATTTTGTCATTTATTTATCTAAGTATCGGCATAACTAAAATCTTATCTTATTTCTATTATCCTTATTTATAATTAACTTGACACTTATTATCCTTAACAAATTCGTGAAAACCGCCGGATTAACCGCATTTAGCGGATTTTCGAAAGTGCTCCCGCAAGGGACTTTCTTTCGAATTTAATAGAACCACTTACTCAAAATCTCTGATTTTAATAATTCCTTTTAAGTAAAGGAAATAATTGCACTCTTTAATTAATGTTAGATTCCTAATAATCCTTAAATTAGGTGGCGACTCCAAAGAAAGCCCTTTGGAGTCTCCATTTTGTTGAAAATACATCCCGATGCATACTTGTGTGCATTTATTGGGAGGGTTCAACAGCGTGGCGACTCCGCTGGGGATAAGCAAATGATTCTGACCATAAGGTTTTCACGAATTAGCTTTACTTATGTGTTTGTATGCTGAAACTAGTATGCTTATTATTTTATTGTTTATTTGCAAACATGCCTAGTTAATTTAATTGATTATTTGCAATTGTGGGTCACGAAAAGCCTGTCACTACACCCTTATTTGTGCACATATATAAACTGGCATTCCGTTTATACTTCACCCACTCCTGGGAACCTCTTGCATTTTCACCCCAAATATCCGCGAGGTGCGCCCATGCGCACCCGCACTTTCTTCCACTAAAGAATCCTGTGACGAGCTGGTACATCGGCAGCCATCGTAGGAGTAATTCGACTGCGAGACCACTTGCCACTCACCTGTTAGCCTCAACCGTTAACCCACTCTTAGACGGAGCTTTTAGGAGCATGCATGCATTTACACCTTAGTCTGGACCCGGTCCTTGGTACCGCCTCCATAGTTGGGAAACTGCCCTTACGTCAACGGCTTTTTGAAACCCAACGACAATGCATATTATGTGCTGTGTGATAACGAATCCTTAGTCCTAACCATGTTTTAAGCAAAATCAGATTTAGAATTTTGTCTCCTATGTTGTCTTTTAGGTTAGAAAATGAAAGAATTTAGCAGAATCTATGTGGTCATAGCAGTCCACGGAGAATTTGAGATCATAGTATAGAATTTTGTGAACAAGACAGAATTGCAATCTGGGGAAAGTTAGGAAGATTTGGTTGGTTTGTGTTTTGGCGATGGCCTGGTGTAGTGAGATCTAAGAGGCGAAGCCCCTGTGTCTTTTAAAGGATCAGTGGGGTCCCTCTCGTGAATGGCTTTGCGTGTGTGCAGGCCTATATTGACTTTCCAGCTGCATTCATGATAATTGAAGTATGCGAGGAGAGTGAAGCCCCTATGTCTATAATCGACCAATGGGGTCCCTCCTTGAAGACCAGTGCGGTCTTGGCTACCTAGGAAACAGAGAGGCCGGATTAAAGCCGAGGACCAGTGAGGAGTCCTATGAACAAGGTCTGTGAGCTTTGCAAAACCTAAGAAGCTGAGAGGCTTGTCCAAAGCCAAGGACCAGTGAGGTTTTATTTATAAAGGTCAATTGGAACCTTTTATGATTTGCAGTCTGGTATTGTGAAGGCAGTTGGAAATTTCACCCCTGGATGTTGTAAAATAATTGGGAGTTGTGCCTGGAGGAGTGTGGATGTTTGCAAAAAGTATGGAGGATTGTTTCAGGTTTAGGCATTTGGGTTTAGAATTTCATGCAGATTGTTGTGAAGAGCATGAGCTGTGTTAGAATTTCGAGTTGACACCAACTTTTGGAAGTTAGTTGGGATGACGGGATTGCAGTGTCGAGGCGGAGAGCTGATTATTATCAATTATTATTATTATTTATTGCTTACTCTAAATCTGAATTACTCAGAACTGGCATGAACTATTTTTTGTTACCACTTATTTGCACGAGTAGGCTTACCTCTAGCACAAAGAGGCACCTTACATGGTAGGATGCGTTTGCATTTTATTTACGCTCAATTACTTGTGTTTGCCATATGTCAAATTATCTGTCTAATATGAGATTACGTGCTAAATATGTGCTGCTTGCTTGAAATTTGTTGGCACTGATTGCGCTGTGATTAAATTTGTTTAGCAGTATGGTAAGATTAATGTTATGTTACTTCAACCTATCTTTTGTAAAATTTAATCGCTTTATGAAGTCATTTATCTATCATCTGAATTCATGCATACCGTTATTTTAAAATGTCTTTCAAATGTTATTTTGTTTATCTTAACCCCAGTTCTTGTCATTTTGCAAAACATTATTTAGCGTCATATTTTAAAGTATTCGCAAGTGTGTTTCCCTTTTTGAAAATAACTTTAGAGCTAAAAAAAGCGTTTTCGCATCTGGTTGGCTTTAACAAAATGAGTGTCTTGCTCAAACATTTTGTTCTTTTCCAGTACGGTCTCAATTTTTCCATTTTGGAATAAGTTGACCCTTTAGTTTCAGTTTTGACAAATTTTATTAAAATCGGTATGCGTTGCTAAAGGGCTAATTGTTTTGGACATCAAAAGAGGACCTATGGCTAGTCAAACTGATGTGATTAACTTGAAAGAAAATGATGAATTCAACCAAGACAAGGTTAACAGGGTCCAAGCAACCGTAGCAAGCTTGGAAAAGTAGAACTACGCACGTTCTGATTCCAAAGGAGGGACATGTAGGCTCCTCCATCGGTTTCGACCCTTTAGGGTTTAAATTTTAAATCTCCCAAAGATAGAAACTGGGGCAAATTTTGCAAAGCAAGTAGAAGACGTGAAAGATTGCAACTGGGGCAGCTTTTGCAAAATAATTTGAAGAATCGAATTTCATAACTGGAGCCATTTTACAAAGCAAGTTGAGATGTTGAAGTCCTAACTGGGGCAAAATTGTGCAAAGGCAAATTGAAGACATTGAGTTGATTTTATAATTATCAGAAGCTGCTTTTCTATGAATTGGTGCAGATTGTTATTCTACAAACAAGAATCGATAGTCGAGCAAAGAATAGATGTTCAAAATAGGCCGACCATTTTAGCAAATTGTGCCAAAATGGTCTAGCACGCATACTGATTTAGTAAAAACTTTCAAAGTTGTTTTTTTCAACTCGCGTCTTGGAAAATCAAATTTTGTTGATCATTGAGTTTCGAACTCTCAAATATTTTACTCCTTTGTTGAGTCGGGAATTTGATCCCATCCATTCGGCCTAATGGCCTATTTTATACTTCAAACCTTATGCATGCATTGCTATTTTACGTATTAACTTGCTTTTGTTCCATGTGTAGAATTCATTTGTTAAAGGTTGGCTAGCATTGAACACTGAAATAGCTGAAAATCTGCATCAAGGATGAAACAACATGGCAAAGCAGCTTCAGGCAACCAGTTCTGGTATGGGCGTCTTGCAAGCACAGAATGATGATGTTGAAGAACATGTGGTCCAAAGGAATAGGATTGTCAACTTTGTCAACACTAGAAAACCTTTGCCAAATACAAGCTTTACCTCTAATCCACCTTACTTAACAATGCCTCATTACCCAATGCCTATACATACCGTATATCCACAAAATTCACAAGAATATCTTACCAATCCAAATGCTTGGCCAGCTGCAACTTTATGCCAACCACCTTTTACCACTATGCCTGTTGTGGGGAGTCAATCAAATCAAGTGATAGTGCGCCCACAAGAATTGCCTAGAAAAGAAGTTGAGACAACTGATTCACATAGCATGAAGAGACAAATTCGCAATTTGCACAAGGTCATTAGAGATGAGATGCGCTCTAGGAACATTCAGAGTTTATGTTATGAACACTTATGCATTCACCTAGACATTGAGCTTCCACATGGGTATAAAATACCAAAATTCAACACTTTCGATGGAAAGGGAAACCCTTATGCTCATTTGAAAGATTATTGCAGCAGATTGATTGGAATTGGAAAGAATGAAGCTTTGCGGATGAGATTTTTCATTCAAAGTTTATCGGGAATGACACTTGCATGGTATACCAAACAAGATTTTTCCAAATGGCACAAATGGGAGGATATGGCTCATGACTTTGTGGAACAATACAAGTTCAACATAATAGGAGATCCCGATGTGTCTGATATGCGCAACATTAAAAAAAAGTGTCATGAGTCTTTTGCAGAATATGCTATGAGGTGGAGGTTAGAGGCTTCTAAGATGCATCCTCCCTTGCCTGAGAATAAGCTAATAACAGCTTTCATTGACATGCAAGAAGGCATATACTATGCCAAAATGGTCGTCAATAATGCAAGCAGCTTCTCTGAATTGATCCAACTGGGAAAAATGATAGAAGAAGGCGTAGCAACAGGAAAAATCCCTTCTGGTTTATTTGGGTATGCCACTCAATCAGAGAAAACCTCAAATTTGCAAGGCTCTCAAAGTCAGTTTCAACAATCATATTCCGATTATCCAGTGTCAAAGAAGAGGAAGTTGAATACATTTACTCCTCTAGACGAATCTGTGACAAGCTTATTTGAAAAATTGCAAGCTGAAGTACTTTTGTAACCAAAGAAAGGGACAATTCCTAAGCATCTGCCTCCACATTTTGATATGTTAAAGCATTGTGCTTATCATTCAAATATCCAAGGTCATGATACTGAAGAATGCAGTGGCTTGAGATACAAGATTCAAAGCATGATTGATAGCAGCAAAATAATTGTGCAAGAAGATCCATTAAGTGGTTATTGCAGCATTCCGCCCGCATGCACAATTTTTGTTAAAGGCGAGGCATTAGCCCAAGATATTCAAAGAAGAAGCGGTTTACAAGCTAAGAAGACTGAAAAGACCGCATTTTTGCAGCTTGAAATGGCAATTCATTGCCCAGCTATCTTATGTTTTAACTACTCTATCGCAATTTTATTCATCCTAGTTGTAATGAACTACGTTATGTTTTACTACCCTTATTTGGTTTAGTCCCAAAATCAATGAAATTTTATTTTTCCCAAATAAGCCAAGCCAAAGCATTTTTAGATGGTTTCTTTTGTGAAAAATGGAGAGTTTCAAGAATGTTAATTTTCGCAGCAACAACACATTTGATTGCCATGCAAGCAAAATACAGATTTGAAGCCAAACTAGGTGTTCAAACAAGCCAACCGTTATTTGATCAACAACTGACAATTGTTCTTTGATTAAACAGGGGCAAGTTTTGCATTTACCACAAGTTCCGCATCAAGGTGGAAGGAGCAATACAAAATGTCGCGACTTCCCAGAAATTTTATAGTACTTACAATTTTTCTTTGAATGCAGAAATCTCAAGCAGCAAAACGAGAAGAACTCGCAACTATTAGTTCCTCGAAGAATATTTGCCTTATCGCATATGCAGAACAACTCTATTTCTCTCTTTGTAATTTTAGCTTTTGCTCGATTATCGTATCACCAGCACAAGCCAAGCAATTTCATATTTTGCAAGATACAGGGTTTATCCACCCACAAATAGGATATCTCGGGTCCTTCCACCCACAAATAGGATATCTCAGGGTTTATCTACCCACAAATAGGATACTTTGGGTCCTTCCATTCACAAATAGGATATTCGGGTCCTTCCACCCACAAACAGGATATCTTCTGGTCCTTCCACCCACAAATAGGATATCTCGGGTCCTTCCACCCACAAATAGGATATTCGGGTCATTCCACCCATAAATAGGATATCTTTGGGTCATTCAACCCACAAATAGGATATCTTCGGGTCCTTCCACCCACAAATAGGATATCTTCGGGTCCTTCCACCCGCTAATAGAATATCTTCGAGTCCTTCCACCCGCTAATAGAATATTAGGGTCCTTGCACCCAAAAATAGGATATTTGGGTCCTTCCACACATAAATAGGATATTTCGGTTCTTCCACCCACAATTAGGATATCTTGGGTCCTTCCACCCACAAATAGGATCTCTCGGGTCCTTCCACCCACAAATAGGATATTCGGGTCATTCCACCCACAAATAGAATATCTTCGGGTCCTTCCACCCACAAATAGGATATCTGCGGGTCCTTCCACCCACAAATAGGACATCGTTGGGTCCTTCCACACACAAATAAGATATCTTCAAGTCCTTTCACGCACTAATAGGATATCTTTGAGTCCTTCCTCCCACAAACAGGATATTCGGATCCTTCCACCCACAAATAGGATATGCATGTTTCTTTCAAGTAGATGATAACGATAGACAAATCAACTTGAGGCACCACTTTCGGAGTGTCTCGCGATGTCGGTTGTTTTGCAATATTGGCATGTTAAATTTAAAGTAGATTGATAGTCTAAGACAAGTCGGCTGGAGCACCACGTTCGGAGTGTTTCGCGATGTCGGTTGTCTTGCAATATTGGCATGTTATATTTAAAGTAGATTGATAGTGATAGACAAGTCAACTTGAGGCACCACTTTCGGAGTGTCTCGCAATGTTGGTTGTCTTGCAATATTGGCATATTATATTTGAAGTAGATGATAAAGATAGACAAGTCGACTTCACACATTATGTCTCCTTAGTCGAATTATCTTATGAAAGCCTTGCATTCTGCAATTCGTACTCGCTTTACTTATTGTTTTACTTTATTGTTTCAGAATAATGATCATCTTAGAGGTACCCCGGGTGGAGCGCCTCGTCAGTTGATCGAAGGAAGAACTTGTTGATGATATCACAATCCGCATTTACAATTTTATGTTATCACTTTATTTATTTCTTATTCCAATTATTATAGCTTATTAGCAGTTGCTCGCTCACCGTTTGTCGAGATTGTTACAGAATTTTGGCAGTACTGCAGCAGCATTTGGAGCATAACGTGGAAATTTTTCTTAGCAGTCAACTGGGGCAATCGTTGATATGAACTAGACAACGAGGATCTGAAGAATCGCACTCGAACAAGCAAATTATATCCTCATCTTTTGTTTCGGATTAGGACGTTAGTTTGAATTCTTTCCTATTCGTGCGTCCTTTTCAGCCAATCGTGCGAATCTTCGTATCTAAATGTCGTCAAACTACATATGGCCTGATTCTCTTTCAGCCCGAGATATGTAGGCAATGCGGAAACCGGAGTTCGGCCATATCCATGTCCATAAGCCTCGCACTTTGGTCCTTAGAATCGAAGTCCTTGGCTTTATCGTGACAAAATTGATTTCCCGTCAACTTTTTTACCCAAAAAATTCTTTCATCCTTTTTCGGGTAAAGAGGGGCAGCTGTTGGCACCCAATTTTGTCCCGGAAATTCTAATTAATGCCTAATTATTTCTAAATTAAGGTCAATTTTAGATTTAAAGTGAATCAATTTTATTTTAAAAGAAAATAGGCTAAATGTGCAAATCCATAGCTCAATTCCGGCCTACTCGTACAATCTATCCATTTTCTCTAATTCATCCTAAAAAGGGGCTAAATTTATTCCTAGACCTAAAATCTAACCCATTCGTGCAATCTTTCCACTTATCAATTTTACTTAAAAGGGCCAAAAATACAATACCCATCCTTAATTTCGACCCACCCTTGAAACCCCCTTATATCACTAAAAAAAAAAAAAAAAAAACCTAAATCCCCAATCTTCAGAATCCCAATTCCAACCCGTTGACCCGGTTTCAATCCCCTAACCCGCGATACCCATTTGGATTTTACCCCAAAACGCAACAAATCACTCAAAACGACATCACAACTTAATATTCTTGTCTTCTTCCTCCGTACGAGGATGTACTGGGCCACCTTAAGCGTTGATTCGAGTACGAAAGTAATCGGATCGTTGATTCATTTTCAAACGGGCATTTCCTTGAGGATAAGAATCAAAATTGTTCCATCTTTGATGGATAGACAATTTTGACCCTTATCACTCAAGTGAAATGTCAGTTTTAGGCATATTTTGAACTTTAGGAGCCAAAAAATCTCAAACCCTAGCTGCAGGTATTTATACTCTTATCCATTTTCATTTTGTAAGGTTCTGGGCAGCAGGAGGAGTTTGAATACCAAAAAAAAAAGGCAGCATACATATTATACTTAAAGTTTTCTCAGTTTTTGCTCAGTTCATCGCGTTACTATTTCTGTCATTCTTGCTTTACGTTATCGCTTTATTATTCGAGTCATCGACCTTACTAAAGTCGCTTAGTCGAGTCATGTATCCTTTGGATCACTCGCCTCACTTCACTGCTCCGCAAAAGGTAATAACTCTTTCCCCTTGTTTTTTTCGGACATTGCACCCTTATTCCATTTATGTTCTTGTTAACTTGCTGAAATGCTGGTAATGCCAATACCTGTATGCCTGTCAAGAATGGTTTTGAACTGTTTAAGTTGAAGTTGATTTTTTTAGGATAAATCTTGAACTTTTGTTGAAGATATATTGTTTGTTCTTATGAAGTCCTGAATCTGAAGTTGTTTAAGATGTTTAGGTTGTTTGAGCTAAAGTTCATGCCTTTAAGTAAGGATTGAAAACTGTTAACATAAAACCGGTTTCTGTTAGTTTTAATGATGAAATGGGCCATGGAAAATCTCCGCTAAGGTGTTTGTGGTATGAAGTTGAATCCTCATAAGTTTTCCATGTTTTCTGTGAGAGTGTTAGGGCGTAGCAAGGTGTGTTCGGTCTGTTGTTGATTCAGTTTAGTGAGGGAGCTTGTGATGGTCCAGGAGAGCGAGGCAGTGAGTTGTGAGAGTGTGTGTGAGCTTGTTTCTGTGGTAGAAGGGGATGTTATTAGTTCATAGGTGTTGCAGGCTGTTGTTGTCTATTCGGGAGTTTGGCTCAGGTTGTGAGAATGATGGTGTTCTGGTCTTTTTTTTTAGTTCTGAAATGGTTGATGTCTGTTCCTGTTTGTTCTTGGCTTTGGAATAGAAGAAGTGTAGGAGTAGAGAGGGTCAGGGTTTGTCCCTGGTTTGCAAGTAGTGTGAAGCATATGCAGGGAGTGAAGGTGTTTATCTGGAAGATTGAAAGCTGTAGGAAAAAGTAGTGTGGGTGCTGCAGGCAGTAAAAATAGAAGGTACAAGTGAATTCCGGGTGTATGTAGGTGCTTTTAGTGAGGCCTATGAGTATGAGGATGATCAGGGGAATTTTTTTGGTTCCTGTTTTGTTGTGCATGAATGAGAGAGTATATGTATAGCTGTAGTTTGTTTTCTTTGGTGTTAGCAGGTTGGTGCAGAGCTGTTTGGGTTGTCTCTGGTATTTGAAAGAAGTTTGTATGGGTGTTACTTTAAGTAGTTGCAGGTTGTTAGGAGCTCTGGTAGCTCAGGGAGGATAGGAGTTGATTTTGGAGGTTGTTTGGAGGAGGATGTAGATTCTGCTGAGGCCTGAAAGTGGTCTGGTTTGTTTCCGGGGTGTTTTAGGGTGCTGCAGGTCTATGGTGTATGTTCAGGGTTAGTAAGATGTTTAGGTTGGTGTAGGTGAGTTGATTTAGGAAGATGTAGAGGTTTCAGAGGTTCAGGAGTTAGATTGGTCCGAGAGAGTGCTCATGTTCAATTCCAGGAGGCCTAAGTTGTTCAAAGAGGGCTGGTATTTGTCCAGGGTAGTGTGTAGGTATGTGAAGTAGGCAGGGTGTATGCATGGTATATGCAGAGTGTTTGGAGTGGTATAGAGGTCAGTGAGTGTTGGAAAGAAGTGTGTTGATGTCCTGGTTATCAGTAAGTGAGCAATTAAATGAAGGAGAGGGCCTAGTGGTCTGTTGAATAGGCTGCGGGTGTGCCCTGTTTTGTGCAAGTCTAAGGGCTGCACTTTTAATATTGTCGCTGTACCAATCCATCATTTGTTGATATTCTTACTGCTCAATTATACTGCTATTAGTGGGCATTTTGTTGTTTGTTCTGGAGCCCAATTCTTTCCTTGGTGTGAACCAAACAAGTCATGACCCTATCCCATTGTACTTCTTCAATTCCATGTAGTTCGCACTTGTTTTTTCAGCTTGCACAGTTGCAAGTTGATGATGTTATTAGTTGCTAGATCTGTCGTTGTACCTCAAATACCAGGCCCGGAGTTGACGGATTTTTGTAATGGTCTAGGGATCAGTTTCAGGGGTAAAGGTAAGATGATGGAGTGATGTTCTTCTAATATATCCTAACCTTGATGTACATAAATCAGTTTAGCATTGGTCTGAAATAAGTCATCCTCTAGTAGTTTATAAGAAGCTTGTGCCTCTGTTATTTTATGAACACTTGAAGATACCTCTTTATATTCTAGGATTGGCTTGAACGTAATTAATCTGGTATGCATCTATGTGGACAAGAATATCTCATTAATGCTTCGTTATGGTTCCATATCGCGAGTTACCTTATTATGTGATAAACTTCATTTGTTTGAAACAAATACACTTCATCTGCTAATCTTTCATATCTTCTATTTTTCTTTGCATGAACTCTTGGGAATGAGTTGAATAAAAACTCACAACTTGGGATGGCATGCATTTGGAGTTATTTGATCCGCTCCACATTTTCGGGACTCGATATCCCCAAAAATGTAAAAGAAAAAAAAATAAAAACCTTGTGAAATACATGGCTTGTATTGAGCTTGCTATCCGGGTTCTACATTCTAAATTCCCTCTCTCCCGTCCCCTTTAGAAAAGCATGTTTTTTAGGATTCCTGTAAACTGGATTAGGACTTTGCATGT
Organism: Petunia secreta; assembly: GCA_029990175.1. NCBI lineage: Eukaryota > Viridiplantae > Streptophyta > Magnoliopsida > Solanales > Solanaceae > Petunia > Petunia secreta. Next base: position 61,913,346 of record JARKIP010000035.1, on the reverse strand, counting down.
TAGAAGCTTAGTAGGATAGCCGCTTTATTAAAACTATTATTTTATCGCATGTTTAGAACTGTTTAAATAATCGCTTATCCCGTTTCTTTGGGACGCGCCAATTAATTTAAGGCGATAGAAACTTCTCATTAATTATTGAGTGCAAAAAATAATTAATATTGACTTTGCAATTATACAATCTACATTTATTATCTATATTTGAATTAATTATTTATTTATCTATCATTTATTATTTACTTATTTAACAATTTATTAATTAAGTTAATTAAGTGATAATTATTATTAATTTATTTAATTAACCAATTTAGTTATTTAATTTTAACTAATAATTTATGGTTTAATCAATTATAATTATTTGGTCAATCAATTAATCAATTATTATCCATTATTCCTTATCCAATTGAATTCATATAAGTAATTATTTATTTAATAAAGTTGTCATCTATTTTATTATTCATCTATCCAATCATTTAATTAATCAAATCATTATTTTTTATCAAATCATTTATTTTATTTGTTTACTTAATTTTATTTAGCCCTTATTTATTTAACTAATTAATCAATCAACCATTATTTAATTAATCTTAAATTTGGTCATTTATTTATCTATGTATCGGCATAACTAAAATCTTATCTTATTTCTATTATCCTTATTTAAAATTAACTTTATACTTATTATCCTTAACAAATTCGTGAAAACCGCCAGATTAACTGCATTTAGCGGATTTTCGAAAGTGCTCCCGTAAGGGACCTTCTTTCGACTTTAATTGAACCACTTACTTAGAATCTCTGCTTTTAATAAATTCTTTTTAAGTAAAGGAAATAATTGCACTCTTTAATTAATGTTAGGTTCCTAATAATCCTTAAATTAGGTGGCGACTCGAAAGAAAGCCCTTTGGAGTCTCCATTTTGTTGAAAATACATCCTGATGCATACTTGTCTGCATTTTTTGGAAGGGTTCAACAACTATGTATAGGAGTTCATACTGATTAGTGATTTCTACATTCTACAATACATTATGTAATCTGAACTACGTCACGACCAGATTTCCCAAGTGGGATACGTAAGCAACCTATTCAAGGTTCGGTCGCATAAATAAAAAACTTCATTTTCCCCACAAAGCGAACACTGGGGCAGAATTTTTGAGGAACTCTCAAAAATTCCCAAAGGGTGAACATAGTTGACACTGGGGCAGAAATTTTTAAGGACCTCTCAAAAATTTCAAATGCAAACTGGGGCAGAATTTTGAGGACGCCCTCAAAATTCGTTTGGAACAGTATAAAGGACGACAACTTTGGCTTTACACAGCAACATGTGACTCAATGGGTTAAAATGTTTTATCACATTTTTTCTCTCTTATAAAAGTTTTTCAAATTCCTTTCGCATTATATACTATTTTATACATATCCCTATCAGCTCGGCCAAGATCCCGGCACTAGGGGACAGCGAATGCGAAGCAAGCAAAAAATGCGCAAACGCAACCCCCGTATAACTCACCAATCGTTCTTTGGATGCAGGCACGAAAGATACCTAAATCAACAAGGCACGACAAAGATAATCTCCAGTAAAGGTTCGTCATTTTAAATTAGCTGAGGGCACACAACCCGAGGCGTCGATTGAGGGTACACAGCCCGATATCGATTTATCATTTTAAATTCGCTGAGGGCACACAACCCGAGGCGTCAATTGAGGGTACACAGCCCGATATCGATTTGTCATTTTAAATTAGCTTAGGGCATATAACCCGAAGCGTCGATTGCTGGTATACAGCCCGATATCGATTTGTCGTTTTAAATTAGCTGAGGGCATACAACACGAGGCGTCGATTGATGGTACACAGCCCGATATCGATTTGTCGTTTTAAATTAGCTGAGGGCATACAACACGAGGCGTCGATTGAGGGTACACAACCCGATATCGATTTTTCATTTTAACTAGCTGAGGGCATACAACCCGAGGCGTCGATTGAGGGTACACAAACCGATATCGATTCTTCATTTTAAATTAGCTGAGTGCATACAACCCGAAGCGTCGATTGAGAGTACACAGCCTGATATCGATTTGTCATTTTAAATTAGCTGAAGGCATACAACCCGAAACGTCGACTGAGGGAACACAGCCCGATATCGATTTGTCATTTTAAATTAGCGGAGGGCATACAACCCGAAGCGTCAATTGAGGATACACAGCCCGATATCAATTCGTCATTTTAAATTAGCTGAGGGCATACAACCCGAGGCGTCGATTGGGTACATGACCCGATATCAATTTGACATTTTAAATTAACTGAGGGCATACAACCCGAAGCGTCGATTGAGGGTACACGACCCGATATCGATTTGTCATTTTAAATTTGCTAAGGGCATACAACCTGATGCATCGATTGAGGGTACACAGCCTGATATCGATTTGCATTTCTATTATTCTTCCGGAGGGTACACAGCCCAATGCACCGACGGAGGGCATACAACCCGATGTCGAATCTAACACTTGACAGCAAAAAGACACTCAACTATGGTATGGAAAAGACAATTTCATACTGCAAGAATCCTGGAAAGACAATCCAGCCCGGCGGAAAGGTACGTTTTATATATATACATTATGTTGCAAACACATTTTCATTGTAGGAAACACACCCCGAGAAAAGAAAACATTTCAGCCTAACGCCCTACATCCTCTTAAGTCATCGGCTCTTCTATTGTCATGACAAAATTGGCCGCACTGTCAACGTCTTTGCCCGAAGACTCTTTCAGCATCCCCGGACAAAGAGGGGCAGCTGTTGACACCCAATTTTGTCCCTCCTATTTTCAAAATCAACCATTCTTGAATTTTACACACGATTGTGTATCCTTTCCTACCTCGTCTATTTTTTTCAAATTACCTTCTCATAATATCCTGATAATTGAGGCCATTTTCAAAGCATCGTCCCAAACCATAGCTGTTTTTACAAATCTTGCAATTATTTCTATTTTAACAAAATTATTCAAAATTGTTCTAAGCCTCAAAATTACAATTGTACCCATTTTAGCCTTCCTAACATTTTAAAACTAATTTCTTAATTTTCCTATAATTTTTATACCATTTTATACCTATTTTATACCCATTTATAAAACTTGGTAAGAACTGAATGATGTGACTTAACGGAGGGGAAAACCCTCATGTTTACGTGATTAAAAAATGGGTCAAGGCTGACCCGACTCGAATTCTAAATGGGTAATCCCTAACTTTCTCTTCTGGTTATTCCTATATGTTGTCAAGCATAAGTATTCCCTATTCTTTCGATGTTATAATCTATTTGACTAGTTGAAAGTGACTGTTCATGAACATTTTCTAAATGTTGCCTCTCTTATTTGTCCAAACATGAAATTGATTTTCTTATAGGCTTAAGTTCAGTATCATATTGATTAACATTGTTTTTCTTTTGATCTGTTTTTGTTAGCACGTAAAGTTCAAAATCCCTGACCTTCTGAGTTGCATGCGCTCATCTTTTGATTCCATGATCAGTTGGGATGCATAATCTGTGTGATTATATATTTTGATTTGAAGTGGTAATCTGATTTAGTTAGAAGTTCTTTTTAAAATGAAAATGATTAAACAGGGATCCTTGATTGAAACTGAAATGGAAGTTAGTTCCTATGATTGACATAATATCAGTTAGAGGTTATTCAAGGGATTTTTCGAGCCGAATTAGATTTAAAACACTTGGGTAGGTGGATTCTTTGAACCTGGATGAGTTATTGGTCGAGGGGAAGGGACTTTACTTGCTGAGAGGTCTGATTTACCTTAATTTTAGGGGTAGAAAAAGCTAAACTTGGTAATATCACTTAATGGGATTCTTTTAGGATGGGAAGACAATATCCCCTTACCTTTTACACTTTCACCCGTTTGAAATTAAGTTTTCACACTCCTAATTTATTGGAATATAGTTCACAACTCTCACCTATATAAACATTGGCTGGATTCCTCACTAGAAAAGGTTCTTACACACTATTGCAGACATCTCTTTCTTTTCCTTAAAGGTTCTTGCTCTCTCTCTTTGATGGGAAACAGAGGATCTCTTACCTCATTGTTACAAGCTTCTCCTGGCTGCATTCTCTTGTTTACATTCTGCCTATTTGAGTTTCTTTTAACAAGGTATAAGCTTCTTTTTGGACTTATGATGTTGCCTTCTTAAATCTGCTTCCCCTCATCCCTTCACTTTAATTGTCCCTGACCCTATATTATTACTGGTCTTAAATTTCACTAACCTACAGTATGCTCATCAAACATGATTTGATATTTGCTCTATATGTGATATGAGGGGGAGACTCTTCTCTCCTTTGCTTCCTTTCTTTGAAAACTTGCAATCTATGTTAGTGTGGCTTTGTCACAATGATTGTCCAGGCCTCTATTTTTGGCCCTATCTAACCCTTGAATACAGCTTTGAATGGATGGCTTCAGAGGCCATACCAGGTCTGTGTAGTTTCAGGTTTGAGATCTTGAGGGATCCATCAATTGTGCTAGGCAAACACAGTTGTTTGATACCCCTGCTCTGTTTGAATTCATTAAAGGTAGCCCACCTATTTTTGTTTGCACTTATCCCTTTAGAGACTGCCCCTTATCCGTGTAATATTCATTAGGTCTCCCTGTTTGTACTTGTATATACAGGGCACACAGCTAATAGGCTGTGTACACAGGCTACCCAGGAGCTTCTTCTTCCCTTTTTGCCTTCTTATGTGCTGCATCACTCATACCCATGCCTTTTTCCTTTTAAAACTGAGTAGCACGACAAATTACACCATATCTTTAAAGCCTGCATGCTTCCTGAAAAACAACACTACTGTATATGATATGTATCGCAGGTCCTAACTATTTGAAAACATATTTTGTGATGATAAGACTGGAATTCTGTTTAAGATCAAGTCTATTTGTAGAAACTGCTAAAATCTGGTCCGTTTCTGTTTGCACAAGTGATCCAGGCCTAAAAACCTTTTCAAAAAATGTCCTTCGTGTGTGATAAAATTGATCTTTTTCAATTATTCACGCTTGGGGTTGTTGATACACTTTAAAAAGGTATTTCTTAAGGCTATAATTATAATTTTGATCATGCATATATATCTCTCTATATATATATATATTATTATTATTATTACATGCGACAACCTCTTATTTGCATTGATGTGTTCTTGTGATCCCGTGTTCGAAAACAGCCCATCTTCTTATATGCACATTTCAAAAAAAAATCCGACCCCAACACCAAAAGGCCATTAAGGTTGGGGCTCGACAATTAATGACGAGTCACGCCGACCTCAAATGAACCAATATTTTGTTTCCAAAACAAATCTCTTTCGATTTTATACTAAATCTGAAATCATTTTCAAAATAGGCTATTTGTGAAAAATACTCTTTTCATATGCAATTAGAATATCCATTTGTGTGATAACACTTGTTCACGATTAGGCTTTGACATTAGAGGCCATAGACGTGATTAGGCTTAACTATAGGACGAATATGAAAGTAAGTTATTTGTGTATGAGCATGTTCACTCTTGGTTAGAATGCTAAATTCCTAAGTCATTAATCTATGACAATATACCCTGTTTACATCCCAAAGTTAAGAATCGGACGGTAACCACTTTTTTTGGGACTCGGGGAAGTGCCTAACACCTTCTTCCCTGAGTCACTTGGACTTCTTACCCACATAGAATCTCTGAGATAGACTAGTAGACTTACGTAATTTGACTTTATACCTTAGGTGACCTATTACGCCTTAGAAATCATATTAGGTGGCGACTCCAACACTAAACTCAAATGAGTTCATCCAGTCAAATCCGAAACCCGACTCGCCTCGAGTTGAGTCCAAAATCGGGTATGACAGGTCCTATGATGGTATAGGCAGGGCATCTATGAAGGTTTAAAGGTGTTCTTGGCTTGATTTCTATTTCAATCCAGGTGTGTTAAGAAGTTCCGAGCTGCAAGTTGTTTTTGTAGAAAGTTCAGGGGTTACGTAGTGATTCTTGTGAAGAGAGAATAGGCTGTAGGTTCTGGTGTTTCCAGGTGAGTTCCAAGAGCATAGTGAAGGGGCTGTTTCTATGTCGAGGCTGTTTCCTGGTGAGTTGAGGTGGTGCATGGGCTAATCTTGAGGTTTGGTGTTTGGTTGTCCCTTGATCAAGTGTTGAGGGTGTCTCTGTTGGACTGTTCTCTGTTTTCTTCCTTCCCTTGTTTCTTGTGTGCCAGTGTAATTCTGAGTTTTTCAGCCTGTTCTTGTGCCATAAGTTTGAATTTAGAGTCGGTTGAAATCTCCTTTTGGATGTTTTGATTTCTTGAGTTTTGCCCTATTAATTAAGTTTTCCAGCCTCCATTGATACCATTTAGTGTGGTGTTTGTCCAGGTTTATATCCCTGCCATTAGTGTTTTTATTTATGTCTGAACCTGCATATATCGTTAATCAGTTAACGTCATGATGTAATTAGTGCTCACCTAAAATTTCGTTAACCTTTATGATAGCATGATTGATGTCAGTTTCCATAACTTGATTTGCTGTGATTAGATACTAATTTTTATTTTTTCTCTTTGTTTCTTTGGCATGAAATTCCCGTGGAACGAGTTCGGGCAAAACTTGAAATGGGGATGGTTTACATCAGCTTGGAGTCGCATTGGGGTTAAGCTCGGGCTCAAGCTTTCAAGACCTTTAGAAATTTTAAAAATTCAAGGCTCCCGTGAGTTGGTCAATTTCCCGGGTTTTCTAAATCTTTATATTTTTTCAATCTTTTGAAATTTGCATATTATTAGGAATTCTTATTAGAATAATTTATCGACTGTTGTAATAATTATGTACTTACATTTATGAATAAATATTTCATTGATTGAGTTATTTGTCCACTTTATGTTCAATAATTTTTTTTGAAGTCGTTATTTAATTTATTGCAAATCAGGCCATTTAAGTAAATGCGTGCAAAATTTCATAAATTTTCAAAACCACGATTAATCAATGACTATAAGAAAAGGCTTCTATCTTATTGATACGAAGTAGTTTCTTTTAAAAGTAAAAAATTATAATAAAGTTTTAATTAACTTCTAAATGTCCTGAAACGACTTTGCAAAAAGCGACTTGAAACATAAGTTCCATCCTATGGCAAGATACTAGTGTTTTAAAGTTGAAATTAAGCAAGTGCTATTTATGCAGTACCACATACGAGTTGGTATACCGACGGGTTGTCGTGGGAGTAATTCGACCACGAGACCGCCTGCCACTCACCTGTTAGCCTCAACCGTTAACCCACTCTTAGAATGAGTTTTAGGAGCATGCATGTATTTACACCTTAGTCTGGACCCGGTCCTTGGTACCGCCTCTATAGTTAGGAAACCACCCTTACGTCAGTGGGTTCAAGAAACCTAACGACAATGCATATTATGTGTTATGTGATAACAAATCCTCAGTCCTAGCCATGTTTTGAGCATAATCAGATTTAGAATTTTGTCTCTTATTTTGTCTTTTAGGTTAGAAAATGGAAGAATTTAGCGGAATCTATGTGGTCATAGCAGTCCATAGAGAATTTGAGATCATAGTGCAGAATTTTGTGAACAAGACAGAATTGTTGTCCGGGGGAAAGTTAGGCAGATTTGGTTCAAGTCCTTGCAAAATGTGATCTGGTTCATGTGTTTATGTAGGGTGTAATAGTAGTTTTAGGGTGTAATTTTGGTGGATTTAGGTATAAATGTTTTTGGATTTCACGGAATGGGCGATATAATGGAGTATGCAAGTTGCATACTATGAGGTGAAGTCCCTGGTGTCTTAAAAAGATCAGTTGGGCCTCTCTTATGAAGACCTCTCTGTGTGCAGGCATATGTTCATTGACCATCTGCAATTTTTTTATGAAAATTGAAGTATGCTTGTCGTATACTAAGAGAGTGAAGTCCCTGTGCCTTTGAAAGACCAGTGGGTACCCTCCTTGAAGATCAGTGAGGTCTTGGCTACGTAGGAAACTGAGAGGCTTGACTAAAGCCAAGGACCAGTGAGGAACCCTATGAACAAGGTCTGTGAGCCTTGCGAAATCTAGAAAGCTGAGAGGCTTGCCCAAAGCCAAGGACAAGTCCAGTTTTATTTGTAAAAGGTCAATTGGAACATTTTATGATTTGCAGTCTTGTCTTGTGGAGGCGGTTGGAAATTTCACCCATGGATGTTGTAAAATAATTGGGAGTTGTGCTTGGAGGAGTGTGGATGTTTGCAAAAGGTATGGCGGATTTTTTCAGGTTTAGGCATTTGGGTTTAGAATTTTGTACAGATGTTGTGGAGATCATGAGTTGTGTAAGAATTTCGAGTTGACACCAACTTTTGGAAGATAGTTGGGATAACGGAATTTCAATGTCAAGGTGGAGAGATGATTGTTATCGATTATTGTTATTATTTATTGTTTACTCTAAATCTGAATTGCTCAGAACTGCCATGGACTATTTTTCATTACCACTTGTTTGCACGATTAGGCTTACCTCTAGCTCAAAGAGGAACCTTACAGGATAGAACGCGTTTACTCATTTATTTACGCTCAACTACTTGTGATTGTCATATGTTAATTGCTTTCCTTGCCTTATTTGCTCAAAATGTGTTGAATACTAGGCGTTGTTTTTTTGTGTACAATTTTACGAATGACATGCAAACTAACATAGTTACCATTTGAGATTTCTTTTGTTTTATTTATTTCTCTAGCAGAAGTTGGATTTATGAAGTGACTGATCATTCACCACGTAAGAGATTCAAGATCTGTTTGATGGTAGACGCTCAAGCTCGTGAACAATGCAGCACCGCAAGCTAATGGTATTGTTTGAAAAGAACTTGGCGATTGAACTTAGTAGCATTGTTTTCAATTTTAGCTCAGATTGAGGCCTTGAATTGCCATTGTACTTTAAAGCTTATGATAATCTGAATCAACTCTTTTAAATTTTATGAAAGTTGAAATAAAATGCATCGCATTCTTATTATATTATTTATTCATTTCGATTATATTTGTTTTGTTTCAAAATGAAAATTGGTAAACATGTCGAAACTTTACTTCTGACATATAATGGAATAGCTGAACAATTTGAGAATAATGAGGTGAAAAGTTATCTTTTTTTCAATTTTTGGATATCAATACTGTTAGAACTTCAACTAGGGCAGCTTTTACAGAGCAATTTGAAGTATCAGATTTCACAACTAGGGCAATTTTTGCAAAAATGAGTTGAAGATGTAAAGATAATAACTGGGGCAGAATTTTGCAAGAAACAATGTCGATTATCGAAATATGAATTGGCAAGATCTCGAGAATTGGCTAAACGAATAGTGCAAAGTCTAAGACAAAGGATGTTCAATTTATTTTAACATATATTATAAGTTTAAGTAAAGGCAAAAATTTTCAAAATGTATTTTTGACTTCATTTGCATGCTTGTTTTACTTGCTATACTGCATTAAATTATTTTACGTTGCCTCTATTTTTCAAAACATCTATTTTGTGGAGTTGATGAGCCATGTTTCTGACCATGATTCACAAATGCAAGTCCAAGGAAGCAGCAGAAGCCGCAAGTTCAGGACCAATTCAGCGCAAATAAAACGCTCCCCCCTCCCTCCCAAAACTAACAATCTTTCTTTGAGTGCAGGAATTTTAAAAGCAACAAGATGAGGAAACTAGCAACTATCAATTCGTCATAGATTATTTGTCATACACATTGAACGATGTTGCCAAGATAACTGACCGAGATTGGAGGCATTATTTGACTCATTGCATACGCAAAAAACGATCTTATTTCTCTCTCTATTTCTGTCCTTGCAAATTTGCTTTATTGACAACTTTACTTACACTTTGCAGGAATTAAGCATTAACTCCAGTTTTGCCCAAGGACCACACTCAACTCTTTATGGCTTCACCAAATATAAGCCGGACGACTTAAACACTCACTTTATATCTCCTTTATCTTTGACGTTTTCCTGTCTATATGAATTTAATGAAAATTTATTTTGCGGGCAATTCTACCATTTATTTTACAAGTATCAACATCAAGTCTATTCGTGACAACCAAAGACGTTACTTTATTGTCGTTATTTACCATCGATAACCAGTGATATTATTATAGCAAAATTGCTGCCAAACCTTGCCATAGAATATTGATTGAAGTATTATTGGTACTGCAAACCACCAAGGATGTTGTTATCGAAGACCATGACTTTTTATATTGGATCCATCATACACAATCGATGGTATTATTTCAATGGTCTTCTATTTTGGATCTACCGTACACAATCAGTGGTATTATTATAATGGCCTTCTTATATTGGAATCATCATACACAAATCAATGGTATTATTCCAATACCTTTCTTGTATTGGATTAATCATACGCAATTTGTAGTTTTGTTCTGATGGCTTTTACATCGGATCCATCGTACACAACCGATGGTATTATTTCAATGGCCTTCTATTTTGGTTCTACCGTATACCATCGGTAGAATTATTCTAATGGCTTTCTATATTGGAATCATCGTACACAAATCGATGGTATTATTCCAATGGCTTTCTTATACTGGATCAATCATATACAATTGGTAGTTTTGTTCCAATGTCTTTTATATCGGATCCATCGTACACAACTGATGGTATTATTTCAAGGGCTTTTTACTTTGGATCTATCGTATACAATCGATAGAATTATTCCAATGGCTTTCTATATTGGAATCATCGTACACAAATCGATGGTATTATTCCAATGGCTTTCTTATACTGGATTAATCATATACAATTGGTAGTTTTGTTCCAATAGTTTTTATATCGGATCCATCATACACAACCGATGGTATTATTTCAAGGGCTTTTTACTTTGGATCTATCATATACAATCGATAAAATTATTCCAATGGCTTTCTATATTGGAAGCATCGTACATAATCGGTGGTATTATTCCAATAGCTTTCAATATTAGAATCATCGTACACAATCGGTGGTATTATTCCAATGACCTTCTTATATTATGCCAATAGTTTTCTTATATTTGATCAATCATATACAATTGGTAGTTTTATTCCAATGCCCTTTTATATTGGATTTATCGTATACAATCAGTTGCATTATCTCCACGGTTTTATTATGATGGCTTTGTTATCATGTCTATCGTATACAATCAGAGACGTTTATTTATGAAGTCTGCTGTAGACAATCGAAGACATCATTTTATGAAATCTATCGTATACAATCGATGACATTATTGTTGAAGCCTATCGTAGACAATCGAAGGCCTTATTATTGAAGCCTATCATAAACAATCGAAGGCATCCTTTATGAAGTCTATCGTAGAGAATCGAAGACGTTTTTTTCTATGAAGTCTACCGTAAAAAATCGGAGACATCACATTTACCAAGTCTACCGTAGACAATCGGAGGCGTGGTTCATTGTCAAGTCTATCGTATATAATCGAAGACATTACTATTGGAGCCTATCGTAGACAATCGAAAGCCTTATCATTGAAGCCTACCATAGACAATTGCAGGCCCTAATATGAAGTTTATCGTGAACAGATGATGACGTCGCTATCATGAAGCCTACCATATACAATTGGAGGCCTTATTATGAAGCCTATCGTAAACAATCGAAGGCACTATTGTACCATAGAAAACTGGAGACTCGATCATGAGTCATTGCCAAAAGGCGGCATTTCTATTTCTAATTCTTGCAAATTGTTAAACATATCCGTTTCATCTCTATTTTGCTTTAGGAGAACGTTTATTGAAATTTCATTTTTGTGATTCGTAGATATTGATAAATTTGGAGGTACATGCTTTAATGAGCTTTGTGTCTTTCGCTTTACTTTAATTTTGTTTGTTTAGTTCGTCTTGTAGATGAACATCTCGGATCCTTCCACCCACAAATAAGATATCTTGGGCCCTTCCATCCACAAATAGGATACTTTGGGTCCTTCCACCCATAAATAGGATATACGGGTCCTCCCACCAACAAATAGGATATTTTGGGTTCTTCCACCACAAATAGGATATTTTGGGTTCTTCCACCACAAATAGGATATTTTGGGTTCTTCCACCCACAAATAGGATATTCGGGTCCTTCCACCCACAAATAGGATATTTCGGGTCCTTCCACCTACAAATAGGATATTCGGGTCCTTCCACCCTAAATAGGATATTCGGGCCCTTCCACCCACAAATAGGATATCTTCGGGTCCTTCCACCCACAAATAGGATCCTTTGGGTCATTCTGCCCACAAATAGGATATCTTGGGTCCTTCTGCCCATAAATAGGATATCATGGGTCCTTCTGCCCACAAATAGGATATCTTCGGGTCCTTCTACCCACAAATAGGATATCTTCGGGTCCTTCCACCCACAAATAGGATATCTTGGGTCCTTCCACCCGCAAATAAGATACCTTGAGTTCTTCCACCCGCAAATAGAATATCTTCGGGTCCTTCCACCCACAAATAGGATATATGGGTCCTTCCACCCACAAATAGGATGTCTCAGGTCCTTCCACCCACAAATAGGATATTTTGGGTCATTCCGCCTACAAATAGGATATTTTGGGTCCTTCCACCCACAAATAGGATACGCAGGTTTCTTTCAAGTTGCATTGAGACATTCGATGTTTCAGAACCAGATGTCTCATTTTCCACCCATAAATAGGATACGCGGGTTTCTTTCAAGTTGCATTGAGATGTCTCCTTTTTTTTTATCAAGTGATTGGAGCACAGTCCAAGATTGCATTGCAAACTACCTCTTCATGATTAAAGCATTATGCTTATCATGGTTTATTGCCGAAGAGGTGGCATTTCTATTTTTTATTTCAAGATAAGCATTATTCTGAAGCCTGTTTTGGGTCAGAATTTTGACAAGTCGACTTGAGACACCGCATTTGGTGTGTCTCGTTAGTCGGTTGTTATGCAGTATCTGTATGACTATAGATTAGCCAAGTCGACTTGAGACATTATGTGTCATTAGTTGACTTATTTTGTAATAGCCTTGAATTCTGCAAATCATACCCGCTTTACTTATTGTCTTACTTTACTATTTCAGAATAATGATCAGTTTAGAGGTTCCCCGGGTGGAGCGCCTCGTCAGCTGATTGAAGGAAGAACTTATCGATGATATCACAACCCGCATTTACAATTTTATGTTATCACTTTATTTATTTTTTATTCCAATTATTATAATTTATTAGCAGTTGCTCGCTTACCGTTTTCGAGATTTTTATAGAACTTTAGGAGCGCCGCAACAACATTTTGTGCATAACGTGGAACTTTGTCTTGGCAGTGAACTGGGGCAGTCGTTGATATGACCTAGACTCGTCAACGAGGATATGAAGAATCACACTCGAACAAGAAAATCTATCCTAATCTTTTGTTTTTGATTAGGAGGTCAATTTGAATTATTTCCTATTTGTGCGTCTTTTTTGGTCAACCGTGCGAGTTTCGTATCTAAGTGTCGTCGAACTACATATGGCCTGATTCTCTTTCAGCCCGAGATATATAGGCAACTCGGAAACCGGAGTTCGTCCATGTCATAAGCCTCGCATTTTGGACCTTGGAATCAAAATCTTGGCTAAATCGTGACAAAATTGGTTTCCCGTCAACTTCTTTACCCTGAAAACTCTTTCATCCTTTTTCGGATAAAGAGGGGCAGCTGCTGACACGCAATTTTGTCCCAAAACTTTTTGAATTAATGTCTAATTATTTTTAAGTTAGTGTAATTTTTAAAATCAAAAGCTATTGATTAATTTGGATGAAAATAGGCCAAATCTCCAAGACATACCCTATATCCAGCCTATTCCCTGCAAAATACATATATACACATTTCACACTAAACACCCCCCCAAAATCAGAGATCCGTTTTTCCATTTCCTAATCCCCAATTCCCCGACCCGCCGAGAACCCTAATTCCTTATTCCCTTTATTTTAGAAGGCCGATTCCCCTCAAAAATTTTAAAAAAATAAAACACGCCAAAACAGGTCCCCCTCTCCAGCTCATCATCATGTACGAACCTTATCCGACTGAACCTTATCTGACTAGAGACGTTGGAGGGTGATTTGGGGATTTTTTTTGCACTTTAAAAACTCTAATGGTTCCTATATAAGTCATGGATAGTTGACACGACCCGGAATCCGGTTAGGCCGTGCGGGCACCCGACATCCTCCCCTAGACCCGTCAGGCGAACCCTTACCAATTAAATTAGGAAAATAAATATAATAGTTCATAAATAAGGACAAGACTTAAAAAAATACATAGACATATTGACACTTCTAAGCTGTACGAGAGAAAATTACAGCTAACTACCCAACATACTAAGTTTAAGGCTATCTAGACTAGACATCTAAGAGTACAAAAGAAGACAAATACATCCTGAAGGGAGCAAAATGCAAAAGAAATAATAACCAATAAACTTGTGGCCATCCGGAATAAAAGCTGGCTCACGCTGATAGCTGATGTCGTCTTCGCTCCTTCACAATGTGGCAAACTCAATCCTGGAGCGAACCTGCCGAAACGAAATAGATAGGCAAGAAACAAAAAACAAACAAGGGTGAGTCAAAAGGACTCAATAAGTGGGGCAGACTAGCCACCTCAAAGAATAGGATAGCCAGCCAGGGAGAAGAAATAGATTAACCAAATTTCTCTTATTTAAATTATAAATAGGCAGAGCTGGATAACAACCGTAAACATGTATGAAACCATAAACTCATCAACAACCAGGAACGTAAGATAACCAAAACATATAGGTATCCCGAACACATCAACAATCAGAAATACATCCTGTTGCGGCGTGCAACCGGATCCATATATTCATCCCGTTGCGGCGTGCAACCCAATTCGTATATTTATACCGCTGCGGCGTGCAACCCGATCCATATATTTATACCGTTGCGGCGTGAAACCCGATCCCCGCAACTCAGAATACATGCCAGAAATATATAGGCAACTAAGCAATGCACGTAGAAGCAGAACATCAGTTATGTACCACAAGTCTACACAATGGTATGAAATGAAATAAAATGAGATGAAATGAAATGAAATGAAATATGATGCAAAGGGTCACATGCGCCCGTAATCCCATCTCGAAGCGGAATACTCCTGCATTCGAGGGGAATCCAATCCGATAACCAACTGGAGGGGAATACTCCTGCTCCTGGGGCGGAATACTCCTGCACCGGATATAATATAAAATAGAGGCGGAATACTCCTGCACTCTCCTGGGGCGGAATACTCCTGCACCCGATAAAATGTAAACCAGAGGCGGAATACTCCTGCACTTTCCTGGGGCGGAATACTCCTGCCCTCAATATGATACCATAGAGCGGAATACTCCTGCTCCTGGGGCGGAATACTCCTACCCTCAATATGATACAATGGAGCGGAATACTCCTGCTCCTGGGGCGGAATACTCCTGCACCCAATATGATATGAAATGTAATGCATATGAATGACATATAATGCATATGAATTCAAGGTAATGCAATAATAATCCTTCACTGGCGCGGGACTCTCATCGACAGCCGGGAAGTAGATGCCAACTCACAGCCATGGTACAATGCTCAGATCCTTAATGCAATACCATCAACAAGACATAACATATAATATATACAATGTAAATCCAAAGCTAAGGCGTAATGAGTATGCCTATTGGTAGCTACACACGTAAGGAATACGTGGTAGAAAATCCACGAGACCAGGTGCCTCCAAAGAAATGGATATAAAACTTACCTCTTCCAAAAGTTAGCACAGCCACTTAATAACTACTTTGTCTTTTGGTTTCATTGCCAAACGGTCCCACTCTATTCAATAAGCAGAAAAATATATCAAATTAGGCTAAAGGCTTCATTCCTCACATCTTAGGGCAATCCGGTTAAGAACCTGATACCCTATTCGCATACGCAATACGCAGGCCAGGCCTATATACAGGGTTTAAGGTCACATAACCAAACCCTAAATAAATTACATTTATAAGTTGCCCTTAACTCACTGAGTACGAATATATAATCAATTCCAGTATCGGGGTCCATTTGACCCTTTAAACTATTAATTGAACTTATAAAAACGATGTCTCATTTTCTGGAATTTTTCCACTGTATATTTTCTGTTTCTCGCGTTTCTCCATTTCTGTTCGTTTCGCTCCTCAGCTTCTGTTTTCGTACTACTACTACTACTACCTGCTCCATAGCTTATACCCACCGCCTAACCTTAATTTTATCTTTTTCTCTTTTTTTTTTTTTTTTTTTTTTTTTGTTTTTTTAATATTATTTTCTTTTCTTAACGAAAATTAAAATAGTACTCTACGATATTCAAAATAATTCCAACTTTTGCATATGAGTTATAAAAAATATATGCAACATACTCGCGAAGGCGGATTTCAAATCAGACTCCCGAAACTCAAGATGCGAATTTAAATGGAAAATGTCAAATTATTTAACTTCCGGCATTTTAGCGGAAACTAGCCGAACAACATCGAAATTCACTTTCGAAAGTTTACGAAAATTACAAATAATCATATGAACCTAACGGCACTTTCGGATTTCGAATCGGAGCTCATTCGGCAAAACCGAGCTCGGAAATCTCTTTTTAATATTTATTGCAAATAAAAACTGAATCTTCTTCCGATGCCTACCAAACGAGTTCTGATTTAGTTCAAATTTTACTGACAGGTCCTAATGGATATTACGAATATTTTAAAATTATCGGCACGCCAATCGGAGTCCTAACTTCCGAAACGACTGACCGAGGTCGTTTCATTCTCCTCCACTTAAACTCTCGTTCGTCCTCGAACGAGCCTAAGTCTAAAGCAAGATTCGTACAGATAACAAAAGAACTTGCACGACCTTCATAAGCTACTCCACGGAACTTATCTCTTGATTACAGGATCAGAATTATATTACGCACATCATACTTTTGGAATAAAATATATCTGGATAATATGATAATACCATTGTCCGGATTATTCTGACTAAGATGATCCTTCCTCGATTACGAGAAGAGAGTTTTATATTTTTGAAATAATGATACACGAAACTCTGGATGGATTAACATAATTCTGCTGACAAATCACCTTGTCGATATTCTTTTCGATATAAAACAGGTCGATGGAACTAAGAATTAGCTTACGCTTGATGCAATAGGGAGCTTTTGAAGTACCTTGTCATTACACACTATAGTAGATTTGATGTAAGCTATATTATTTTTACGAACGCACTATGCAACATCTCAGTTGATGTTAGTGTTGTTCCGCAAACTTCTTGTGGGAATGTATTTACTCATATCCTAATGTATGTCAGAGTTTCATCTGAATAGGGTCTATCATATAAGGATAAGGATCATGCAACTACTACTGGATAAAATGATGTAGATCAAGAATGATCTCCAAACTGAACATATACTTCAGGGTATTGTCTTTAAATTGGAAATATTATGACTTGAAAAAGTGAAAATAAAATAGACATGTAGTTGGACCATGTGCTGAGGAAGAATACCAGCAACAAAGTTGATTACATGTGCACTTATAACACTAAAGTAACTTCTCAAAGAGTTGAGGTGTGAAAGAGATATACGTACCAATGATGGATTGTCGACAAGCTGCACCAGACCTTTAACTCTAAATTCATGAAGTAAAACAGCATCAGTATGAGGATCCAGTTCTAGTTGAATACAGACAGATAGCCAGAAAAAAACCGGAGTAGCCATACAGGGTTACTACTGACGGTGTTCTCATGTATAAAGATAAACTTTGTGTTCCTGATGTTGCAGATTTAGTTTATGATAAAGGCACATTATTCCAAATACACTGTTCATCCAGGTTCGATTAAGATGTACCATGATATTAAGCAAAGTTATTAGTGGGATGGAATGAAGTGTGACATAGCAGAATTTGTAGCTCAATGTTCTAATTGCCAGCAAGTTAAAGTCGTGTCATCTTTCCAGACTTTATGCTTTCAGCAGATAGGTACATATACATGATCGTGTTGCCAGCTTATCTCTGTCATTAATAGATTATTAGTGGGTTTAGCAATGATCGACACTCATTGTAGCTTTCTGCCGTGGCCTTATTTTGGGTCATGAGAAAAGTGGTATCAACACCTCAGAGATTTAATATTACCATTCAGTAGTTGGAGGAAGACTCCTCCACTTAAAGCACAAACTCATGCAGCCATTTGAATAGGAATAACCATCCTCGCACAGTCTGCTGGACTAAAGAAGATTTAGCTAAAAGCTGAACGTAGGCAGACCTAAGCTACCAACTACCCTTTCGAGTTGCCAAACAGCTGCAACTCTCAAGTTCACAACTCCATACCTTTGCCGTAAACACCACCGCCTGATGGATGATACTTCTATGTAAAAAATTCGGCAAAGTTTCCCCTGAAACTGGATGATCCGCAAAAACAAAACCAGCACTATACTATACATGGGAATGGATACCCGGATAAACTGATATCCAAAACAATAATATGCTTACCTGGCTACAATAACACGTACTCTGGCTCAACACAGGGAACGTCACAAGTGGCTACAATCGCCCAAGCTCACTAGTGCCGGACGAAGAAGAAATGGAAATGGATCGAGGATAGAAATAGTTAGAGCTTCAGGAAGTTCATCTTCTTATTTGCTTGGCTACCGAAGCTAGACTACTTCCGAGTCAGACGAGCCAAAGAATCGCAATTGAAGAGATAGACATTAAATAAGCTTTATGGAAAAACATCCATACCAATTTAACCTCCCAATAAGAAGGAAACTCTGACAATTTACTAGAATACCCTTTTATAACTAAGACCAGCTCATAGAATAACATGACTCTACTAGAATCTCGAACCAAGAGGTGACACATAGATCGAGCACTACTTACCAGCCACTTTACACCGGAAGAAACAACGACACTTCATGATGGTGACGAATAAGAATCCCATCATCCTACCAACACGGAATTCCGAGAAGAGAGGTAAACTGATTTGATATAATAAGAGAAGGTGGCACAACAGGATACCAAGCAGGCTATAGCGACACTCACTGTCAAATATCTCATATTTAGTCTAGATAAATTAGTAGGGTCTCATAAACGCCAAGAATGAATCATACCAGAAGCTTGCCCCTCTACCGCAACCGATTCTTAATAGAAACGACATCCAAGGAAACTATCGAAACATGATAATACACACCATTTCCAGATCGATCGAAAGAATCAAATCTTACTCACATTAAGAGAAGAAGAAATACTCGGGCCTACTACATCGGATACCTTAACATCCTGCCAGATTGGTAGTTCTTAGAACTGCCTCTGCAGCTGAGCCGAGCCACTGCCCTGATAATTACTTCTAGAAGAACCACTGCGACCACACTCTCAACCTCTACTAGATGGTGGCATTTCTCTGATTGATTAACATTTAAATGAAATTCCTGCGACTGTGCAGGTGTCTGAAGGCAAGAAGAAGGACGATTGTCTACTTGCTGGAGTAAGGAAAAACTCCTCAAAGGATAACCAGACTCATGACAGTGATAACACCCTTCTCCTTAAAAATGGAAACTGGATAGATTATAGATAGCTACAAAGAGAAAACTGAGTCTATTTTGATGAACTACTAGCGCACTTTGAGAATCACGCTTTACAAGCTGAGATAACCTAGAAGGTGACCCCCCAAAATAATCAGAACTTTTACCTCCAAATGAGGTACCATGGTTACCCACCAGGGCCGTGGGATCTTTTACTTTCCCCCTCTAACTTATGGTATGCCTCGAACCTTCGAGTAATATCAACAACAATATCAAATGAAATCCCGACCTTAATCTCTCGATCCATCTGGGATCTCAAGGAAAAAGAAAGGTCATCAATAAATCTTTGAATCTCTCGAAAGACTCATGAACTAGTTCAAATGTATATTCGGCCATTTTATAGAATTCAATCTTATATTCTGAAACCAACAGGCTAACCGACAGGCTACCCTGTCAAATCCACTCAAACTGACAACACTTTTCATCTCGCTCGCTACTCGAAAGGAACTTTTCCGCGAATTTAAAAAAAAACCGAACCAAGTCAGCTAATAAGAGAGCGGCCCAACAATTCAAGGCTGGACCCCTGAAACTGGAAAGAAGAATAATCAACACCATACCGCTCGATATAATCAAGAGCCTGAAGGATATGCTGACATCATTTTATTTTAAAAAGAATCACGGGGTTTATCTTATGCATTGCTTAAGAATATCGGAAGGTTCAGCCGCGTAAAATAATGGAACCTCTTTGGGCACTCAAATCTAACCGTTACCTCAGCTGGCTAACCAGCCAGAACAATTGGTGGCGCAACACATGCTGCTTCTAGAACATAATTCACTGCAGCAATATTAAGAACTGGAATAGGAACTCTCTAAGTCCGAACATCTGCATATACGGCGACTTGATAAGTTGCCTAGCGAATAATAAGTTCTTGCAGTATATGCGTTGCCAAGATCCTCGTAAAAACATCGTAGAGAGCCTAGGGAACCGCAAGGCCGTGCTCCCTTGCCCATCGCGAGCTCTTATAGCTAGGACCTCCGTAACTAGATCATCAGCACGATCAAAATACTCGGGGCTTCGTCAGTGCTAGCCCCAGGCTAGACTGCTTTGTCTTGAACTCATACTGTCTGCTGATTTGTCGTAGGAGGGTTGACAATTGCCACGAAGGAATTAACAAAACTACTTTTGCATCCTAGACCGACGCACGATCAGAAAAGAAGGAAGTGAAACTTCCTAAATGCCATCATAGCCTCTCGTAGATAAGTACGGACGTCTACGTACCCATCAGCGAGACTCTACTAGACACTGCCTTAGTCTGGATAGGCTCTAAACCGGGCTCTGATACCAACTGACACGACCCGGAATCCGGTTAGGCCGTGCGGGCACCCGACATCCTCCTCTAGACCCATCGGGCGAACCCTTACCAATTAAATTAGGAAAATAAATATAATAGTTCATAAATAAGGACAAGACTTAAAAAAAATACATAGACATATTGACACTTCTAAGCTGTACGAGAGAAAATTACAGCTAACTACCCAACATACTAAGTTTAGGGCTATCCAGACTAGACATCTAAGAGTACAAAAGAAGACAAATACCTCCTGAAGGGAGCAAAATGCAACTGAAATAATAACCAATAAACTTATGGCCATTCGGAATAAAAGCTGGCTCACCCTGACAGCTGATGTCGTCTTCGCTCCTTCACAATGTGGCAAACTCAATCCTGGAGCGAACCTGCCGAAACGAAATAGATAGGCAAGAAACAACCAACAAACAAGGGTGAGTCAAAAGGACTCAATAAGTGGGGCAGACTAGCCACCTCAAAGAATAGGATAGCTAGCCAGGGAGAAGAAATAGATTAACCAAATTCCTCTTATTTAAATTATAAATAGGTAGAGCCGGATAACAATCGAAAACATGTATGAAACCATAAACTCATCAACAACCAGGAACGTAAGATAACCAAAACATGTAGGTATCCCGAACACATCAACAATCAGAAATACATCCTGTTGCGGCGTGCAACCCGATCCATATATTCATCCCGTTGCAGCGTGCAACCCAATTCGTATATTTATACCGCTGCGGCGTGCAACCCGATCCATATATTTATACCGTTGCGGCGTGCAACCCGATTCCCACAACTCAGAATACATGCCAGAAATATATAGGCAACTAAGCAATGCACGTAGAAGCAGAACATCAGTTATGTACCACAAGTCTACACAATGGTATGAAATGAAATAAAATGAGATGAAATGAAATGAAATGAAATTAAATATGATGCAAAGGGTCACATGTGCCCGTAATCCCATCTCGAAGCGGAATACTCCTGCATTCGAAGGGAATCCAATCCGATAACCAACTGGAGCGGAATACTCCTGCTCCTGGGGCGGAATACTCCTGCACCCGATATAATATAAACTAGAGGCGGAACACTCCTGCACTCTCCTGGGGCGGAATACTCCTGCACCCAATAAAATGTAAACCAGAGGCGGAATACTCCTGCACTCTCCTGGGGCGGAATACTCCTGCCCTCAATATGATACCATAGAGCGGAATACTCCTGCTCCTGGGGCGGAATACTCCTACCCTCAATATGATACAATGGAGCGGAATACTCCTGCTCCTGGGGCGGAATACTCCTACCCTCAATATGATACAATGGAGCGGAATACTCCTGCTCCTGGGGCGGAATACTCCTGCACCCAATATGATATGAAATGTAATGCATATGAATGACATATAATGCATATGAATGCAAGGTAATGCAATAATAACCCTTCACTGGCGCGAGACTCTCATCGATAGCCGGGAAGTAGATGCCAACTCACAGCCATGGTACAATGCTCAGATCCTTAATGCAATACCATCAACAAGACATAACATATAATATATATAATGTAAATCTAAAGCTAAGGCGTAATGAGTACGCCTATTGGAAGCTACACACTTAAGGAATACGTGGTAGAAAATCCACGAGGCCAGGTGCCTCCAAAGAAATGGATATAAAACTTACCTCTTCCAAAAGTTAGCACAGCCACTTAATAACTGCTTTGTTTTTTGGTTGCATTGCCAAACGGTCCCACTCTATTCAATAAGCAGAAAAATATATCAAATTAGGCTAAAGGCTTCATTCCTCACATCTTAGGGCAATCCGGTTAAGAACCTGATACCCTATTCGCATACGCAATACGCAGGCCAGGCCTATATACAGGGTTTAAGGTCACATAACCAAACCCTAAATAAATTATATTTATAAGTTGCTCATAACTCACTGAGTACGAATATATAATCAATTCCAGTATCGGGGTCCATTTGACCCTTTAAACTATTAATTGAACTTATAAAAATGATGTCTCATTTTCTGGCATTTACCGTTAAAATATATTCAAACACACGTAATAAACTCAAATAATATATTAGGATCATTACCTGAATGTTTCGGGGTAAAAATACTACTTTCCTCCGGCTCCTTTTCTCATTTTCTGGCATTTTTCCACTGTATATTTTCTGTTTCTCGCGTTTCTCCATTTCTGTTCGTTTCGCTCCTCTGCTTCTGTTTTTGTACTACTACTACTACTACTACTACTACGTGTTCCTTAGCTTAAGCTAAGGACCCACCGCCTAACCTTAATTTTATCTTTTTCTCTTTTTTTTTTTATTTTTTTTATTTTATTTTCTTTTCTTAACGAAAATTAAAATAGTACTCTACGATATTCAAAATAATTCCAACTTTTGCATACGAGTTATACAAAATATATGCAACATACTCGCGAAGGCAAATTTCAAATCAGACTCCCAAAACTCAAGATGCGAATTTAAATGGAAAAGGTCAAATTATTTAACTTCCGGCATTTTAGCGGAAACTAGCTGAACAACATCGAAATTTACTTTCGAAAGTTTATGAAAATCACAAATAATCATACGAATCTAACGGCACTTTCGGACTTCGAATCGGAGCTCATTCGGCAAAACCGAGCTCGGAAATCTCTTTTTAATATTTATTGCCAATAAAAACTGAAATCTTCTTCCGATGCCTACCAAACGATGTCTGATTTAGTTCAAATTTTACAGACAGGTCCTAATGGACATTATGAATATTTTAAAATTATTGGCACGCCAATCAGAGTCCTAACTTCGGAAATGACTGACCGAGGTCGTTTCAATAGTGAAACAATCCGGCGGCGAGGGGATAGAGAGGAGTCATTACATGTTATAGAAATAGAGAGGCAGAACAATAATCGATTCAGATTTTTACTTTAGTTCTTTGGTTTCAAAGAAAACATAGCGTTACTGTTTATATATTTTCAAGTCGAGTCGCATCGTCATTGGAGTCGTCGATCTCGCTCAAGTGGTTTATTCGAGTCGCTTTACTTCGGATCCTTGCCTGGGATCGCTGCAACACATAAGGTAATAACCCTCTCTCTCTCTATTTTTAATGACATTATCTTAGTTATTAGTCATGCTCTATTTATGTGTTCTTATTTTAGATATAAGATTGTGAAGTTAAATTTGTTTGAAAGCATGTATCTGTTAGTTAGATAGCAATTCCGGATTACCTATTTGTTCAGTTTATATGTGCATATAATCTGAATATAGTTATCTTGGTAGATGTAGGGAATGTTTTAGCTGTGTATTTTTTCTGATGCTATGTGTTTGTCGTTTGAAATATAGGTGTAACAGAGCCGTTGAAAGTTTAAAGTTTGAACCTTTATTTTTAAATTAGAACTTTTTAATTAATGGACTAGTTTTATGAGTTTTGATCCATCAAGAAATTAAATAGAGCTCAGATTTTATGCTTGTAGAAGTGTTGTAGTTAACTCATATTTCAAGGAGTTTGTGTCAAGATTGTTAGAAACATTCAATGTCTAAGTTAATTTTGCTAACTGCATTTGCAAGCTCGTAGGCCTAATAAATTGAATTTTCTATTTGAAGTGAGTTCATAGGATTATCTACAAAAATTTAGTTTAGCCCTAAATTTGTTTCTTGTTTCTCTTCTTGACAATGTTTGTTATTTGTCAAAGTAAGATAATAAGGGAATCTTTTATTGAAGAAATGTGAGGTAGGCAGGTAGAGAGGTCTTGCTATATTTTCACCTGGTTGCTTGGTTTTCAGGGTTGGGTGAGTTAAGATTGGAGTTAGTGTCTAATGAGATCTGTGTGTGTTTAGGTTCTATGAGGTTGTTCCATGAGGGGTATTAGAGCAAGGGAGTAGTCTGGTGTATGTGTATAAGGGTTATGTAGGCTGTGAGTGTAAGCATAGGTGGGTGTGTCATAGGCATTGTGAGGGTGTGTGTATAGGTTAGTTTAGGTGTGTCTTGGTTTGTATGGAGGTATGCAGGTTTTTGCAGGGTGTTCCAGGGGTTTGTTTGGGGCTATTTTTTTCTTATGATGTTGTAGTTTCAGGTTTCAGGGTGTGTGTATGTGTTCGTGTCAGTTTTGGTTCAGGGAGTAGGTAGCAGGGTGTGTTTAGATGGTCTAAATAGTTGAAAAAGCTGCCTGGTTCTATGATGGTATAGGCAGGGCATCTATGAAGGTTTAAAGGTGTTCTTGGCTTGATTTCTATTTCAATCTAGGTGTGTTAAGAAGTTCAGAGCTGCAGGTTGTTTCTGTAGAAAGTTTAGGGGTTAGATAGTGATTCTTGTGAAGAGAGAATAGGCTGTAGGTTCTACTGTTTCCAAGTGAGTTCCAAGAGCATAGTGAAGGGGCTGTTTCTATGTCTAGGCTGTTTCCATGTGAGTGGAGGTGGTGCATGGGCTGATCTTGAGATTCTTTGGTGTTTGGTTGTTCCTTGATCAAGTGTTGAGGGTGTCTTTGTTGGATTGTTCTCTGTTTTCTTCCTTCTCTTGTTTCTTGTGTGCCAGTGTAATTCTGAGTTGTTCAGCCTGTTCTTGTGCCATAAGTTTGAATTTAGAGTCGGTTGAAATCTCCTTTTGGATGTTTTGATTTCTTCAGTTTTGCCATATTAATTAAGTTTTCCAGCCTCCATTGATACTATTTAGTGTGGTGATTGTCCAGGTTTATATCCCTGCCATTAGTGTCTTTATTTATGTCTGAACATGCATATATCGTTAATCAGTTTAAGTCATGATGTAATTAGTGCTCACCGGAAATTTCGTTAACCTTTTTGATAGCATGATTGATGTCAGTTTCCATAACTTAGTTTGTTGTGATTAGATACTAATCTTTATTTTATCTCTTTGTTTCTTTGGCATGAAATTCCCTTGGAATGAGTTCGGGCAAAATTTGAAATGGGGATGATTTACATCGGCTTGGAGTCGCATTGGAGTTAAGCTCGGGCTCAAGCTTTCAAGACCTTTAGAAATTTTAGAAATTCAAGGCTCCCGCGAGTTGGTCAATTTCCCGGGTTCTTCTAAATCTTTATATTTCTCCCATCTTTAGAAATTTGCATATTATTAGGAATTCTTATTAGAATAATTTATTGACTGTTGTAGAATAATTATGTACTTATATTTATGAATAAATATTTCATTCATTGAGTTATTTGTCTATTTTATGTTCAATACTTTTATTTTGAAGTCGTTATTTAATTTATTGCAAATCTGGCCATTTAAGCAAATGCATGCAAAATTTCATAAATTTTCATAACCACGATTAATAAATGACTATAAGAAAAGGCTTCTATCTTATTGATACGAAGTAGTTTCTTTTAAAAGTCAAAACTTATAATGAAGTTTTAATTAACTTCTAAATGTCTTGAAATGACTATGCAAAAAGCGACTTGAAATATAAGTTTAACCTTATGGTGAGATACTAGTGCTTTAAAGTTGAAATTAAGCAAGTGCCATTTATGCGCTACCACATACGAGTTGGTATACCGGCGGGTTGTCGTGAGAGTAATTCGACCACGAGACCGCCTGCTACTCACCTGTTAGCCTCAACTGTTAACCCACTCTTAGAATGAGCTTTTAGGAACATGCATGCATTTACACCTTAGTCTGGACCTGGTCCTTGGTACCGCCTCCATAGTTAGGAAACCACCCTTACGTCAACGGGTTCTTGAAACCCAACGACAATGCATATTATGTGCTATGTGATAACGAATCCTCAGTCCTAGCCATGTTTTGAGCATAATCAGATTTTGAATTTTGTCTCCTATTTTATCTTTAAGGTTAGAAAATGGAAGAATTTAGCGGAATCTATGTGGTCATAGCAGTCAACAGAGAATTTGAGATCATAGTGCAGAATTTTATGAACAAGACAGAATTGTAGTCTGGAGGAAAGTTAGGCCGATTTGGTTCAAGTCCTTGCAAAATGTGATCTGGTTCAGGTGTTTATGTAGGGTGTAATAGTAGCTTTAGAGTGTAATTTTGGTGGATGTAGGTACGAATGTTTTTAGATTTCGCTGAATGGGCGATATAATGGAGTATGCAAGTTGCATACTAAGAGGTGAAGCCCTGGTGTCTTTAAAAGATCAGTTGGGTCTCTCTTATGAAGACTTGTGTGTGTGCAGGCATATGTTGATTGACCATCTGCATTTCTTTTATGAAAATTGAAGTATGCTTGTCGCATATTAGGAGAGTGAAGTCCCTGTGTCTTTGAATGACCAGTGGGGCCTCTCCTTGAAGATCAGTGTGGTCTTGGCTACCTAGGAAACTGAGAGGCTTGACTAAGGCCAAGGACCAGTGAGGAGCCCTATGAATAAGGTCTGTGAGCCTTGCGAAACATAGGAAGCTGAGAGGCTTGTCCAATGCCAAGGACCAGTGAGGTTTTATTTGTAAAAGGTCAATAGGAACCTTTTATGATTTGCAGTCTGGTCTTGTGGAGGCGGTTGGAAATTTCACCCGTAGATGTTATAAAATAATTGGGAGTTGTGCTATGAGGAGTGTGGATGCTTGAAAAAGGTATGGAGGATTGTTTCAGGTTTAGGCATTTGGGATTAGTATTTTGTGCAGATGTTGTGGAGAGCATGAGCTGTGTTAAAATTTCGAGTTGACACCAACTTTGGGAAGATAGTTGGGATAATGGAATTGTTGTGTCAAGACGGAGAGATGATTGTTATTATTTATTGCTTACTCTAGATCTGAATTTCTCAGAACTGGCATGGACTATTTTTCATTACCACTGTTTGCGCGATTAGGCTTACCTCTAGCAGAAAGAGGCACCGTATAGGGTAGAACGCGTTTGCATATTTATTTATGCTCAACTACTTGTGATTGTCACATGCTAAATGCTTGCCTTGCCTTATTTGCTCAACATGCGTTAAATACTAGGTGTTGTTTGCTTGTGTACAATCTTACGAATGACATGCAAATTAACATAGTTACCATTTGAGGTTTCTTTTGTTTTGTTTATTCTCTAGCAGAAGTTGGATTTATGAAGTGATTGATCATTCAGCACGTAAGAGATTTAAGATCTGTTTGATGGTAGACGCTCAAGCTCGTGAACAATGCAGCACCGCAAGCTAATGGCATTGTTTGAAAAGAACTTGGTGATTGATCTTAGTAGCATTGTTTTCAATTTTAGTTCAGATTGAGGCCTTGAATTGCATTGTACTTTAAAGCTTATGATAATCTAAATCAACTCTTTTAAAGTTTATGAAATTTGAAATAAAATGCATCGCATTCTTATTATATTATTTATTCATTTCGATTATATTTATTTTGTTTCAAAATGAAAAATGGTATACCTGTCGAAACTTGATTCTGACATATAACGAAACAGCTGAATAATTTGAGAATAATGCGGTGAAAAGTTATCTTTTTGCACTTTTTGGATATCAATGCTGTTAGAACTTCAACTGGGGCAGCTTTTACAGAGCAATTTGAAATACCGGATTTCACAACTGGGGCAATTTTTGCAAAAGCGGGTTGAAGATGTAAAGATAATAACTGGGGCAGAATTTTGCAAGAAACAACGTCAATTATCGAAAGATGAATTGGCAAGATCTCGAGAATTGGCTAAACGAACAGTCCAAAGTCTAAGACAAAGGACGTTCAATTTGTTTTAAGATATGTTACAAGGTTAAGTCAATGCAAAAATTTTCAAAATATATTTTTGACTTCATTTGCATGCTTGTTTTACTTGCTATATTGCATTAAAGTATTTTACGTTGCCTCTATTTTCAAAACATCTATGCTATTGAGTTCATGAGCCAAGTTTCTGACTATGATTCACAAATGCAAGTCCGAGGAAGACAAGGCAGCAGCAGGAGCCGCAAGTTCAAGACCAAGTCAGGCGCAAATCAAATGCTCCCTCTCCCTCCCAAAACTAATAATCTTTCTTTTGAGTGCAGGAATTTTCAAAGCAACAAGATGAGGAAACTAGCAACTATCAATTCATCATAGATTATTTGTCATACACATTGAACAATGTTGTCAAGATAACTGACCAAGATTGGAGGCGTTATCTGACTCATTGCATACGCAAAAAACAATCTTATTTCTCTCTCTATTTTTGCCCTTGCAAAATCAAAAATTTAATGCTTTATTGACAACTTTACTTTACACTTTGCAGGACAATACTCAACTCTTTATGGCTTCACCAAATATAAGCCGGACAACTTAAACTCTCACTTTATATCTCCTTTATGTTTGACATTTCCTGTCTATATGAATTTAAAGGAAATTTATTTTGCAGGCAATTCTACCATTTATTTTACAAGTATCAACATCAAGTCTTTCGTGATAACCGGTGATATTATTTTGGCAAATTATTGCAAAACCTTGTCATAGACTATTGATTGAAGTATTATTGGTACTGCAAACCACCAAGGATGTTATTATCGAAGACTATGACTTTTATATTGGATCCACCGTACACAGTCGATGGTATTATTTAAATGGCCTTCTATTTTGGATCTACCATACACAATCGGTAGAATTATTCCAATGGCTTTCTATATTGGAATCATCGTAGACAAATCAATGGTATTATTCCAGTGTCTTTCTTATATTGGATCAATCATATAAAATTGGTAGTTTTGTTCCAATGGCTTTTATATCGGATCCATCGTACACAACCGATGCTATTATTTCAAGGGCTTTTTACTTTGGATCTATCGTATACAATTGATAGAATTATTACAATGGCTTTCTATATTGGAATCATCGTACATAATCGGTGGTATTATTCCAATGGCTTTTAATATTGGAATAATCGTACACAATTGGTTGTATTATTCCAATGACCTTCTTATATTATGCCAATAGCTTTCTTATATAGCATCAATCATATATAATTGGTGGTTTTATTCTAATGGCCTTTTATATCGGATTTATCATATACAATCAGTTGCATTATCTCCACGATTTTATTATGATGGCTTTGTTATCAAGTCCATCGTATACAATCGAAGACATTTATTTATGAAGTCTACTTTAGACAATCGAAGACATCATTTTATAAAGTATACTGACATCACCCGGAATTCGGTTAGACCGTGCGGGTACCCGACATCCTTCCCCAAACCCGTCGGGTGAACCCTTATCAATTAAATTAGGAAAAATAAATATAATTCAATTAATAAATAATAACAAGACTTAGAAAAAGAAGCACAGACATGCTGATACCTCTAAGCTGTACAAAAGAAATTACAGCTGACTACCCACATACTAAGTTTAGGGCTGTCCAGACTAGACATCTAAGAGTACAAAAGAAGACAAATACCTCCTGAAGGGAGCAAAATGCAACTGAAATAACAACCAATAAACTGCTGGCCATCCGAAATAAAAGTTGGCTCACCCTGACAGCTGAAGTCGTCTTCGCTCCATTGCAACGTGGCGAACTCAATCCTGGAGCGAACCTGCCGAAACGAAATAGATAGACAAGAAACAAACAACAAACAAGGGTGAGTCAAAAGGACTCAATAAGTGGGGCAGACTAGCCACCTCAAAGAATAGGATAGCTAGCCAAGGAGAAGAAACAGATAAACAAAATTCCTCTTATTTAAATTATAAAAGGCAAAGCAAAATAACAACCGGAAACACGTATAAAACCATAAACTCAACTAGGGATATGAGCCAGAAACATATCAACAAATAAGCAATGCACATATAAGCAGAACAGTAGTCATGTATCGCAAGTCTACCCAATGGTATGAAATGAGATGAAATGAAATGAAATGTAATGCAAAGGGTCACATGTGCCCATAATCCCATCCTGAATCGGAATACTCCTGCATTCGGGGGGAATCCAATCTGATAACCAACTGTAGCGGAATACTCCTGCTCCTGGGGCGGAATACTCCTGCACCCGATATAGTATAAACCAGAGGCGGAATACTCCTGCACCCGATATAGTATAACCAGAGGCGGAATACTCCTGCACTCTCCTGGGTCGGAGTACTCCTGCACCCGATATAATTTAAAGCTGAGGCGGAATACTCCTGCACTCAATATTTGACATAAGAGCGGAATATTCCTGCTCCTGGGCGGAATCCTCCTACCCTCAATATGATACAATGGAGCGGAATCTTCCTGCTCCTGGGGCGGAATCCTCCTTCTCCTGGGGTGGAATACTCCTGCACCCAATATGATATGCAATGTAATGTATATGAATGACATAAAATGCATATGAGTGCAATGTGATGCAATAATAACCCTTCACCGGGACTCTCATCGATAGCCGGGGAGTAGATGCCAACTCACAGCCAAAGTACAATACTCAGATCCTCAATGCAATACTAAAAACAGGATGTAACATATAATATACAATGTAAATCCAAAGCTAAGGCGTAATGAGTACGCCTATCGGCAGCTACACACGTAAGGAACACGTGGTAGAAAATCCACGAGGCCAGGTACCTTCAAAGAAATGGATATAAACACTTATCTCTTCCAAAAGTTAGCTCTGCTAATCAACAACCGCTTTATCTTTTGGTTTCATTTCCAAACGATCCCACTCTATTCAATAAGCAGAAAATTATATTAATTTAGGCTAAAGGCTTCATTCCTCACATCTTAGGGTAATCCGGTTAGGAACCTGATACCCTATTCACATACGCAATATGCAGGCCAGGCCTATGTAAAGGGTTTAAGGTCACATAACCAAACCCTAAATAAATTATACTTATATGTTGCCCATAACTCACTGAGTACGAATATATAATTATTTTCATTATCGGGGTCCAATTAGCCCTTTAAACTATTAATTGAAATTATTAGGACGATGTCTAATATCCCAATTTTTATAATTAAAATATATTTAAACACACGTAATAAACTCAAATAATGCATTAACATCATTAGCTGAATGTTTCAGAGTAAAAATTCTATCTTTTCTTCGGCCCTTTTCTCATTTTCTGGCATTTTTTCTTCTGCGTGTTTCCTATTTGTTTCTCTGTTTCTCGTCAAGTTCATTCTTTTTTTTTTGTCTTTTTTTTCCGCAACAAAAATTAAAACGGTACCCTACGATATTCAAAATAATTCAAACTTTTGCATAAAAGTTATACAAAATATCTGTAACATACTCGCGGAGGCGGATCTCAAATTGGACTCCCGAAACTCAAGATGCGAGTTTAAATGAAAAAAGGTCAAATTATTTAACTTTCGGCATTTCAGCAAAAACTAGTCGAACAACATCGAAATTCACTTTCGAAAAATAACAAAAGTCACAAATAATCATACGAACCTAACGGCGCTTTCGGATTTCGAATCGGAGCTCATTCGCCAAAATCGAGCTCGAAAATCTCTTTTTAATATTTATCGACAATAAAAACTGAAACCTTCTTCCGATGCCTACAAACGAGGTCTGCTTTAGCTCAAATTTTACAGATAAGTCTCAATGGGCCTTATAAATATTTTAAAATTATCGGCACGCCAATCGGAGTCCTAACTTCCAAAACAACTAACCGAGGTCGTTTCATTCTCCACCACTTAAACTCTCGTTCGTCCCCGAACGAGCCTAAGTTTAAAGAAGATTCTGCACAGATAACAAAAAAACTTTGACGACCTTCATGAACTACTCCACGGGAATTATTTTCTAATTACAGGATCAGAATTATAACACGTATATCGAACTCTTGGATAAAAACATAGCTGGATCATATCATAACGCTATTGCCCAGCTTATTCTGACTACACTGATCCTTCCTTGATCACGAGAGGAGAGTTCTACATTTTCGAAACAAAGATACACGAAACTTTGAATGGGTTAATATGATTCAGCCGATAATCACCTCTTCGATATACCTTTCGATATAGAACTGGTCGATGGAACTAAGAATTAGTTCACGCTTGATGCAATAGGGGAGCTTTTGAAGTACCTTATCATTACACACTATAAAAGATTTGATGCTAGCTATATTATATTTACGAACACACTATGCAACATCACAGTTGATGTTAGTGTTGTTCCGCAAGCTCCTTGTGGGAAGGTAGTTACTCATATCCTAATGTATGTCAAGGTTCATCTGAACAGGGTCTATCATATAAGGATAAGGATCATGCAACTACAGGATAATATGATGCAGACCAGGAATGATCTTCAGACTAAATATCCACTTCAGGGTATTGTCTTTGGATTGAAAATATTATGACTTGAAAAAGTAATAATAAACGAGACATGTAGTTGGACCATGAGCTGAGACAGAATACCAGCAACAAAGTTGATTACATGTGCACTTATAACGCTGAAGTAACTTCTCAAAGAGTTGAGGTGTGAATGAGATATGCCAATGATGGATGGACGACAAGCTGCACTAGACCTTTAACTCTAAATTTTCATGAAGTAAAACAGCGTCAGTATGAGGATCCAGTTCTAGTTGAATACAGACAGTTAGCCAAAAGAAAACCGGCGTCACCTTACATGGTTACTACTGACGGTATTCTCATATACAAAGATTGACTTTGTGTTCCTGATGTTGCAGATTTACGTGGACAGATTATGATAGAGGCACACTATTCCAAATACACTGTTCATCCAGGTTCGACTAAGATGTACCATGATCTTAAGCAGATTTATTGGTGGGACGGAATGAAGTGTAACATAGCAGAATTTGTGGTTCAGTGTTCTAATTGCCAGCAAGTTAAAGTCGTGTCATCTTTCTAGACTTTATACTTTCAGCAGATAGGTTCGTATATATGATCAGGTTGCCAGCTTATCTCTAGCATTAATAGATTATTAGTGGGTTTAGCAATGATCGACACTCATTGTAGGTTTCTGTCGTGGCCTTAGGTTGGGTCGTGACAAAAGTGGTATCAATGCCTTAGAGATTTAGTGTTACTATTCAGTATTTGGAGGAAGACTCCTCTACTTAAAGCACAAACTCATGCAGCTGTTTGAATAGGAATAACCATCCCCGCACAGTCTGCTGGACTAAAGAAGATTTAGCTAAAAGTTGAATGTAAGCAGACCTAAGCTACCAACTACCCTTTCGAGTTGACAAACAGCTGCAGCTCTCGAGTCACAACTCCATACATTTTCTATAAGCACCACCGCCTGATAGATCAAATCAAAGGTCAAATGACGCCTCTCATTACCCTTAGTAGCCTTCAAACACAATAATGTGCTTATCCGGATACCTTGACACGCACTCTGGCTCAACATAGCGAACGTCATGAGTGGCTACTAACCGCCCAAGCTCACTAGTATCGGAAGAAGAAGAGATGGTAATAAACTGAGGATAGAAACAATTAGATCTTTAGGAAGCTCATCTTCTTATTTTCTTGGCTACCAGAGCTAAACTACTTCTGAGTCAGGCTAACCCAAAAATCGATGTTGAAGAAATAGACATTAAATGAACTTTATGGAACAACATCTATGCCAATTTAATCTCCCAATAAGAAGGAAACTCTGACAATTTACCAGAAAATCCTTTTATAACCCAGATAAGTTCATGGGATAACATGACTGTACTAGCGTCTTGGACCAAGAGGAGATACGTAGATCGAATATTACTTACTAATCACTTTACACCAGAAGAAACGATACACTTGCTGATGGTGAAGAATTAGGATCCCATTATCCTACCAATACGAAATTCCGAGAAGAGAGGTAAACTGATTTGACATAATAACAGAAGGTGGAACAACAAGGTGCCAGGCAGACAATACCGATACTTGCTGCCAAATCTCTCGTATTTAGACCAGATAAACTAGTAGGGTCATCATAAATGCCAGGAATAAATCATATCAGAAGCTCGCCCCTCTACCGCAACCGATTCTTAATAAAAACGACATCCAAGGAAACCATGGTAAGATAAACAAAGTCCAGACCGATCGGAAGAATCAAATCTTACTCACATTTAATAGAAGAAAAAATCTCAGGGTCTACTATATCGGATACCTCAGCATCCCGTCAGACGAGCAGTTCATAGAGCTGCCTCTGCTCCTGAGCTGAGCCACTACACTGACAATCACTTTCGGAAGAACCACTGCCACCACACTCTCAACCTCTACTGGATTGTGGCATTCCTTTTGCTGATTGAGATCTAAATACAATCCCCTGCGACTGCGCAGATGCCTGCTGACGAGAGAAAAGAGGACTGCTAACATGTCGGAGTAAGGGAAAACTCCTCAAAAGATGGCCAGACTCACAACAATGATAACAGGAAAACTCCTCAAAGGATAATCGGACTCACGACAATGATAACACGTTTTTGCTGAATATGGGAACTGGACAGATTGTTGATAGTTGTAAATAAAAGAATGAATCTGATCTTGACGAGCTACTGGCGCACTCTAAGAATTACGTGACACAAGCTGAGATAACCTGGAAGGTGACCTCCCAAAATAATCAGAACTCTTACCTCCAAATGAGGTACCATGGTTGCCCACCAGGGCCACGGGATCTCTTGCTCTCCCGCTCTAACTTATGGTATGCCTAATACCTCTGAGCAATATCAATAACAACATCAAATGAAGTCCCAACCTCGATTTCTCGAGCCCTCTGGGATCTCAAGGAAGGAGAAACGTCACCAATAAATCTTTGAATCTCTCGAAAGGCTCATGGACTAGTTCTAATGCATACTCAGCCATTCTATAGAATTCAATCTCATATTCTAAAACCAACAGGCTAACCGACAGGCTACCCTCTCTAATCTTTTCAAACTAGAGACACCCTTCATCTTGCTCGCTACTCAAAAGGAAATTTCCCACGAATCTAAAAGAAAAATCGAACCAAGTTAGATAATAAGATAGTTGCCCACCAATTCAAGGCTGGACCCCTGAAACTGGAAAGAAGAATAATCAACACCATATCGCTCAATATAATCAAGAGCCTTAAGTATACGCTGACATCATTTTATTTTAAAAAAAACTTACACAGGGATTATCTAATACATTGCTTGGGAATATCGGGATGTTCAACCGTGTAAAATAATGCAACCTCTTTGAGCACAAGGACCCAATAATTACCTCAGTTACCTAACCAGCCAGAACAACTGGAGGCACAACACATGCTGTCTCCGGAACATAATTCACTGCAGCAATATTAAGAACCGGAAAAGGAGCTCCCTGAGATCGAACGTTTGCACATGCGGCAACCTGATAAGCTGCCTAGCGAATAATAGGTTCTTACGGTATCTGCGTCACCAAAATTCACGTAAAAGCATCGTAGAGAGCCAAGGGAACCACAAGGCCCTGTTCCCTCGAGCTCGTACAGCTGGACCTCCGTAACCAGATCGTCAGCATGATCAAAACTCTCGGGGCTCTGTCAGTGCTAGCCCCACGCTAGATTGCTTCGTCTTGAACTCATAACGTTTGCTGATTTGTCGCACGAGGGTTCACAATTACCACGAAGGAATTAACGAATTAACAAAAATACTTTTGAATCCTAGATCGACGCACGATCAGAAATGAAGGAAGTGAAACTTCCTAAATTCCATCATAGCCTCTCGTAGATAAGTACGGACATCTGCGTACCCATCAGCGAGACTCTACTAGACACTGTCTTAGTCTGGATAGACGCTAAACCAGGCTCTGATACCAACTGACACGACCCGGAATTCGGTTAGACCGTGCGGGTACCCGACATCCTTCCCCAGACCCGTCGGGCGAACCCTTATCAATTAAATTAGGAAAAATAAATATAATTTAATTTATAAATAACAACAAGACTTAGAAAAAGAAGCACAGACATGCTGATACCTCTAAGCTGTACAATAGAAATTACAGCTGACTACCCACATACTAGGTTTAGGGCTATCCAAACTAGACATCTAAGAGTACAAAAGAAGACAAATACCTCCTGAAGGGAGCAAAATACAACTGAAATAATAACCAATAAACTGGTGGCCATCCGAAATAAAAGCTGGCTCACCCTGACAGCTGAAGTCGTCTTCGCTCCATTACAATGTGGTGAACTCAATCCTGGAGCGAACCTGCCGAAACGAAATAGATAGACAAGAAATAAACAACAAACAATGGTGAGTCAAAAGGACTCAATAAGTGGGGCAGACTAGCCACCTCAAAGAATAGGATAGCTACCCAAGGAGAAGAAACAGATAAACCAAATTCATCTTATTTAAATTATAAAAAGGCAGAGCCAGATAACAACCGGAAACACGTATGAAACCATAAACTCAAGTAGGGATACGAGCTAGAAACATATCAACAAATAAGCAATGCACATATAAGTAGGACAGTGGTCACGTATCGTAAGTCTACCCAATGGTATGAAATGAGATGAAATGAAATGAATATAATACAAAGGGTCACATGTGCCCATAATCCCATCCCGAAGCGAAATACTCCTGCATTCGGGGGGAATCCAATCTGATAACCAACTGGAGCAGAATACTCCTGCTCCTTGGGCGGAATACTCCTGCACCCGATATAGTATAAACCAGAGGCAGAATACTCCTGCACTCTCCTGGGGCGGAATACTCCTGCACCCGATATAATGTAAAGCTGAGGCGGAATACTCCTGCACTCAATATCTGACATAAGAGCGAAATGTTGAACCCCAAAAATTACCCCGAAAAGGATAAATTCTGGAATATCGACAGGATGGGCTAACTCTTTTGGAGTTTTTGGAGTCGCCACCCAATTTAAGGAAAACAGGGAACCAAATTAAAAAATGCGTGCAAAAACTCCATTTTTATAAAAAGACGGTCTTTCTTTCAGAGATTCTAAAGGTAAGAGGTTTTATTAATTTCGGAAGAAGGTTTTTAAGGCATTTCCGAAATTCCGTAAAATACGGTTAATCCGACAGGTTTCCAAAATATTTGCAAAATATACTTTTCTAGAAAATTTATCTAAAATAATTAATTGAAATAAAACTTGTTCATGAAAAATATTTTAATTTGCACGCATTTTGCTAATTGACCTCAGTTTGCAATAAATTAAATAACGACCTCGAAAATAAAAGGATAATGCGCATAAAGTAAAACAATATACCAAGCAATCAAATATTATTGATAAATAAAGTATTTTACACACTTATATTTGCATAAATATCCAAGGAAAGTAATGCGAAGTTTAAAGATAAAACCCGGGAAATGATCAACTCGCGGGAGCCTTGGATTTTCTAAAATTCCTAAGTCTTATTTCTGAAGGCTCGGGTCCGAATTCAATCCCCAAACGCCTTTAATGCAATGGGTTATTCCCGTTCGTGAGTTAGTCAAACTCGTCCATAATTATTATCCGCGCCAAAACATACCTCGAAAAACAAACAAGTAAAATTGGATTAGTACGCTAATAAGGTATAGTAATTAATGAAATAAAATAACAATAATAAAATAATAAAGTAATAATAATAATAACAATAATAATAATATATATATAATAATAATAAAATATATAATAATAATAATAATAATAATAATAATAATAATAATAATAGTAAAGGGGTTGTTTTTGCAAAATTTAGGCTCAGGTTTGTATGGCGCGTCGAATAGAGGCTCGGGATTTGGTACGGTTGCAAACACGGAGCCCGGGCCGTGTTGCCATGCCAAAGCACCAAACCCACTACTCTATTCAACTTGCTTAGCATTAAAATGCATTCATCATCGCCTGTTTCTTTAGGGACACGGGAATGGGATAGTTCAAGTGTAGTATCATGTTCAAAATCAGTCCCGAGGCCTCAATACGTGCAAATATATTTTTCATCGGCCCTAACAAGTATAGTATTGTTCTAAATCAGTCCATAGCCTCAAAATTAATAATTTCATAGGCTTAAGTGCAGTATCGTTTAAAACAATTCTTTTGCAGAAACCCAGAATATGCATTTTAGCAAAGCCAAGTATAGCATTCGTTTAACAATCAGTGCTGGATATTTATCAACGCAGCACAAGCGGGTCAAAATTTCAACCCGAAAGAAATATTGCCATCCAAGAGCTATTATAGCAGATCTGCAGTATCAATTAAGCAACCAGCTAAACCAATCGATAACCAATTCATGGAAGGAGCAGATAACTCCACCATTATCATGAAACACAAATCCTGTAAACAATAAAAATTAGTGCGACCAAACGAACAACTGTAAAGCAGCAACAGAGCGTATAGGTCAAAGAACGATGAGGCATCGTTGGCTAAAATCCCTGCCGGTTTCCAATGGCCACGGCGAACGGAATAGTAACCCATCATGAGGAGCGACACAAATCCAAAAAACTCAGTAACCATCGTCCAAAACAAACAAAAGAACCAATTCCCGATACTGTTAACTGAACTCCGGTAAGGAGGAATAACGACGGCGATGGGATTTTCCGTTGAGATTTGAAACAAGAGCACTATAATCCATTGAGCCAAATTTTGCTTAACACCAGTCAAACAGTAAATAATGGACAAAGGGAGTAAAATCATAAAGCAAACAGCCGTTACAGAGGATGGTGCCGTCGTCAGTGAACTCAGCCGGACAAGAATCAGAACCCCAACATCAAGACCGAGGAAGGAGGAGGAGCAACGCTAGCGGCGTCGCTACGACTCCGTCGCTCCCAGTTAATCTCAGCAATCGATCAAAGAACGGTGGCTCGCAAGATTATCAGAAACATAACATCACCGAAAAAGAATTCCAGTGAAAACAATAATTAAATTAATCAGACGCCGGGATAATTTCTGATGGTGGGGATCTTCTGTTTCTCTGTTTCCGACGATAGACACCGGTAGTGATGACTAGTGACACCACTGCTTATGCCTTTCAAAAACCAACCCCGATCTCCAACCCCCTCTGTTTCTGTTCATTTTTGTATGTATGTAGGTGTTGTCTATGATGTTGAGAGGAGAGGGGAACGGCTGAGGAGGAGAGGTGTAAGGGAGATAAAAATAGTGAGGATGAGTTGGTCTTGTGAGGGAGAAGATGAGGGGCTCGGCTGCTCCTCTTTCTTTATGGGTGTAGGGTTTTAGGTTTTATAGTGAGGGGTTTTGGATAAAAGGAAGAATGAATATATGGGTGTGGGTTTAATGGGTATGGGCTTTGCATAAATAAGCTGGAATTTAAATGAAGGGGCAATTTGGACCTCAGTTTAGGATTTAAATGAGAAAATCGAGTGATTGCACGGGTATGATAGAAATTAGGCTATGTATTGCAAAATTTGACCCTTTTACTCAGAAATTAACCAATTATATTTAATTTTACAAAATTATCCTCAATTATAAAATATTGCCATAATTTATTAAATTTGAAAAAAAATTCGGGACAAAATTGGGTGTCAATAGCTGCCCCTCTTTACCCGAAAAGGATGAAAGAGTTTTCAGGGTAAAGAAAGTTGACGTGAAACCCAATTTTGCCACGGTAAAGCCAAGACTTTGATTCCTGGGATCAAAATGCGAGGCTTATGGGCATGGCCGAACTTCGGTTTCCGAGTTGCCTACATATCTCGGGCTGAAAGAGAATCAGGCCATATGTAGTTCGACGCGATTTGAAAATCAAAGACGAGATAGTAACGACTACTCCAGCGCGGGAAAAGAGGCTTGTAATCACCCAAATTATGAAAATGTGGTCGACAACACACCCATAAAGAGGGGTTTACACGGACATAGCTTCCACTGCACCTCGATAACCGAGTCATCTTGTCTTTAATCTCAAATCTCAGACTCAGGGTTAACAAGAGACTTACCTCTAGGGTGGATGACTTATGCGGGTGCGATTCTTCAGGTCTTCGTTGACGAGTCTAGCTCATATCAACGATTTCCCGGTTTATTGCTAAGAAAAGCTCCATGTTATGCTCCAAAGCTGCTGCGGTGCTGCTAAAAATCCTGTAAAAATCTCAACAAATGGTAAGCGTGCAACTGCTAATAAATTGTAAGAAATAGATAAAGTGATAAAATTGTAAATGCGAGTTGCGGTATCATCGATAAGTTCTTCCTTCGATCAACTGACAAGATACTCCGCCCGGAGAACCTTTAAGCTGATCCTTATATTGAAACAGTAAAGCAAGACAATAAGTAAAGCGAGAACGAATTGTAAAATGCAAGGCTTTCATAAGATAAGTTGACTAACAAGACATGATGTCTCAAGTTGAATCATGTACTTCAAATACAATATGCCAATATTGCAAGACAACCGACATTGCGGAACACTCCGAAAGTGGTGCTCCAGCCGACTTGTCTTAGATTATCAATCTACTTTAAACATAAAATGCCAATATTGCAAGACAACCGACATCGGAAAAACAGTCCGAACGTGGTGTTTCAGCCGACTTGTCTTAGATTATCAATCTACTTTAAACATAAAATGCCAATATTGCAAGACAACCGACATCGCGAAAACACTCCGAAAGTGGTGTTTCAGCCGACTTGTCTTAGATTATCAATGCAGGCTTCAACATAACGTTTATTTTGAAAGAAGAATCATAAAGATAGAAAATGCCGCCTGCTCGGCAACAAACCATGATACGCATAATGCTTTAATTGATGAAGAGGCAGTTTACAACGCAATCTTGTATTGTGTTTCAATCCCTTGACAAAACAAATGAAACGTCTGGTCTTGAAGCATCCAGTGTCTCAATGCAACTTGAAAGAAACCTGCATATCCTATTTGTGGGTGGAAGGACCCGAGATATCCTATTTGTGGGTGGAATGACCCGAATATCCTATTTGTGGGTGGAATGACCCGAATATCTTATTTGTGGGTGGAAGAACCCGAGATATCCTATTTGTGGGTGGATAAACCCTGATTGTTCACTTTTAAGGCGAACGGGCCCAAAACGTTCAATATAGGTGAACGAGCCTAAATTTGATGGCAGCCTTCAGTTCTTATTGAATCTGCCGTTCAATTTCTGCAAATTTAAAGAAAATGCGTTAGAAAACGAGTGAATAATGAAACAAAAGCTATAATGAAAAAAGAAGAAATAGATTTGTGCTGCATATGCGACAAGGCGAATGATCTTTGAGAAACTGATGGTCGTCTGTAGGAACAATAACAAAAGAGCCTTCAATTGCCTATGATAGGCTTCAGAATAATGCCTCCAATTGCTTATGGTAGGCTTCAAATGATAACGATGTCTTCGCTTGCTCACGATAGACTTGATAATAAGACCCTCCGATTGCTTACGGTAGGATCAATAACAAAAGAGCCTTCAATTGCTTATGATAGGCTTCATAAAAAGGCCTCCAATTGTTTATTGTACGCTCCAAATGATAACGATGACTTCGCTTGCTCACGATAGACTTCATAACGAGGCCCCCGATTGTTTACGGTAGGCTCCATAACAATAGCGCCTTCGATTGTCTACGATAGGCTTCATAAAAAGGCCTCCAATTGTTTATGGAAGGCTTTAAATGACAATGACGTCTTCGATTGTTTACGATAGACTTCATAATGAGGCCCCCGATTGTCTACGGTAGGCTTCAATGATAAGGCCTTCGATTGTCTACGATAGGCTTCAATAATAATGTCTTCGATTGTATACGATAGACTTGATAACTAACCACGCCTCCGATTGTCTACGGTAGACTTGGTAAATGTGATGTCTCCGATTGTTTACGGTAGACTTCATAATAGGGCCTCCAATTGTCTATGGTAGGCTTCAAATGATAGGGCCTTCGATTGTTTACGATAGGCTTCAATAATAATGTCTTCCAATTGCTTATGGTAGGCATCAATGCTAATGAAGTCTTTGCTTGCTCACGATAGACTTGATAATAAGATCCCCCGATTGCTTACGGTAGGATCAATGATAAAAGAGCCTTCAATTGCTTATGATAGGCTTCAAAATAAGGCCTCCAATTGCTTATGGTAGGCATGAATGCTAATGAAGTCTTCGCTTGCTCACGATAGACTTAATAATAAGATCCCCCGATTGCTTACGGTAGGATCAATGATAAAAGAGCCTTCAATTGCTTATGATAGGCTTCAAAATAAGGCCTCCAATTGCTTATGGTAGGCATGAATGCTAATGAAGTCTTCGCTTGCTCACGATAGACTTAATAATAAGATCCCCCGATTGCTTACGGTAGGATCAATGATAAAAGAGCCTTCAATTGCTTATGATAGGCTTCATAATAATGCCCCCAATTGCTTATGGTAGGCTTCAAATGATAATGATGTCTTCGCTTGCTCACGATAGACTTGATAATAAGACCTCCGATTGCTTACGGTAGGATCAATGATAAAAGAGCCTTCAATTGCTTATGATAGGCTTCAAAATAAGGCCTCCAATTGCTTATGGTAGGCATGAATGCTAATG
This sequence comes from Petunia secreta, assembly GCA_029990175.1. Classification (NCBI taxonomy): domain Eukaryota; kingdom Viridiplantae; phylum Streptophyta; class Magnoliopsida; order Solanales; family Solanaceae; genus Petunia; species Petunia secreta. The sequence continues at coordinate 61,870,340 of JARKIP010000035.1, read as the reverse complement.
AAGTCTTCGCTTGCTCACGATAGACTTAATAATAAGATCCCCCGATTGCTTACGGTAGGATCAATGACAAAAGAGCCTTCAATTGCTTATGATAGGCTTCAGAATAAGGCCTCCAATTGCTTATGGTAGGCTTCAATGCTAATGAAGTCTTCGCTTGCTCACGATAGACTTGATGATAAGATCCCCCGATTGCTTATAGTAGGATCAATGATAAAAGAGCCTTCAATTGCTTATGATAGGCTTCAAAATAAGGCCTCCAATTGCTTAAGGTAGGCATGACGTAATTTGTAAGTGAAAGCTGCAATATCTTTGATAAATTGTCTTCCCATCCACTGGCGAAGCAATAAAGCAATTGCGAAGGCATAATGCAAAGCATTTTCAACAATCTTGACAAATCAACTGGCAAGCCGGTCGGGCATGAAGCAAGGAGGGTCTTGGGGTTGATTGTCGAACAAGTCAGCTGGCGAACCGGTCCGGCACGAAGCAAGGAGGGTCTCGGGGCTGACCTGTTAAGCTAAAAGTAAAGCAAGTCATAATATAAAGCAATTGCAAAGGCATAATTGAAAGCAAGTGCAAAGCAATTCAGCGTGAAATGTAAAGCAACGCAAAAGAGATTTAGCGAATCAATAGGCGTGAAAGTCCAACAAGGGAGAAGCCCCGCCTGATGGTCAACCTGAAAATTGTAAAGCAAGGCATCAAATTTTAAAGCAAGTGCGACGACATAATTCAAAGCAAGTGCAAAGAAAAGCAGTTCGGGAATGTAAAGCAATGCAAGAGCCATTTGGCGAATCAATGGGCGAGATAGTCCAACAAAGGGAATTCTCGTAGCCGATGGTCAACCATTGATAAATCAATTGGCGAGACAATCCGGCAAGGATAGCCTTGTGCGGATTATCGCCTGAAACAAAGCGATGCCCTATTTGGCTTAGTTTCGAAAACACAAAACAAGCCTCGGCTTTGTCGCCTATTAGGAATGAAAGTCATAGAGGTAGAAATGCCGCCTGTTCGGCAATAACTCATGACAAAGCATAATGCTTTAAGTCATGAAAAGTGCAATGCGACGCAATTTGCAAGGCAACTTTGAATGCGCGTTCCATAAACTGTTCATCCATAGTACGAATGATCTTTTCAACGCAAGCTTTCATGTTCCTGCTCTCAAAGAAAATTGTTAGTTCTGAGGAGAGAAGGGGAAGCGTTTGATTTGTGCAGACTTCATCCTGATCTTGCTGCTTCTGCTGCTTCCTCATCTTCCTTGGACTTGGATTTGCGAATTGCTTTCAGAAACTTGGCTCATGAACTCCAATAGCATAGAATTTGAAAGATAGAGGCAAGATAAAATATTTTAATGCAATATAGCGAGTGAAATAAGCATGCAAATGAAGTCAAAGATGCATTTTGAAAATTTTTTCCTTGACTTAAACTTGTAACATATTTTAAAACAAACTGAACGTCCTTTGTCTTAGGCTTTGCACTGTTTGCTTAACCAATTATAGAGGTCTTGCCAACTCATCTTTAACAACCAACGCCGCTTCTTGCAAAATTCTGCCCCAGTTATTATCTTCCGCATCTCTAACTCATTTTGCAAAATTGCCCCAGTTGCTATCTTTCGCATTTCCAACTTATTTGCAAAAATTGCCCCAGTTATCCTTCTTGGGGGGAAAATAAAAACTTAAATGCTAAAGGGTCGAGCCCGATTGGGGAGCCTACGTATCCCTCCTTGGGAATCAGACCGTGCGTAGTTCTGCATCACTGCTTCAGTACCATATACCATCAAATAAAGCTGCCCCAGTTGAAGTTCTAACAGATAGTGCAATATCCAAAGAGCGCAGATAATAACTTTCAGTGCATCGTTTTCAAATTGTTCAGTTGTTTTGCCATACATCACAAGCAAAGTTTTGGCAAGTTTAACAATTTTAATTTTGCAATGGAAACAAATGCAAGCGTAAATAACATAATAAGAATGCGATGAATTTTATTTCAACTTTCATAAATTCAAAATTAGTTGATTCAGAATAACATAAGCTTTAAAGTACAATGCGATTCAGGGCCTCAACCCGAATTAAAAATAGAAAATAATGCTACTAAGTTCAATCGCCAAGTACTTTCAAACAATGCCATTAACTTCTGGTGCTGCATCGTTCACGAACTAGAGCGTCTACCATCAATCAAATCTCGAATTCCCCGCATGGTAAATGATCAGGCACTTCACAAATCCAACATTTGATAGAGAAGTAAACAAAACAAAAGAAACCTCACAAAGGGTAACTAAGATAGTTTGCATGTCATTCATAGGATTGCATACAAGCAAGCAACACCTAGTATTTAACGCATTTTGAGCATAAAGCAAGACAGGCAATTAACATTTTAACACAGCTCATGCTCTCCATAGCATCTGCACAAAATTCTAAACCCAAATGCCTAAAACCCGAAACAATCCTCCATAGCTTTCGCAAACATCCACACTCCTCCAAACACGATTCCCAATTGCTTTACAACATCCAGGGAGAAATTTCAAACTGCCTCCACAATACCAGACTGCAAATCACGAAAGGCGCCAATTGGCCTTTCAAAATAAAACCTCACTGGTCCTTGGCTTTGATCAAGCCTCTCAGTTTCCTAGGTTTTGCAAGGCGCACAGACCTTGTCCATAGGGCTCCTCACTGGTCCTCGGCTTTAATCAAGCCTCTCAGTTTCCTAGGTAGCCAAGACCGCACTGGTCTTCAAGGAGGGACCCCACTGGTCATTCAAAGACACAGAGCTTCGCTCTCCTAGTATGCGACAAGCATACATCAATTTTTACAAAGTTGCAGCTGGATAATCAACATAGGCCTGCACACACGCAAAGCCATTCACGAGAGGGACCACATTGATCCTTTTAAAGACACCAGGGGCTTCGCCTCTTAGATCTTACTACACCAAGACATCTCCAAAACACAAACCAACCAAATCTGCCGAACTTTCCCCCAAACTAAGGTGTATATGCATGCATGTCCTAATCTCCTTCTATGAGTGGGCTAACGGTTGAGGCTAACAGGTGAGTGGCAGGCGGCTTCGTGGTCGAATAACTCCCACGACAATCCACCGGTATACCAACTCGTCACAGGGTTCTTTAGTGGAAGAAAGTGCGGGTACGCATGAGCGTACCTCACGGATATTTGGGGTGAAAATGCAAGAGGTTCCCAGGAGTGGGGGAAGTATGAACGGAATGCCAGTTTATATGTGCGCAAATAAGAGTGTAGTGACATGCTTTTCGTGGCACACAAACAAACAGATATAATAAAGCAAAATAAATTAAGCATGCTAGTTGCAAATAATTGGAAACCTTTATGGTCAAAATCTTTATTGTTCCCCAGCGGAGTCGCCATGCTGTTGAACCCCAAAAATTACCCCGAAAAGGATAAATTCCGAAATATCGACAGGATGGGCTAACTCTTTTGGAGTTTTTGGAGTCGCCACCCAATTTAAGGAAAACAGGGAACCAAATTAACAAATGCGTGCAAAAACTCCATTTTTATAAAAAGACGGTCTTTCTTTCAGAGATTCTAAAGGTAAGAGGTTTTATTAATTTCGGAAGAAGGTTTTTAAGGCATTTCCGAAATTCCGTAAAATACGGTTAATCCGACAGGTTTCCAAAATATTTGCAAAATATACTTTTCTAGAAAATTTATCTAAAATAATTAATTGAAATAAAACTTGTTCATGAAAAATATTTTAATTTGCACGCATTTTGCTAATTGGCCTCAGTTTGCAATAAATTAAATAACGACTTCGAAAATAAAAGGATAATGCGCATAAAGTAAAACAATATACCAAGCAATCAAATATTATTGATAAATAAAGTATTTTACACACTTATATTTGCATAAATATCCAAGGAAAGTAATGCGAAGTTTAAAGATAAAACCCGGGAAATGATCAACTCGCGGGAGCCTTGGATTTTCTAAAATTCCTAAGTCTTATTTCTGAAGGCTCGGGTCCGAATTCAATCCCCAAACGCCTTTAATGCAATGGGTTATTCCCGTTCGTGAGTTAGTCAAACTCGTCCATAATTATTATCCGCGCCAAAACATACCTCGCAAAACAAACAAGTAAAATTGGATTAGTACGATAATAAGGTATAGTAATTAATGAAATAAAATAACAATAATAAAATAATAAAGTAATAATAATAATAACAATAATAATAATATATATATAATAATAATAAAATATATAATAATAATAATAATAATAATAATAATAATAATAATAATAATAATAATAATAATAATAATAATAATAATAATAATAATAATAATAGTAAAGGGGTTGTTTTTGCAAAATTTAGGCTCAGGTTTGTATGGCGCGTCGAATAGAGGCTCGGGATTTGGTACGGTTGCAAACACGGAGCCCGGGCCGTGTTGCCATGCCAAAGCACCAAACCCACTACTCTATTCAACTTGCTTAGCATTAAAATGCATTCATCATCGCCTGTTGCTTTAGGGACACGGGAATGGGACAGTTCAAGTGTAGTATCATGTTCAAAATCAGTCCCGAGGCCTCAATACGTGCAAATATATTTTTCATCGGCCCTAACAAGTGTAGTATTGTTCTAAATCAGTCCATAGCCTCAAAATTAATAATTTCATAGGCTTAAGTGCAGTATCATTTAAAACAATTCTTTTGCAGAAACCCAGAATATGCATTTTAGCAAAGCCAAGTATAGCATTCGTTTAACAATCAGTGCTGGATATTTATCAACGCAGCACAAGCGGGTCAAAATTTCAACCCGAAAGAAATATTGCCATCCAAGAGCTATTATAGCAGATCTGCAGTATCAATTAAGCAACCAGCTAAACCAATCGATAACCAATTCATGGAAGGAGCAGATAACTCCACCATTATCATGAAACACAAATCCTGTAAACAATAAAAATTTGTGCGACCAAACGAACAACTGTAAAGCAGCAACAGAGCGTATAGGTCAAAGAACGATGAGGCATCGTTGGCTAAAATCCCTACCGGTTTCCAATGGCCACGGCGAACGGAATAGTAACACATCATGAGGAGCGACACAAATCCAAAAAACTCAGTAACCATCGTCCAAAACAAACGAAAGAACCAATTCCCGATACTGTTAACTGAACTCCGGTAAGGAGGAATAACGACAGCGACAGGATTTTCCGTTGAGATTTGAAACAAGAGCACTATAATCCATTGAGCCAAATTTTGCTTAACACCAGTCAAACAGTAAATAATGGACAAAGGGAGTAAAATCATAAAGCAAACAGCCGTTACAGAGGATGGTGCCGTCGTCAGTGAACTCAGCCGGACAAGAATCAGAACCCCAACATCAAGACCGAGGAAGGAGGAGGAGCAACGCTAGCGGCGTCGCTACGTCTCCGTCGCTCCCAGTTAATCTCAGCAATCGATCAAAGAACGGTGGCTCGAAAGATTATCAGAAACATAACATCACCGAAAAAGAATTCCAGTGAAAACAATAATTAAATTAATCAGACGTCGGGATAATTTCTGATGGTGGGGATCTTCTGTTTCTCTGTTTCCGACGATAGACACCGGTAGTGATGACTAGTGACACCACTGCTTATGCCTTTCAAAAACCAACCCCGATCTCCAACCCCCTCTGTTTCTGTTCATTTTTGTATGTATGTAGGTGTTGTCTATGATGTTGAGAGGAGAGGGGAACGGCTGAGGAGGAGAGGTGTAAGGGAGATAAAAATGGTGAGGATGAGTTGGTCTTGTGAGGCAGAAGATGAGGGGCTCGGCTGCTCCTCTTTCTTTATGGGTGTAGGGTTTTAGGTTTTATAGTGAGGGGTTTTGGATAAAAGCAAGAATGAATAAATGGGTGTGGGGTTAATGGGTATGGGCTTTGCATAAATAAGCTGGAATTTAAATGAAGGGGCAATTTTGACCTCAGTTTAGGATTTAAATGAGAAAATCGGGTGATTGCACAGGTAGGATAGAAATTAGGCTATGTATTGCAAAATTTGACCCTTTTACTCAGAAATTAACCAATTATATTTAATTTTACAAAATTATCCTCAATTATAAAATATTTCCATAATTTATTAAATTTGAAAAAAAATTCGGGACAAAATTGAGTGTCAACACGGAATACTCCTGCTGCTGGGGCGGAATCCTCCTACCCCCAATATGATACAATGTAGCAGAATCCTCCTGCTCCTGGGGCGGAATCTTCCTACACTCAATAAGATACAATGGAGCGGAATCCTCCTGCTCCTGGGGCGGCATACTCCTGCACCCAATATAATATGTAATGTAATGCATATGAATGACATATAATGCATATGAATACAATGTGATGCAATAATAACCCTTCACCGGGCGGAACTCTCATCGATAGCCGAGGAGTAGATGCCAACTCACAGCCAAAGTACAATACTCAGATCCTCAATGCAATACTAACAACAGGATGTAACATATAATATACAATGTAAATCCAAGGCTAAGGCGTAATGAGTATGCCTATCGGCAGCTACACACGTAAGGAACACGTGGTAGAAAATCCACGAGGCCAGGTACCTCCAAACAAATGGATATAAATATTTACCTCTTCCAAAAGTTAGCTTTGCTAATCAACAACCGCTTTATCTTTTGGTTTCATTGCCAAACGATCCCACTCTATTCAATAAGCAGAAAAATATATTAATTTAGGCTAAAGGCTTCATTCCTCACATCTTAGGGCAATCCGGTTAGGAACCTGATACCCTATTCGCATACGCAATATGCAGGCCAGGCCTATGTACAGGGTTTAAGGTCACATAACGAAACCCTAAATAAATTATATTTATATGTTGCCCATAACTCACTGAGTACGAATATATAATTATTTTCATTATCCGGGTCTAATTGACCCTCTAAACACACATAATAAACTCAAATAATGCATTAACATCATTACCTGAATGTTTCAGGGTAAAAATTCTACCTTTTCTTCGGCCTTTTTCTCATTTTCTGGCATTTTTTCTTCTGCGTGTTTCCTATTTTGTTTCTCTGTTTCTCATCAAGTTCATTCTCTGCTTTTTTTTCATTATGCTCATTGCCTCTTTTATATACTACTAACTGACCACCGCCTAACATTTGCTCATTTTCTTTCTTTTCTCTTTTTTTGTCTTTTTTTTTCGCGACGAAAATTAAAACGGTACCCTACGATATTTGAAATAATTACAACTTTCGCATAGAAGTTATACAAAATATATGTAACATATTCGTGAAGGCGGATCTCAAATTGGACTCCCGAAACTCAAGATGCGAATTTAAATGAAAAAAGGTCAAATTATTTAACTTTCGGCATTTTAGCGGAAACTAGCCGAACAACATCGAAATTCACTTTCGAAAAATCACAAAAGGTATAAATAATCATACCAACCTAACGGTGCTTTCGGATTTCAAATCGGAGCTCATTCGCCAAAACCGAGCTCGAAAATTTCTTTTTAATATTTATGGACAATAAAAACTGAAACCTTCTTCCGATGCCTACTAAACGAGGTCTGATTTAGCTGAAGTTTGACAGATAAGTCTCAGTGGGTCTTACAAATATTTTAAAATTATCGGCACGCAAATTGGAGTCCTAATTTCCGAAACGACTAACCGAGGTCGTTTCATATATCGTATACAATCGAAGACATTATTGTTGAAGCCTATCATATACAATCGAAGGCCTTATTAGTGAAGCCTATCATAAACAATCGAAGGCATCCTTTATGAAGTCTATCGTATACAACCGAAGACGTTTTTTTCTATGAAGTCTACCGTAAATTATCGGAGACATCACATTTACCAAGTCTACCGTAGACAATCGGAGGCGTGGTTCTTTATCAAGTCTATCGTATATAATCGAAGACATTATTATTGAAGCCTATCGTAGACAATCGAAGGCCTTATCATTGAAGCCTACCATAGAAAATTGAAGGCCCTATTATGAAGTCTATCGTGAACAGACGAAGACGTCGCTATCATGAAGCCTACCATATACAATTGGAGGCCTTATTATGAAGCCTATCGTAAACAATCGAAGGCACTATTGTTAAGAAACCTACCATAAAAAATTGGAGACTCTACCATGAGTCATTGCCGAAAGGCGGCATTTCTATTTCCTATAATTCTTACAAATTGTTAAACATATCTGGTTCATCTCTATTTTTCTTTAGGAGAACATTTATTGAAATTTCATTTTTGTGATTCGTAGATATTGATAAATTTGAAGAAATACCTGCTTTAATGAGCTTTGTCTTTCGCTTTACTTTAATTTTGTTTGTTTAGTTCATCTTGTAGATGAACATCTCAGGTCCTTCCACCCACAAATAGGATATCTTGGGTCCTTCCACCCACAAATAGGATACTTTGGGTCCTTCCACCCACAAATAGGATATTCGGGTCCTTCCATCCACAAATAGGATATTCGGGTCCTTTCACCAACAAATATGATATTGTGGGTTCTTCCACCCACAAATAGGATATTCGGGTCCTTCCACCCACAAATAGGATATTTCAGGTCCTTCCATCCACAAATAGGATATTCGGGTCCTTCCACTCATAAATAGGATATTCGGGTCCTTCCACCCACAAATAGAATATCTTCGGGTCCTTCCACCCACAAATAGGATAATTTGGGTCATTCCGGCCACATATAGGATATTTCGGGTCCTTCCACCTGTAAATAGGATATCTTGGGTCCTTCCGCACACAAATAAGATATCTTGGGTCCTTCTACCCGCAAACAAGATATCTTCGAGTCCTTCCACCCACAAATAAGATATTTCGGGTCCTTCCAGCCACAAATAGGATATCTCGGGTCCTTCCACCTACAAATAAGATATCTTGGATCCTTCCACCCACAAATAGGATATTCGGGTCCTTCCACCCACAAAATAGGATATCTCGGGTCCTTCCACCCACAAATAGGATATTCGGATCCTTCCACCCACAAAGAGGATATCTCGGGTCCTTCCACCCACAAATAGGATATTTTGGATCATTCCGTCCACAAACAGGATATTTTGGGTCCTTCCACCCACAAATAGGATACGCATATTTCTTCCAAGTTGCATTGAGACATTTGATGTTTCAGGACCAGATGTCTCATTTTTTTTATCAAGTGATTGGAGCACAGTCCAAGATTGCGTTGAAAACTACCTCTTCATCATTAAAACATTATGCTTATCATGGTTTATTGCCGAACAAGCGGAATTTCTATCCTTATTTCAAGATAAGCATTATTCTGAAGCATGTTTTGGGTGAGAATTTTGACAAGTTGACTTGAGACACCGCATTTGGTGTGTCTCGTTAGTTGGTTGTCCCGCAATATCTGCATGACTATAGATTAGCCAAATCAACTTGAGAAATTATGTCTCATTAGTTGACTTATTTTGTAATAGCCTTGAATTCAGCAATTCATACCCGCTTTACTTATTGTCTTACTTTACTATTTCAGAATAATGATCAGTTTAGAGGTTCCCCGGACGGAGCACCTCGTCAGCTGATTGAAGGAAGAACTTATTGATGATATCACAACCTGCATTTACAATTTTATGTTATCACTTTATTTATTTCTTATTCCAATTATTATAATTTATTAGCAGTTTTTCGCTTACCATTTGCCGAGATTTTCACAGAACTTTAGCAGCGCCGCAGCAGCATTTGGAGCATAACGTGGAACTTTCTCTTAGCAGTGAACTGGGGCAATCGTTGATATGAGCTAGACTCGTCAACGAGGATATGAAGAATCGCACTCGAAGAAGCAAATCTATCCTAATCTTTTGTTTCAGATTAGGAGTTCAGTTTGAATTCTTTCTTATTCGTGTGTCTTTTTTGGTCAACCGTGCGAGTTCCATATCTAAGTATCGTCGAACTACATATGTCCTGATTCTCTTTCAGCTCGAGATATGTAGGCAACTCAGAAACCGGAGTTCGGCAATGTCATAAGCCTCGCATTTTGGACCTTGGAATTAAAATCTTGGCTTTATCGTGAAAAAATTGGTTTTCCGTCGACTTCTTTACCTTGAAAACTCTTTCATCCTTTTCCGGGTAAAGAGAGGCAGTAGTTGACACCCAATTTTGTCCCAAAACTTTTCGAATTAATGTCTAATTATTGTATAGTTAGGGTAATTTTGAAAATCAAAAGCTATTGATTAATTTGGATGAAAATAGGCAAAATCTCCTAGATATACCCTACATCCAGCCTATTCCCCGCAAAATACATATATACAAATTTCACACTAAACATCCCCCCAAAATCAGAGACCCGGTTTTCCATTTCCTAATCCCCAATTCCCCGACCTGCCGAGAACCGTAATTTCTTTTTACCCTTTATCTTAGCAGCCCGATTCCCCTCGAAATTGTTTTTGAAAAAAATATGCCAAAACTGGTCCCCTTCTCCACCTCATTATCATGTACGAACCTTATCCGATTAGAGACGTTAGAGGGTGATTTGGGAATTTCTTTTGCACTTTAAAAACTCTAATGGTTCATATATAAGTCATGGATAGTGAAACAATCCGGCAGCGAGGGGATAGAGAGGAGTCATTACATGTTATAGAAATAGAGAGGCAGAACAAAAATCGATTCAAAATTTTCCTTTAGTTCTTTTGGTTTCAAAGAAAACATAGCGTTACTGTTTATATATTTTCATGTCGAGTCACGTCGTCATTGGATTCGCCGATCACGCTCAACTGTTTTATTCGAGTCGCTTTACTTTGGATCCTCGCCCGGGATCGATGCATCGCAAAAGGTAATAACCCTCTATCTCTCTCTATTTTCAATGACATTGTCTTAATTATTAGTCATGTTCTGTTTATGAGTTCTTATTTTAGATATAAGATTGTGAAGTTAAATTTGTTTGAAAGCATGCATCTGTTAGTTAGATACCAATTACGGATTATATATTTGTTCAGTTTATATGTGCATATAATCTGAATATAGTTATCTTGGCAGATGTAGGGAATGTTTTAACTGTGTATTTTTCCTGAGGCTATGTGTTTGTCCTTTGAAATCTGGGTGTAACAGAGCCGTTTAAAGTGTAAAGTTTCAATATTAACTTTTAAATTAGAATTTTTTAATTAATTGACTAGTTTGATGAGTTTTGATCCATCAAGAAATTAAATAGAGCTCAGATTTTATGCTTGTAGATTTGTTGTAGTTAACTCATATTTCAAGGAGTTTGTGTCAAGATTGTTAGAAACATTCAATGTCTCAGTTAATTTTGCTAATTGTATTTGCAAGCTAGTAGGCCTAATAAATTGAATTTTCTATTTGAAGTGAGTTCATAGGATTATCTACAAAAATTGATTTTAGCCCTAAATTTGTTTCTTGTTTCTGTTCTTGACAATGTTTGTAATTGGTGCTCACTTGAAATTTTGTTAACCTGTTTGATAGCATGATTGATGTCAGTTTCCATAGCTTGATTTTCTGTGAATAGATACTAATATTTATATTATATCTTTGTTTCTTTGGAATGAAATTCCCTTGGAATGAGTTCGGGCAAAATTTGAAATGGGGATGATTTACATCAGCTTGGAGTCGCATTGGAGTTAAGCTCGGGCTCAAGCTTTCAAGACCTTTAGAAATTTTAAAAATTCAAGGCTCCCGCGAGTTGGTCAATTTCCCGGGTTCTTCTAAATCTTTATATTTCTCCCATCTTTAGAAATTTGCATATTATTAGGAATTCTTATTAGAATAATTTATTGACAGTTGTAGAATAATTATGTACTTATATTTATGAATAAATATTTCATTGATTGAGTTATTTGTCTACTTTATGTTCAATACTTTTACTTTGAAGTCATTATTTAATTTATTGCAAATCAGGCCATTTAAGTAAATGCGTGTAAAATTTCATGAATTTTCAAAACCACCATTAATAAATGACTATAAGAAAAGGCTTATATCTTATTGATACGAAATAGTTTCTTTTATAAGTCAAAACTTATAATGAAGTTTTAATTAACTTCTAAATGTCTCGAAACGACTTTGCAAAAAGCGACTTGATACATAAGTTCCACCTTATGGTGAGATACTAGTGTTTTGAAGTTGAAATTAAGCAAGTTCCATTTATGCGCTACCACATATGAGTTGACAAAGAAATTAGGACGATCAAATCGTCCCTTTTTCAAAAGAAAATGCGCTTTTATTTTATTTTATTCTGAAAATAGTTAAAATTTCAAATAAATTGTAAATCTTTTGAAAACTTACTAAATTTAATTAGTTGAATTAATTAGTGGTTCAATTAACTATTTTTAGAAAAGCGCATAAATAGCACTTGCAAATTAATTTTGAAACTTGTCAGATTAACTGTATTAAAGGGAATTATCGAAAGTGCCTTAAAAATCTTCTTTTGAAAATAATAAAACCTCTTACTTTAGAATCTCTGAAAGACCTCGCTTTTCCAAAAATGGAATTTTGCACGCATTTACTTATTTGGTTCTCTGTTTTCCTTAAATTGGGTGGCAACTCCAAACTCCAAAAGAGTTAGTCTATTCAGTTGATATTCCTAAATTTATTCCTTCGGGATTATATTTTTTGGAGTTCAATAGGGCTTCTAGTCAGACTTCAAAACCCTTGTTTTCACTAAACTTTGCTCCACGACGCTTCATATCATCAAAATAATTCCTACAACATGAAACACACCAAATAAGAGCAATTTCGTTTAAACTACCAACAAGTATCACAATTTGAAGCATGAACACGAGGCGAATATATAGAAATTATTGCAATATCTAGCCTCGTATAACACCCCACATTTAAATATTTGACCGTCCTCGTGCAACTTATAACTTAAACTCAAGACACATCAAAACCACTCACACAATGACTTGGGTTTATATAGGCAGTTAACTAGTTCCATATTTGAAACGACCTCGGTCAGCCGTTTCGGATGTTAGGACTCCGATTGGCGTGCCAATAATTTTAAAATATTTTTAATATCTAATAGGACCTGTCTGTAAAATTTGAGCTAAATCAGACCTCGTTTGGCAGGCATCGGAAGAAGGTTTCAGTTTTTGTTGGCGATAAATATTAAAAAGAGATTTTCGAGCTCGGTTTTGCCGAATGAGCTCCGATTCGAAATCCGAAAGTGCCGTTAGGTTCGTATGATTATTTGTGATTTTTGTAAACTTTCGAAAGTGAATTTCGATGTTGTTCGGCTGGTTTCCGCTAAAATGCCGAAAGTTAAATAATTTGACTTTTTCTATTTAAATTCGCATCTTGAGTTTCGGGAGTCCGATTTGAGAAACGCCTTCGCGAGTATGTTACATATATTTTGTATAACTTGTATGCAAAAGTTGGGATTATTTCGAATATCGTAGGGTACCGTTTTAATTTTTACCGTAGCAGCAAATTTTAAAGGAAAAAAAAAGGAAAAAGACAAAATATAGAATTGGAGTCGGTTGACAAAGGGATTAAGTTAATCCCTTGTCTTCCATTTCAGAAAGATACGTACATACATCAGAAACAAAAAAAAAGAGGAAATACAGTGGAATAAATGCCAGAAAATGCGAAAAGGAGCCGGAGAATAGTAGAATTTTTACCCCGAAACATTCAGGTAATGATCTTAATATATTATTTGAGTTTATTACATATGTTTGAATATATTTTTACCGTAAAAATAGGGATCTTAAACATCGCCCTAATGACGTAAATTGATAGTTTAAAGGGTCAAATGGACCCCGATAATGAAATTGATTATATATTCGTACTCAGTGAGTTATGGGCAACTTATAAATATAATTTATTTGGGGTTTGGTTAAGTGGCTTTAAACCCTGTCTATAGGCTTGGCCTGCGTATTGCGTATGCGAATAGGGTATCAGGTTCTTAACCGAATTGCCCTAAGATGTGAGGAATGAAGCCTTTAGCTAATTTGATATATTTTTCTGCTTATTGAATAGAGTGGGATCGTTTGGCAAGGAAACCAAAGGATAAAGCGGTTGTTGATCAGCCGTACTAACTTTTGGAAGAGGTAAGTGATTATATCCATTTCTTTGGAGGCACCTGGCCTCGTGGGTTTTCTACCACGTGTTCCTTACGTGTGTAGCTGCCGATAGGCGTACTCATTACGCTATAGCTTTGGATTTACATTCTATATTATACGTTATGTCCAGTTGTTGGTATGGCATTGAGAATCTAAGTATTGTACTTTAGCTTTGAGTTGGCATCTACTTCCCGGCTGTCGATGAGAGTCCCGCGCCGGTGAAGGGTTATTATTGCATCACATTGCATTCATATGCATTATATGTCATTCATATCCATTACATTGCATATCATATTGGGTGCAGGAGTATTCTGCCCCAGGAGCAGGAGTATTTCGCTCCATTATATCATATTGAGGATAGGAGGATTCCGCCCCAAGAGCAGGAGTATTCCGCTCTTATGTCAGATATTGAGTGCAGGAGTATTCCGCCTCTGGTTTTTCATTATATCGGGTGCAGGAGTATTCCGCCCCAGGAGAGTGCAGGAGTATTCCGCCTCTGGTTTATATTATATCGGGTGCAGGAGTATTCTGCCCCAGGAGCATGAGTATTCCGCTCCAGTTGGTTATCAGATTGGATTCCCCTCGAATGCGGAGTATTCCGCTTTGGGATGGGATTAGGGGCACATGTGACCCTTTGCATCATTTCATTTCATCTCATTTCATACCATTGTGTAGACTTGTGGTACATAACTGCTGTTTTGCTTATACGTGCATTGATTATTTGTCTATATATTTCTGGTTTGTATTCTGGGTTGCGGGGATCGGGTTGCACACCGCAACGGTATAAATATATGGACCGGGTTGCACGTTGCAGCGGTATAAATATATGGATCGGGTTGCACTTCGCAGCGGTATGAATATATGGATCGGGTTGCACGCCGCAACGGGATGTATTTCTGATTGTTGATGTGTTTGGGATACCTATACGTTCTGGCTGTCTTACGTTCCTGGTTGTTGAATAGGTTGCGATTGCATACGTGTTTCTAGTTATTATCTGGCTCTGCCTTTTCAGAATTTAAATAAGAGGAATCTGGTTTATTTGTTTCTTTTCTCCCTGGCTAGCTATCCTATTCTTTGAGGTGGCTAGTCTGCCTCACTTATTGAGTCGTTTTGACTCACCCTTGTTTGTTGTTTGTTTCTTGTCTATCTATTTCGTTTCGGCAGGTTCGCTCCAGGATTGAATTCGCCACGTTGTGAAGGAGCGAAGACGACTTCAGCTGTCAGGGTGAGCCAGCTTTCATTCCAGATGACCACCAGTTTATTGGTTCTTATTTCAGTTGCATTTTGCTCCCTTCAGGAGGTATATGTCTTCTTTTGTACTCTTAGATATCTAGTCTGGATCTCCGTAAACCTAGTGTGTTGGGTAGTCAGCTGTAATTTTTTTTGTACAGCTTAGAGGTATCAGTATGTCTGTATTTTTATTTTAAGTCATGTCCTAATTTATGAATTGTTATATTTATTTTCCGAATTAAATTGGTAAGGGTTCGCCCGACAGGTCTAGGGGAGGATGTCGGGTGCCCGCACGACCTAACCGGATTCCGGGTCGTGTCAGTTGGTATCAGAGCCCGGTTTAGTGTCTATCCAGACTAAGACAGTGTCTAGTAGAGTCTCGGTGATGAGTACGTAGACGTCCGTACTTATCTACGGGAGGCTATGATGGCATTTAGGAAGTTTCACTTCCTTCTTTTCTGATCGCGCGTCGGTCTAGGATGCAAAATTATTTTCATTAATTCCTTCGTGGTAATGGTGAACCTTCGTGCGATAAATCGGCAAATGGTAGGAGTTTAGGACGAAGTAGTCTGGCTTGAGGCTAGGGCTACTCAAGCCCCGAGAGTTGTGGATCGTGTTGACGATCCAGTTGCGCAGGCCTCAGTTATACGAGCTCCCAATGGGCAAGGTAGCAGGGCCTTGTAGTTCCCTTGGCTCTCTACGATGCTTTACGAGAATCTTGGCGACGTAGATACCGTAAGAACCTATTATTCCCTGGCCAGCCTATCAGGTTGCCGCATGTGTACACGTTCGATTTCAGGGAGCTCCTATTCCAGTTCTTAATATTGTCGCAGTAAAGTATGTTCCGGAGGCAGCATGTATTGTGCCTCCAGTTGTTCTGGCTGGTTAGCCAGCCGAGGTATCAGTTCGCTCCGAGGGTCCGAAGAGGTTGCATTATTTCACGCGGTTGAACCTTCTGATATTGTTAAGCAATGCATCAGATAAACTTCGTGATTTTTTAAAAAAATAGAATGATGTTACCGTATCCTTCAGGCTCTTGATTATATCGAGCGATATGGTGTTGATTATTCTGCTTTCCAGTTTTAGGGTCCAGCCTTGAATTGGTGGGCCGCTCTCTTATTAGCTAACTTGGTTCGGTTTTCTTCTAGATTCGTGGAAAGTTCCTTCGAGTACCGAGCGAGATGAAAAGTGTATCCAGTTTGAATGGATTGGACAGGGTAGCCTGTCGGTTAGCCTGTTGGTGTTTCGGAATATGAGATTGAATTCTATAGAATGGCTGGATATGCATTAGAACTAGTTCATGAGCCTTTCGAAAGATTCAGAGATTTGTTGATGACTTTTATTTTTCCTTGAAATCCCAGATGGCTCGAAAAATTGAGGTCTGGATTTAATTTGATGTTGTTGTTAATATTGCCCAAAGGTTCGAGGCATACCATAAGTTAGAGCGGGAAAGTAAGAGATCCCATGGCCCTGGTGGGTAACCATGGTACCTCATTTGGAGGTAAAAGTTCTGATTATTTTGGGAGGTTACCTTCCAGGTTATCTCAGCTTGTGTCACTTGATTCTTAGAGTGCGCCAGTAGCTCATCAAGATCAGATTCAGTCTTCTCTTTACAGCTATCAACAATCTTTCCAGCTTCCATTTTTCAGCAAAAATGTGGTATCATTGCCATGAGTCTGGCTATCCTTTAAAGAGTTTTCCGTTACTCCGGCGAGTAGGCAGTCATCCTTTCTCTCGTCAGGCACCTGCACAATCGCAGGGGATTTTATTTAGATCTCAATCAACCAGAGAAATGTCACGATTCAGTAAAGGTTGAGAGCGTGGTGGCAGTTATTCTTCAGAAGGTAATTATCAGTGTAGTGGCTTAGTTCAGCCGTAGAGGCAGTTTTATGAACTGCCAGTCTGGCAGGATGCTGAGGCATCCGATGTAGTAGACCCATGTGTTTCTTCTTCCCTTATCTGTAAGTAAGATTTATCTTTTCGATCGATCTGGAAATGGTGTGTCTTATCATGTTTCGATGGTTTTCTTGGATATTGTCGTAATTAAGAATCGGTTGCGGTAGAGGGGTGAGTTTCTGATACGATTTATTCCTGGCATTTATGAGACCCTACTAGTTTATCTGATCTAAATATGAGAGATTTGATGGTGAATATTGCTATTGCCTGCTTGGCATCCTGTTATGCCACCTTGTGTTATTATGTCAAGTCATTTTACCTCTCTCCTCGGAAATCAGTGTTGGTAGGATGATGGGATTCTTATTCGTCACCATCAGGAAGTGTTGTTGTTTCTTCCGGTGTAAAGTGGCTAGTAAGTAATGCTCGATCTATGTGTCTCCTCTTGGTTCGAGATTCTAGTAGAGTCATGTTATTCTATGAGCTTGTCTTAGTTATAAAAGGGTATTCTAGTAAATTGTTAGAGTTTCCTTCTTATTGGGAGGTTAAATTGGTATGGATGTTTTTCCATAAAGCTTATCTAATGTCTATCTCTTCAATTGCGATTCTTTGGCTCGCCTGACTCGGAAGTATTCTAGCTTTGGTAGCCAAGCAAATAAAAAGATGAACTTCCTAAAGCTCTAATTATTTATATCCTTGATCCATTTCCATTTCTTCTTCGTCCGGCACTAGTGAGCTTGGGCGATTGGTAGCCGCTTGTGACGTTCCCTGTGTTGAGCCAGAGTACGTGTTATTGTAGCCGGGTAAGCATATTATTGTTTTGGATATCAGTTTATCCGGGTATCCATTCCCATGTATAGTATAGTGTTGGTTCTGTTTTTGCGGATCATCCAGTTTCAGGGGAAACTCTACCGAAATTTTTATATAGAAGTATCATCCATCAGGCGGTGGTGTTTACGGCAAAGGTATTGAGTTGTGAACATGAGAGTTGCAGCTGTTTGGCAACTCGAAAGGGTAGCCGGTAGCTTAGGTCTGCCTACGTTCAGCTTTTAGCTAAATCTTCTTTAGTCCAGCAGACTGTGCGAGGATGGTTATTCCTATTCAAATGGCTGCGTGAGTTTGTGCTTTAAGTGGAGGAGTCTTCCTCCAAATACTAAATGGTAATATTAAATCTCTAAGGTGTTGATACCAACTTTCTCACGACCCAAAGTAAGCCCACGGCAGAAATCTACAATGAGTGTCGATCATTGCTAAACCTACTAATAATCTATTAATGAAAGAGATAAGCTGGCAACCTAATCATATATACGTACCTATCAGCTGAAAGCATAAAGTCTGGAAAGAGGACACGACTTTAACTTGCTGGCAATTAGAACATTGAGCCACAAATTATGCTATGTCACACTTCATTCCACCCCACTAATAAATCTGCTCAAGATCATGGAACATCTTAGTCGAACCTGGATGAACAATGTATTTAAAACAATGTGCCTCTATCATAATATGTCCACGTAAATTTGCAACATCAGGAGCACAAAGTCTATCTTTATACATGGGAAAACCGTCAGTAGTAACCCTGTATGGTGACTCCATTTTTCTTCTGGCTATCTGTCTGTATTCAACCAGAACTGGATCCTCACACTGACGTTGGTTTACTTCATGAAAAATTTAGAGTTAAAGATCTAGTACAACTTGTCATCCATCCATCATTGGCATATCTCCTGAAAAGTTACTTTAGCGTTATAAGTGCTCATGCAATCAACGTTGTTGCTGGTATTCTGCTTCAGCTCATGGTCCAACTATATGTCTCTTTTATTTTCACTTTTTCAAGTCATATTATTTCTAATTTAAAGACAATACCCTGAAGTAGATGTTCAGTCCGAATATCATTCCTGGTCTGCATCATACTATCCAGTAGTATTTGCATGATCCTTATCCTTATATTATAGACCATGTACACATGAACCTTTGACATACATTAGGATATGAGTAACTACATTCCCACAAGGAGCTTGCGGAACAACAGTAACATCAATTGAGATGTTGCATAGTGCGTTTCGTAAAAATAATATAGCTTGCATCAAATCTTCTATAGTGTGTAGTGACAAGGTACTTCAAAAGTTCCCCTATTGCATCAAGCGTGAGCTAATTCTTTGTTTCATCGACTTGTACTATATCGAAGAGTATATCGATGAGGTGATTCACCAACAGAATCATGTTAATTCATCCAGAGTTCCGTGTATCTTTGTTTCGAAAATGTAGAACTCTCTTCTCGTGATCGAGGAAGGATCAGCTTAGTCAGAACAAGCTGTGCAATGGTATTATCATATTATCCAGATATATTTTATTCCAAAAGTACGATGTGCGTAATATAATTCTGATCCTGTAATCAAGAAATAAGATCCGTGGAGTAGCTTATGAAGGTCGTGCAAGTTCTTTTGTTATCTGTGCGAATTTTTCTTTAGACTTCGGCTCGTTCGAGGACGAACGAGAGTTTAAGTGGAGGAGAACGAAACGACCTCGGTCAGTCGTTGCGGATGTTAGGACTCCGATTGGCGTGCCGATAATTTTAAAATATTTCTAATATCCATTAGGACCTGTCTGTAAAATTTGAGCTAAATCAGACCTCGTTTGGTAGGCATCGGAAGAAGGTTTCAGTTTTTATTGGCGCTAAATATTAAAAAGAGATTTTCGAGCTCGGTTTTGCCGAATGAGCTCCGATTCGAAATTCGAAAGCGGCAAATGAGCTCCGATTCGAAATCCGAAAGCGCCGTTAGGTTCGTATGATTATTTGTGATTTTTGTAAACTTTCGAAAGTGAATTTCGATGTTGTTTAAATAATTTGACTTTTTCTATTTAAATTCGCATCTTGAGTTTTGGGAGTCCAATTTGAGATCCGCCTTCACGAGTATGTTACAGATATTTTGTATAACTTGTATGCAAAAGTTGGAATTATTTCAAATATCGTAGGGTACCGTTTTAATTTTTACCGTAGCAGCAAATTTTAAAGGAAAAAAAAAGGAAAAAGACAAAATATAGAATTGGAGTCGGTTGACAAAGGGATTAAGTTAATCCATTGTCTTCCATTTCAGAAAGATACGTGCATACATAAGAAACAAAAAAAAAAAGAGGAAATACAGTGGAATAAATGCCAGAAAATGCGAAAAGGAGCCGGAGAATAGTAGAATTTTTACCCCAAAACATTCGGTAATGATCTTATTATATTATTTGAGTTTATTACGTATGTTTGAATATATTTTTACGGTAAAAATAGGGATCTTAGACATCGCCCTACTGACATAAATTGATAGTTTAAAGGGTCAAATGGACCCCGATAATGAAATTGATTATATATTCGTACTCAGTGAGTTATGATCAACTTATAAATGTAATTTATTTAGGGTTTGGTTATGTGGCTTTAAACCCTCTCTAAAGGCTTGGCCTGCTTATTGCGTTAACCGGATTGCCCTAAGATGTGAGGAATGAAGCCTTTAGCCTAATTTGACATATTTTTCTGCTTATTGAATAGAGTGGGATCATTTGGCAAGGAAACCAAAGGATAAAGCGGTTGTTGATCAGCCGTACTAACTTTTGGAAGAGGTAAGTGATTATATCCATTTCTTTGGAGGCACCTGGCCTCGTGGGTTTTCTACCACGTGTTCCTTACGTGTGTAGCTGCCGAAAGGCGTACTCATTATGCCTTAGCTTTGTATTTACATTCTATATTATATGTTATGTCCTGTTGTTGGTATTGCATTGAGAATCTGAGTATTGTACTTTGGCTTTGAGTTGGCATCTACTTCCCGGCTGTCGATGAGAGTCCCGCGCTGGTGAAGGGTTATTATAGCATCACAATTCATATGCATTACATTGCATATCATATTCGGTGCAGGAGTATTCCGCTCCAGGAGCAGGAGGATTCCGCTCCATTGTATCATGTTGAGGGTAGGAGGATTCCGCCCCATGAGCAGGAGTATTCCGCTCTTATGTCAGATATTGAGTGAAGGAGTATTTCGCCTCTGGTTTACATTATATCGGGTGCAGGAGTATTCCGCCCCAGGAGAGTGCAGGAGTATTCCGCCACTGATTTATATTATATCGGGTGCAGGAGTATTCCGCCCCAGGAGAAGGAGTATTTTGCTCCAGTTGGTTATCAGATTGGATTCCCCTCGAATGCAGGAGTATTCCGCTTCGGGATGGGATTACGGGCACATGTGACCCTTTGCATCATTTCATTTCACCTCATTTCATACCATTGTGTAGACTTGTGGTACATAACTACTGTTCTGCTTATACGTGCATTGCTTATTTGTCTATATATTTCTGGCTCATATTCTTTGTTGCGAGGATCGGGTTGCACACCGCAACGGTATAAATATATGGACCGGGTTGCACGTCACAGCGGTATAAATATATAGATCGGGTTGCACTTCGCAGCGGTATGAATATATGGATCGGGTTGCACGCTGCTACAGGATGTATTTCTGATTGTTGATGTGTTCGGGATACCTATACGCTATGGCTGTCTTACGTTCCTGGTTGTTGAATAGTTTGCGATTCCATACGTGTTTCTAGTTATTATCTCTGGCTCTTCCTTTTCAGAATTTAAATAAGAGGAATCTGGTTTATTTGTTTCTTTTCTCCCTGGCTAGCTATCCTATTCTTTGAGGTGGCTAGTCTGCCCCACTTATTGAGTCCTTTTGACTCACCCTTGTTTGTTGTTTCTTTCTTGTCTATCTATTTCGTTTCGGCAGGTTCGCTCCAGTATTGAGTTCGCCACGCTGTGAAGGAGCGAAGACGACTTCAGCTGTCAGGGTGAGCCAGCTTTCATTCCGGATGGCCACCAGTTTATTGGTTATCATTTCAGTTGCATTTTGCTCCCTTCAGGAGGTATATGTCTTCTTTTGTACTCTTAGATGTCTAGTCTGGATAGCCCTAAACCTAGTGTGTTGGGTAGTCAGCTGTAATTTTTTTTTTTTGTGTACAGCTTAGAGGTATCAGTATGTCTATATTTTTGTTTTTAAGTCTTGTCCTTATTTATGAATTGTTATATTTATTTTTCGAATTAAATTGGTAAGGGTTCGCCCGACAGGTCTAGGGGAGGATGTCGGGTGCCCGCACGACCGAACCGGATTCCGGGTCGTGTCAATATGCACTCATTATGCTTTATTCGCACGAAATCCATGCCAAGAATATTTAAAAACAACGAAGTGCATCAAATCAACCTCCCAATCCCACATCAACTCCAAACTCACCCAATAAGTCATAAAAGTACTCACTCTATCCAAGAGACTAATAAAAGAGCCTGCTTCTTGTAAATCATGTTCCCTCACAATCAAATAAAATATTAGAGAAGGAATTCACACAAGAGAATGGTCATGAACAAAAAGTTCACATATAGATGAAACACTCACTCTTAGAAAAAGAACTCACATGCAACACAAGATGTAGCATAAGCTTGCCCTTAGTGTAAGACTCGAGTAATGTCCATCTACTCTGCTAAGATCAATTTGGACTTCTTTAGATTGTAATGTAGGAAATGGGACGGGTATGATATATTTAGGTGATAGTGACTAACCACCCCAGACAATTTAATACACCACAGTTTATTCAAGTATTTTCCTCCCAACCAATCGTCTTTTACCAGCATAGAGTCATCCTTTACAAACATTTTTCTTTAAGCAAAGTAGGGGCTAATGATAGGGACTATTCTTTTTTTCTTTTTTCTTTCGAACAATGATTTTTTTTCATATCTCAGCTATTACACAATATTTTAAGCTTTCACTTTTGTTTTTCTTTTCTCCTTTAGTAAATCCCTCCACATAGTCCCCACTTAAAGCACCTTTTATCTTCCTCCGACAACCACAAATTTTCACTTCATTAACTAGCCTTTGAGGAGTATGACACCACAAGTACAACTCAGAGTTATTTAGTACAAGCAACAGAAATCCCATTGGCTATCAAAGAAAAGGCTACAAGCCCAAAAGGGTTAGTTAGGGTCAAAGTTTCACTGGTAAACATCTAATTCTGAAGCTTCAAATAAATTGAGTATGAAAGGAATGCCTATATCACTTCCTAACCCAGAAAACTTCTCATTTCACTTTGCACATACACCGGGAAAGTTCTAGACATCCAGTATTAAACACAGAGAAAACAAAATCCTCACTCATACATGGCACATAACCTACTCAAAACGGCTCGATTCGCGCTCTTAAACAAAGCAAACACAAGCAAACTCTCAAGAAAATCTAAAGTGAACATCACGAACATAGGCTTCAAATAATACACTAAATGTTTCTCAAAGCAAGTGGATTATGATAGAATATATGCATGAAGTTTACATACCCCAAATTAAGTATCTATATAAAACTAGTCAAAGTAGAGCCAAGACTATCTCATCCAGTTACTACAGTCTAATCCTTCAAAAAAAATCTACCTATACCTAGTTCAAACTACCTCATTTGGAAAAGAATAGATGCACAAAGAAAAACCAAAGGGGATTATTAATACAAATAAGAAGAATCCCCCACCCCACACTTAAAATCATGCATTGACCTCAATACATTAAAAATAAAACTAAGGGTGATAGAGAAACTTTCTGGGATCTAAGCCTGAAGAACATCCTTGTGAGCTTTCTTAGGGCACGAGGTACTCAGACTTCCCCCAAGCAGGACTTCATCTTCAAGTAATTGTACAAGGTTACAAGCACCTCACACTAAGACTTCAAACCACTCCAAACCTGCAAAACAAAGAAAGTCACCAAGTAATTTCCTTCAAAAGATAATTTTTTCATTTTTTTGGTTTTTTTGGGTTTTGTTTTTGTCTTTTGTTTTTTTTATACAATTACAATCACGGGTTGCCTCCCCAGACGAGCCTTAATTATAGTTGTGACATGACTTGAATCAGCTCAACCCATGGCTCATCTAGGTTCGCACGTATGCACACACGAATAATTCACATCATCACAATGTCCCTTCAGCATTTTGCAAATGTCAACAGCTATTTCTTCATCATACAGTTTCAAGGTCATCATTCCCTTATTAACATCAATACTTGCTCTACCAGTAGCAAAGAACAATTAGAACATCTTTATCAACGGGGCAGTCAAGAACCACAAAATCTACTGAAACATAAAACTACCTACATGTACAATTACATCCTCAACTATTCCCTGCCAGCTGGATTCGCATTGAAGTCTCTCTCATACCAGTCAGACCCAGCTTGTTGTATACTTCCAGCGGCATCAGATTAATGCTTGCAGCAGAATCACACAAAGCCTTACCAATTGTGAGATCACCAATAGAGCACGGGAATGTAAAATTACCAGGATCTTGCTTCTTTTTATCTACAGGCTTTGTGATGACAACACTACACACCTTATCCAACTCGACCATCTCTACCTCATTAAAATCAACCTTCCTAGAAGAAGGTCTTTTAATAATTTAGCATATCCAGGCACATCTCGTATAACTTCCATGAAAGACATAATAAGCTTCAATTGTTTCAAAAAATCAAAAAGCTTATTAAACTTCAAACCTTTTTGTTGCTTTGCCAATCTTTGAGGAAAAGGAGGCGGTGGTGCTTTTGCCTTAGAGTTCTGCTCCCTTGACACTTTACCTTATTCGACCACCCTCTCGGCTTCTATATTATGTTCTTTTTCAATTACCTTCTCAGTACCAGGGACAGGTTTTTGAGTGGTCTCTTTCTCAGCATGATCATTGCCAGCCAATTTGGCAGAGTCGTCAGCAGTCTCAATATTTGGCATGGTAGGTAGTGCTCCTTTAGCTAATTCGTGCTCCTTGTCGAAGTCTTTGCAATTCCTCAAAGTGACTGCTATCAATTGATAAGGATTTGGATCTTTAGGATTCACCAGAGTGTCGTCCGGCAAAGCACCTCGAGGTCTATTATATAAAGTATAGGTCAATTGTCCCAACTTGGTCTCTATACCCTTTATAGCAGTGTCATGTGCTGCAACTTTGTCTTGAAGATTCTTATGAAATCCCATCATAGCTTGTACCATAGTCTTAATCTCAGCTATATCATTCGCCTTCTGCAGGGGTAAAGTTGCTTGTTATTGCACTGGCCTAAATTGACCCTGTTGATTGTATTGCTGGCACTGCCCATTATTCACGAAGTTCACATCTTCAGTACCAGCAAGAAAATCAGCATAAGAAAAATTACCAGGATCGAGGACTTGAGTCTGAGCCCGTGAATCCACTTGGTTAACAGGTTTCAACATCTTCTCCTTTAGTTGTTTTGACACAACATCAAGTGTAGTCTGCAACTTTGACATCTGTTCTTCCATTGCAGAAGTAGTACCAATATCTAAAGCCCCCGTACCTAGGCTAGCAGATGCATCTCTTCTAAGCCAGCCTGATTTTTTAGCCATCACATCAAGCAGGGCCTTCGCTTCAATAAATGTTTTACTAAAAAATGCTTCACCAGCTGCTGCGTCCAAAGTGCCCTTAATTTGATCTGCCATGCCCATGGAGATCCTTTGCCCCAGCATTTGATCAGGACACTTTCTCAAATAACTTTTATATCTCTCCCAAGCTTCTAGCAAAGTCTCTAGCGGGGTCTACCTGAATATAAGTATCTCATCAACTAGCCTAGCAGTCTTATTGGGTGGAAATAACTTCTTCATGAACATTATCACCAAGTCATCCCATGACATAATTGACTTAAATGGCAATGTGTCCAACCAATCACTGGCATCATCCGTTAGAGAGAATGGGAACAACATCAATTTCACAACCTCTGCTGGTACTCGAGCCTGTTTTTGAGTTTTACAAATCCTTATGAACTTTTTCAAGTGCTTTTGAGGATAATAAGTAGTTCTACCTGCAAATTAACCAGCATTAGCAAGGAAAGCCACCATCGTCTAGGTGATGTAAAAATTTTCTGCCTCGAATGTTGGAAGCTGAATAGCAGACGCTAGATTATCAGCCACAGGTTGTGAGAAAGCATTAAGAGCCAAATCTTGAGCTATCCGGAATTCTTTGGGATCTGAACTTTCAATTGTAAACCCTAAAAAAACTAGATCAAGATGACAAGAGTAAAGTTAATAGAAAAATAAAATAGATATCTTAACAAATAACTAACACTGTGTTCCACGGCAACGGCGCCAAAATTTGATCACGCCCAACTACGCCCTATAAAAGGGGTCACGGAAAATATAGCTCGGTACTTAAAGTCCCGAGGTCGAATCCCACATAGAATACTCGAAATCTAGTTGCTAATCTAACTAACTTATCTAATCAATTAACTTCAAAAGTTAATATTTTTATGATGGTTTAAATGCAACAATTAATTAACAATAGAGTAAATAGCAAAATAGTAAGAAATAGATTAATTCAAGGGTTCAGAAGCATAGGATTGATCTACCCAACTCCTACTCATGTGTTAGAACAATGCATTAATGGATTCAACTTGCTTCTTACTATTGAACACTTGCTCTAAATTCACAACTACTCACTCCCGTGTAATAATTGTAACTTTTACTAACCAATTTCCCAATTAATTAATGAAGATAAGTAGGACTACAAGTATGATTCACAATCGGGGTCAATGGTCACAAATCACCTTTTTGACAACCTAAGTAATGCCTTTGTTTAAAGTTGAAATATTACTAAGTGTTTAACTCTAACTTTTGAATCTATCCCTATATGCACAAGAATAAAGGGCACAATCAATTGGGAGCTATACCAATCAACATCATACAAAGTATAAACACTTAGATAGGAAGGTTAACGAGTTTCATTCATTAAAGCAATAATTCATAACACAAAAGTATTGGAGTGGTTCAATCAACCCTAGAATGGCTAATTTAGCCACTCATGTTCATCATAAGCATGTCAAGATAATTCATGAATGAAGAAATTACAAAAAGAAAGGACGAATTTAGGAAAAACACTTGTGTTCTTGAAGTCCCCAAAGCTCTAGCTTCCTCTTTCTCCTTTCAGGACAAAAGATGTGTTCTGGGATGTGTTTTAGGGCTTTTATACCGTCCCCATAGACCCACACAAGTTTGGAATCCAAAATAAAGTCGGATTGAGAATGTCAAGATTTTAGGCCTACGGCGCTGCGCATCGTATTGCGCAGTGCGGTGCAGTAGGCTTAAAATCTTGACATTTATAGGCCATTTTTCTGCAGGATTTCAAAATTTCATGTTCTCCGAATATCGCCCATGTTGCGTCGTACAGCGCAACGCCCAGTGCGGTGCAACAGGCTTAATTTACCGCTTCTCCAATTTTTCTTTATTTTTCCTCCACAGCCTTGGTTCGCTCGACCCTCTGGCTTCTACTCAGACTTTCAAAAACCTTGTTTTCACTAAACTTTGCTCCACGAATGCTTCATATCATCAACATAATTCCTACAACTTGAAACACACAAAATAAGAGCAATTCTATTCAAGCTACCAATAAATATCACAAGTCCAAGCATGAACACGATGCGAAAGTATAGAAATTATTGCAATATCTAGCCTCGTATCAAACAGTTGGTTCCCTTGTGAAATCGACCCCGAATCATATTGGGTATATATCTTTGACGACCGCCACTCACCATTAATGAGCGGATCAAATTTTAGCGCCATTCCAGGGGAACTACGGTTTCAATATTCAGTTGCATTAGTTAATCAAAGTTGATTAGCTCATAAGTCCTAGCATTTTACTTTTTATTTTGTTTTACCTTGTGTAGGTGAAACATGGCCTATAGGAGATATCCTAATAGACTATTGCAGAACCCCAATTACAACCACAATTATAATCAATAATATGTGGGTCCGCAAGGATATGAAGAAGAGTACGAGGAAGAATTTGACAATGTGGAGCTCAATGAGGAGGGCCATCACTTCTATGTTGAGCAAGTTGATGATGATCCTATAATAGGGGATGATGATCCTCAAGTCGAGAATGTGGGTCCAAAAGGTATAATCCTATGTGCTCATGCAAATTTGGCTCAAGCAAATATGGGAGTGCAAGCGAATGAAGAGGGGAATATCAGAGACACTGTGGATGTTGCGGAAAATGCTAACTGAGGTGGCCGAGGTGTAAATCAAGGTGGTCGGGGTAGAAATCGAGGAGGTTATGCTTATACCAACCGAAGTGGCAATGTCAATAGAGTGAATGCCCGTAATGTCAACCAGGATCAACGAAATTCAAGGGGTGGTCGGGACTACAACCAAAATATGCACGATTTAGATGATGATGAGTCCGAAGAGAAGGTCGACATGAATAGTTTTGCAAGTGCCATAGTTCCTCATCCCTTTCATAGAAATACTTCTTTTAGTACTCCAAATGTGATTCTACAAGAGCTTGAACACCATGGACTCTTTAGTAGGCAAGAATAAAGATGCAAATGACTACTAGAGGAATTTTGTGCAAACCTGTAATCTCAACAAGTCGGCATGGGTCCCGGAAGAGTCATTGCGACAAAGAGTCTCTTCATATTCTTTTACGGGGAAGGCCAAGGCATGGTTAAACAAGTTGCCAAGGAATTCAATCTTGACATGAGTGAACTAGTGAAACAATTCCTAGCAGAGTTTTCACCAAATGGGAAGCAAGACTCATTGAGGGACAAGGTGTATATGTTCGAGCAAGATGCATCCTACTCATTGTCTGAGGCTTGGAAAGCTTTCCAAGATGTTTTAGTTCGTCATCCTAATCATGGCTTTTGGGATGATATGTTATTACAATGCTTCTACCAAGGGCTAAATAAAATGAACCAATTCACTTTGGAAACTCTTTGTGATGGTGCTACCATGGACAAGATGTATGGAGAGGTCAAGGAGATTCTCGACAAGGTTTCCAAACAATCTCAAGATTGGCAATCAAGAGCTCAAAACCCGGATAGAAGGAGTGGGATAATCCCTATGATGATGAAGCAGTTGGAGGCTCAAGATGAGAAGATGGAAATAATCCTAACATCCGTTGAACTCATTAGTCACAATTCCAAAGTGGATAGGGAAGCCAATGAGAAGAAAGTCAACAAAGTAGAAAACATTCAAACAACAAATGCCGGGCATCAAGTGGCTCCAATAGGTTATGTAACACTGTGGGTGTTCTTTTGTCTCTTCTCCAACATCGACAAGAGGGATACTACCTGGATCAATGTCATAATATCCAAAAAGGAGAGGAAGCAAATTATGTGGCAAATTTACAAGGCCAAATAGGGTGTGATGAAGGTTGTTACCAAAGACTATATCAACAACAAGGGTAATTGAGACCAAGTCAAGGGAGAGGCAATTAGAGTGGCGATCAAGAAGGGAGAGGAGCCGGTTCTTCTCAACAATATGTGCCAAGACCTCCATTTAAATAAAATGATCGTGAACAAAAGGTTCCTTCCAAGCTAGAAGAGATGATGGATTTAATGCTCAAGAGACAACAAGAGTACACCAGTTATTGTGAGCCCAAAATAGGAGCTCTCGTTTGAGTTAATGTGTGATGCTAGTGACTTTGCCTTAGGGGCCGTGCTAGGCCAAAGAGTGGACAAAATGTTGCATCCCATCTATTAAAACAATGAATGGGGCCCAGTTAAATTACACAGTGACAGAAAAAGAGATCTTGCAATTGTGTTTGCCTTTGAAAATTTCTTGTCATACTTGGTGGGATAAAAAAAATTGTGCATACCGATCGTTCCGCCATCTGGTACTTGATGGCAAAGAAATATTCAAAAGAAGTACTTATTCGGTGGGTGTTACTCCTCCAAGAGTATGATACAGAAGTTCTTTATAGAAAAGGGACCGAAAACCAAGTAGCGGATCACTTGTCCTAGTTGGAGGAGGAGGGTCGTCCAATAGAATCTTGGCCGTGTCTTGGGAAACCATACCTTGGTATGGTGATCTAGAAAATTTCGTGGTGGGTGGAGTGTATCCCGAAGACTTCTCCTTTTATCAAAAGAAGAAGCTAGCAAAAGAGGCAACATTCTATTATTGGGATGGACTCCATCTCTTTAGGGTGTGTATTGATGGAATCATCTAGAGATGTGTCGCCGAGTATGAATAAGAAGCAATAATGGAAGGATACCACTGTTCTCCTTATGAAGGGCATCATGGTGGTGTGAGGATAGTGATGAAGGTCTTGGAATGTGGTTTTCTTTTGCCAACCTTGCAGAAGGATGCCCATGGTCGGGTGAAAAGTTGTGACCAATGCCAACGGATGGGTGTAATCTCAAGAAAATATGATATGCCACTCAATCCCATTGTGGAAGTTGAATTGTTCAATACTTGGGGAATATACTTCATGAGCCCTTTCGTGAATTCCTGCGGAAAAAAGTTCATCCTGATAGCAGTTGATTATGTCTCAAAGTGGGTAGAAGCGTTGCGCTCCCCCAAATAATGAAGCCAAGAGTGTGTTAGCCTTCTTGAAGAAGAAAATATTTTCAAGATTTGGAACTTCACGTGCCATCATTAGTGATAGTGGGAGCAATTTTTGCAACCGAGCCTTTACAAACCTCCTCCAAAAATACAGAGTGAAACACGAGTTTGCAACTCCTTACCATCCACAAACAAGTGGCCAAGTCGAAGTCTCCAATCGGGAGATCAAAAGCATTCTAGCATAGACGGTTAATGCTCATAGGATCGATTGGGCAAGAAAGCTTGATGATACCTTGTGGGTATATCAGACCGCATATAAGACCCCAATTGGGATATCCCCATTAAAGTTGGTGTTTGGGAAAGCTTGTCACTTACCAGCGGAACTAGAGCATAAAGCCTTATGGGCGTTGAAGAAATTGAACATGAATTGGGATGAGGCCGCCAATTCCCGAGTCTCTAACTTGCGTGAACTTGATAAGTGCCGATTTTAGGCATATGAAAATGCCTTGCTATACAAAGAGAAGATAAAAATGCTACATAATTCTAAAGTTTGGAACCGGACTTTCAAGATTGGGGATTTGGTGTTGTTGTTTGATACATGGTTGAAATTATTCCCTAGGAAGCTTAGATCTAAATGGACGAGTCCATTTAAGGTAGTTGGTGTTACACCTTATGGCTCGGTAGGCTTGGAGTCCAACGATAGTGGAAGAAGCTTCCGAGTGAATGGGCATCGAGTGAAACACTACTTAGGATACGACGCCGATATTGGTGAGGCGGCGTGCATCTATCTTGATGAAGTTGGATGGAAGAATCAACACCGACGTGCTGCGGCGTTAAATTAGGCACTTCTTGGGAGGCAACCAAACTATTTAGTGTAATTAGTTGTTGTTTGTACAAGTCCCGAGATTCGAACAAAGATGGTAAAGTTGAGGAAAATTCGAAAAGGATAAAGAAAATTGGAAATGAGTAGGAGGAGGACCGTCCAAAAGTTGAGGCGGAGTGCCTCACCAGAAGCAGTGAGCTCCCAAATTTAGAAGCTCAAAATTTTCCTAAGGGTTGGGTTCAAGGCACCCCGCCCTCTTTAAGGGCGGGCCGCCCTCACTCAAGAGGGGGACCGACCCACTGGGTCAAACCTGACCCGGTCTGATTTTAAAATAACAAAATACACTTCGTTGCTTCATTATTTTCAAAACTCACAACTGCAACACATACCAAACGCCCAAAAATCATCATAAATCATCATACACCACCAATTTCCTATACCCATTGCTGCAACAAGCATCCACCAAGATACATCCACCCTCAAGCTGTAATCCTCACATAAAATAATGGTTATTTGCACTTTCCATCCAAGTTTATTTAATTTTTATTAATTTCTTAGTATAACATGTTTAGGAGTAGAAATAGTTTAATTATAGCAAAATTTAGTATTAATGGTGATTCCTTCTGCTCAAATGCTAAATCCATGAAATTGAAATAGTTGGGGGAGAATTTAAGGTTCATACCTTAGCCTTGAATTTTAATTGTGCATTGAAGTAGTTGGGGAAAATGTTTACAACCCCATGATTTATATGCCTTGCAATGCATGAATGAAATTGAAGTGGACACTTCTTTAAATTGGGATTTGGAAGTGTTTTACACACATTTCACACTATATAGTATGATGGAAAATGGTGATGGAATCACATGGGACCACCAGGGTGGACCGCATTGTTCTCAAGGCGGGCCACCCATTCCCAAATCATACACG
Organism: Petunia secreta; assembly: GCA_029990175.1. NCBI lineage: Eukaryota > Viridiplantae > Streptophyta > Magnoliopsida > Solanales > Solanaceae > Petunia > Petunia secreta. The sequence continues at coordinate 61,838,167 of JARKIP010000035.1, read as the reverse complement.
TAAAATTTTCTACATGTGGATAAGTATCCTCACTGCCATAGGGAGGGCGGACCGCCCTGACCAATGCATTGAGACCAAAAATTTGCTAAGAGTTGTCCTCGACTCCACTGCTTCAGTGAAGGCAGTCCACCTCCCATTTTGGGCGGACCACCCTGGTTCCAAAAATTTTCTAAGGGTGGATACTTTTGCCCACTGTCTCAGCCTAGGCGGACCGCGCTGGCTAAGACGCGACAAAAAATTTTCTAATTATTGGTGCTTATGCTCACTACTTCAGTGGAGGTGGACCGCCCCCACTTTTGGACAGGCCGCCTTCCACAAATTTTGAACATGCACTTTAATTTTCTCATGGACGGACCGCCCCAATCTTGAGGCGGGCTGCCCCCACTGTAACTTCTCACCATTTGACATTGCTTTCAATTCTTAAACTAACCATGAAGGGCTTTGAAGTAATTATTGTTTTGAGTGTTTTGCAGATATAAAGTTGAGGCGGAAACAAATTTCTCATTTGACAAGACTTCCAAAGGGGACATCCACTACCTGATGAACCCTTGGCTGAAAGCGGAGGTGAAGGTGAATGGCAATGAAAGTGAAGGGGAACTATAATCTCCTCAAGCTCAAACAAGCGACAATGATGATGACATACCCATGGATTTGGATACCCAATTCAAATCAAAATTTACATTTCGGAATTACCAAATAGGGTTAAGCGGGGCGAGAAAGAAAAGTATCACCTATGAAAGGGTGATTGGCTTGAACAAGGTAGAGTGAAACAACCCAAATTTTTATAACTCTTTTGTGCTTATAGGTTGGAAGGAAATTTTTGGAAAGCTGTTGATAAAAGCCAACAATGAGATTACTCGGGAGTTCTATGCCAATCTGTGTAGGAATGAAGAGATAGACACCAAGGTGTTTTGCCAGGGTAAAATAGTAGATGTGTCCGCCAAAGCCTTAAACAACCACTTCCGGCTCTCTTTAACACATCACATGAACAAGTTGAACACGAGTGAAGACGAGCGAAGGGAGTGGTTGGTACTAATTATTTGGAGGAAAAAGAATCCGACATGGAGAAATCCCAGGGTACAAATTGTAAGAGCTACTTTGAACTTTGAAGCAAAGGGATGGCACTATATAGTGATTTTTCCCTATAACACCTGACAATAAGATCACAATGGTTGAAGCAAATGGGTGCCTCATGTCAGGTATTTGGGTTTATATGGGCGTCGAGATGATCAAGACAATGGTTGAAGATGCTAATTCGAAAACACCAATCTTCCATTGCCAAACAAATTGACCAAGTGTCCGCCAGTGGGTCCATTTAGCTTGTATGCATCTAAAGATGTGAACAACCCAGTCCAGAACCTGCTCCACCAGAAGACCTCACACCAGATGCTCCAGCACATAATTTGCCATTACTTGCTCCCTCAGGTATTCTTCCACATCCCGACATTCCTTCTACTTCAGGAGTATCTCCTCCACATTTTGAGTCTGGCCCTTCTGGCACTAGTACTGGCATTGGCACCATCCCTGAGGATCTTACTCGACATGTGCACGACTTTGGTGTCAAGTTGGAAGAGATCAAAACCCTCATTTCCAACTTCCCCTAAGTCCAACAACCACCTCTATCTCATGTGGTCACAATGGAGCAGTTTTCCGAGATGGTGAAAGCTATGAATGATCACACCAAGGCAATTGAGAAGAACACTGCTGCCCTAGAAGCAAGCACCAAGGCCATTGAGGGCCATAAAAGTGACATGGATGATATGAAAAATGCCTCTTGAGGCTAATGAGTTATCACTATCAAGAAATGGACAAAAAGTTGAGTAACGTTTTAGGGGCTCCTATAAGGTGTGCTCCAATGCCCCTAGGGTGGACTCCACCGAACAGGCCTACTCCCACACAGACATTGGCCTTGCTTCCTCTTGTTATTAGTGCACCTCCATCTCAAACCCCACCACAGGTTCTTTCTCCTGCTACCTGGCCGTCCGGTTCAAAAGCTCTTCCTAACTATCCAAGAAGGCTCAGTAGAAAGAAGTTGAAGAGTTGAAGAAACATTTTGAGAGGACTAGGGCTATGGAGTTCGATAAGGATGATGATGATTGTGTAAGAAAAAATATGCCACCTACTACTACGGGGATACGGTTCCAGCTAGCAAGTCATCGGGCGCAGAGGATACACACCCGCTCTTGGAGCCAACGACCATTTAGGCGGCATGACTATAGGATGTAGGGTATACATCCCGCCGCCTAGGGTTTACAATCTCCTAGTTTTTTTTTTAGCAAAATCCATTAAGCTTAGAGCTTAGTGGCTATTTTTTATTAATAATATCAAACAAAAACAATAAATGAGGTCTTTACAATCTTGAAATAAATACGAACTAGCCAAGACTAAAACTAATGAACGCCTAAGTAGTGGTAAGATAGCATCATATCCAAGCGTCGCATCCACTTCATTGGGTTGAGCATTATAAAATGCTAATACCACCAATCAAAATGAAATTAACGCCTTGATATAATACTTTACACGATTTACCTCACTACTTAGGCCAAATACATCTAATAATCTAATGAAATAGCTAATTAATGAGCTACTAATATAATGTTGTATGCTAATGCGAGTAGACACATAAGACCAATATTCTAACTCGCTCCCGTGAAGATCCAAGCACGAAACAACCAATTTCAACCCACGAAAACACCCCAAGCAACGAACAAACGAACGCAGAAAAATAGCCTTGCGCTTTTGGGGGCGCGGCGCGGGCCCCAACGCGCCCAACTTTTTGTCCGTCATGCGTTCGTAAATGCGGCGCGGGCCAAACGCGGAGGGAAAATCAAACATTCTGTGAAGGCCGGCGCGGCGCGCCGGCCAAAGCGCCTGCCAATTCTGCCTTTGTCGTTTTTCTTGTCTCCAAATCGTGAACTGATTCCAAAGCCAAGCATCAGCTGTTCAAAGTCTCTAATAGCTGAAATTGATACTAACCATAGCTTGGGAGTACCAATAGCATCTTGAAACCATCATCCAAGTGAGCAAATCGTCCACTCCAAAGCCGTGCATAGATCCATTCCAGACACCATGAACATTAACTATGAAAGCACCTACAAAAAAGAACACAAAGTTAGTAAAAAAAAAGCCTCCATGCTCTCCTCCTTAAGGATTCGAGCATGAAGGAGAGTTCCACCACCCGTGTGTCTAAACACTTCTCCTCGGCTTAGTGCGGATGTACGACTCATTGCACTTGTCCCCATTTACCAAACTCCTTCCCACACTATCCAATTCATGAAACGAATTAGCAATGACATCTCCTTGATCCAGTGCCAAGTTCGCCAAATAATCCGCCACTTTGTTCCCCTCTCTAAAAACATGCACCACCTCTACTTCCATACCCTCCATCAAACTCCAAATTTCTTCCACTTCTTGCACAATTTGCCAAGGCACCTCCCAAACCTTAGTCACCACATTTTTGAGCAATAATGAGTCCGTCTTGACAATAACATGCTCATAAGGAGTAGAATCCACATACCTCAAGGCCATAAGGATTACCAATGCCTCCGCTTGAGTATTTGTGGTCATGACATCCTCCATCTCCTTAGCACAAGCATGCAAGATATCTTCCCTCTCATCTCGAACACAAAAGGCCCACGAACTAGGTCCCGGGTTACCTCTAGACGCACCATCCGTATTACATTTGATCCACCCCACCTGAAGCGGACTCCAAACAACCTTTGTCATCACTAAAGTAGGGGTATGATCTCTCAGCACCGGAAGCAAATCCTCCCACCTACCTAGCGCATGCCGAAAGTTCCTCCTGCGAACTCTCAACATCATAATGATATGCTGCATAACGAGATACACCACCCTGCGAGCTGAAGTCGACCCACCATGCCTCAAAACATTCCTCCGTTTCCACAACTCCCATACAATAAAGATGGGAACAACATGGTAGATCAACCTCAGGACCGGGCCAGCAGGAGCATCCCACCACAAATTAATCACTTGTGTCAAGTGCAGCCCATCAAAATTAAGACCTGCAGGGCCTCCAAAATATTTCCATACATACCTCGCTACAGGTGCCTTAAGAAAAACATGGGAGACATTCTCCACGTCAGGGTCCACACAGAAATGACACCTAGAGGGGAACTGAATTCCCCACCTCTTGAGCATATCATCCAGTGGCAGCTTAAACTTCCACAACCTCCATAATAAAAATGACATTTTATAAGGAATACCTTTGATCAAGATGTGCTTGTAAAGGTCACTCGGCTTCTTCTTCTGCCTCACCAAGTGATAAGCTGAGCAAACTAAGAAGGTATCCCGAGACTCCAGCTTCCAATAGGGCCTATCCCGCTGCTCAGGACACATAGGAGGCTTAATATTCTGAATCACATGCTCTGCAAGGTCGTCAGGTAGCAGCTCCCTAAGGCGCTGGTCAAGCCATTCTCCACCCTCAGCTACTTCATAGACGCACACTACAGTCTCGTCAAATTCAAAATCAAGCGGAACTGCATGGTACAAAGGACCAAGACCAGTCCAGTTATCAAGCCAGAAGTAAGCATTGCCCTTCTTCAGCTGCTATACTATCTCATGATCCATCACGGGCCTGCTCTGCAGCATTTTCTTCCAAGCGTAAGTCCCCTCCTTCTATGCCACCACCAAAGAATGATGCTTTTTCAAATACTTGTTGCTCATATAAGTCCTCCATAAAGAATCCTTGGTGCGAAAATTCCACCTCAGCTTTGCAAAAAGCGCCTTGGAGACATCATAAAGGCTCCTAAAACCAACACCACCTTCATTCAAAGAGTGGCACAGAGTCTTCCACGAAGCCCAATGCCTGTTGTCCTGACCCACAGAGTTACTCCAAAATAACTTGGCAAACATCCTGTGAAGCTGAGCCACCACCACAACAAGGAGATCACAGGCAGATAACAAGTGAATGGGCATACTCTGAAGCACTGAGGAAATCAGCTACCAGTCCAGGAGTCCAGCTTTTTCTGCACCTTTTCCACCAACTCGTTGTAGTGAGAGTTCTTCCTCCTAGCATAATAAATAGGAACTCCAAGATACTTGAAAGGGAAATCCCCCCTCGGTATCTCAGTCACATCAAGCACCCTGTCAACCAACAAGTGTGGAACCTTACCATGCAAGTACACATTGCCCTTCTCCTTATTGATTTTCTGTCTGCTGGCCAGCTCATAACTAGACAAAGTGTCCATCACCATATTCAAAGAGTCCTCATCAGCTGACGAAAAGATAATCATATCATCCGCATACGCCAAGTGATTGAGGTGCGGACTCCAGATAGGCATCCCATACGGCACAAAATTATCATCCCTGTGCAGCGCATTCAGAGCTCTGGAAAGGCACTCTGCAGCAAGAAAAAACAAGGTGGGAGATAAAGGATCACCCTGCTTCAGCCCTCTGGAAGACTGGAAAAACCCATAGGGCTGACCATTTACAAGGACAGAGTACCAGTTGTTGCACAAAATCCTGTAAATCATCCCAACAAACGTTTCACCAAATCCCATCTTCTTCAGAGCCTTTATCAGGAACAGCCAAGAAACTCTGTCATACGCCTTAGCCATGTCAAGCTTAATTACTACATTCGCAGGCTTGCCCCTATCAGCAATATCGTGCACAATTTCCTGCACCAGTAATATATTCTAAAATATGCTCCTCCCTTTCACAAAGCCAGACTGCTGGGGTGAAATGATCCCAGGCAATAGGACGGACAACCTATCATGAATCACCCTGGAGAACACCTTGTTGCTGAAGTTGCTCAAACTAATCGGCCTCATATCTGAAAAAGTAGTGAAATCTCTCCTTTTAGGCAATAAAACCAGATTAGTAGCAGTAATATACCTCGGCATAAAGTGACCCCGAAAGAATGCCTGCACATTCTCACCACATCAGGACCTATAATGTCCCAACACGACTGATAAAAAGCACCCGTAAACCCATCCGGGCCCCCTGCAGATTCAGCATTCAAACCAAAGACAGCCTTCTTCACCTCCTGTTCGTCTGGGTCAGCAATAAGAGCAGCATCCTGGTCCTGTGTAATAAGTCTAGGCAAGTGATCAAGAATAGAAAAATCATCTGGCGCCGCATCACAAGTAAACTGAGCCTGAAAAAATCTGATTGCCTCTTGGGCAATTTCTGCATCACTTTCCAGCAAAGTACCAGCAACATCCTCAATCCTCATAATCTGCAACACCTTCCTTTTCCCATTTACATGAGCATGGAAAAATTTGGTGTTCCTGTCCCCATCCTTGAACCACTCCATCCCAGCTCTCTGCTTCCAAAACTGCGCCTCTATCGCATAGAATCTGATCAACTCAGCATTAACCCGCTGCAATCTCTCCCTGTTGTACCCAGTTGGGTGCTCCTCGAACTCCTGTTCATAGACCCGGACCACCTCCTCCAAAGTAGCAATCTGCCTAAAAATGTCGCCATAAGTCTCCCTGCTCCAGACAGGAAGTGCCTTTTTCAACTTTTTCAACTTGCAGTTAAAGTTGTAAAAAGGATCAGAATCAAAATTTTCAGCCCAATTCTCTCTGACAACATCCAGGAAGGTCTCATGCTGCACCCAAAAATTTAGAAACCTGAACGGCTTCTTCACATTTGGAGCGCCCATGTTAGGCAACAGCAACAATGGAGCATGGTCAGACCCCTGCCTAATCAAGTGCTCTACCGCAAACTGAGGAAATAAATCCTGAAAAGTCTGATTCACAAGACACCTGTCAAGCCTTTTAAAAATGCATGCATCATCTGATCTACCATTCCACCAGGTGTACATGCTGCCCTTGTATCCCATGTCAGACAGCTGACAAGTATTGATGCAGTGCACAAAATCTTCCACCTCCGGGTAATAAACTGGCAGGCCCCCAAATTTTTCAAGCTCATCAATTATGACATTGAAATCACCCCCAACAAGCCAAGGTAATCTCATGTCACTAGCTTGATAATACAGCATATCCCACAGTTCCACCCGGCTAAAATGATCAGTGCTAGCATACACCAATGACACCACAAATTCCAGCAACCCATCCAAGTGTGTCAGTTTCAAAGACACCATTTGTGATGTATCATACACCACTTCCACCTGAAATTCAGCATCTACAAATACCCATATTTTACCATTAAAATTATGCCAAGAAGAACCCATACCTAGCCGTAGTCGATATTTGTCAATATGCCTGAAGTGCTGGAACGGTTCCATTAATGCAATAAATGAGAAGTGCTTCTGTCTGTGCATTGTCACCACCCTATCAAAGGCCTTCTGAGTATTGACAGACCTTATATTCCATATAAGTGATGTATTCATTGACGACCAGAGGCTTTCGACCCCGCCCTCCTAGTTGACACCCCACCTGGCGGTGGGACGCTTTTCTGACGCCATCCCCGAACCTCCTTTGCTTTCTTAGTCTGCTGAGCTACCTGCTTAGGAGATAAATCACCCTTCCCAGCAGTATTAACATAATTTTGAGCCATAGACTCAGTGTCTAGCTCATCATCCTCACCAATATCCACCTGCTTTTCAGCAGGCTGATCAAACAAATGCGCCAAAGGTGATGCAGGCTCAAAGTTTTTTGCAACCAGCTGTGTATTCCTCCGTTTGGCACTACCATAGGCTGCTTCATCACCTCCAACTCCTTATCAGTAGGTGTTCTCCCTCCTGACAACATCGGACTAGCACTAACCACATCCAGCAACTTGCCAGGATCACCCTGCGCCTTTACAGGACTACCCTGTGAAATTTCAGCAATAGCATTTTTCGGACTTGTAACATCTTCTGCATTGTCAACTTTATCATCCTTGACACTACTATCCCTTGACATAGCACCCTCAAGCCCTATGTATTCATCAATCGGATCTTCTTCATAATTTTCTGGGACATCAGCATCAGTTTCACTATCCTCCCCGTAATCCACCAGGTCGTCATCATCTTCTGTATCTACTATCTCCAGGTCATCACCATCAAGCTCAACATCTTCATTGACCTTGATTGCCAACGAATTAGATGGAACTTCCTGCTGGGAAGTATTTTCAAGCACAGCAACAGCAGAAACAGGCTTTACTGCAGTAATAGGACCTCCCTGTGGAGCTATTACACCAGCTAATTCACCCTGATTTTGCTGCTAAAGCTGAGGATTAGCCAGTTGTTTCCCATCAGTGCCTCCTGTTTTAGCAGCCCATGTCTGCTTTACCCAGTCCTTAGTAGATTTAGGCAAAGGAATATTACCTTTCCCAGCTAGTTTCTGAGCTGCAGGACCATTCTTTGCTGCATTTTTCTGAACACCCTGCCCTGCTGAATTTTTCTGACCATTGCTTGCCTGACCATCATCTGTTGCCTGAACTATAGCCTTGTTGCCCAAATTTCCAACTTCCTGACTCTCCTCCTCCTGCAATGCTGCAAATTTATTAGTCCCTGCCTGGACCAAAACCAATTTGTCACCAGCTTTCGCACCAACTTTTGTATTTTTCTCATTGACATTCTTAGCTTTCTTTTTTGCTGCTTCCTTCCACTCACCTGCATTGTTCATATTACAAACAGTCTTACCACTAGTCAGAATACGCAGAGGGGGTGTTGGAACCACTGCATTATCCTTCGACACATTACCATTTGAATCCCGAACCTCATTATCATTACGAGTCTCCCACAGCTCCGGGTGAATTACCTTACAATTATTTTCATCATGACCTTGCAACCTACAACTTTTGCAATACAATGGCAGGTGATCATACATAATATCAACCCAAGTAGAGGTTATCTCACCAGTGTCATCATCCTCTTCATTAATCAAAACACGGGAAGGGTGTTTTGCTAATAAATCCAATTCAACCTTGACCCTGGCACAACTTGGTCTAGTTTTATTCAAAGTTGCAGTGTCAACTTTCAAAGGTATTCCCACTGCTGAAGCAATAGAAAAAATAAACTCTGTTGCAAAAAAGTTTGGAGGTAAATTTGGAAAGCCAATCCATGCAAGAGCCATTGAAGTCTCAATATCAGGCTTCCAATGTCTAGTCCACTTCAAAGATCTCATAGGAAACGATCTACCTCTAAACTTAATCCAGTAAGCAGGTGTTGACAAAAAATTAACATAGTCCTCCATAGAACTCAGTCTAATCAAAACATACCTGCTGTCCAAGTAACCAATATTGCATTCACTCTTGATTCGACATTGGCCCGGGATGATTTTACGTAAATTTTCCAAATCAGGCCTACCATATGAAAATTTTCCAATAACTGCAAATTGTAACTGCTCCTTTGTAAGAGATTGCTTCACCTCAGATGTTTTCCAATTTAATTGAGCTACTCCTTGAGCATAAACAACCGTACGAAATAGCCTTTGATCAATTTATTATTTTTGAACCTGGGGTTTCAAAATATGGGACCATGAAGGGGGTTGATTGTTATTATTTTGGGGTGTTTGCATAGTGGGTGGGGTGGGATTGGGTTGAACAACCCCTGGGGGGGCTGCCCAACCGGTTGCGCGGCCATGGCCGGAGTTAGAAGGGTGGTGCGCCGGATTTCTCCTCAAAATCGCCCCAAAAATCGCCTAGGGGGGGAGAGAAAACGGCTTTTTGGGTTTAATAATCAATCTCCTAGTTTTTTTTTTTTAATGAATATCACTAAGCTCAAGGCTTAGTGACTAATTTTATTAATAATAATGCCAAAACATGTCTTTACAAAGAGTAAGAAAAAGAACAAAAAAAGAGTAAAGTGAAACTAAACAAGATGTGTAAGCTAATTCCTGTTTAACTAGTGCTTTCCTATGTATGTGACTTTGAGCAAAACTTTTCCAATTGGGTTGAGCATTTACTAATGCTAATACCACCAATATGAAATCATTTTGCTCAATGCCATGATACTTAACAAAATGAGCACTAGTTACTAAGATCAAAGTAGAAGAGAACGCCAACAGAAGTAAGCCTCCAAAGTCAACATCCCACTCGAACATCTTCCAGTGTTGATAGCAAGTCAGCTGAGCATAAGTGATGAACCACCGGTGCTCCATGCTTGAAAAACTCATAGAGCACTGGTGCTCTACTAGCCAAGAAGGCTCCTGGACAAGAACAATGAGAAAGTACTGTTCCTTCTTCCTAAGTCAAGGCACAGCTTGAGAAGAAGTGTACCTAGCAAAAAAGTCCAGGCACAGCTTGACAGGCAAGCATAGTCGATCATGAGGTACCAAGTCAAAGATAACCAAACCAAAGAGAGGAAGATCAAGGTGAAGCCAATCCGATGGTGCAAAGAACACTTGAACCTTCTAGTCAAAGTAATAGTGTCAAAGTTGGGGTGCTCCACAAGCATTAAGTAAGAGCTGGAACAAGTAGAAAGAGTGTCATTAAATACACTCCAGAGTGTCATGAGTGTCTTCCTAGAAAGGAATTTGAACCTCCATTCAAAAGTCATCAATAGCATAATGTAGTACCTGCAAAATGAGCAAACAAAGTTAGAAAAAATAAGAGTCATCTCCTCAGTTTTGCCCAGTTCCATGCTTAACCAATCTAACTCTATATGTAGGCAACTGGGCCTTATCCCAATTTAGGATCCTTTTTCCTTCAGCTACCAGATCATTGTAGCTATAGAACTCCTTTTTCCCCAACCTCAAAAGCCACATTAGCTAGATGATCAGCTAATTTGTTGCCTTCCCTGAGAGTATGAGCAAAACTGAAAGATCCTCTACTCCTCAAAGAATTGATAGGGTTTAGTATATAGGGATTTTTTATTATTAGTACCTTTTGAGTCTTCTATTGTAGGATAGGTGACTCAAGTTTTAAGTATTAGCTATAGGTGCCTTTTTTAAGATTAGTGCTAATAACAAATATATTAAAACCCCAATATTTTCATATTTACACATAGCCCCCTGCCTCCTCACCTCCCCTTCCCCCTCATCCCCCTCCTTTTCCTCTACCACCCTCCTCCTCCTTTTTCATCTCCACCTCCTCCATCTCCACTTCTTTGCCTTATCTCCGCCTCCTCATCTACCTCTCTCTATCCTCCACCTTCCCCACCTCCTCCTCACCTATCTCCACCTCTTTCTTCGTCCCCTTCACCTTCTCCTCCTTCTCAACTACAAAAATTCCTCCTAAAATAAAACAAGAAACAACAACAGATTCAGTTGTTGCAACAACTGCCACAGTTGTTCAACTTTGATGATTGTTGCAATTTGTTGCAACAAATTCGATAAATTGTTGCAACAAATACAGTAAATTGTTGCAAAAACTTTGAAAAATTGTTGCACAAATAAGAACTTGTGCAACAACTTTGAATTTGTTGCAGCAACTTTGGAAATTTGCTGCAGCAAATTAGAATTTGTGCAACAATTTTAGAATTTGTTGGATCGATGTCAGAATTTCCTCCAATGCTTAAAAATTTATTATTTCTCAAATTTTCTCCATGGATCTTCATGATCAAACTAAAAACATACTTTACATTAAGAAGGAGGAGAAGAAGAAGACGACAATGACTGTAAATTCAAAAGTAGAAAAAGATAGGAGAAGAAGATGATGATAAAGAAGAAGAGGAGAAGGAGGAGAAGGAGTAAGAAAAAAAGAAGAAAATGCGGAAGAGAAAGAAAAAAGGAACAAGGAACAAGAGAAATGAAGAAGAAGAAGATGGAAGATAAGATTTGAAATTTTAAATTATGATATTTGGGAAGGGATGGATCTTTGAATTTTAAAATTTTCAGATTTTTCATATTACCCTAAAGTGTTAATAATTCTAATTGAACCCCAAAATTACTTAATCAGTACTAGTTATGTTTGACCCAGTCAAAGGCACCTTTTTTTAAATAAAGACTTGAAGGGTACCTTCCCCCAAATCTTCTCTAGTATATACCACCGCCTTGACTTATAGGCTCATAGCTTTATTATTCTTTGTATTTTACCTTATTTAGGACTGGGTATCACAACTATAAATATCCCTCTTTACATTGTATTGTACATCATGCGATTCACTGCCAAATCCGGCCATTCTCAAGGAGTAAGAATACTCTGCCTTTCTCTTAATTGTTTTGTCTTGTTTATTCATTACTGCTTTCATTATACTTGCATACTTTTGCGTTGTAGCTACTGTATTGCTTGCGACCTTAATCATAAATAATTGTTTAACCTAGACGTACAATTTTAGGCATAAACAATTTCGCACCCACTGTGGGCCCCAGGCAATTGTAGGTTTCCTATAAAGGAAAAAGGGCAATCATGTTAAGACATGACAACAAAGCCGTACGAGATGTTGGTAACGAGATCCAATAGATAATTCATTACTCGGTCAACACGACTGAAACATTGAACTAGTATCTAAGATCAGAACCTGGTTAACCGTCATCATGGCTGAAATCTTGCCAGAATATCACCCCTCATTATATAACACCATCAGCGGTCGGAAGGCTCATCAGCACGATCTTCGGGGGGCTCGGGTTCAACAGCGCCGGGACCAAAGCCATCATGGTCTGCGAGGCTAAGCAGCAGATGAACAAGAAGCCACGCATCAACACCATCAAATTCAACGACGTGGACTCACGACGAGTCTGTCATACCCGCTACAATGCTTTAATAATCACCCTACAGGTACATGACGCTCGAGTCAAATGTGTATTAGTCGATCTTGGCAACTCATTCAATATCATTCATTAGAAGGTTGTATGCCAGATGGAGATATAGAATCAGGCAATCTCCAGCCCGTACAATGTAACAAGCTTTAACAGATCCAGCGAGAGGTCTGTTGGAGAGATACTCCTTCAGGTACACCTACCAGGGTGACTTCCTTTCAGGTAATGACATGCGACCTCTCGTATACCATTATCCTTGGGAGGCCCCTGATTTACGAAGTACGCACGGTGCCATCTACACTTCATCAAATCCTAAAATATTGACTCCATAGGGGGGTGAAAGAAATTCAGGGGGAACAGAAGTTATCTCAGAGCTGTTACGTAACAGCGGTGATAGATGCCATCAAAAAGGAGACGAAAAATAAAAAGAAAAAGTGGGATAAGCTGCTTGGCCCAGATCTGATCACCAGCGTACCTCTCGGATACGGGGTCCATGAGGTGACTAGGTCTCGGGAGCCGGTCGTTACGTCCTCCGACCCAGAAGAAGAAGATAAGCCACCCAAAGCCACAGTTGATGATCTTGACCCGGTAATCTTCAACGAGGAGGTTCTGGACAAGAAATTTTATGTGGGGGCTAAGCTTTCAGTCGAAGCCAAACAAGAATACACTAACTTCCTACGTGCTTTTCAGGCACCTTTACCTAGACACACACCGACATGATGGTGATATCAACCAGCATCATCACACATAATCTGAAAGTCGATCCGAACTTTACACCAACCAAGCATAAGAAATGACCGATCAGTCGCAAAAAAGGACAGGCGGTCCATGAAGAGGTCGAAAAACTACTAAACAACGGTTCCATTTGCGAGGTTCAGTACCCCGATTGCTATCCAATGTTGTGGTAGTTCCCAGGAAAAATGGTAAGTGGAGGATGTGAATCGATTTCACAGATCTGAACAAAGCGTACCCGAAGGATTCCTTCCCGCTGCCCAACATCGATCAGCTTATCGATTCAATGGCAGCCCATGAAGCCTTGAGTTTTCTGGACGCATACTTAGTATATAATTAGATCCTCATGAACCTGGATAATCTAGAAAAGGCCTCTTTCATCACAGACAGGGGGGGGACTTATTGCTACAAGGTTAGACTTAAAAATACAGGAGCAACTTATCAGAAGTTGGTAAACCTAATATTCAAGGAGCAGATCGACAAGACCATGAATGTTTACATTGATGACATGCTGGTCAACTCAGAATTCGCTAAGGATCACGTTAGCCATCATGAGATAGCATTCGACATCTTGGATAAATTTGGAATGAAGCTCAACCCCAAAAAGTGCGCCTTCAGCATTTCCTCTGGTATGTTCCTTGGGTTTATTATTTCCAACAGGGGCATAGAAGTGAATCTTATGAAGATCGAGGCGATCGAGGCGATTCCAGAAGTATTGAAAAGTGAAGTTGAAGTTAAAAGGCTTAATGGTTGAATTGCAGCACTCAGCTGGTTCATCTCACGGTCCTCGGAAAAGTGACATCAATTTTTCAATGTCCTGAAAAAGATTAAAAGTTTTGAATGGATGGAGCAATGTAGCAAGGCGCTACGGGAACTAAAGCAATATCCGGAAAATCCCTCGTTGCTCACTAAGCCACACGAGGAGAACCGTTATTGTTATACCTAGCTTTTTCCAAAATTTCTGTTAGCACCGTCCTGGTACGAGAAGAGAAGGGAGTGCAATCCCCAGTCTATTATTTCAGCAAGTCTCTCCTGGACGCAGAGACTAGGTATCAACAGCTAGAGAAACTCATGCTTGCTTTAGTCATGGCAGTGAGGAATTTGCGGCAATCTTTTCAGAGTCACACAATTATCGTGGTTTCTTTTTTTCACTTACGATCAATTTATCACAAGCTCGAGTTATCAGGAAGGCTGGCAAAATGGGCCGTCAAACTTGGCGAATATGACATCATTTATCAGCCACGTACGGCTATCAATTCGCAGGTACTATCAGACTTTCTTGCCGACTTTAGTACCAATTTGATGCTAGGAGCTGAGGCAGAACGCGGGATGATAGAAGGCATTACCTCTGGAGAACGGTTGATCCACACCGATGGGGCCTCGAACATAAAAGAGGCTCGGTATAGTGATCAAATCCTACACGATAAAGTGTTCAGGAAAGCTGTCGGCTGCTCCCAGATGACTAACAACAAAGCAGAATATGAAGCAGTAATTCAAGCCTTAGAATTAGCTTACATATTAGGGGCAGGGAGATCAGTATAAATTGCGACTCCCAGATCGTTGTTAACTAAGTAACCGGGGCTTACGCTGCCAAGGACGTCCGCATGCAAGAGTACATGGCCAGAATACAAAAATATCTGAAGAAGTTTAAAAAATGAAATATTAATCAAATACCGAGAGAAGAAAATGTGGAGGCTGATGTCTTAGCCAGTTTAGCGGCCACTGCAGACTTAAACGCAAACAGCTTTATTTCCACAATTGAGCTAACATATGCAGACATCAAGCATCACGATGTTAACATAGTAGGATCATCATGGGACTGGCGGCACTCGATCATTGAGTACCTGGATAAATGAGTACTCCCGACAGACAGAAAGGAGAGAAGAAGACTAATAGCCCAAGTGGCTCGTGATGTTTTAATGAATGGCGAGCTGTATCGCCGAATGTTTAATGGACCTCTAGCTAAATGTTTGGAACCTTCTTAAGTGGATTATGCGCTCAGGGAAATCAACGAGGGACAATGTGGAAATCACTACGGCGGCAATCTTTAGTTCGTAAATTAATCAGGGCGGACTATTTCTGACCTCGAATTGAAGACGACACGAGCAAGTTTGCCTGAGCGTGTGATAGCTATCATAGATTCTTCCACGTACTTCATCAGCCGTCAGAGTTATTACATTCAGTAATAGCCTCTTGGACTTTTATAAAGTAGGGAATGGACATCGTAGAGCCCATGCCTAAAGTACCTGGCGGTGTCAAGTTCCTGCTTATCCTGACAGACTACTTCACCAAATAGGTCGAGACAGCCTATACCCAGATACGGGAGTGAGAAGTCATAGAGTTTATCTGGAAGAACATTATGTGCCGATTTGGTATCCTATCATAAATCACTTGCGATAACGGTCCTCAGTTCATAGGTGAGAAGATCACTACTTTCCTGAAGTAATGAGAAATCAAGAGAATCACCTCTACTCCCTATCACCCTTTGAAAAATAGCCAAGATGAATCTTCGAACAAGACAATAGTGGAGAATTTGAAGAAGCGACTTAAGGAAGCTAAAGGAAGGTGGTCGGAGGAACTGCCTAGAGTCCTGTGGGCCTAGCGAACCACATCCAAAGCAGCACTGGAGAGACGTCGTTTTCACAGGCGTATGGAATAGAAGCAATGATTCCTTTAGAAATTGGAGAATCTAGTTTACAGTGGCTGCTCACCGAGGAAGAATCTAACATTGAAGCTTTGATGATTTTTCTCGATACATTGGACAAGCAAAGAGAAATAGTGGTCATACGCCTTGTGGCGCAGAAGCAACGTGTGGTGTAGTATTACAACGCAAGGGCTAATTTACGATCCTTTAACATCGGGGACTTGTTACTCCACAAAGTTACCCAAAACACAAAACAGACCGGTGCAGATAAGCTCGCCCTAAATTGGGAAGGACCTTACAGAGTTTGAGGCATAGCTGGGAAAGGTGCATATGTTCTTGAAGACGTGGAAGGATCAACCATTTGAAATAACTGGAACATCACATGGCTAAAGAAATACTACTCTTAAAAGGCTCAGTTAAGCCCGTATACTCGAGATACGTATTTTCTCCTTCTCCTGTTTGCTTTTACTATCACTATATACAACGGGCGCACAACCCCGTTCTTTATGTTACGAGGCTTTGCGCCTTATTCATCAATAAAACTACTATTTTTATTTAGTTTTTCTTATTTATTTAGATCCATCTACAATGCAACTATTGATAGGCCCGACCAGACTTAAGTTGAAGTAATACACTCACTTTTCGCTATAAAAAGTAGGGTACACTACTCACTTAGAGCTAGACCACGTCTAGCTCAGCCACCAGGCATTATTCATGTGTTGAACACGTTAATTCAACAACTGCACATATACACTGATGGGGATTCCCGTTCGCGTAGTGCTAGAAAGTTTTAATAATCGAGTAATTAAGCAGAGACATTCGAAGTCGGACGTAAAAGTGCCTGTTATCACATGTCCTAAAGTCGTCCTATTGTGGGTGCATAAAGCCTTCTCCTACAGATGCAGCCTAGCCGCCAAATATTGGTGCACGACAGATGTAATTGCTCAAAGAAGGCACACTGATAAACATTCTAAACATTAGGACATTCAGGACGAACGGAAGCCATCTAATCCATAGGTGCACAAACATACCGCTTGACTATATATTACAAAATAAGTAATAATACAAGTATGCATAAAGACTATTGATGAACGACCGTTTCATTAATGACAAACAGCTTGTAGGCTCATAATATACATTTAGAGCCGGTTTAAGTTGGCTTATTTTAAGTGCTCTTAAACCAAAAGAGCTTTTAAGTACTTTTTTAAAACTTTTTGAGTGTTTGACAATAGCAAAATGTACTTTTAAGCAGTTGCTTTTAAGCCAAAAAAGTGGAAAAAGAAGTTTAAAGCCAAAAGTCCCCAACTTTTGCTTTTGGCTTTTGGCTTTTGGCTTTTAGCTTAAAAGCACACTTTTAAAAGCCAATCCAAACACCCTCTTAGTTCTTCCTGAATACAACATTTGTTTATAATAATTGTGGGAAAACAAGGAATACTAAATTTGCAGGTTCCTTCGAATTTGCACGACCGGAGATTCTTCATCTAGATTGTAGCTCTTGCATCGAAGTCTCTCCCAGAAACAAGAAGGCAAAATTCCCAAGGCAGCAACATCTTTGTGACACTGCGACACAGGAACTGGGAAAATCAGCCCAACAAAGGAATCACTCAGTAGAAATGGAGGCAGCGGAATAGTCACCGAAGACTTCACTTGGATTCACTTGGAGAGACCCCAATGAGGAACCCTAGTGAACCTCGGGAATGCCTTATGCTCCCTCTTTCCCAAACGATTGGAAGCTTATGAAAACTCCAAAATTGAGGAACATGCTGGAGCTATACAACCACCCTTAATGATGTTGGTATGGAGAATGTTTTCGGGCGTCAACCACTCGAAGAAGGAGTGGTATCCCATAATGCACTCCTCATGCAAAATAATTACTTCTGGTGTATGTTCCCTAGCAACTAGGAGATGAGTGAACTACAAGAAGCCCAAATGGGATGGCATTCCTCTTCTATCGCACGCCACATTGCAAGAAGAATATCACAACAATTATCATGTGTGAAGACGGACATATCGAAGTCAATGTGTCTTCCACAACAAGGATGTTTTGAAGAACATCATCATCAGAACCCCATCAAATTTCATGATTTGGGGGACTCCATTCACTCCTCTACGGCCGAAGAAAGAATATAAGATGGTTACAGATGAGTTTCCTTCCACTATTTCCTCATGCAACATCCAGTTGCAGCGAAGAAAGTTTTTTGGTAATATAAAACCAAGATCGAAGGCAAGCATGTTTGAAAAAAGGGGGGAGGGTTCTTCACTGTCATAAGAAATTGTTCAGAAAGAGGAATATTTTTCCTAAAGAGGTGTTTGTAATTTCTCCACTACCATGAAGCCTCTATTTATAGTCGAGAAAGATAAGGATGATGTGTGAAATAAACATACGTCATTATTACTGGAGATATGAAACAATTCGGAGCAGTTGGTAGCAGTTCTTAGAAAGGTGCATGGAATTGGTATCAGCCAATCAGAGGGTAGCACATGGAGTCATGAGGGAATCAATGTCATCCTTGGTCAAAGAAACTGCGAGTTTGAAGGAACCAGTGAGGTATCTTTTCACATCCACGCCGCTTTCACTTCCTGACTGCTTGCATCAGCACTCAGCAAGTGGGGGGACTGACTGTGTGGGAGAAAATACGCCACCTACTACTACGGGGATACGAGTCCAACTGGCGAGAATAGACTTATCTTACAAGTCATAGGGCACAGAGGCCACACGCCCGCTCCTAGAGTCAACGACCGTTTAGGCGGCACAACTATAGGATGCAGGGTATACATCCTGCCGCCTAGGGTTTATAGTCTCCTAGTTAGGGTTTAGTATATGCCATCGCCTTGAGTTATAGGCCCAAAGCTTTATTATTCTTTTTATTTTACCTTATTTAGGACTGGGTTTCACTACTATAAATACTCCTCCTTACATTGTATTGTACATCATGCGATTCTTCGCTGAATCCGGCTATTCTCAAGGAATAAGAATTACTCTATCTTTCTCTTAATTATTTTGTCTTGTTTATTCATTACTGCTTTCATTATACTTGCATAGTTTTCCGTTGTAGTTACTGTATTGCTTGTGACCCTAATCATAAATAATTGTTTAACCTGGACGTATGATTTTAGGTATAAACAAACCCTCTCTCTCCTCTCCCTTGGCGATTTCCGTCGCCAGCACTGGCGATCAATTTTTCGGCCACTGTGACCGGAGAAAATTGGGGAAAATGACACCATCGGGTTCCCCTCACTGTCCGCAACAAAACCTTGGCACTATCGGGGTGTTTCGACGGAGATCAAATTCGACCTCTCATCGACGCGGGCGTCTGTCACCGGAAACGGTACGCCGGTGATGGTTTTTGCTAAAAAATACACGACACCATCGTTGGGAGAATGACAAAGAACCTATGCATGACCTTGGATCGGGCCAATTCGAACCCGATTCCAAAACCTAAATGGGTAAACGGTAACTCTTCCTTTCTCTTTTCGATGTTCTCTGGTCCTACGCGACATTGTTCCTAAGGTTTGCCTAAAACTTTTGTTCATGCATTAATATGTCTGACTGATTGCTTGTTGACTAGGTTGAATAGAATGACTGCATGATTATCAGTCCTCATATTTTAAGTGTCGTTTAAATCTCTGTATGCCTAAATTTCGATTTGTGAACCGTATTTTGTGTCTTGTTGCTCAAAACCCTAGTTTTCTTAAAAACGAAAATCTGTAAATTCCTGAAGCATTGTCCTGCTGTTTTGCAACTGCTTTGATTCTCTACCTTGAATTAAAATTTCATAATTTCTATGATCACCTACGTCTTACATTCTACTCGACACTTTTATTGGATATTTGAATTTAATGCCTAAATTAGGGTAACAACATGACTAAAGGATTTCTTAACTGATTGAATTGAGATTCTTGATTGGAAACTCAAAAGGAAATTGGTTTTGTGATTGATATGATTTTAGTCAAATCTGTTTGAGCTTGCTTATAACTAATTCCGAGCCTAAGGATAAGCCTTTTGAACCTAGACACTTTCAAACTATGGGGAGGGAGTCCAAAACAATTTGGGAGAAGGTTTGCATTGATTTCGGGAGATTGGATTGGTTTATTTTTGGTAAAACCACTTAAAGGGCACAGTTTTAAACTTGGAAGTGATTCTCCCTTACCTTTTTACACTTTTACCCATTTGAATTTGAATCTTGACACTCCTAATTTATTAGAATTATAATTCCCATCTCACACCTATATAAACTAGGCATTAGGCATAGTTTAAAGAGACAGAGCCCTCTGGGATTAACACCTAGCACACCCCTTACTCACTCTGCAATATTATTCATACACAGAACACTTAGCATTTACTCTATTCTTTTCTGCTTGTCTTCCAACATCACTGGAAGACCTGTGCCTTGTTGATTCTCTGGTTTTTGCTCTACAAGTGCTAAAGATCAGTCATAGCTCTGTTTTTTTTGCTTTTACATCACTGAAGGTATTCCTCACCTTTTTCTTCTTGACTGCATATTGCCTTTAGCTTAGAAACTGGTCTTCTATTCCTGTTTGTCTTGGCTTGAAGCTGCTTGTGTGATTACCTCTTATGCTCTGTATGTTCTTGTTAAGAGGCTGTACTTTTGTTCTTGTTAGTGCCTGTTCAGGGCTTCCCTGTTGCCTCTTGTGCTAATCCGTTTATGCAGGAACTGTGAGGGCATTCCTGAGGGTATGCCAAGGTTTATCACAGGTTTTTAGCCTTTACTTAGACCCAGTGGGGGGACTCGGGCTGTCTGCAAATTCCAGGCCTTGTCAACTTGGTTTTTGGCTCTTAAACTTAGACCCCCTAATCCAAACATTGGCTACATTATACTTAGGAGACAAAACTGGGAGCCTTGGCTATGCTTAGCATGATTTATTTCTTACCTGATGAACCATACTCCTTAGAAACTGTCCTCCATTTTGTATATTCATTAGGTTCCCCTATTGTATATGTTTAAAACAGGGCACACAATTACTAGACTGTGTAAAAAGGTCTAAGCAGGAGCACCTCTCTCTCTATCTCCTTATGTGTTGCATCATCCATATTTACAGCTTCTCCTCTTCGAAAATTGAGTATTATAACAAGTTGTGCCACACGTCTAACACCTGCATACTTCTTAAATAATAATGTTATTAATTCCCATGCGTATCACAGGTTTTAACAACTTGAAAATACGTTTTTGCAATGCTCAAATTAGAACTCTACCTTAAAACTGAACTTATTTGGAAGAGTATGAAATCTGGACCTGTTACGCTAAAACAAAACTGTTTCTGATTTGCACGAAATGTCCAGGCCCATAACGTCTTAGAAAACAGGCCTTTTATGTGTTTTAGCTGTTTTTACTTTGCACAGTTGGTCCAGGCCCAATAAAAATTTTTAAATCATGGCCTGCTTATGTGTGAAAATGTTTTAACAGTTGTACACTTAAAATGGTTTTCCTAAAGTTACAACTATTAGTTAGGACATATAATTGCATGTCTAATATATATATATATATATATATATATATATATATGTAGTACTATTATGTGTGATAGCCCTTATTTGCTCTTGTGTGCTTCCGTGAACTCATCTTTCGAAAACAGCCCTTTTATCCATATATATACATTTCTAAAATCTGACCCCAATACTAAAAAGACCATTAGTGTTAGGGCTCGACAATTAATGACGAGTCACATAGACCCTAAATGAGCCGACAATTTATTTTTAAAACAAACTCCTTTCGGTCCTTTGTTAAAATCTATTTGCAAAACAAATTTTTTGTGTAAATACTCTTTTGTAAAGTAATGATCGATTGCACATGCAAGTCGAATTGGAATGTCCATTCATAAGATAACATTTGTGTACGATTAGGCTTTGACGTTAGAGGCCATAGACGCGATTAGGCTTTAACCTAGGCCGAATGTGAAAGTGGTTTGCATATGTGTGTATAGACATATGATATCTTAGCTTAAATGATTAAATTCCAAGTTAGTATTCGTATGATAGTAGACCTTGCTTACATCCCAAAACTAAGACTCGAACGGTAACCACCTTTTGGTGGGACTCGGGGAAGTGCCTAACACCTTCTTCTCTGAGTCACTTGGACTTCTTACCATACAGAATCTCTGAAATAGACTAGTAGACCTTTTGAACTTAACTCTAGACACTTAGGTGACCTAATACGCCTTAAAACTATATTAAGTGGCGACTCCAAAACCTTTAACTCAAACGAGTTCACCCAGTCAAATCCGAAACCCGACTCGCCTCGAGTTGAGTCCAAAATCGGGTATGACAGAATGGCGACTCCGCTCGGGATACTCAAAGTCCTAACCACAACGTGTTTTTGTTTTGGGATTTATTTAATTACTATCTTGTTATTCACTAGTATCATTATACTAACTTGGTTTCCTTTTTTTGTTTTTCTTTCTTGCACTTTATTTATTGTGTTAAATTCTTTATATGATATTTTGCACACTTCACTCATACTCCCCCACTCCTGGAAAACGACACTTCACACACATACGGCGATTACGTGGATCCCACGGTCGCTTCACCACCAAAACCACTTTTTAAGAGGGACATGTTGAAATATACTTGGTCCGTGGTACAACCAACAATTTCAAATGATCCCACTCCTTGGCCGTCCGCCTTGGGAACTGTGTCTAGAATTACACCACTCTTCTGTTGTAATGAACATGCATCATGCCGTAGGAGGGGCTCCCCGTGAGCCGATTCAACTTGTCCAAACTATCTAAACGGGTTTCCGAACCCAAAGGACGTTTGGACATGATTATGTGCATTTGAGAGAAAAGAAAAGAAAGTGAGACGAGAATGGAAACGCATTTTGATTTGTTCAATTATTCTCAAAAGGGGATGGGTTTTTTAAAATTTTACTTCTTCATTATTTTTAGGTCACAATGAGTCAAAAGTTCCATCGTTTTGGAATTACTATAGGTGCACTTCCTTTGTTAACTAGTTGGTGGAGCAACCTGTCATTGGGAGAGCAAACTATAGTACGTCAACACTTGGGTCATTTGGTTTTTGCTGTTAGAAATGGAACCACGTAGGGACATGATCGAAGCAGCGGTGTCATTTTGGGATGAAGAATTGAACGTGTTTAGGTTTGGAGACATTGAATTAACACCTTTGTTGGAAGAAATAGGGGGTTTTGTATCACACTCGGGGTTAGACAAGCATCGTTGGCAAGGGGGTCACATACTAGCACCTAGCGTCCCCACAGCTGACGAGTTTCGTAAGAAGTTAGGGATGGTAGCAAGTGTGGACGTGGGATTTCTACAACAAAAGAAGATCCCCTTTTCCTATTTTCATACTCGGTTTGGACATTTAAGGGTGTATGATAGCGACAAGAAGGAGTTTAAGTCCTATGGTGATTGGAGGCGGGCTAGACCACTTGCATTTGCTATTGGTTTCCTGGGGGTGATGGTTATCCCCGAGAGTTCAAGTCACGACATATGTTCAAAACTTGTTATGGTTGCCGATGCAGTGTTCAACGGGATTAATGGTTATCGTTATACCATAGTTCCTATGATAGTAGCAGACATTTATCGAGCTCTAGGGCATTGCAAAAGAGGAGCGCGGTACTTCCAAGGGTGTAATCTTCTAGTACAAGCATGGTTCAAAGAACATTTAGGGAGAGCAAGAGGCGCATAAGCATTGTCCAAACCAACTGGTTGCAACTACTTGATTAGGGAACGGTATGGAGTTCAAAAACTCAAACAGCCAAGTAGCACAGAAAAGTGGGTAAAATTGTTCAAAGGCATAACGGAGGACTCGATCCAGTCGATGTTCACTTGGTTTCCTTCATCAGATTTCATCATTAGTCTGAGAAGGCATCCTTTGTGATACTTATGCGGTTAAGAGGCCTCCAACCCTATTAACCGCTAAGAGTAATGAGGCAAGCAGGGAGGAAACAAATCATACCATTGGTACCGAACACGAAAGATTACCAGTTTGACTATATTGAAGATATTATTCCAAGGGTCAAAAGCATTAGGAAGTCATGGGAAGGAAGACAAGTCATGGAACAAGCATCTCTAGCACCTGATAGATACAACGCTGGATGCGAACCAAACTACAAAACCTGGTTGCGCTCTAGTGTGAGGGGAAATATGGTGGTAGGACCGAGTCGTGGGAACAACGTAAGAGATCGTGAAGTGGAGGCTCAAATCCGGTACCGAGAGTTCATGCTAAAGGCCGTCAAGATAGATAAGGAAAACAAAGGAAAGATCGAAGTGTGGAAGAAGCGTACAGTAAAACTAGAAAGGAAAATAGAGGCATTGGAAACAAAGCTTGAGCAATGGAATTTAGAGTGCGCAGAGGTAGACATCTTACACTTGGTAGCAGCCAAAGGATACTTAGTCAAGGCTATGGAAGAAATCAAGGGGATTACACGAGAAGCAAAGAGAGCTAAGATGGAAAAGGAGTGTGTTGCCTAGTCAAAAGTGTCATTTTCATTCTTTCTTTTGTATTTTCACTTTACCAAAATTCTTGTCGTGTACTGATTTATAAATTTTGGGGAATTTATGAGAATAATTGGCTACAAAATGCATATTTATTCTTCTACATAACGACAAACCTAGAGAGGCTGTGTGTCCTTGGCATGTAATAGTCCATTAGTAAACCTACGCCAAATGTCAAAAAGGGATTTTAACCCGAAAAGTGACAAATTGCATCTCTGCATTGATTCGAAGAAACGTTTGTACAAAAACATTGACTGTTCGTTTAAACATGATCGAAACTATAAGAATGTTTTGGTCTTTACCTTTCCTTGTTTTGTTTTCAGACTATGGCTGCAAAGGGTACTCTCTAATTTGAGATCATTTCCCGACCTCCCCACTTGATCAGACTTTGGCGGGAGGATTTGGCCGTTGTCAGCAAAGCTCATGTTCAAAAGATATTGGGGTAGTTGATAGCTCTAAAAAGCTACACTGCCGTGACTGGTTTGGTTGAAGCTGCTACCCATTTCTGGGACTACAGAAGGGCTGTGTTTCATTTCAACAGTTTCGAGTTGGCACCGATTTTGGAAGAATTTGGAGGATTAGCAGGGTTGAGCTTGGGCCCGAGACTATGATTTATCCCCGAGACATGGAACCTAAGGAGTTCATTGACTTGCTAAGAGCCCTTTATGATCCCTATGTCGAGGGGGTGATTGATGGAAAAGTCACGTTGGAATACTTGCATTCTAGGTTTGGAGATCCGACACTTAGACACGAATGGAATAGGGTGTGGGAAGTTCAAGATTGGGAATGGACCGAATCCAATGCTTTCATCATTGCCTTTCTAGGAAGCATGGTTTTCCCCGAGAAGGGAGGAATGATCGACATAAGGTTGGAAGAGTAGTAGAAGGTTTGCACAGAGGTGCTTTCAAACTTCAAGTGAGTTTGGTTCCAATGATTCTTGGGGAAGTTTATAGGGCTTTGACTAAATGTATGAGGGGAGGAGACTTTTTCGAAGGTTGCAATCTAATGCTGGAAATCTGGTTGATAGAGCATTTGCACAGCGTCCCTGTCAGTCCAGTGGCACCAAAACCCTCTTGGCAAGGAGGGATGCACTCACATTTCCCGCATGGCTGGAACAGTGACATGGGAATACCCCGCAAACATGGAAGGATGGTACACTAGGCTCGAGGAACTGCTAGAGGTGCAATGGGTGATCGAAAATTGTGTTGGTTTCGTTGTCTCCATACAAGGTCAAGACATCACCTTCTTGACATTGATTGGATTCCAAGGAACTCATCATTATGTTCCTCCAAGGATCCTTTGGCAAGTGGGCATGACAAAACAAACTCCGCAGTTAACTGAAGGAAGAAGTTTCAATGTCCACATAAAAGACATCGAGCATCCGATGGTCCTCACCATACTGACAATGTGGGAGAAAAGGCTTACTATGATGTTTTGTCGTGGTCGTGACAGTAGGGTGAACCCCATAGCTACCCTACCTACCCTCATTGGCTCGACGAAGACAAGGCAAAGTATCGATCCAAGACTACGCTGAAAAGGAAAGCCAAAACCCCAAATGCTGCTGAAAAATACACGAAGCTGAAGCAAGAGTTTAATCAAAGAAAGAAGGAGTTAAGGGTGACAAAAGAAAGAGAGATAAGGAGACAATATAAAGATAAGATCAAAGGTGACGAACTCAAGTATTGGACCGGCAAGGTCATGACTGCAAGGCAAGCTGCTGGGAATTTGCAAGATTTACTCAAGGGATGGGGAGAATATTTTAAGTCAGTACCGCTGGAAGAGAAGGAAGCAAGAGGGTTGGAAATTTGTGAGTTCTTAGTAAAGGCGCTGGGTGACATGGAGGATGGGAAAGACTTGTTGGAAACATTTGCTGATACTCCGCTCATTAGTCTGGTTCACAAACCCAATGAGGAAGCCAAAGAGGATAAGGAAAAGGAAGACGTTGGAGCTAATGTTTGAACTTGAAGTCCTTTTGCTTGGTGACTAGTCTAGTCGAGTCGAGTCGAGTCGTCTTGTCTTTTCTTTATTGTCATTTTTATCTTAATCAAGTCATTAGTGGTTGAAATAAAGCCAAGCAAACTAAATAAAATTTCGTTATTTTTGGGTTTCAGATTGGTAATGATCATGTTTATTCAAATGAAACGATGTGTTTGGTGCAAACTGTTACTTCGAATCCACGATAGGCCCACCTCTGGCACAAAAGAGGTCCAATGCATGATAGGACGCAATTTTTTATTTAAGCTAACATATACTCACAATTCATCTTCTTGTTTTGATATGTTAGTTCCTAAGTCCCCTAAAGTTTGGTTTGAGCATTCTGGTCGCGCCGCAATACCGGTTGAGGTCCAAAGGATCAATCCCAACACCTCCCTCTTTACCTACAAGGACAAGGACGAGACGAAGTATCATGGCTGAGTTCGACAAGGTTGGCACCCCTGAGAAACAAAGCATGGCCGCTTATGAGAACTACACTAAGTTGGAGCAGAGGTTGCTCGAATTGGAAAGTAGGATTCCTCTAACCCATACTGATGAGATCATTGAACCAAACCAAACTGCTCGCCCTCACGGCAAAGATCCACTTTACCCTGAAAGAGACCTTCCTTACCCTACCTACACCGCACCACGAAAAGGATCACAAAACAACATACCCGCCTTAACTGTTGAAACCAAAACCATGGCATCACCCACCAAGGACCATGAAATGTGTGCCTGGACTAAGAAAGACCCAGACAGCACTAAAGAACAAGTGCAATGGTTGGTGGAGAAGTTCAAACAACTCAAAGGCGCTAAGGGAACCCGAGGTTTAGCTTATGAGGATCTCTGCTTGTATCCTGACTTGAAACTACCTGAAGGCTACAAAACACCCAAGTTCAACATATTCGATGGCAGTGGAGATCCAATGCCTCACTTAAGATCTTACTGTGACAAGATGATTGGGGTTGGGCATGAAAAACATATTCGCATTCAGCTGTTCCACCGCAGTCTGACTGGAGATGCATTAGTATGATATTCTAAGCAACAAACCAAGAAGTGGACGAGCTGGGAAGCAATGGCTGGAGATTTTATTGACAGCTTCAGGCATAACATTGACGCTGTGCCCGATTGATTTTACTTGGAGAAGTTGAAGAAGAAGCCCACTGAGACTTTTAGAGAGTTTTCAACTAGATGGAGGGTTAAAGCCGCCAAAGTCCAGCCTCCCATGGAAGATGCTGAGATAGTTGCAACTTTCATTCACATACAAGAAGATGTCTATTTTGACAAGATGCCGAATTTGCAAGACAAGAAATTTGGAGAATTAATCAAGATCGGTGATATGGTCGAAGATGGACTCAAGACTGGAAGTATTGTTAGTATGGCTGCATTACAAGCCGCTAACAAAGCTTTACAAGCTGGCAGCACTACCACCTTAAGAAAGAAGAAGGATGATGTCTCCTTCGTGGCCGCATCACTTGACCACTCCCCTACTCACAACCATTACTACCAAACATCTCCCCCCTCCTACCCATACATACCACCCATATCCACCTACCCAGTCTATAATACCCAGCCCATGTACCAAAATCCACCACCACAAAGACCAACCTACCCATAAAGTCCCAACTACCGAAACACTAACACCTATTCACCAAGGCCTCACGCCAATAACAACCAAAGACCCAAAAGAAACTACACCCCACTGGCTGAGTCTCGCGCCCAGTTGTTTGAGAGACTCAAAGCAGCTGGTCATATACAACCCGTGCCATTCAAAATGCCTGATAGAATGACACCTTACTTTGACCAAACCAAAACCTATGCCTATCACTCTGGAGGGCCTGGTCACGATGCTGAGAAGTGTTATGCTTTAAGGGACAAAATACAAAATTTGATCGACCAAAAGGTGATACATTTGAAGACTCTGAATGTACACAGCAACCCTTTGCGTAATCATGGAGACGGCAGGGTGAACCTGATTGAGGTGGATGAGGAATGCAATTTAGAAGGGACTATTGTCAAGGAGAAAGAAAATGCACCAGCAACCGCTTCAGTTGCTCAAGCCGCCACAGCGCCGGAGCCCATTGAGGTAGAGGTAGCTCCTAAATTCTATGTCGATGTGGTTCCACCATACAGCGACAAGGCAGTGCCGTGGGACTATGAAAGAGAGAGGAGGAACAAGGTTGTAGCTAAAACCGTCGCCGCGGAAGGAATGACTAGGAGCGGGGAGGATTTACACTCCCGAGCATCTAGTTCGAGAGAGGCAAGGCATTAGCGAGGAAGAATTCGAGGGACTGTGGAAGAAAGTACAAGCTAAGGAATACTCCGTGGTTGAGCACTTGGGCAAAACTCCAGCACAAATCTCTGTTTTAGCTTTGCTCCTCAAATCGGAGAGTCACCGAAGTGCTTCAATGAAGGTACTGGACGAAGCACATGTTCCAGTGGACACTTCGGTTGAGAACCTGGCTAGCATGGTTGGACAAGTCGTGGAGGCCTACAGAATCGCTTTTCACGGAGATGAGCTACCACCTGAAGGGTTGAATCACAACAAAGCTTTGCATGTCACTGTCAAATGCAAAGACTGGTTCGTTGGAAGAGTTCTGATCGATGGAGGTTCTGGCCTGAACATATGCCCATTCATCACTTCTAAAAGAATGGGAATCGACCAAAGCAAGATAAAGGAAAGCGTTATGAAGGTGAAGTCATTTGATGGGTCACAAAGAAACACCATCGGAGAGATTGACTTGACTATCATGGTTGGTCCTGTGGAGTTCACTGTTGAGTTCCAAGTCATGGACATCTCCGCTTCCTAAAATCTGCTACTAGGGAGACCCTGGATCCATATGGCTGGTGCGGTGCCTTCTACATTGCACCAAACCGTGAAGTTTGAATGAGATCATAAAGAGGTAATAGTGTTCGGCAAGGGGAATAATTCTATCTACAACGAGAAAGCCATACTAGCAATTGAAGGAAATACTCCTGATGGGAAGGCATTCTATACTGTAGAACTTGTGGGAGCACTACAAGGCACCCGAGGAGGACGGCGCAAGAATTACAATTCAATTTGGGATCCAACATGCACGGTCCAAGGAGGCTAAACTGCGCACTTTGCTCCTATGTTGGTCAACACGCCGCCTGGTGTTGAAGAGAAAAAGAGGAACTTTTATAGTGCTTACTGGGACAGTCGAGGCAAAGGATACGAAGGAAGGAACTTGATCTGGGAGCCAGTCATGTCCAACTGGGGAGTGCCATCATGAGAATTTTGTAAGACCTTGCCAGCTAAGACCGAGAAGTGGCCGATGTACTCACCCAGTGCTCGCCCCAATTGGAAACGCGTCTTTGAAGAAACAAAAGGAAAGCAAGTGTGGATACCCAAAGCAATGGAACCTATGGTGGTAGTGATCGAAGAGCCATACATACTTCCACAACCTGTAAAGTGGCCTGGAGAGTGGGTTATAGGCATCATGATCGAGCAAGGCTATGAACCGGGCAAAGATTTGGGTAAGAACTTGGATAGTATGGTTGAGCCAATTAGAATTGTGATAAGGCCCGACAACGAGAAGGCTGGCGTAAGGTATATTGTGACCTATGACAAGAGCATGGAAGAAGCATCAATGGATTTCAAGTTCTATAAGAAAAGCACTAAGACTCTCCTACATATCTTCGTCTCGGCTGTATACTTGGATGGTCGAAAAGGGGAGGTGTCCGCAGCACAAGGAGTGGAGCCGAAAATAGCTGATGCTGAAGAGGATCTGCTGGCAGGAATGCAAAATCTGTTCGTAGCTGATGAAGACTGCTGTGTGATCCTGGAAGAACATGTAGAACCTCATGAGCTGACAAAGGCTGGATCTGGAGCAGCATTGAACAACTGGACCAGCAACCCGGCCCGAGCTTACCGTGGACCTTGGTAGAGCTCAGGGGATAAAATTCATTTTTATGCTTTCTAAAATAAAACCCGACTCCGAGTCGTGGAGTTTTCATTTCTCCTTTCCTATTGCACATGTCTCCCTACAAACTTTGTTTTGCAAGGATTCATAAATAAAATATCGTACCACTTCCTATTTAATTTTTGCGGTAATCTTTTAATTTTGCAATATTTTACTTGTTTCAGCATTCATGCTAATAACCCCCATTGAGTCCACAATCACAACGTGTAATGAAACAATGGAACTTGGCGAAGCTAGAGCTGATTAAGATGATTTTGATGAGACTACGCAAGAAGAATTTGAAAGATTTGAAAACAAAGCTAAGCCAAACCTTGAGGAGACTGAAGTGATAAACTTAGGAAATGAGGAAATTGTGAAGGAGACAAGGATCAGCGTACACCTCAATGCCGAGGACAAAAAGCGATACACTGAGTTTCTTAAAGAATATGAGGACGTGTTCGGTTGGTCGTACGATGACATGACTGGCATAAGCATTGATGTGGTAGCTCACAAATTACCTATCAATCTAGGCTTTCCTCCAGTCAACCAAAAGCCCCGAACATTCAAGTCACCGGTTCTGTTAAAAATTGGTGAAGAAGTAAATAAGCAGCTCAACGCGGGGATTCTGAAAACGATCAAGTATCTGACTTGGATGGCCAACATCGTCCCCGTGCCGAAGAAAGATAGGAAACTCCGAGTTTGTGTGGCCAACAGAGATCTAAATAGAGGAAATCCAAAGGATGATTTTCCTCTACCAAACATACATATCTTAATTGACAATTGTGCAAAGCATGAGCTACAATCCTTCGTAGACTGTTTCTTCGGTTATCATCAAGTGCTCATGGATGAAGAGGATGTCGAGAAGACAGCTTTTACCACATCTTGGGGGACTTACTTCTACAAAGTCATGCCATTTGGGCTAAAGAATGCTGGGGCCACTTATATGAGAGCGATGACAACCATGTTCCATGATCTGATGCACAAAGAGATTGAAGTCTATGTGGATGATGTGATCATCAAATCAAAGAAGAGTTCGGAGCATCTTGACAACTTGTGTAAGTTCTTCGACCGCTTGCGAAAGTACAATCTGAAGTTGAATCCGACAAAGTGCGCTTTTGGTGTTCCGCCGGTGAAGCTCCTGGGTTTCATCGTCAGTAGAAGGGGCATCGAGTTGGATCCTTCCAAGATCAAAGCCATTAAGGAGTTTCCACTCCCAAGAAGCAAAAAAGAGGCTATGAGCTTCCTAGGAGGGCTCAACTACATCAGCCGTTTCATAGCACAATCGACCGTCATCTGTGAGCCAATCGTCAAATTGCTGAAGAAAGACGCAGCAATCGAGTGGACAGTGGATTGAAAAAAGGCGTTTGATCGGATCAAGGAATACTTGTCGTGCCCGCCCGCGCTGGTTCCTCCTGAGCCTGGGCAACCTTTGATCTTGTATCTTTTCGTGGTAGACTTCGGCCTTTGGTTGTGTATTGGGACAACATGATTCGACTGGGAGAAGGAGCAAGCCATATACTATCTAAGCAAGAAGTTCACTCCTTATGAAACCAAGTACACATTGCTGGAGCGCACGTGTTGTGCACTGACATAGATAGCACAAAAGTTGAGGCACTACTTGACATCCTACTCAACGTTGCTGATATCAAGGATGGACCCTCTCAAGTAAATTTTCCAAAAACAATGCCTACTGGAAAGCTGGCTAAATGGCAAATGTTGCTCAGCGTGTTCGACATCACTTTTGTCGCCTAAAATGCGGTGAAAGCTCAAGCTTTTGCTGATCATATGGCTGAGAACCCAGTGGGAGATGATTATTAATCTTTGCACACATACTTCCCTGATGAAGAAGTCATGTTCGTAGGAGAAGAGATCACCGAAGAATATGATGGTTGGAGGCTATTCTTCGATAGGGCGGTCAATTTCAAAGGAGTCGGCATTGGAGCGGTATTAGTTTCCGAGACTGGACAACACTATCCTGTCACGGCCAAACTAAGGTTCCCCTGCACCAACAACATAGTGGAGTATGCGGCCTGCATCTTGGGTCTTTGATTGGCAGTAGATATGAACATACAAGAGTTGCTGGCGATCGGAGGTTCGGACTTACTGATTCATCAAGTTCGAGGAGAATGGATAGCAAAGAACTCCAAGATACTACCATACCTAGAATTCATAAAGGAGTTTAAGCAAAGATTCACAAACTTAGAGTTCCGGCATGTACCTAGACTGCAAAATGAGTTCGCGGGCGCTTTGGCTACCATATCTGCCATGATCAATCCTGACAAGAACTACATTGACCCAATACCCATGAAAGTGAAGAAGCAACCAGCTTACTGCTATCACGCGTAAGAAGAATCAGACGGACGGCCTTGGTTCTACGACATCAGAGGGTTTCTCAAAGACGGTAGTTATCCAAAGAATGCAACAAGCCTCCAAAAGAAGACACTGAGGAGATTATCGAATGGTTTCTTTCTGAATGGAGATGTTTTGTACAAAAGGACACCCGATATGGGTTTATTGAGATGTGTGGACGCAAAAGAAGCTGTAAATTGATAGAAGAAATACACTCTGGGGTGTGTGGCCCACACATGAATGGTTTTGTACTTGCAAAGAAGATCTTGAGGGCTGGCTATTTCTGGATGACAATGGAACATGACTGCATAAAGCATGCAAACAAATGCCATCAATGCCAACTCCATGGAGATTTGATTCGAGTGCCTCCCAATGAGCTGAACATTATGGGATCGCCTTGGCCTTTTTCCGCCTGGGGAATGGATGTCATAGGACCTATCGAGCCGGCCGCTTCCAATGGGCATCGCTTCATACTGATAGCCATCGACTATTTTACCAAATGGGTGGAGGCTGCATCATACAAATCAGTAACAAAGAAGGTGGTGTTGAACTTTGTCCGTGATAAGATGATCTGCCGATTTGGTATCCCTAAATGGAGCGGGGTCCAACCTCAACAGTGACCTAATCACTGTTGGGAGATGGGTCCAACCGCAACAGTGACCTAAGGAAAGCAACCTGCGAGGTCTTCAAAATCAAGCATCGCAACTCCACTGCATACAGGCCTCAAATGAATGGAGCGGTCGAGGCGGGCAATAAGAACATCAAGAGGATATTGCGTAAGATGACAAGCGTTCAAAGCAATGGTACGAGAATCTACCCTATGCCCTGTTAGGATACCGCATTACAATGAGAACATCAACAGGGGCTACTCCTTATTTATTGGTATATGGCACTGAAGCAGTGATACCCGCAGAGGTTGAGATACCATCTTTGAGAATCATATAAGAGACGCAATTGAAAGATGCTGAATGGATCAAAGGGAGAATAGAGCAGTTAGCTCTCATCGATGGCAAGAGGCTGAATGCAATATGTCATGGGCAATTATATCAGAGAAGGATGGCCAAAGCATTCAGCAAGAAAGTTCGAGAGAGATCCTTTGAACCTGGGCAACTAGTACTGACGAAGATATTCCCAAATCAAGACGAAGCAAAAGGCATATTTGCACCAAA
Organism: Petunia secreta; assembly: GCA_029990175.1. Classification (NCBI taxonomy): domain Eukaryota; kingdom Viridiplantae; phylum Streptophyta; class Magnoliopsida; order Solanales; family Solanaceae; genus Petunia; species Petunia secreta. Next base: position 61,804,356 of record JARKIP010000035.1, on the reverse strand, counting down.
CTGGCAGGAAGCATACATGGTTCACAGAGTTCTAAACGGAGGAGCGTTGATACTGGCAGAAATGGATGGAGAAGTCTGGCCAAAACCTATCAACTCAGATGCTGTCAAAAGATACTATGTATAGGGATTTGTACCAATTAGTGATTCCCCCATTCTGAAATGCATTATGTAATCTGAACTACGTCACGACTTGATTCCCAAGTAGGATACGTAGGCAACCTATTCAAGGTTCGGTCGCATAAATACAAAACTTCATTTTCCCCACAAAACAAACACAGGGGCAGAATTTTTGAGGAATTCTAAAAAACTCCTAAAAGACAAGACATAATTGACACTGGGGCAGAAATTTTTGAGGACATCTCAAAAATTTCAAATGCAAACTGGGGCAAAATTTTGAGGGCGTCCTCAAAATTCATTTGGAACAGCGTGAAGGACGACAACTTTGACTTCACACAACGCGATTTGTGACTTAATGGGATAAAATATTTTATTTTCATTCTTCTTTCTTATAAAAGTTTTTCAAAATCATTTGCACTATACACTGTTTTATATACATATCCCTATCAGCTCCGAAGCGTCGATTGAGTGTACACAGCCCGATATCGATTTGTTATTTTAAATTAGCTGAGGGCATACAAACCCGAGCCGTCGATTGAGGGTACACAACCCGATATCGATTTGCTTTTCAATTTTCTTTGCGGAGGGTACACAGCCCAATGCACCGACGGAGGGCATACAACCCGATGTCGAATCTACACTCGACAGCAAAAAGAAACACAACTATGGCATGGCAAAAATAATTTCATACTGCAAGAATCCTGGAAAGACAATCCAGCCTGGAGGGAAGGTACGTTTTTATATATATATATATATATATACACACACACACACACACATTATATTGCAAACACATATTTCACTACAGGAAATACACCCCGAGCAAAGCAAACATCTCAGCCTGACACCCTACATCCTTTTAAGTCATAGACTCTTCTATAGTCATGATAAAATTGGCCCCACTGTCAATGTCTTTGCTCGAAGACTATTTCATCATCCCCGGGCAAAGAGGGGTAGCTGTTGACACCCAATTTTATCCCTCCTATTTTCAAATTAACAGTTCTTGAATTTTACACACACTTGTGGATTCATTCCTACCTCGTCTATTCTTTTCAAAATTGATTTCTCACACTGGCCTGGCAAATTGAGGCTATTTTCGAAGCATCGTCTTAAACCACATCTATTTCTCAATTTTCTACAATTATCCATACTTTGGCCAAATTATCTAAATTTGTTTCAAACCTCAAAATTATTACTTTTATACGGTTTAGCCTTCCTAACATTTTAGATTTAACTTCATAATTTTCCTATAATTTTTATATCATTTTAAATCCATCTTATACCATTTTATACCATTTTATACCTATTTTATATCCATTTATATAATATTTATACACATATATACACACAAAGCATACATATCAGCTTACTTTTGCCACTCAAGCGCCTACGTGGCTTAATCCTGACCCTCCGTTGGTTTGATCCAACGGCCAAGATCAAACGACCCCCAAAACCCCCTAAAGTATTCCCATTTTCCTCACACACCCTCAACCTGACCCTCTCTCTCCTCTCCCTTGGCGATTTCCATCGTCACTACTGGCGATCAATTTTCCGGCCACTGTGAACGGAGAATGACAAAGAACGTATGCATGACCTTCGATCGGGTCAATCCGAACCCGATTCCAAAACCTAAATGGGTAAACGGTGACTCTTTCTTTCTCTTTTCGATGTTCTCTGGTCCTACGCGATATTATTCCTAAGGTTTGCCTAAACTTTTGTTCATGCATTAATATGTCTGACTGATTGCTTGTAGACTAGGTTGAATAGAGTAACTGCATGATTATCAGTCCTCATTCAAATTTTAAGTGTCGTTTAAAACTCTGTATGCCTAAATTTCGATTTGTGAACGGTATTTTGTGTCTTGTTGCTCAAAACCCTATTTTAAAAAAAAAAAAAAATCAGTAAATGCTTGAAGCATTTTCTTGATATTTTGCAACTGCTTTGATCCTCTACCTTGAATTAAAATTGCATAATTTCTGTGATCACCTATGTCTTACATTCTACTCGCCACTTTTATTGGATATGTGAATTTAATGCCTAAATTAGGGTAACAACGTGACTAAAGGATTTCTTCACTTATTGAATTGAGATTCTGGATTTGAAACTCAAAAGGAAATTGGTTCTATTATCGATATGATTTTAGAATCCTTATTAAATCTGTTTGAGCTTGCTTTTAACTAATTCCGAGCCTAAGGATTAGCCTTTTGAATCTAGACACTTTCAAACTATGGGGAGGGAGTCCAAAACAATTTGGGGGAAGGTTTTTACTGATTCTGGGAGATTTGATTGGTTTATTTTTTGTAAATCCACTTAAAGGGCGCTGTTTTAAACATGGAAGTGATTCTCCCTTACCTTTTTACACTCTTACCCATTTGAATTTGAATCTTGACAATCCTAATTTATTGGAATTATAATTTCCATCTCACACCTATATAAACTAGGCATTAGGCATAGTTTAAAGAGACAGAGCCTTCTGGGATTAACACCTAGCACACCCCTTACTCACTCAGCAATATTATTCATACACAGAACCCTTAGCATTTACTCTATTCTCTTCTGCTTGTCTTCCAACATCACTGGAAGACGTGTTCCTTTTTGATTCTCTGGTTTTTGCTCTACAAGTGTATCACTCATAGCTCTGTTTGTTTGCTTTTACATCACTAAAGGTATTCCTCACATTTTTCTTCTTGACTGCAGATTGCCTTTAGCTTAGAAACTGGTCTTCTATTCCTGTTTGTCTTGGCTTGAAGCGTGTGATTACCTCTTATGCTCTGTATGTGCTTGTTAAGAGGCTGTACTTTTGTTCTTGTTAGTGCCTGTTCAGGGCTTCCCTGTTGCGTCTTGTGCTAATCCGTTCATGCAAGAACTGTGAGGGCATTCCTGAGGGTATGCCAAGGTTTATCACAGGTTTTTAGCCTTTACTTAGACCCAGTGGGGGGACTCGGGTTGTCTGCAAATTCCAGGCCTTGTCAACTTGGTTTTTGGCTCTTAAACATAGACCCTCTAATCCAGACATTGGCTACATTATACTTAGGGGGCAAAACTAGGAGTCATGGCTATGCTTAGCATGATTTATTTCTTACCTTATGAACTATGCCCCTTAGAAACTATCCTCCATTGTGTATATTCATTAGGTTCCTCTATTGTATATGTTTAAAATAGGCACACAGTTACTAGACTGTGTAAAATGGGCTAAACAAGAGCCCCTCTCTCTCTCTATCTCCTTATGTGCTGCATCATCCATATTTCCAGCTTCTTCTCTTCGAAAACTGAGTATTATAACAAGTTGTGGAATAACATCTCTAACACTTGCATGCTTCTTAAATAATAATGTTATTAATTCTCATGCATAACACAGGTTTTAACTACTTGAAAATACGTTTTTGCAATGGTCAGATTAGAACTCTATCTTGAAAACTGAACTTATTTGCGAGAGTATGAAATCTGGACCTGTTATGCTAAAACAAAATTATTTCTGATTTGCACGAATGGTCCAGGCCCATAACGTTTTAGAAAACAGGCATTTTTATGTGTTTTAGCTGTTTCTGTTTTGCGCAGTTGCTCCAGGCCCAATAAAATTTTTTAAATCATGGCCTGCTTATGTGTGAAAATGGTTTAACTACTCTAAACGCTCCTATACACTAATCTAATAGTGTATAGGGGTGTATAAAGTTTTGGGATCACTTGTACACTTAAAATAGTTTTCCTAAAGTTGCAACTATTACATAGGACATATAATTGCATGTCTATACCTATATATATATATATATATATATATATATATATATATATATATGTACTACTATGTGCGATAGCCCTTATTTGCTCCTGTGTGCTTCTGTGAACTCATCTTTCGAAAACAGCCCTTTTATCCATATATATACATTTCTAAATCTGACCCCCAACACCAAAAAGGCCATTAGCTTTAGGGCTCGACAATTAATGACGAGTCACACGACCCTAAATGAGCCGACAATTTATTTTTAAAACAAACTCCTTTCGGTCCTTTGTTAAAAGCTATTTGCAAAACAAATTGTTTGTGTAAATACTCTTTTTTAAAGTAATGATCGATTGCACATGCAAGTCGAATTGGAATATCCATTTATAAGATAACATATTTGTAATATTAGGCTTTGATGTTAGAGGCCATAGACGCGATTAGGCTTTAACCTAGGCCGAATCTGAAAGTTGTTTGCATATGTGTGTATAGACATATGATATCTTAGTTTAAATGATTAAATTCCAAGTTAGTATTCATATGATAGTAGACCTTGCTTACATCCCAAAACTAAGACTCGGACGGTAATCACCTTTTGGTGGGACTCGGAGAAATGCCTAACACCTTCTTCTCTGAGTCACTTGGACTTCTTATCATACAGATCTGAAATAGACTAGTAGACCTTTTGAACTTAACTATAGACGCTTAGGTGACGTAATACTCCTTAGAACTATATTAGGTGGCGACTCCAAAACTTTTAACTCAAATGAGTTCACCCAGTCAAATCCGAAACCCGACTCTCCTCGAGTTGAGTCCAAAATCGGGTATGACAGTGTCCTTATTGTGTATTTGGAATTGTACTTGAGTGATCACTTGTATGTGTGGTAAGGTATTTGTATAATAAGTTTGTGTGTTTGACTTGAGAGTTTGGAACTTGCCGTTAGTATTCTTTGAGGCGAAATCTTTGGTAATACTTGACTTAAAAAATGATTTTAGGCTTTCTTTGGACCACTAGAATTCTAAATGGCCTACCCGTGCATCTTGATCCTAGTCAAACTCTTTGAGCCTCTAACCGTTCATTTAGAAACCACAAATTGTAACCTGAACCAGTTCTTATATGTTAAGACACCAAACCTCTTTTGGCCCTAACATTCATGTATGCATTGAAAAGCGTGCAAGTTAGGCTAACACCTAAGTTTGGGGGAGATGGTGAGAGTCCAAAACCTCATGTTAGAAGAAGAAATGAAAAAATAAAAGCAAAAAGAGAAAAAGAAAAGAAAAAGAAGAAAAGATGAATAAAAGAGGGAATTACTAGTACCATCTTCCAAGAAAGAGATAGAATTAGCCGAAAAGAAAAGAAAATGAAAGTTGGAACTAAAAAGATTAAAGATAATGTATCATTAAGGAGATGTAAGTCACTAAATTCCAAATATACCACACTTTGAACCAAAAGCCTATATTACAGCCTATCAAGTTCTAATTGATTTTGAGTCAAGTATGCCTACATTAGTGGAGAAGTGCAAGAAAGGCAAGTCTTTAAATTCTTGGGAAGCGCACATGAAATTTATTTGTTTGAGTGAGAGCTTGGATTGCTAAGAGTCCCAAATTTTTTTGTTGAAATTGATTTTTGTGAGCGAGAGACTCTATTCTTTTTTGTGAGGATAGTAAGTGATTCTTAAGTGCTAGTTTTGATTGCATGGTAAGGTGCATAAACAAGTAGAGCGAGTCGATGACCTTAAGGCAACTGTAGAGGCTCATGTGTTTCCTCTAATCATGGTTCAATTAAATATCTATTTTGCTTGTCGAGTGTCCATGGAAGTCATTGTGACTAGTTGGTATCAAATGATTCACTAATACAAAATGATTTTTGTGACTTCGCAATGACGAACATGACTTGGTCTTGAGCTCAAACTAGAACATGATTTAGTCTCTTTGATTTTGACTTGCTTGAGGACAAGTAAAGACTTAAGTTTGGGGGAGTTAAAAAATTAGTATTTTACCAACTTAAAGGCTACTTTAACCTTTCGTTTTTGAATCCAAAAGAAACATTGTGTGCTATTAATGCCGTGAATTGCTTAGTTTCAGGTTATGATTAGTTTACACGAGTCGTTGATTAGAAAGTGAAGCTAAAGAGAAAGAAGCGAGCCAAAGCGTATGATTTGCAACTGAGTAAGAAAGAGTGCCCCGCCCGGATATGAGGGCGCCCCGCCTCCGGTATTTAGAAAAGACCAAGTCTTAAGGACTGGTGGGGCCCCGCCCTAAACTGGTGTTGCCCCCCTCCTGAGAAGCACTGAGCTAAGATTTGGAAGCTATAGGAGGGCGCTCCGCCTCAAGATTTGGACGCCCCACCCTTACCTTCAAATTCAAGTGGAAAATTAGTTAAGTCTAGAGAGGGCGGACCGCCACATGACCTTTGGCGGGCCGCCCATAGCAAACTTGTAATTATTTTCTAGCTTTGTATAAACATAAAAAAGCTAAGGTTTTTGATATAATTTCATTCTATATTTCACTTACTACTCTTAGAGGCGAATTAGGAAGACAAGATTGAAGGTTTTCATTACTTTGTAAGCTTTATATCTTTGTACTTCTGAATCATCAATATTATATCAAATATATATTCATGTTTGAATCCATTCTATCTTTTCATTACATGTTTTTATGTTTGATTCAAACCGCTCGTATGAGTAGTTAAATTCATAACTAGGGGTATAAATATGCTATAGATGGTAGAAAAAAATGGGTGTTGTGTAGATTCACCACACATGACACAAGTAACGATTATTCAACTCCCATTACATTAACATCAAATTCTTGATATGCATCATATTAGGATTTCATTTTTTCTTTACTAGTTAAAGACTCGGGAGAAATTAGCTAGTGTAGATTAGCGGACTTAGTAAGGATTTAGGTTTTGTTGGTCAAATTTAGCCTAACACATCTAAAAGAAGTTACACTCGGAAGAGGTCTCCTTTCCTTAGGTCTATGAGTAGAGCTTTATGTGCTTAACTATGACTTTGGCGAGCATGGTGAAGTAGATCCCTCTTAGGTCAGAAAGATTCAAGGGGTTTCCATAGAATGACTCGACCATAATTATACTCATTTTAGGAAGGTAAAACTATTTTACCCATTGATTGGACACCACCATTAGCTATTTACACCCCTAGCTTCAATATTATGGAATCAATTACGTGTTGTCTTAATTTAATTGCTTGTAGTTTATGATAGATTCACAACAGACACTCCTACGTCTAGGACTCTTAACTAACATTAGTTGACTATCTATTTGCAGTTCTCTCACTTGAATGGCTAGTTCCCTTAAAAAATCGGCCCCGACTCATATCAGGTATATATCTTTGACGACCGCCTCTCACTATTAATGGTGTAGGATTGAGCGTGGATCAGTAAATACGCCATGTTGTCAGCTATTCATGTAACGAATGCGTGAATAGAATATCCTTAAGGGCAAAGGCTGTAAAGAAATAGATATAACCACTTACCTCAAGTCCTGGGTCAATACAACTACTGGATGACCTCCTTTCCTTTTTCGACGCCTCTAAGAATAATCGCTTTCTGAGCCAAACAAGTTCAATCGCACATATAAGTGCCCATAGTATAACTATTTAAAGTTTAGACGAAGAAAGAGGGAAAATTACAAAAATACGCCTAGGCCGGACTTAGCCGAAAATCCATAAAATATATATTTTCAGACTTCTGATAATCTGACGAATCCAAATATACTATTAGTTTCCATAATCGAATCAATTTTACTAAATTTCCTAATTTCATAAATTTTAGGATTCTAATCCAATTTCTAATCGAATTCAATTTTACTAAATTCCCTAATTTCATAAATTTTAGGGTTCTAACCCAATTTTTCCAATCCAATTTCAAGAATTTCTAACTTAAGATTCACGAGTTAACGAAATTGAAGAATCAAGGAATGTTATATGATGATATCTACTGATTTGGTATCCATAATTCTCCGTGGAACTGATAAGAAATTAGTAGAATAGAGTTTAACAAGAAATCGGCCAGCCAAATGCTTTTATACACTCTGTAGCAACGCTGTCGCACCTTAACCACTTCACAGCCACGACTTACAGAGTGCTATCGTGCAGGGACACAACCAGGAACCATCGTTGTCATGTAGATCTTTTTGCAATCACGAAGAATTGATCCAAAAATAGCTGCTGCCCGGAAAATGCACCAACAACTGCTAGTATTGCAATTCATGTGCAAACCGGACCCTAAAAAACTCGGAATGACCCTAAATTTTGCGCACTAGTCATACAACACTTGCGTTACATGCTCGTAAAGATGGATCTCGAATCAGATCCCCAAAAAATAAGATAGGAGTCCCTTGAGAAGAGGTCGAATTCTAACTTCTAGTATTTTTCAAAAACTATCGAAACGACCTCAGGTTTCACTTTTGAAAGTTCCCACATGCCACAAATGACTTTACAAATCTAAAGATGCTTTTAGTTTTTGAATCAGAGCTCATTTACTCAAATTGAACTCGAAAATCTCTTTTAAACTTTACTGACAACCGAAACTAATACCTTTTTCCAAGACTTACCAAACGAGGCCCAAATCAGCTCAAATTTTACAAACATGTCCTAATAGAACTTACGAAACTATTAAAACTGTCGGCACGTCAATCAAAATTCCAACTCCTGAAATGACTAGCTAAGGTCGTTTCAGTTAACCTTTTAATTTATGGTGCAATCACTTCTTACCTTCCAAATCATTTATTAGAACATCTAATTTATCATGAAATCACTTGTTACACGCAAAATTATGTTGGTGATAATCTAATTTAAGTTGGAATTAATTGTTTATATGCTGACTTTCATAAACTTGAAGGTCTAATTTATAATGGAATCACTTGTTATATGTTATATTATATAGGTGAATCACTAATTGAAGGTTTATATAATTGAACTTCTAATTTAAAGTGGAATTATTTTTTACTTGTCAAACTATGTTGGTCAATCTCTAAATTTATGATAGAATGACTTTTTATATTGTGAATTATCTCACTTAAAATTTAATTTATGCTGAATAGTTTAAAAAATATTTGGAATACCCGTTGAGATGTTTAGAACTTCAATGAGATATTCGTAACACCCTAAAGGATGTTTGAATATCCTTCGAGATGTTCATAACATGTTCAGTTGAGGGTTTAGGACCCCAAACATCTTCAGAATTCAAGGGTAAGGACGAGATGGTTTTCTTTCATAGTACCACTCCCAACAATGGGAGTAGTAGAGCCATCAGCAAGCTTTAGCTTACCTAATGATGTTGATGGGTTAAGTGAGGCGGAATCGATCATGCACCTTAGTCTACAGGTGGGTCAAAATCTGACCTTGTTTTTGACCCGTCACTTCGTAACTTCTTAGCTTAGGCTTCCAATTGAACTTAATGGCCTTGCCCATGTTCTTTCTAGTCTCGTTTGGTTTCGAGAGCCTCCCTCTCTCCGTCCCTTACTCGTCTTTTGAAAGCCGTCATCCTGGATTTGATTTCCATATGCCGGGAAAGGATTTTTTGAGCATCTTACAAAGATGTTTCGAATATCTCAAAATGATCGACGTCCCGAAAAATTTTCGAACATCTTCTAGGATGTTTGGAACTTCCTACATGTTCTTTCAAACATATTGAATTTTTTATTTTATTTTATTTCATAAATATTATAGTACTTAGAAGTTAATGTCTAAAATTACTAGATAGATTTTCAAAAATCAGTGGAAATTTATCCTAAGAAATTACCAAGGGGAACTTTCTCCATTTTAAGTGAAAATCTTGAGTACTCCTTTTGTTTCAGAGCAAAAGATAAATCGACAAAAAAATAATGTTTTATAAATAAGTTTTTATTCTATTTCATATGTATGACAATACAAATATATATCTATTTTTGTTTGATAAGTTTTATAAGTTTGAGATCCGATGGTATTTGTAAAGTACTTGTGGATATGAAAAAGTGACTTGAGTAAGCAGAGATATCTCTTTAATTAGTTCTCGTCCTTCCGGTCGAAAAAAATTAATGTCGATGAAGGTGTATAGGTGTGCTATTCAAAGGTGGGAACTGTAGCTTTCGATAATTTTTCATATTTCCTATTTGTTACTCAACAAATGAGTCTTGCTTATTTTTCTTTTAGATGATCAAAAATTCAAATAGTATTTCTTTAAAAAAAAAAATATTGCCTCAATATCAAGACGAAAGAATGTTTTGAACATCCTAACAGAAGATTGTTCTGAACATCCTCACAGTAGATGTTCTGAACATGTTGATAGATATTCATCGATTTGAGAAAAAAATTCAGCATCAATTTAATCCAAAATCAACTCAAACCGATCAAAATTAACTTCAAATGTTCTCAAATATTTGTATTCAATATTTAAATACTAATCCAAGCTATTTCAAACAATACCAATTTAAAAACAATACAAAAATCATGTTCAAATTTTCCAACTCAGTTTAAAATTTCACAAAGAAGAAGAAGATGATGATGATGAAAATAGGAAGAATAAGAAGAACACGAGGAGAAGGAGGAACAAGAGGGAGTGGTGGAGGAAAAGAAAACAGAAGAAGAGGAGGATGATGAGTAAGAAAAGAAGGAAATAGAAGGGAGAATTTTTTTAGTTTGTTTTCAACAGTATAGTAGATTTAAATTCGACTCCCAATTTTTAAAAGTACTATTAAATTGGTCCATACCTAACTCATAAACACACTAACCAATTCCCTCCGTCCTATTTTATATTGCGGTGTTTAACTTGTCACGAAATTTAAAAATTACTAATTCTTTTGAAAATTGTTTTCTAAAATTATTTCATAAAAATAAATTATTTCTATTTATATATTTTTTTTTTACACAAACCAAAATGTAAATAGTGCCAAACCAATTAATACAACCCGACGTAAATGAAAATAGAGCATCATTCTCTCCATTTTAAACGAGCAGGGTCTTTTACATTCTTCACGACTTTTCAATCTCTTTGTAGAAGGCCATTAAACCAATTTTACCCCAAACAAGAACAAGATTTGGTTAGCCTTGTTCGGAGATCAAAGTAGCTCGTAACCTTTGATCTTTTTATAGCGAATATGGAACACTTGCCGTAATTCCTTCCAATGCTCTCTCTTCATTTTCTTCCTCCAGCCCCCTCTCTCCAACTTTATTAGAATTTCACTTATATTGTGTAATTGTTTCGAGTTTGTTCATTTTGTGATTCCTACTAATTTTTTTTTCTTTTTGAATTTCTTAATGTATTTCGTTTTGAGGCTATAAATATTTGACATTGAAATACGTTTTGGTACTGGTATAGTTAGATGCTTATATTTGCCATCATTAATTTGCTTGCCTATCATTAGTAGATTCCATAACCAAATTGCTTAATGGTTAAAGGAGGATTGTGTACACGGTTATGCTAGAAAACAATTTGAGTTTCTTGTTAGGCATACAGTTTCTTTATAGCTGATGATAACTGTGTAACGATAGTGAAACTTTGCAAAACTCCAATGCTTTGAAAGAAACAGAAATTAAGATAAGGGAGAAATGAGGATAGGAAGGAGAAGGAGATAAGGGAAAAGAAATAGGGTTTTTCATATCAGATAAGACCAAAAATAGTACAGTGTTCTTGCTATATACAGCTACGAATATTCCACAACTAGTGACACCTGGCAAGGACTAAAAGGAAATAATTGAAAATAGATAAGGGACCTAATTGACTCCAAACTAAACTTTAACTTAACATTCAGGGTCAAACTGCAAAACTAAGAAACTCCCATACTAACTTAACATAACAGCTACGTATACTCATTCTAATATTAGGTACCACTCGTTACATGTCATTCCCCTTTTAAGAACCTTATCCTCAAGATTCAAAATAAGGAAACTGAGACTTGATGAAATTATAGTCTTCCCAGGTGGCCTCTTCTGGAGATAAGTTGGACCATTGGACCAAAATTTGTGTAGCAGCTGCATTTCCTCTCTTGACTATGCGCCTGTCCAAAATTGCAATGGGTTCAACTAGTGGCTGACCTTCAGCAGTACAAATTGTTGGTTCAATTAAGGTAATCTGATTAGAACCAACTCGCTTCTTGAGTTGGGAAATGTGAAACACATTGTGTATCTTAGCATGAGCAGGTAAAAACAATTCATAAGCCTCAAGACTTATCTTCCTCACTATCTGAAAAGGACCATCAAACTTGGCTGCCAATTTCAAGCTTCTTCTAACGAGCAATTGAAGACTGCCTATATGGTTGCAACTTGATAAACACCCAGTCACCCACTTCAAACTCCCTTTCTGTCCTGTTCTGATCAGCATAAAACTTCATCCTATTCTGAGCTTTTTCCAAGTTTTTTGAGCATTTTAGCTACCAGCTGCCTTTCCTGGAGTAACTGATCAACAACAGCTACTTTGGCTTGTGAAATCAGCTCAAAAGACAATTGTGGAGGATCATATCCATATAGTATCTTGAAGGGAGTCATCTGCATAGCTGAATGGTAGTTGGAATTATACCAGAATTTAGCTAAAGGTATCCATTTGCTCCAGTCAGCAGGCTTGTGACTTGTCATGCACCTCAAATAGTTTTCTAGGCATATGTTCACTCTCTCTGTTTGACCATCCGCTTGGGGATGGTAAGCTGTGCTAAAAATCAGTTTAGTTTGTAACAAACTAAAGAGCTCTTTCCAAAACAAACTGAGGAAATTTTTTTCTTTATCAGAGACTATGCTGCTAGGCAGTCCATGCAACTTATAAACTTGATCCAAAAACAAGGATGCAACCTATGCAGCAGTGAAAGGGTGAGTTAGTGTCAGAAAATGGGCATATTTGGAGTACCTATCCATCACCACCATTATAGTATCCTTTCCTCTAGACCTGGGTAACTCTTCAATAAAATCCATAGAGATATGTTCCCAAGGTCTGGAAGGAACGGGCAAAGGATGTAGCGACCGTGGATAAGCCACTTGTTCATCTTTGCATCTTTGAAAAACTTCACAATTCTTGATCGCCTTCTTAATGTCATCCAGCATTGAGGGCCAATAAAATATAGCTTTCATTCTGTGAAGTATTGCAGTGACTCCAGAGTGTCCTCCCAAATTAGAGGAGTGAACTTGTTGCACTAATTGTTGCCGCAGCTCACCATGCTTACCAATCCAGACTTTCCCTTTGTACTTGAGAATTCCACTCTATAATGTAACCTCTTGAGAGGCTACTGGATCAATATTAAGTGCACAAATGATCTTGCACACCTCATCATCATCTTCATAGCTGTTAATAATCTCCTTTATCTATTTGGGCTGTAGTTGAATTATCAGGTTACAAGCAGTTTGAACTGGTACAATATTTTGCCTCCTCGAGAGAGCATCAGCTACTGAGTTGTCAATTCCCTTCTTATAGTGGATTTCAAAGCTCAATCCCATAAGCTTGGTTAAACCCTTATGTTGCAAGGCAGTGCTGATCTTTTGCTCCTGTAAAAACTTTAAACTGAAATGGTCAGTCATTATAATGAAATGGCATGGTATTAAATAGTGTCTCCATTTGTCAACAGCCTGTAGCAAAGCTATCAACTCCTTTTCATATATAGAAAGACCTTGATGTTTGGGACTTAGTGCTTGGCTAAGGAATGCAATGGGTCTTCTATCTTGCATCAGGACTGCACCCACTCCAGTTCCACAGGCATCAACTTCTACAACAAATGGCTTGTGAAAATAAGGAAGTGCCAGTACAGGAGCAGTTGTCATAGCTCTTTTCAGGCTTAAGAATGCTGCAGTAGCCTCCTCATTCCACTGGAAACTTCCTTTCTTTAGCAGGGAAGTTAGAGGTTTACTAAGGATAGCATATCCTTTGATAAACCTCCTGTAGTACCCAGTTAAACCAAGAAAACCTCTCAACTCCTTTATGTTGGTAGGTTGTGGCCAGTTCACCATTGCTGAGATTTTTGCAAAGTCAGTGCTCACACTATTTCCACTAATAATGTGACCTAAATACTCAATTTGAGGCTGAGCAAAGTCATATTTGGACCTTTTGGCAAACAACTCATGTTGTCTTAAAAATTCCAGTACAATCTGTAAGTGCTGCACATGTTCCTCTAATGATTTACTGTAAATCAGTATATCATCAAAGAAACTAGTCTGAATTTTCTTAAGTAGGCCCCAAAAACTTGATGCATTAGAGATTGAAAGGTTGCAGGTGCATTAGTTAAACCAAAAGGCATCACCTTGAATTGCCACAAACCATGATGTGTCCTAAAAGCTTTTATAAACTCTTCACACCTCATCTTCACCTGGTGGTAACCTGATCTAAGATCAACCTTTGAGAACACTTTGGCACATTCAACTTATCTAGAAGGTCTTCAACCATAGGTATGGGATACTTATTTTTAATAGTGAGTGAGTTTAACCTTTTATAATCAACACAGAGTCTCCAAGATGAATCTTTCTTCTTTACTAACAATGTAGGGGAGGCAAAGATTGATTGACTAGGAATCACAATTTGAGCCTGTAACATATCATGAATCATTTGCTAAATAGCATTTTTCTGATCATAGGAATACCTGTAGGGCCTCAAGTTGAAGGGCTGGGCTCCAGGAACAAAGGGAATACCATGATCACACTCTCTTCGTGGTGGCAAGTTCTTTGGTTTTACAAAAATAACCGGATAAATCTCAAACAAAGCTGATACTATAGCAGGAACTTGATGAGAAAATGACTGACTGTGTTTGGTCTCTACAACAAAGACTTCTGCAGCAAAATTACAAGTCTTTTTCATGAACCATTTATTGACTTTCTCACATTCAGTTGTGAGAACCTTGTAGCTATCATGTTGGCCTTTGATTATTATAAACTTGCCCTCTTTAAGAAAAGAGAAACTGTATGGTTTGGTGTTAAGGATCATAGGTGAAAACATATCTATCCAATCCATGCCCAGTACCAAGTCACAACCTCCCACTTCGAGAATTCTAACATCAAACAAAAAGGTTTCATCCTGCATCATCCAATGGTATTGTGGACAAAAGAATTCACAAAACAGCTCTTGACCATTAGCAACTTTCACTCTCATTGGTAACTACCTGTGGACTAAGGAAACTATGAGTTGAACCACTGTCTATCAAGATGGTTATTGCAATTTTCTTAACATAGCCTAGGATTTTCAAAATGGAAGGTGAATTTGCAGCACCAATTGTTACACAAAGAAATAATTCAGCTTGTTTTTCCTCAACTAATTCTTCTCTAGCCTCCTGAAAGACATTCTCTTCCTGCTGTACTTGAATTTTCCCTTCTTGCACTTCTTCATTACCCAACATAAGGTTCAGGTTCTTAGGCTTGCATTGGTGCCCTAGAAAGTACCTCTCATGACATCTGAAGCATAAGTTCTGCTCTTCTAATGCTTCTATTGTGAGGTTTGGTTTGAAGAGAGCTTGAGGCCTTTGATTTGGGTAAGTGATTCTGAGTGAGGCATTTTGGGGTTGCCTAGGTATTGGTGGAGCAGGTAGAGCAAGTAGTTGTCAGGTGACTGGATAAGTGACTTGAGGATAGGGTCTAGGATTATGTGAAGTGTTTCTTGAAGTGGTTAGTTTGGTTAAGGCGTTAAATGATTCTTCATACAACTTAGCAGTTTCAAAAGCATCTATCAAGGAGGTTGGACTTGCCAAGATCACCAAGGGTTTCAACTCAGGTTTAAGACCACTTACAAAACTAGCTACCAAATGAGATTCATTCAATAGGGAATTAATAATCAACATGTATCCCATTAATTCCTCGAACTTCTCCTGGTAACTATTAATAGTACTGGCCTGAACTAGTTTGTTAATTTCATCAACAATGTTCATAGGTCTCATATTTCCAAATCTTCTACAAATCTCAGAACAAAACATAGTCCACGAGAGCTGATCCCTTTTCCTGGTAACATAACTATCAAACCACACCTCAGCTTTATCTTTCATATGAATCGCGATGTATTTCAACTTTTCGGAGTCTTGGACATTGTAAATCTTAAAAAAATAGTCACATTTTCTCAACCATCCTCTAGGGTTGTTCCCATCGAACTCAAGAAAATTTTAGCCTGCAACATCTGAGTATTTTGAGTGGGTTCGACTACAACAGCATCCTGGATAGGCTTCCAGCAGGTGTTGGTAAAAGAAGGGGTTTGAGGAGGTTGTAGGTGTTCCGAATGCGGGTGCTAAGTAAGGGTTTGAGTAATGAGATGGGGGTTCAGAGGGATACGTAAAACCCCTTCCAACAGGTAACAATGATGAAGAAAAGAGAGGGGTCCGAGTACCTGAAGATTGTCCAACTTTTTGAATCGTTGGAACACCAGCTGCAAGAGATGGGGTATTCTCCACCGACTTCTTGTTAGACCCCAAGCTTTCAAGGATGAGCTCCAGTTTCTGATTTGTTTCTAATTCTAGTCGTCGATTTGTGTCCTGAGTCTCTCGGAGTTGTGAAGAAAATTGGGTTTGCTGGGTTTCAAGTAATTCGAAGCGATTCGTGGTTTCAGCCATGAATGACTGCAGCTGAGCTCGAAGCTCTCCGACTCCGTCTGTTAAATTTCGAAGCTCTGTATTTTGAGACATGGTGGTCGTGTCCACACTCGCCCAGTTGGCTCTGATACCAATGTAACGATAGTGATACTTTGCAAAACTCCAATGCTTAAAATTGAAAGAAACAGGAATTAAGATAAGGGAGAAATGGGGATAGGTAGGGGAAGGAGATAAGGGAAAGGAAATAGGATTTTTCATTTCAGATAAGACCAAAAAATAGTACAGTGTCCTTGCTAAGTACAGCTAAGAATTATCCACAACTAGTGACACCTGGCAAGGACTAAAAAGAAATAATTGAAAATAGATAAGGGACCTGATTGACTCCAAACTAAACTTTAACTTAAACCATTCAGGGCCAAACTGTAATACTAAGAAACTCCCATACTAACTTAACATAACAGCTACGTATACTCATTCTAGCATTAGGTACCACTCGTTACAAACTGTTGTTAATTCACCGAGTTTGTCGGATTCATTTAATGTCAACTTTAGAAATATTTAGAACCCATAAACTCTAAATCCTGGATCGGCTGCTGGACGTTGAGCTGTTGCGACGAACCAATAAGATGTTTTCGAGTTACACGTGTAACTATATAAGATTATGAATGCGCCCTTGTTGAATTGTTTTGCCTAAGGGAGCAGTACATTCATCAGGGATCACTTTTGGTTGATTCGTGTGGCCAGATATACTGCCTTTTGGGGGGGGGGGGGGTTGTATTTGTATCTAATGCAATAATTTTGATTTGTCCTGGAGAATAGCCTGAAACCTTCAGGCTTCAGTTACTAAGCTTATGAATTACATTTACTCAGATCAACTCGGAAGAGTGAGGTCAAGAAAAGAGAAAGGATTTAAACTGAATGGCGGCAATTTACAACCTTTACATCATCAATAAATCAGGAGGGCTTATTTTCTACAAGGTGAAGTTCAGTTTGCCAAATTTTTAAGCTTTTCTTGTTTTGGTTTGTTCGTACCTGTGGTTATAATTTTTTTTGGATATTTACTCAACTATAGTTCCTTCCTGCCCGCACTTATTTGTAGTTACAATGAATGTGTAAAAACTTTAGGATTATGGTTCTACTGGAAGAATGGACACAAATGATAGTTTGAGATTGGCAAGTCTATGGCATTCGAAGCATGCTATCTCTCAGCAGCTGTCCCCAGTTACTGGTTGCTCCGGTATCGCAGTCCTTCAAGCTGATAATTTCGATCTCAATTGCTTCCAATCTCTTACTGGTACTTCTTACCTCCCATCATTTTGATTTATTTTGCAGCAACACTTAAAAAAATACATATATATTTCTGAACTTTTGTTTTGAATTTGTTTTTTCATTGTACATGTTGTGCTTTATGGTGAAAGTGTTTAACTATCGGTGAAGGAGATATGTAGTCATAAATATGCACTCTATAAGCTTGAACGGCACCAACAATTACTTCATTGCAAGGGAATTTAAAAAACTACAAATGGCTTTTAGTTTTTCTGTTGGCCCAAAAGAAAAGTGAGTTAAGTCCTCTAAGTTGGAATTAGCTAATAAGTACTTTAGGCTTAACCTCTGAACTTAATCTGAAAAATGATTGCCTGCTGAAATTGACTTTTCTATGTCAGGAAAAGCTGTTTAAAGTCTTTAAGCAGCAGCATGCATTCATTTTTGTTTTCATTTATACTTCTTCCAATTTAAATCATGGAACCAGGAAAATTTCAACTTGAATATTCTGAAAAGACAGGAGTATGGCCTTGGAGACCAGAGGTGGATGGAATAGTAGAACCTAAACCTTTCTATCAGCCTATAATGGACGGCTAAAAAAAAAAAATGGACGGCTTGATATTCTTGGTAATTCCGGTAATGCTAAGTTTCTTTAGCTCTAAAGCCAAGCAACATGTGAATAGCAGTCCCACTGCAATAAAATGGGCTCTTAAGCGTGTGTTAAGAATTTGTGCTCTATTATGGAAACTGAAGACATTCAAACAATGGTATCATCTATGAAACTGACATCTATAAATATCTCTGGAGAGTGAACCTTTATTCTGTGGTAAGGACTCCGAGAAGACATGAATATTACACATGAAATAATCTCTATAACGATAGATAATATTACTTTAGGATAAGGCAGAATTGATTATAGGCATAATGTCTACTTGTTTAATCAATAACTTGTCTAGAGGTATGTCCACAAAGCTCTTGGATCGGTGGTCTTATGGTTGTTGTTGCTCCCAACGCACACGCAAGTATACGCGGTCGACAAGTAATAAAGTGATAAATCGAATATCGTTCCCACGGGGACTAAGCAGACTAATCCTTAACAAAAAATTCCTCTAAGCTACTCAGGGATCTTTTTCTTTGGTTGTAAGAGTTTTTAAAACTAAATTGCAGTAATTAAAGTGCTAGAAGTGTAGTCAAGCAATGAGAAATACTTTGGTTGTTAACAATATTAAGAGGACGGTCCAGGGTCAGAGCTACGAACATCCAGTTGATGTATCCAATTGATTCCACTTCTTAAATCCCGGGTTACTAACTGACAGAGTAAATGTAACTGTGAAGACCTTTCAGTTATTCACAGTCTATGCAAGCTACTTCAATCCCTATATGTCTATGGGTTAGGCAAGCAAGTATATGTCTATCCTACCCGCAAATTGGTTCCCCGATGCCCGGGTTCACAAACTAGTTCTATTCTTTCTTATTACGTAATTAAATTTCCTCTTTCGAGTTCAATCCAAAAACCATAGATAATGTATAATTATCGAGCTCTAACAATTACACATGTGAAATCAAGAAAGAATAAGTAACCCGTTATGAGATTCGATCAATGGAAATCAATCTTCAACAATCAACTTTCATGTAATACTCTAAACCTAGAACGTAAAGTTTAGCCACACATGTTCATAATCACAAGACAAAGATTTGGTGTAATAATGAAGTAAATGATGTAATAGATGAAAGATTAGGAATAAACCCTTGTTCAATGAATATGTAGCTCTCAATATTGCTCCAAAGTATCAACTCCCTTTCAAAAACTAAGTAAAAGACTATTTATAATGTTTAGAAACACGTAGTAATAAGTTAGACCCAATACTAGACGGAATAGGAAGTGAAAAACCGCACAAGGGGCACTATAACGGGCGCCCCGCGCCTCGTAAAGCGCCCAAACAAGCAGACCCCATCGAATTCCGGGCGCTTTTGGGGCGCCCCACGTGAGGTATAGCACTGGGGCACTGGGCGCTATAACTGGCGCGCCACGTGCCCCAAAGCGCCCAGCCAAATCGCCTTTTTCCTTGGTCCAAAATCGTGCTCGTGTCGTGCCCTCGTGTTCTCAATCCAATCCTCAATCATCCTCCAATCAACTCATGCTCAATTAAGCTCCAAAAAGCTCCAAATGCACTGTGTAACAACCTACACATGCACGACATAAAATCAGTGTAAAACCACATTCACAAACTATAAAACGAGTGCAAAACAAGCTCAAATATGCGGAAACATTAAGGAAACCTTGGCATAAAATGCCAAACATCACCACCCCACACTTGAACCTTTGCTCGCCCTCGACCAAGTCACATCTCACTTCCCCAACCTAGGTAAAACAGATCTGCCTATGACTATGGTTGATACCGACCATTGAACCAATGCACACATGACTACTATGGATCCACAACATGCCAACAAATTATCAAGATCAAAAATATAAGAACAACCACCCCCAAAATAGCTCAAGTGCACAAACTCAACTTAATGCAACCATGCTCCCACAAAATCACACCTATCTACTCAACCAAGAACCATCAAATTCACCTATTTCATTCAAACCACGTGCCCTCACCAATATGAAGCAAAAGAGTGCCCCCAAAAATCACACACAACAATCAATAACATGAATAGAACGGGGGCAATACAAATGAATTCACTCACTCTCATGAAAGTCTCACATGTCACACACAACGTACCATAGGCTTGGCCGTAGTGTAGGACTCCACTAATGTAAGCTCACTCCAATCGGGATTAACTAGGACTTTAGAAAGGTCGTAATGTAGGCTAAGGGGCGAGTAGGATACATATGGTAATAGTGACTACCTCCCTAAGCACTTTAATACATCACATTCAAGTTAAGCATCAATCTCATCAAGCCACCCAACCAACACTTCTACACATACACCTTCTCACAAGTAGCATTTTTCTATTAAGTAAACACTAGCAAGGAATGAATATCTTTTTCTCTATATTTCTTTTTCCACAATTTTTTTCTTTTTCTTTTCTTTTTTGAATTTCATCCATCCTTGCCAATGCTTTTCACTACTTCACAAATTTTACAATAATCCCTCTTCATTAGCTCCACTCAAAAACCTCCCAAAATCCAACCACAACTCCAATCAACTACACAATATCAATAAAGTGCTTAAGGAGTAAGGGCCAAAAGAGTCAATTTAGAACAAATGGGTAGGCTCGGGGTGTGGGTTCCAATAAAAAGGGTCAAAGAAATCACAACAACAATTTTTTTCTTTTCAAGGTATATATGCAAGGGTAGGCAAACAAAAGAAGGCCTTGTATCATCTCCCGACTAGAGCAAACCTAGGATTCCGCTTTGCACACACACGGGGCAAGTTCTAGACATTAATATGCAATATGGAGTAAACAAGAACATGCCTCACACACACATCGCACATGGTCCACACAAAAAGGTTCCATCAACAACTCTCAACTAAGCATCTAGAATGCAACTTGTGGAAATTTAAGCACTCATGCACAAAAGCTCACAATCAAGTCAAGCAAGCGGACTCAAGCATCTCAAGGGGGTCGTTTCATGTTTTTCCTAGGCATGCATTAAATTAAAACCCAAGGACACCACAAATAGCACATGCAATCAAGTTCAAGTCCACCGGTATCAAACAAATCAAAGGCACCTAGAATTCTACCTCTTTCCTTCGTCTAGGGTCATCTACAACTAACTATCCTAATCCTAAAAATAAAAATACTACCCGGTTCAAAGGCCTCCCCGTGGAAAAGAACCGAGGCCATAAGAAAAAACCACGGGGTGGATGACATGTACCACTAATAAAACTAAAAGGAAAATCTTTTTGCGGGGTGGATGACATGTACCACTAATAAAACTAAAAGGAAAATCTTTTTAGAATTTTTTCATTGGTTTTCTAATTATTATTTTTTTTCCATATATTAAAGCAAGAAATAAATCAAAATAAAGTCAAGTGACAAAAGAAAAATCCTATGGTACATGCATCCTAGCCTCAAAAATAGATAAAGGGCAGTACCCCACCCCACACTTAAACTAAGCAATGTCCCAGTGCGACAAAGAAGTAAGTGCAAAAGTAAAAAGTACAAGAAAACTGCGCTGAAATCCGGGTGGTGCGCAGGAGTGTGGACCTAATCCTCCTCCTCATCAGAGCCACCGCCCTCAGCATCAGTCGCCTCAACCTCACTGTCCGGATCGTTAGCAACAATATCTAAATTCGTGTTCTCATCCTCCTCCGGAGACACCTCTCTAGCTCGAGTCCTGCCTAGCAGACCCTTCGAGGTCTCCAGTAGAGGGACAGCGCGATCAATAGCAGCAAAATCTACGCCCGACCGCCGGGCCATCTCCTCCATCATCAAATACTGACGCGCAGTCAAGTTGGCGTCTGCCTCCCGCCACTCATCTACCGTCAGTTTCACCGACGCAGTAGTGGTCACACCCTTGACCGAAGCAATGTCAAAAGGCTTTCCTATGTCAGGGACAATGCGATCCCCAATCTCATCTACGGGGACGCCAGAGTGCTCCAAGTAGCAGGTCAAGATGTTCCCAAAGTATAAGCGACTACATGAATCAGACTTCCGTTGCTCTCTCATCACGCGCAACATGTAGTAGCCTATGTTCACTGGCCTCCCAGACATAAAGAAGTACACCATGCACGCCCGAGTCTTGGTGACCTCGGAATAACGGGAAGAAGGTAGTATACGTGCATTGATAAACCGCATCCACACACGGGCCGGTTTAAGAAACTGCGAGATGTACATGAACTTGTGTCTTCCGGTGGCAGTGCGCTCCCACTTATGGGTGGAGCCCTCGCCACATAATGTGTCCCGCAGAGCCTTATAGTCAGGCTTTTTGATGTACTCACTCAAATCATCAGTCGGGGTCCTCGACCCCCAAAAAGGCATTCAATGCCGTAGGATCTAACTTCACTTTCACTCCCCGCACTGTCACCACATCATCCTCCTTCCATGCTTCCTCGGGCTTCCATTTGGCATACAATTCTTGTACCATATCCAAGTTGGCGTGCCCCGGACTCTCAAACACCGAGTCCCATTTTAGAGCAATGATCGCCTCGGCCACACTTCTAAATTTTTGCATCACCCGTCTTTTATCAATGGCTTGCTCGGGTATGTACCCCGCAAGCCGCACACTCTTATACCATGTTTGACATTCACCTCTTTTAACAAAAAGGATGCCATAACGGGTCTTTCCTCCGGGACGTGGTATCGGCACTGCGTCCTTAGGAATCTTAGCCTTGCCTTTAGCCTTTGGTTTGGCCTTGGGCTTGGTCGGTGCCTTGCCCTTTTGCTTTGTGGTGGAAGGCCCGGCTTGAAGTGGTCTCCTCAAGCCCGCAGCGGAGGAAGAGCGCTTGCTTGGCAAAGGAGTGGTCACCATGGTACCTTTACAACAATGGAAAATCAATGTGAGATGGATAGACAGGCACCAAAACTATACAATGCAAGCTCAATTGGGGGGGTACCACCCCACACTTATCACACATTCTATGTGTCAAGCACTCAACTCAATGGCACGAGCAACCCCACACTTAAGCAAAACTAGCTTCGGGCAAAGTATGCCACGTTTTTGAATTTTCAAGATTAAGCTACTGTGGGTGCCTCATGATCAATTCTTATGTGTGTGCAACACCTAATGTCCATTAGAAGCCTAAGGAATGCATTGCTACTCAAGAATTCACAATGTTATTGAATTTTTGTCATTGAGGCTTTTTCACAAACACTTGGTGTGCACACTTTGAAATTATCAATTTTAATGAGTTTTGGAATGTGCCAACCCTCCCAAATTGTTGGGAGATCTCTTTTTACAAGTCACAAGTCATCTATCTAGCACCATTAGCAATTTAAGCACAACAAGCATGAATTTTATGAGTAAACTTGTAACTAGCTAAGAAATCACCCATGAACAAGAATAAGTGCAACTTACATGTTAATGAAGAGAAGAAGGGAAGAATTGACTTACTTGAATGTGTTAGAGTGGATTGCACAAGATTTGGAATGATTCCAAGTGTTAGAGGTGAATTAGTGAGTGATTAGAGAGTAATTGGAGTGAAAATAGTGAAGAATTAGGTGTTAGGATCGGGTATAAGGGGATGGGGGAAACCGGGTCGCGGGTCAAAACCCGTTTGACCCGAAAAATTACAAAAATTACAACAGGCGCGTTAGGCCTCGCGGCGCGGGCCCAACGTGGTAGGATTTCCCATGGTTCTGCTTGCCTTAGCGCGGTGGGGGGGCGCGGGGCGCTTCCCAACGCGCCAGGCCTCTTTTCTTCAGCTTTTATTTGGTGCTTTGGGAGGCGCGGGGCACTCCCGAACGCGCCCGAGCACGTTTTTTCGCACCGATTTTCGATACCAAGTGTAAACCCAAGCGTGGGACATGTCTCGAGATGTCTCGTACCCCTCAATGCATTAATTTCACCTTGTTTAGCTCACCCGATTCCTACAAAAACGACACACAAAAACAACAAACTATGTGACACTATAAAACAAAATATACTAACTATTACAAGTACAAACTCGGCTTGCCTCCCGAGAAGCGCCTTATTTAACGTCGTGGCACGACGAGTATGGATCAAGGGTCCCTCAAAGTGATTGAAGTGCGGTGATTCACCGCACCTCCCCAATAACGTTTCACCCGTTGACCATTAACCAAAAATGTGTTCTCAGAATCCGGGGCTCTCAATTCAACCGCTCCATGTGCGGTAACACGAACAACTTCAAAAGGCCCCGACCATATCGACTTCAACTTGCCCGGAAATAATTTCAACCTCGAGTTGAACAACAATACAAGCTGCCCGGGCTCAAAAGAACGACGCTCAATGTGCTTATCATGCCATTTCTTTGTCTGTTCCTTGTATAGTTTCGCATTTTCATACGCATGGAAACGGAACTCTTCAAGTTCATGCAATTGGAGCATCCTCTTCTCACCCGCTAAAGCCATATCAAGGTTGAGCTTTTGAATTGCCCAATACGCCTTATGCTCTAATTCAACCGGCAAGTGACAGGCCTTACCATAAACAAGCCTATATGGAGAGGTTCCAATAGGTGTTTTGAATGCGGTTCGATAGGCCCAGAGAGCATCATCTAACTTCATAGCCCAATCCTTCCTCGAGGCATTCACCGTCTTCTCAAGGATTTGCTTGATCTCTCTATTAGACACTTCCACTTGGCCACTAGTTTGGGGATGATAAGCAGTAGCCACCTTGTGGCGAACCCCATACTTAGCCAACAATTTATTGAACAACCGGTTACAAAAGTGCGTACCTTCATCACTGATTATAGCCCGCGGTGTCCCAAAACGAGTGAAAATATTCTTCTTCACAAATTTCACCACCACACTCGCATCATTTGTTGGAAGTGCAATAGCCTCCACCCATTTAGACACATAATCAACTGCTACTAGGATATATTTATGGCCCATAGAAGGTGGGAATGGACCCATAAAATCAATACCCCAACAATCAAACAGCTCAATCTCCAAAATATTGTTCAAAGGCATCTCGTGACGCCTAGTAATAGTCCCCGTTCTTTGGCAACGATCATATTGCTTCACTAATACGTGAGCATCTTCAAATAAAGTAGGCCAAAAGAAACCAGATTGGAGTACCTTTGCAGCTGTTCGATCTCCACCAAGGTGACCACCATAATGAGAGGAATGGCAGCTCTGTAGAATCGGCTCTACTTCTTCCCTTGGAATGCATCTCCTAGCTAGTTGATCAACTCCTATCTTGTACAAATAGGGCTCATCCCACACATAAAATCTACTCTCATGAAGGAGTTTACACTTCTGCTCAGCAGTTGCCCCAGGGGGATACACATTACTCACAAGTAAATTTACCATGTCAGCATACCATGGCACCTCAGCTGCATCAAGAGCAAAAAGTTGCTCATCAGGAAATACCTCTTTAATCTCGGGCCCTTCATCTACATGATCTCTATTCTCCAGCCTTGACAAATGATTAGCAACTTGATTCTCAGTCCCCTTGCGGTCTCGAATTTCAACATCAAACTCTTGCAATAGGAGAACCCATCTAATGAGTCTAGGCTTGGAGTCATTCTTTTCAAACAAATACCGGATTGCGGCATGATCAGTGTAGACAACAACATGAGTGCCAACCAAATAAGATCTGAACTTATCAAAAGCATAAACTACGGCTAGCAACTCCTTCTCAGTGGTGGTGTAATTGGTCTGGACTGCATCAAGCGTCTTGCTTGCATAATAGATGGAGTGAAAGATTCTTCCAATTCTTTGGCCTAGAACAGCCCCAATAGCATTATCACTCGCATCACACATCAATTCAAACGGTAAAGACCAGTCAGGAGCAATGATGATTGGTGCGGTCACCAACCTTTTCTTCAACTCTTCAAATGCCTTGAGACAAGCATCATTAAACACGAATTTCACATCCTTCTCCAACAATTTGCACAAGGGAGTAGAAATTTTGGAGAAGTCCTTTATGAAACGTCTATAGAACCTTGCATGTTCCAAGAAACTACGCACCCCCTTAACAGAGATAGGTGGTGGTAATTTCTCAATAGCCTCAATCTTTGCTTTATCAACCTCAATCCCTTGCTTCGACACCTTGTGCCCAAGTACTATGCCCTCTTGAACCATAAAGTGACATTTTTCCTAATTCAGCACAAGATTTGTTTCTTCACAACGGCTCAGCACAGCATCAAGATTTCTCAAATAGTCATCAAAAGAGTCACCAACCACTGAAAAATCATCCATAAATACCTCCACAAATTTTTCCACCATGTCAGTGAAAATAGCCATCATGCACCGCTGAAAAAGTCCCCGGGGCATTACACAACCCAAATAGCATCCTCCTAAATGCATAGGTGCCATATGGACAAGTAAAGTAGTCTTCTCTCGGTCTTCAGGGGCTATCACAATTTGATTGTAGCCCGAATACCCATCCAAGAAACAATAATATTCATGCCCTGCAAGTCTATCCAGCATCTGATCAATAAAGGGAAGTGGGAAGTGATCCTTCCTGGTGGCTTTGTTCAGCTTCCTATAGTCAATGCAAATTCGCCACCCTGTAACAGTTCTTGTAGGAATCAACTCATTGTGCTCATTCTTCACAACTGTCATGCCCCCCTTCTTAGGAACACATTGCACTGGACTCACCCACTTGCTGTCAGAGATAGGAAAAATAATGCCAGCATCCAGCCACTTGATAACTTCTTTCTTCACCACCTCCTTCATAATTGGATTTAGCCTCCTCTGCTGCTCTATGGATGGTTTATGATCTTCCTCCAAGAGAATTTTGTGCATGCAGAAAGAAGGACTAATCCCTCTAATATCAGCAATAGTCCAGCCAATAGCTCTTTTGCGCTCTCGCAATACCCGCAACACCTTCTCAACCTGCACATCAGACAACAAAGAAGAAAGGATCACAGATAAAGTATTACCTTCACCAAAATAAGCATAACGCAAATGCTCGGGTAAAGGTTTGAGCTCAAGATTAGGAGCTTTCTCAATAGACGGTTTAGCAGGAGTTAAGGTCAACGGTCTATCAAGCTTCTCAAATTTCTTCCACCCTGGGATGAATCTACTCTGCATATTAAGAACCTCCAAATACTCCTCAATATCATCATCCTTCAGGATATCATCATCATCACATAAGAGTGCCCGTTCTAAAGAATCAACGTTAGAAGCCAAAAATGACCTCTCATCAGCAGTCAACTCATCATCTACCACTTTTACCATGGACAACTCTTCATAATGAGAAGGAAGCTGGGTAGCTCTAAACACATTAAACACAGCTTCTTCCCCATTTACCTTCATAATCATCTTTCCAGCTCTGACTCTAATAACAGCATCAGCAGTAGCAAAAAATCCTCTTCCCAAGATGAGAGGAACCTCAGGGTCAGCTTCATAATCAAGAATAATAAAATCAACGGGTAGTATAAACTGACCCACTTGTACAAGCACATCCTCAATAATCCCCTCGGGGCATGTCAAAGATCTATCAGCCAGCTACAGAGTCACAGTAGTGGGTCGAGGTTCACCCAGGCCTAGCTTCCTGAAAACTGAAGAAGGCATTAAATTCACACTAGCACCCAAATCACATAAAGTACGACCAACCTCATGTTCCCCAATTTTCAAGGGGATGGTAAAACTGCCCGGGTCCTTCAATTTCTGAGGAAGCTTGCTTCTAACTCTGGAACTACACTCCTCAGTGAGTGCAACTGTCTCAAACTCAGTCAGTCTCCTCTTGTTAGCAACAATATCCTTGATGTATTTAGCATATTTGGGAACATCCCGCAAAAGCTCCACCAAAGGAATATTTACCTGAATCTGACTCAATATCTGCAAGAATTTCTTGCATGCTGCATCAACTTTCTGCTTCTGAAGCCTCTGAGGGAAAGGTGGTGGTGGTCTCACAATAGCAGACTCGGGCTGCTTTGCTATTACTGTCTCTGCTTCTTTCTCCACTTCCCTATCAACATTTGGCTCTAACTCACCAACAGGCTTCCTTTCCTTTGGAGGCGCTTCTTCTAAAGCTCTTCCATTCCTCAAAGTAACTGCTTGCACAAATTCTTTAGGATTCTTCTCTGTATCACTCGGTAAAGCACCCCGAGGTCTATTATTTTACGCTCCAGCAAGCTGCCCCAATTGTCTCTCAAGATCTTTCTGCGCACTGCTCAAATCTTTAATTGTTTGTGCCTGAGATGCTGAATCATCCATGAGCTTTTGCTGCCCTGCAAGAAGTTTTCTAAGCATATCCTCCATTGCATTAGACTGTTGTGGCTGAGCCTGTGACTGTGACCCCTGCTGTGGTGCATTGCTTTGATTGTTTTGGGGTCTCTCATTACCCTGAAACTGCTCACGGGTATCCCTCCAGGAAAAATTTGGATGATTACGCCAACCCGTGTTATAGCTGTTACCATACTGATTGCAATTCTGACCCTGTGACCTGTTCTGATTACCCACATAATATACTGACTCTGGGTTAGATGGACAAACCTCAGTACTATGATCCTCACCACACACCTCACAAAAAGTCTGAATTTGTTGCACTGGAGCTAATGGTGGTTTTGCTTGGAGAGTCAGCTTGCTGATTTGATTAAAAATAGCATCCATCTTCGCTCGCAGCTCTAAAATTGCATCCAATTGAAGTATCCCAGCAGCTTTCTGCGTATTAGCCCTGCTAACACCCTCAAATTGTGTCGTAGCTCTGCCATCACCCTGCCAATCAGGATTGCTCTGCGAAAACTTATCAAGTAATTCATAAATCTGATCAAAATTTAAAGCCAGCACTTGGCCTCCAGCAGCAGCATCAACCACAATCCTAGTGTGTTGGTTCAACCCCTAAACAAAGGTGTGTGCAATAACCTCATTAGATTAGTTGTGGTGTGGACAATCTCTCAATAGCGCTTTGAATCTCTCACAGGCTGCATACAATGATTCTCCTTCTAACTGCCTGAAGGACATAATCTCGCTCCTCAGCCGCGCTGTCTTGGCAGACGGATAAAACTTAGCCAAGAATTTCTTAGCCAAATCCTCCCAAGTAGTGATAGACCCAGGCTTCTCAGCCTTTAACCACTTCCTTACTGCCCCAATCAATGAAAATGGGAACAAAGTCATACGCACATAATCAGTAGGTATACCCGATGGTGTATAAGTATCACTGATCTCCAGAAAGTTCTGAATGTGTTGCTGCGGATCCTCATGTAGTAATCCAGCATATTGCCCCGTCACATGTAGCAACTGAATCATGCCGGGCTTGATCTCAAAGTGCCCGGTAATAGCGGGCTTCACAATACTTGACGCTACTCCTCCCAGGCTAGGAAGAGCAACATCTCGCACTGCTACTGCTTGTTCTTCAGCCATTTCAACAGGTAGAGAGGCAAGTACGATTGCTAGTGCTTCTCGATCTCTCGCTTCTCTTTTCGCCCTTCTCAAGGTTCTTTCAGTCTCGGGATCAAAAGGTGCGAGTGATTCGTCCTTTTTATTCCTTTGCATTCAAAACCTATTGCCTGAAACAGCACAAGAAACTCAACAAAAAAAATTAAACCTGAACAGAAATTAAGTAATCGTTCAAAAAGAAAATAGTCCATAATTACTCCCCGGCAACGGCGCCAAAAACTTGTTGCTCCCAACGTACACGCAAGTATACGCGGTCGACAAGTAATAAAGTGATAAATCGAATATCGTTCCCACGAGTACTAAGCAGACTAATACTTAACAAACAATTCCTACAAGCTACTCAGGGATCTTTTTCTTTGGTTGTAAGAGTTTTTAAAACTAAATTGCAGTAATTAAAGTGCTAGAAGTGTAGTCAAGCAATGAGAAATACTTTGGTTGTTAACAATATTAAGAGGACGGTCCAGGGTCAGAGCTACGAACAATCCAGTTGATGTATCCAATTGATTCCACTTCTTAAATCTCGGGTTACTAACTGACAGAGTAAATGTAACTGTGAAAACCTTTTAGTTCTTCACAGTCTATGCAAGCTACTTCAATCCCTATATGTCTATGTGTTAAATCACATGCACGCATTAACGATTCATGTAATGAGTTAAATTAGGCAAGCAAGTATATGTCTATCCTACCCGCAAATTGGTTCCCCGATGCCCGGGTTCACAAACTAGTTCTTTTTTTTCTTATTACGTAATTAAATTTCCTCTTTCGAGTTCAATCCAAAAACCATAGATAATGTATAATTATCGAGCTCTAACAATTACACATGTGAAATCAAGAAAGAATAAGTAACCCGTTATGGGATTAGATCAATGGGAATCAATCTTCAACAATCAACTTTCATGTAATACTCTAACCCTAGAACGTAAAGTTTAGCCACACATATTCATAATCACAAGACAAAGATTTGGTGTAATAATGAAGTAAATGATGTAATAGATGAAAGATTAGGAATAAACCCTTGTTCAATGAATATGTAGCTCTCAATATTGCTCCAAAGTATCAACTCCCTTTCAAAAACTAAGTAAAAGACTATTTATAATGTTTACAAACACCTAGTAATAAGTTAGACCCAATACTAGACGGAATAGGAAATGAAAAACCGCACAAGGGGCGCTATAACGGGCGCCCCGCGCCTCGTAAAGCGCCCAAACAAGCAGACCCCGTCGAATTCTGGGCGCTTTTGGGGCGCCCCACGTGAGGTATAGCGCTGGGGCACTGGGCGCTATAACTGGCGCGCCACGTGCCCAAAGCGCCCAGCCAAATCGCCTTCTTCCTTGGTCCAAAATCGTGCTCGTGTCGTGCCCTCGTGTGCTCAATCCAATCCTCAATCATCCTCCAATCAACTCATGCTCAATCAAGCTCGAAAAAGCTCCAAATGCACTGCGTAACAACCTACACACACACGACATAAAATCAGTGTAAAACCACATTCACAAACTATAAAACGAGTGCAAAACAAGCTCAAATATGCGGAAACATTAAGGAAACCTTGGCATAAAATGCCAAACATCAGTTGTTCCTTCATGTAAAGAGGGAGAAAAAGGAAAGAGATAAAAAAGGGAATAATGACTCTGCCTTGTAAAAGAAAAGGAAGTAACAATGTAAAGCTTGCATAACATATCACTTGTGCAGCCTCTACTGTCTCACAGTCTCCTCTCCAACCATGCACTTCCTCTAAACCAATAGCCCGACAATAGTCAGGGGCAAAGCTAGAGTGGCAAAAGGAGGTCCGGTCGAACCCGGTAGTTTTGGTCAAACCCGGTATTTGTCTTAGAAAATTCAATTAATATGAACAAAGTATTAATTTACGACCTTGTAACTTACAAGGACTAGAACCCTTAACCCATTAGCTTCAAATCCTAGCTCCGAATCCTAGCTAGCTCCGCATCTGCAAAGAGTACTATATTTTTAACAGTCACTCCCCTGAAAAACACTCAAATAAAGGAGTAAAATTTGTTGGATCTCAACGTCACTAATAAATCACCTACGATAGAATGATATTCTTCTTGGATTTATCTGCTTAGACTTTTAGGTTTTTATAAATTAGTTTGTCCCTTGGATGATGATATGTTGAAAAAAAATTCAGCTAGACATCTTTGTATATGGCAACAAAATTGGAAAATAGTCATCAAAATGCACATTAAAGTGATAATGCAGTGGAAATGGTGGAAGATTGTGCGGACAGCCTGTTTGTTAGATATTTAACATACTGGTTCCAATGTATTTGTGCTCGAGTCAAAGTAATACCTACGTCATTGAGTCGAGACTCAAGTCACATTTAACTTGACTTGATGATTCAGTTTTCTTCTTTTTCTTTTGATCAATATATCTAACCAGTTAAAGAATTGGACATTTTAATTGCAGGGACAAATTTTTTTGTGGTTAGTGAACCTGGAACTTTGCACATGGAGTCTCTCTTGAAGTATGTTTATGAATTATACACTGATTATGTCTTGAAGAATCCCTTCTATGAAATGGAAATGCCAATCCGGTGTGTGAACTGTTATGACATAAATTTAGCACAAGCAGTTCAGAAAGATCGGGTGGCCTTATTGGGGAGATAACTTCTGAAGCTCATTGTATATAATTCTAAAAATTTTACCGGACAGGTTCCATTAAGACATGTACAATGTGTGTTTCTTAATTGTTGGAATAAATGGTCTTGTTAGATACATGGGAAATCACGGTGATGATTATCTAATACACGTCCTTTGATATATTTTGAGCAGAATAACTTCCAATTCAGATTTGTTGTACAAGACAGATGACTCACTTGTGCTCTCTACTGTTGTTGAGTTACATGTTCAGAGGAGAAAATTTGGCCAACTTGGTTTTAAGGTATTACAAGTACCTGAGTATATAGGTATTTTTTACACTGTTGAGTGCATATACAACATTAACTCTTGGGAAATTTTGTACAGTTGTAGCAGACATATTGGAGTCTATGTTCAAAAAGGGGGTACGGCACGTAGGTTTAGGAATTTAAATTTTCTTTTATCTTTTGCTTTTTACAACTCTCTCCACAATTGATCATTTAAAATGCATTTAAATGTATAGATGTGGAAACGTTTGGAATGATCTTTTCTTAGTTTCTTGAATGATCAAGTGCTATTAATCCATAAACACTAATAGTATTTGGCCTTTACCAGTATACAAATATTTGAAAATGAGACACTTTATCATTGTTTTATTAGAAAAGTAACTTACATAAGCTAATACGAAGGCACCCTGTTAAATTTCCACATAAGACTATTATCTTTCTTTAAAAAAAAAAATGACAAGAAAGTTCAACATAGAATTCGTAATAACTTAAATGAACACCGAAAGCAGCTGTTTGTTCCTTTTTAATCGGTTTACAAATGTTTTTATATTTTCGTTTTAACAGATCATTAAGGAGTCATTTGGTAGGCTGTATAGGATTACTAATCAGTATAGAATCTTGCATTATATCTTATACAGCAAATCCAGTATAACTTAATATCCCTATAAGATGGAATAAATAATACATAGTTTTATTATACATTAATTAAAATTCAAAAGGACATAAATACCCCCTCGATTTAACCCAATTTCAAATACAATCAAAAGGGAGAATCTCAATTCTTCTTTCTGCTTCTCTAGAACCGTCAAACCACAGCGACACAACATCAAATATGTAACCTTCAAAGCACAATGTGTTAGATTTCAGAGATGAGCATGGCACCAGATTGTATTGTTAGGGTTCTTTGTGTGTTTGAGAGCAAACATGAAAAAGAAGGTTTTAGAAATGTGGAAAATATCTTCACTAACTTCATTGAGACGTATCCAAATATATATATATACAGTATCGACGACCCGGATCCTCTAAATTATGGGTCAAATATATAAAAACAATGTCTATCTACTTGGACTAAAGTCCACTACAAAAATAAATAAATAAATGACATTTGGGCCACGTGTCATGACTTCTTCTTTGGCCGAGACCCGGATGTGTCTATAATCTCAACACCCTCCCCCCCCCCTCCAAGTTGGAGGGGGATAACACCTGCAACTTGTGCAAATTATCACGATAGTGAAGACCTGGCAGTGTCTTGGCAAGAAAATCAACCAGCTGTTGGCAGTAGAAACATGAAGGAGTGAAATCAAACCATCAAGAAGCATGGTGCTAACAAAATGACAATCGATCTCGATGTGTTTGGTACACTCATGGAAGACGGGGTTCTTTGCAATGTAAATTGCGGATTGGCTATCAGAATAAACGGGAACAAGGAGCTTATGAGAACACCAAGATCACCAAAAGGACAAGCCAGCCATGTCAACTCAGCAACAACCTTACTCAAAGCTCGATACTCTGCCTCAGCCGAGGACAAAGATATCATTGGTTGCTGCTTCGATTTTCAGCTCGCCAAACAGTTGCCTAAGAACACATAAAAACCAATCATCGAGCGTCGGGTGTCTGGACAACCACCCCAGTCACTATCAGAGAGAGCCTGCATGGTGAAATCAGGAGAATTGGAGTAAAATAATCCATGTTCCATGGTACCATAAAGGCACTTTAGTGTTCTGAGAGCAGCAGACCTGTGAGGAAGCTGAGGAGCCTGCATAAATTAGCTCAAATGCTGAACAACATAGGAGATATCCGGCCTAGTTTGGGTAAGGAAGAGCAATTTACCAATCAAACTCCTATACTTGTCAGGTTGAGGCAGCAAATCCCCTTCAGAAGCATGAAGCTTCACATTGAGCTCAAGGGGACTAACTACTCGTGACATATCAAGATAATGGTAATCATGAAGCAAATCATATACAAATTTCCTCTGATTAAGGAGGATGCCAGTAGGAAAAGAAGTAACTTCAATCCCCAAGAAATAGTGTAGATAACCCAAGTCGTTAATCTTGAATTGAAGATCCAGGAAGGCCTTAAGACTAACAATTTCGTGCAGATCATCACTTGTCAAGATAATGTCATCCACGTAGATAACTACAATAACAATGGAAGCATCAGTCCTTTTAGTAAATAATGTATAATCATTAAGGGAGTGCGTGTAACCTCTAGAGCACAAGGCAGTGGACAACTTGGCATACCATTACCTTAAAGCTTTCCCTAAACCATATAAGGACTTCTGCAATTGGCACACCAAAGTAGCACCAGTGGAAGGACCAGAAACTACTAAACCAAAGGGTGGTTTCATGTAAACCTTTTCATCTAGATCCCCATGAAGAAATGCTTTGTTTACATCTAATTGAAAAAGTGACCAGTTTTTCTTGACAGCAACAGAAAATAAGACATCTGATAGTAGTAAGCTTGAAAACAGAAGAAAAGGTCTCATGAAAATCAACCCCTTCTACCTGAGTATCCCTTCTAATAACCAGTCTAGCTTTGTATCTTTCTACACTACTATCAGCCTTACACTTAATCTTTTATACCCATTTACAACCAATAGGTTTCTTCCCTTTGGGTAAGGGTATAATTTTCAAAGTATTATTAGCAATCAGGGCTTCAAATTTTTTCCTCATTGTATCTTGCCATGCTGGATGTATGACTGACTTAGCATAACTAGATGGCTCAGTTTCTGCATGTTGAGAAATAGAATGCATGGAAAAAGAAGTAGGAAGGTAGTATTGATAGTCCTGAAGATAGGATGGGGGTCTGTGAGTTCTACTAGGTCTAGTAGGAGGCTCGTCAGTAACTGAAATAATGGGCAAGTCTGGGTTAAAAACAGTAAGAGAAGGAGGTGAGGCAGGTGAGGAATCAGAGAATGAAGAAGGTGATGTTAGGGAATTACGAATAGGAGAGAGAGACTGAACATCAGGAGATTGAGTGTGAACATTAAGACTAGGTGGATCAGGAAAGGAAACAGGATGCTGAACATTAGGACTAGGTGGACTAGATGGAGAATTAGGTGAAGTCGAATGAAGGAAAGGGAATATATGTTCATGAAACTTCATATTCTAGAAACCAGGGTATTCTTGGTGACCAAATTATATAATTTGTATCCTTTCTGAGCTAAAAGATATCCAACAAAGACACATGGAACAACTTTAGGTTTGATCTTTGTCCCTTTGGGAATGGGAACAGTGACATAGTATAAACAACCAAAGGCCCTAAAGTGTGAATAAGTGGGTGATTTTCCATAAAGCATTTCAAAAGGGGTCTTATTAACTAAAACATGAGAAAGAAGTCTGTTCAATAAGTATGTGGCTGTTAGAAGACAATCTTCTCAAAATATCAAAGGCATATGTGATTAAAAAGTAATGCCCTAGACAATTCAAGCAAGGTTCTATGTTTTCTTTTACCCACCTCATTTTGTTGTGGGGTGTGATGACAAGAGGTTTAGTGGATAATGCCATTGTTAGAGAAGAAGGAAACTGCCAAGGCACTACCTCCAATTCCTAAGGCATTGTCACTTCTAATAACTTGAATATTGGTGGAGAATTGAGGTTTTACCATTGCCACAAATGCCTTGATTAAACTGAAAGTATTGCTTTTGGAGCCCATTAAATGAGTCCAAGTAGCCCTAGAATAATCATCAACAATTGTCAAGAAGTATTTAGAACCTGAATAGGTGGGAGTGTGGTAAGGTCCCCAAGTATGTACATGGATTAACTGGAATGGTTTTTCTACTATGACTACTGCTATCAGGAAATGGAAGTCTTGTTTGCCTAGCCATAGGACACACATGATAAGGGAAAGATTGCTTGGATGAAATAGATGCAGATATTTCAGGAATATGTCTCATTTTAATGAAAGAAACATGAGCAAGTCTAAAATGCCACAGAATATCCATTTTATTGACATCTTCTTTATTACAACCACTTCCTTGTTCAGCAGGTATGGTATTAACAAAGAAAGAAGGAGCGGACATAGAAACAGAAGTAGGAATACAAGCAGGTGATATATCATTTGGAACTGAGGCTTCCCTCTGCCACACAAGCTTGTACAGTCCATTTTCCACTTTACCAAGCTCTAGAGGCTTCTTCAGAGAAGGGCCCTGCAGTGTACAGTTGTGCTTAGTAAATTGGACTGAACAATGCAATTGTTTCACCAGCTTGTGTACAGAAAGAAGATTGTCTTGGAAAGAGGGAATGTACATAATATTGTGAAGAGTGATATCAGGACTCAAGTTAAAAGATCCAGTAGATGTGACTCTAACTTTGTATCCATTTGGAAGAGAAACAAGAAGTGGAACAGTTAATGGAGTGATGTTAAAAAGAATATCTCTATTAGATGTCATGTGGTCAGGTGCACCAGAATCAAGTATCCAAGTTATATGAGATGAATGACTCAACATGCAATGACTTGTACCAGAAATAGAATTACTAAGCAACATAATACCAGCAAAGTTTGCAGAGGCCACCAAGCTAGCTTGATCTGAATCAGGGAGTTGAGAGTATTGCAGAAGATTGACTAATTGTTGGTACTGTTGCTTTTTCAAACTGATTAATTGTTCGTACTGTTGCTTTTTCAAACCAGGCACCACAGACTCTTGATTATTTGGCTCATAACCAAGGGAGCAAGGCTGCTCTTCTCCAGGAAAACTGCTGTCTGTAATAGCATTTGTAGCTAATCTCTTTCTTCTATTGTTCTTGTAGTTTGGATTCTGAGAATTGGAGTTGGAATTATGATTATAGTTAGAATTGCTGAGAAGTTTTCGACAGTTCTCAATCAGGTGTCCATTCTTCTTATAATATCTACAAAATTCCCCTATCTTTGACTGATCAAAATTGATTCTTTGATTATATTGTCTGGAGTTGTAATTCTTGCTGCTTGAGCTTGAGGTAGATCTATTGTTTGGATAAGAATTACCAGCATTTTGAGAATTATACCTCCTATATACAGTGTTGTTCACATTAAAGGATGTTGAGTCAGGAATGACTTGTGGATTAAAATGAATATGTCTTTGAGATTCATCATGCAGCAAAATGCTATATGCACTATCAAGAGATGGAAGAGGCTTCATCATTAACATGTTGCTCCTCACAGTCACATACATCTCGTTTAGTCCCATAAGGAGCTGATACACCTTATCCTCCTCTAATTCCTTCTGTATTTCTGTCTTAGCAGCACAACTACACTTATTTCTTCTGCTCTCACGCATAACCCCCCAACTCATCCCAAAATCTCTTCAACTTATTTAAATAAGATGTTATATCTAAGGAACCTTGCTGGGTAGATGCGAGCTCCTTCTTGATTTCAAATATTGTTGTCCCATTCACAATGCAATACCTATTTTCTAGTTGTTTCCAAATACTTGCTGCAGTCTCATAATATTTCACATTATTAGCTATTTCTGCTGATAAGAAACTAGTCAGCTATGTGTTGACACCCAATTTTGTCCCTCCTATTCGTATAATTGGCCGTAATTTAACTTAAAGGTGCAATTTAACTGTTTGAATGAAATTTACATTAGAAGGCGTGTATTTACGTGTTATATCCTATTTATACCTTATATATTTTAATTGTGATTATATTATGTAATTTGCATCAGTTAGGCTATCTACGAAACTATAGTTATTTGTGTTATTTACTGCATAAATAAAATTTCATAATTATTTGTGACTATTTATACGTTGTTAACTTAAGTTGACTCCAATTATTTTATGTGTGCATATTTATCTTCTTTTGTATATAATTTATGTATATTTTATTATAATCTTTTATCTTGCACCTTTAAATTAAATAGCGGCCTAATTAAAATGTCCGTGCAAAATTTCATACCGTTCATATTCATTTCATAATATTGACATATTAATTTGAATTCAATATTTTCTTTGCACATGGACAAAGGTTCGACCGGATACATTCAATTGGTACCATAAGCTTTTTCTTTCTTCCCATATATTTTAAATGAATTGATTTTTCAATCTCTTCCAAAATTTGCTATATCATTTATTCATTTATTTATTTATTTACCTTATTTCTTTTAAATTAGCTTTACTTTGAACCCAGACATATTTCTTAACCATATACATTCCCTTTTACCTATTTTCTTTCACAATTTTACATTTTTATAAATCTCCTAAAAATCATATCCCCTCAATTCCTCCTCCAGATCCCCATCCAATCTCCCTAATTATGATATATCTTTCCCATTATCAGTGCTTCTTCCCGTTGAGAAAATCCTATTTGAAGGACACCATTATACACAATACGGGAGGATCATCCTCTCTCATCTATTTCTCTACAATAATACACAATACCAATTTCCTCTTCATTTTTTCTCCTCAATAAGCATTCACACACACACCACAAACACAAAATCAAAACAGGGGATAACGGGGTAGGGGAGTGGCATTAGTAGCGGTGGGAGATATACACCAACGGTACACCACCGGAGGGGAAAAGAAACAACCACCACCACCAGAAAATCCCATCACCGGTAGTCGTTTCTCTATTTCTTGTCGCCGAATCAGAAATTGAAAAGGGTCGGGGTGGCAGTAACGCCACCAAAGAAAACTGGTTGGGCTGTTGCTCCTCCGCCCTGTGCGACTGCTATTGCATACATATCGACGGCTCCACGCCTGAAAATTGGGTTTCTTGTTACCCGTTTGCGCTGCAAATTTCTTGTTTGACCCATTTAGCTACTGAATCGAGAAATGTTACAGCTTCTACTAGCCGTGTTTCTCACCGGAACTTGACTGGTTTATTTGATTTATGGGAATCACAATCGACTTTGTTATCAATTCTGGCGTTGACTA
This sequence comes from Petunia secreta, assembly GCA_029990175.1. NCBI lineage: Eukaryota > Viridiplantae > Streptophyta > Magnoliopsida > Solanales > Solanaceae > Petunia > Petunia secreta. The sequence continues at coordinate 61,765,120 of JARKIP010000035.1, read as the reverse complement.
GTTGATTTATCTGAGGCACTAATGTTTTGTTCATTACGTAGTACTATTCTTTTTCTGTTGAATTATATTTTGCAGGCCCTCTTTTGACATCGTTTGTGCTCTGTTTGGATAGTCCCACTATGAGTTGCTCTGAAAAACGCTTAAATTATTTATTGAAGGTGTTGACGGGAATGAACAGATGTTGTGCTATACTGATAGCCTTATGAAAATATTAATTTTTTTGAGGCTTTGGATTGATTTGAATAGATACTACAAGGCCAATGACGTTTGGAGGCCAATACAAGTCCCGTCCCGTATTTACCGTCCCTTACGTGTTTCGTAAGTAAAAGCAAAAGGCTATGACGATGCATATCACTTTGCAAAGTAAGCGATAGAGGAGTAGTGAGATTGAAGGTGCTTGGCACGGCAATACGACCGGCTCCGTATTTGCAGCCGCACCGACATCCCTAACCTCTGCTCGACGCAATACATATTCTGAGCCTAATCTTTCAAAAATCTCCTTTTTCCTTTTGTTTTCCTTTTATTACTATTATTATTATTATAATTATTATTATTTTCATGACTGTTAACATGTTTATTTTTTTAAAAAAATTATTACCATTACTATTATTTTTTATAATTACTATTATTGTTACTTTATTATTATTAATTTATTATTATTACTATTATTATTATTATTACTTTATTTCATTAGCTATAATACTAACTTCATTTTTATGCTTTTTGCGAGGTACATTCCTACAAAGAATGAAGTCTGTGGCGAAGATTGAATATTTATTTATTTATGCAATTATTGTATATTATAGTAGAAATTATTTACTCTTAGTTTATTATTGAATCCCGATTATTTAGTCCGGCCGGGAACCACACTTGGTGGAATTTGAGAGGTGCCTAACACCTTCCTCTTGGGTTAATTTTAACCCTTACTCAGAATATCCGATTCGTAGATCAAGTTTCGGAGTTAACATTAAAATCGGCTAGAAACAAAGTAGGTGCCCTAATACGCCTAGTAAAAAAATATGTTAGGTGGTGACTCCAAGTCTTTACCCGCGAGTCCCAATAAGTCGAGCCATATTTCGAACCCTAACCGGGGTTCGGAGAAAAATGGGTGTTGACAGAATGGCGAGTCTGCTAGGGATATGAAGGTTCAAACCATAACGGACTTTTAATTGGGATTCTTTGCATTTATTTTCTTATTTTCGTTATTTCTCAAAACTAATATTTCTTTCTTTTCCTTTTGTAGGTATGAAGTTTATTTTTCTATTACATTTGCATTTTATTTATTATCTGTAGTTGTTATTTTGTTTGTATTTCTTCCACTTCTGGAATATTTTATACTTGCACACACCATAAATGGTTACGTGGATTTTACGGCCGTTTCACTCTCAAAAACCCTTTAGGGGGAACGGTTGGGGTATTGTTGGTCCGTGGTACAACCAAAAACTCCAAACATTCCCACTCCTTGGTTGTCCGCCTGGGGGAATCATATCCTTGTCTAGACTAACCCACTCTTAGAAGGTTCTTTTAGGATAACACAACATGTCCTAAACTTCAGTTATTTTCGAATCTTCCAAATCTTTTTCTTTAAAACAGTTTTACTTCATAATTCTTTTGTCTTTTTTCGAAAATTTCAACCTATTTTCCAGAATTAACTTGTTTGTTTCCCCCTTTTAAAATTTATTTTTAAAAAAATATTTCGATATGTGCATAAAACAGGTTTCACTTCATAATTCTTTTCGCATTTTGAAAATAAATCACCTATCTCTATTAGCCTGCTTTTCAAAATTAAGTTGTTTTATTTGTCTTTCTTTCTTTTAAAAGTTTGTAAAATATTTGCATCTTTTCTTTTTCGTGATTTTTAATATTGTCTAGTTTATATTAATTCTATTGTTGCTCCCAACGCACACGCAAGTATACGTGGTCGACAAGTAATAAAGTGATAAATAGAGTATCGTTCCCACGAGGACTATTCAGACTGGACTCCTAACAAACAATTTCTTAACAACTATTCAGGGATCTTTTTCCAATAGTGAGGATTTAATTAACTAAAGAACAGTAATTAAGATGGTAGAAGTGAATTCAAACAATGCAGCAAAACTTGGTTGTTGTCAGTAATAAGGAGACGGTCCAGGGTCAGAGTTACGAACAATCCAGTTGAGTTTTCCAATTGATTCCACTTCTCAAATCCCGGATTACTAACTAACAGAGTAAATATACCCCGTGAAAACCTTTCGATTCTTCACGGTCTATGCAGGCTACTCCAATCCCTATATGTCTATGGGTTGAATCACGTTCACGCATTAACGAATTCTGTAATTAGTTAAACTAGGCGAGCAAGTATATGTCTATCCCACTCACAAATTGGTTCCCCGATGCCCGGGTTCACAATCTAGCCCTACTCTTTCTTATTGCGTTAATAAATTCCCTCTTTCGAGTTCAATCTAAAAACCATAGATAATGCGTAATAATCGGGCCCTGACAATTACACAAGTGAAATCAAGAAAGAATAAGTAACCCGTTATGGGATTCAATTAATGGAAATCAATCTTCAAATATCAACTTTCATGAAACACTCTAACCCTAGAACGATAGAATTAGCCACGCATACTCATAATAACAACACAAAGATTTGATGAAATAATGAAATAATGATGTAATAGATTAATGAAAGGAAGAAAACCCCTTGTTCAAGATGTTATGAGCTCTCCAATTTGCTCCAAAGTCTGAACTCCTATAAAAAACTAAGTAAAAGAGTATTTATAGGGTTTACAAAGGCCTGGTAATAAGTTAGACCTAAGCCTAGACGAAATAGGAAGTCAAAATTCGCTCCAGGGGCGCTATAGCCGGCGCCCCGCGCCCCCGACCGCGCTGGGACAAGCAGTGGCCGTCGAACATTGCACGTTTTTGGGGCGCACCACATGGGAAAATGCGCCAGGCAGTGGGGCGTTTTGGGAGGCGCGCCACGTGCCTTATAGCGCCAGCTCATATTTCTGTTTCCTTGCTCCTTTGCTCGCTTCGTGTCGTGCCCTCGTGAGCTCGATCCAATCCTCAATCAAAATCCAAACTTTTCTTGTTCAATCATGCTCTTTAAAGCTCCAATTGCACTGCATAACAACCTACATACACATGACATAAAATTAGTGCAAAACCACATTCATAAACTATAAAACGGGCGAATAAAAAGCTCAAACATGCGGAAATATTAAGGAAACATAGGCATAAAATGCCAAACATCACCACCCCACACTTGAACCTTTGCTCGCCCTCGAGCAAGTCACAACTAACTTCCCAACCTAGGTAGAACAGGTCTGCCTACGACTATGGTTGATACCGATCATTGAACAAACGCACACATGACTACTATGGATCCACAAACATGCCAACAATTCAACAAACTCAAAAATATGAGAACAACCACCCCAAAATAGCTCAAATGCACAAGCTCAACTCATTGCAACCATGCTCCCACTAAATCACACCTATCTACTCAACCAAGAAGCCATCAACTTCACCTATTTCATGCAAACCATGTGCCCTCACCAAAATGAAGCAAGAAAGTGTCCCCCAAATATCACACACAACAATAAATATCATAAATAGAACGGGGACAATAACATAGAACGAATTCACTCACTCTCATGAAAGTCTCACATGTCACACACAATGTACCATAGGCTTGCCCGTAGTGTAGGACTCCACTAATGTAAGCTCACTCCAATCGGGATTAACTAGGACATTTTAAAAAGGTTGTAATGTAGGCTAAGGGACTGGTAGGATACATATGGGTAATAGTGACTACCTCCCTAAGCACTTTTAATACATCACAATTAATTAAGCACAAATCTCATCAAAGCCACCCAATCAACAACTTTCACACACACCTTCTCAACAAGTAGCAATTTTTTCTTTTAAGCACACACTAGTAAGGATGGATATTCTTCTCTCTTCATTTCTTTTTCCAATTTTTTTTCAACTTTGCTTCTTTTTTTTTTCCTTTCAGTTGTTTTCTTTTTCTATTTATTACTTTCCAACCTTGTCAATACTCATAAAAAACTACTACACAATTCATTCAAGTATTCCCCTCATTGGTTCCACTCAAAAACTTCCCAATTCAACCACAACTCCACAATAATATCACAATATCAACTAAGGTGCTTAAGGAGTAAAGGACCAAAAGAGAACAATTTAGAACAAATGGGTAGGCTCGGGGTGTGGGTGCCAACAAAAAGGTCAAAGAAATCACAACAATCAAGTTCAAGGTATATATGTAAGGGTAGGCAAATCGAAAGAAGGCCTGTATCATTTCCCGACTAGAGCAAACTTAGGATTTCGCTTTGCACACACACGGGGCAAGTTCTAGACATTAATATGCAAACATGGAGAAAACAAGAATATGCCTCACACACACATTGCACATGATCCACACAAAAAGGTTCCATCAACAACTCTCAATCAAGCATATAAGGTGCAACTTGTGGAAATTTAAGCACTAATGCACAAAGGTTCACAATAAAGTCAAGCAAGTGGACTCAAGCATCTCAAGAGGGTTGTTCCATTTTTTCCTAGGCATGCATCACAATTTAAAACCCAAGGACACCACAAATAGCATATGCAACAAGTTCAAGTCCAACGGTATCAAACAAATCAAAGGCACCTAGCATTCTACCTATTCCTTTCGTCTAGGGCCACCTATAACTAACTACTCTAATCCTAAAAAAATTAAAAACTACCCGGTTCAAAGGTCTCCCCGTGGAAAAGAACCGAGGCCATAAGAAAAACCACGGGGTGGATGACATGTACCACTAATAAAAACTAAAAGGAAAGAAACAAATCAAAATAAAGTCAAGTGACAAAAGAAAATCCTATGGTACATGCATCCCTAACCTCAAAAAATAAATAAAAGGGTAGTTCCCCCACCCTACACTTAAACTAAGCGCTGTCCTCAATGCTAAAAATAAGAAAGTGCAAGGGTAAAGAAAACTTCCCTGAAGACTCTAGTCCTTGGTGCTAGCATCCTCCAAGCTTCCATATAGTATGAGGTACTCAGACTTTCCCCAACAGGTCATCAATATTACGCAAGGGTGAGGACACCCCACACTTAGCCTCGACATTACATGAACCTGCAATCCAAGGAAAAATAAAAACTATGTGACACTATAAATAAAATAATACAACTACGAACTCGGGTTGCCTCCCGAGAAGCGCCTTAGTTAACGTCGTGGCACGACGATACTTTTAGCTCACTTCCAGCATTTATGTCTTCTCTTCTTACGATGAACTTTTGCTTTCTTTCCTTCTTTGAGAGAACCCATCTTCAACTTCACATTTGGTTTACTTCCATGTTCTTGTCTGACACATTCGATCATAGAGCAATCTTCAACCTTAGCTATGTGCTCCTTCTTAGTATACACCTTGAAAGTAACCTTTTCTCCATGCGCTCTAACAATCATCTCACCCAGCTCCATGTCAATAATTGCCTTCGAGGTGACTAAGAATGGTCTCCCCAAAATGATTGGAGCTTCTCGGTCCTCTTCATAATCTAGGACTATAAAATCAGCAAAGAATGTAAACTTACCAACTTTAAGTAACACATCCTCCAACTTACCATCAGGGGTGAGTGAGTGATCCATCCGCCATCTTAAGAGTAACTGAAGAGGGCTTGATTGCTCCTAGCCCTAACCTTTTGCAAACAGAGAGAGGCATGAGATTTATGCTCGCACCCAGATCACAAAATGCACCAGTAATATTATGCCCTCCAATGGTACAAGGAATAGTAAACCTCCCAGGATCTTGAAGTTTTGGAGGTAGCTTGCTCAAGATTGTGCTACACTCCTCAACTAACTCAACTGTATCTATCTCTTGAGGCTTTTTCTTCTTGACTAAAATCTCTTTTAAGAACTTCACAAAGGATGGCATCAATTCAAACACATCAGTCAAAGGAATATTAACTTGAAGTTCTTTCAACATACTCACAAATTTTTGATACTGGGCTAGATCCTTCGATGGTATAAGTCTCTGCGGGAATGGTGGAGGCAGCAGAGGTGCCTCCTTTATCTCTTCTTTCTTCTTTACCTTCTCCACTTTTTCAACTTTTTCTATTTCAGCTCTCTCCTCAGACTTGGCCATCAGCTCTCCACCTTCAATTAAAGTCACTCCAAGACATTGTTCAGGCTCTTTTTTAACAGTGCTTATTTCTCCCATCAACCGCCCCAACTGGTGCTCCAGGTTCTTGTGAGCATTGGCAATATCTTGTATGGCCTGTGCATGGGCTGCAGTGTCAGCTATCATTCTTTGCTGGCCCGCCATTATCTGCTTTAGCATATCTTCAACTGAATTGCTAACCTGCTGTGGTGGAGCTGGAAGTGGGTGGTAATTATTCGGGGCTCTCGTATTGCCTTGATAATAAGCATTACCAAACTGATTTTGACCCTGCAGCCTGTTTTGATTACCCACGTAATAAACTGACTCTAGATTAGAGGAGCAAACCTCTGTAGCATGGTCTTGACCACAAACCTCACAAAAACTCTGGAGTTGTTGCACTGGAGCCACTGGTTGCTGAGTCTTTGGCAGAGCTAGCTTGCTAATTTGATTGGAAATAGCATCCATCCTCGCCCTTAGCTCTGAAACTGCATCTAACTGAAGTACCCCTGTAGATTTCTGCGTAATAGCTCTACCATCTCCCTGCCAATCAGGATTGCTCTGCGAAAACTTATCTAGCAAATCATAGATCTAGTCAAAATTTAAGGCTAATACTTGGCCTCCAGCAGCAGCATCTACCACGATCTTAGTATGCGCATTCAACCCCTCAACAAAAGTATGTGCAACAACCTCATTGGATTGGTTGTGGTGTGGACAATCTCTCAATAAAGCTTTAAATCGCTCCCAGGCTGAATACAAAGACTCTCATTCTAATTGTCTAAAGGACATAATTTCACTCCTCAACCGGGCTGTCTTGACAGATGGATAAATTTAGCCAAGAACTTCTTAGCCAAATCCTCCCAAGTAGTGATAGACCCAGGCTTCTCAGCCTTTAACCACTTCCTTACTGCCCCGATTAGTGAAAACGGGAATAACGTCAGGCGAACATAATCAGTAGGAACTCCCGTTGGTGTATAAGTATCACTGATCTTCAGAAAATTCTGAATGTGTTGCTGCGGATATTCATGAAGTAATCCACCATATTGCCCAGTCACATGCAGCAATTGAATCATGCCGGACTTAATCTCGAAGTGCCCGGTGATAGCGGGCTTAATTTTGCTAGACGCTACCCCCTCCAAGCTGGGGATAACAACATCTCGCCCAGCTAAAGCTAGTTCTGCTGCCATTCCTGTAGGTAAAGATCAAGCAGGACCTAATACCTGAAACAACACAAAACTCAAAACAAAAATTAAACCTGAATAGAAAGTAATAAACTGTTCAAAAAGAAATCAGTCAATTGTTTAGTCCCCGGCAACGGCGCCAAAAACTTGTTGCTCCCAACGCACACGCAAGTATACGTGGTCGACAAGTAATAAAGTGATAAGTAGAGTATCGTTCCCACGAGTACTATTCAGACTGGACTCTTAACAAACAATTTCTTAACAACTATTCAGGGATCTTTTTCCAATAGTGAGGATTTAATTAACTAAAGAACAGTAATTAAGATGGTAGAAGTGAATTCAAACAATGCAGCAAAACTTGGTTGTTATCAGTAATAAGGAGACGGTCCAGGGTCGAAGTTACGAACAATCCAGTTGAGTTTTCCAATTGATTCCACTTCTCAAATCCCGGATTACTAACTAACAGAGTAAATATACCAGTGAAAACTTTTCGATTCTTCACGGTCTATGCAGGCTACTCCAATCCCTATATGTCTATGGGTTGAATCACGTGCAAGCATTAACGAATTCTGTAATTAGTTAAACTAGGCGAGCAAGTATATGTCTATCCTACTCACAAATTGGTTCCCCGATGCCCGGGTTCACAATCTAGCCCTACTCTTTCTTATTGCATTAATAAATTCCCTCTTTCGAGTTCAATCTAAAAACCATAGATAATGCGTAATAATCGGGCCCTGACAATTACACAAGTGAAATCAAGAAAGAATAAGTAACCCGTTATGGGATTCAATTAATGGAAATCAATCTTCAAACATCAACTTTCATGAAACACTATAACCCTAGAATGATAGAATTAGCCACGCATACTCATAATAACAACACAAAGATTTGATGAAATAATGAAATAATGATGTAATAGATTAATGGAAGGAAGAAAAACCCTTGTTCAAGATGTTATGAGCTCTCCAATTTGCTCCAAAGTCTGAACTCCTATAAAAAACTAAGTAAAAGAGTATTTATAGGGTTTACAAAGGCCTGGTAATAAGTCAGACCTAAGCCTAGACGAAATAGGAAGTCAAAATTCCCTCCAGGGGCGCTGTAGCCGGCGCCCCGCGTCCCCGACCGCGCTGGGACAAGCAGTGGCCGTCGAACTTTGCACGCTTTTGGGGCGCTCTGCATGGGAAAATGCGCCAGGCAGTGGGGCGCTTTGGGAGGCGCGCCACGTGCCTTATAGAGCCAGCTCATATTTTTGTTTCCTTGCTCCTTTGCTCGCTTCGTGTCGTGCCCTCGTGTGCTCGATGCAATCCTCAATTAAAATCCAAACTTTTCTTGCTCAATCATGCTCTTTAAAGCTCCAATTGCACTGCATAACAACCTACATACACACGACATAAAATTAGTGCAAAACCACATTCAAAGACTATAAAACGGGCGAATAAAAAGCTCAAACATGCGGAAATATTAAGGAAACATTGGCATAAAATGCCAAACATCACCTATCTTTCGAAACTAACGCGTTTGTTTTGTTCTTATCCTTCTAAAATAATTTTACGAAATAATTCAATATGTGTGCATCAAAACATTTGCATTTCTTTTAAAAACTTATGCATTTTTTTAAACTTGTGCATATCATGCATGCCTTCCGCCGCTCCTGCCAAGTTTCTAAATCGTGCGGTGGTTACGACCACCTCTTCCCTCACAAAAATTTCCTTTTCGGGGGAACAACTTGGAACCTATTTGGCCCAGGACGTTCCCGCTCCTGAGTTATCCGCTTGGGAGGATAATAAGACTCGGTCTAGCCAACTTCATTCTTTAGTAGCGATGCTAAGAATCATGCATCATGACATATCATTAGTCGACTTGTTCTCAAGTCCAATAGGCGAACTTGTTCAAACAATCTGAACGGGTTTTTGGCCTTAAAAAGTGTTAAACATGATTTATTGGCATATACTTAAAGGATTGAACGTGCAAATGTAGACCGTTTATGGAAATTATTCTGCATTCAATGCCATTCGAAGGCACAAAGGTTACCCAAGAGGCGTCAAAAGCCCAAATTGAACCAGAAATGATTGATTATTCATAAATAGTCAGAATTATTCTGTATTCAATGCTATTCGAAAGCACAAATAGTAACCGAAGAGGCATCAAAGCTGAAATTGAATCAGAAACGATTGTTTATTCCTAAGCGGTTGGAATCATTCTGTATTCAATGCTATTCAAACACGCAAAAGGTAACCAAAAAGGCATTAAAGGTCCTATTTGAAGCAGAAATAATCGTTTGATGGACGGGATGACACATAACGCACGTTTATCCTTTAAGCATTAAAGACTTGCCATCCGTGGGTTGTTAAAAGTCCATTAACATTTTTCCTTCTAAAGTTTCTAAAGGGTTCTCAACTCACAAAGACACATCTCCTCATATCCTCTGTTGCATTGTTTTCAAAAGCTTTTGCCACACACTGATCATTTTGCTCACAATAAAGCAAATCTTAGGCATCCTTTCTCTCCCTTTTTCCTATCACCCTCCACCTTTTCCAAAAAGATCATGGCCACTAGAACATTTGACATGGTTGTTGAAATCCCTCAGTTACTCAGAGATTGGTTGGGAAAACTAAGCATAGATCAATAAGACCGAGTTAAAGTGGTGTTGGGGCACTTGATCTCATTAATGGAGCACACGGCAATGAAAAGGATAATAGAAGTAGCATTACACTATTGGGATGCAGACCGAGCTGTTTTTCACTTTAGGAGTGTAGAGTTGACGCCACTACTGGAAGAAATAGGCGGGTTAACTCAATTTCCATATGAAAGTGAAGAAGTCTTGATGCCTAAGAACATTGCACCCGAAGAGTTCTTCGAAATGGTAGGGTTTAAGCCCGAGTTATGCACAGACAGTATAAGGAAGTCGGGAATTTCTTTGACTTCCCTCTACATAAAATTTTGTTATGGAGAAGCATTTCAAGAAGCCGAAGACTATTTTAGCATTAACCAGGCAGAGTGGCAAGAGCGGAGAGTACTTGCTTTTGTCACCAGCTTTTTAGGGACTGTCGTGCTTCCACAATACAAAGGATGAGTCGACGTTTGCATGGTATCAATCGTTGATGTCCTACTCAAAGATTTTGACAAGAAATACACTTTGGTACCTATGATCGTTGCAGAACTTTACCGAGCTTTAGAAAGATGCAAGAAGGGAGCTGGTTCTTTCAAAGGTTGCAATTTACTTTTACAAATTTGGTTGATGGAGCATTTGCACAAGAAGAACAACACAGACCAAGGCTTCCACTCCATACCAAGAGAAAACTATATCTTGACACATATTACCCGCATTGACAGTGCTCTTGAAAAGTGGTACCGACCAACAACCACCGAAGGCTGGCACCACAGGCTTTCTCAGTTGGCATCCGAAAATATACAATAAATGTTTGACTACTTTCCCAGCATCACAGTAATCACACGATCGGAAGGAGCTTCATTTCTTATCTTGGTTGGGTTTAGAGGATTTTACCCATACACTTCTTTAAGGGCACTTAGACAAGCAGGGAGAAAGCAGATTGTACTCCAAATTGCAGACATCAGAAGTTTCAAAGCTGGTATTTTCGGAGGGATGATACCATTCAAAGAAAAGATATTAGAACTTTGGAAGGCGAGGCATCGAATGGGTTCGAGACTATTGGACGAGACAGGTTTGACGCAATCTATGATGAAGATTACCCAGACTGGCTCAGGAAAGTCATAGCAAAGGTGGTTCAACCAAAAGAAATAAGAAAAAGGATAAGAAATGCGGAGGAATTGGAATCTGAGCGCAACAGGCTACATAAAAAAACTGTCAAAGGCACGAGAGAAAAAAGCAAAAAAGCAAAGTCTGGTCGAAGCAAAGAACAAAGAAAAAGACAAATGGCGCAATAAGGCAAAACTTCTGACAAAACTCATAGAGTCCATCGGTGTATGGGCTAGCGAAGGAATGGGCTCTGTGGCTGACAAAGGAATAGAGGAGAAAGGAAGGAAGGCTTGGGAAATGTTGAAAATCTTCACATTCAACATATCCCGGCTCTTAATTGACGCAGACAATATCATCTTCCAAGGAGACTCGTCAGGGGAAAGTTTGTCTAGCGAAGATTCGTCCGAAAAGGAAGAAGATGAATCTTCTAAGGATGAATCAACATAAAGAATGCCCGCCCAAGCCATGATCTGATTTCCTAGCGGTGTTTAGTCCTTTCCTTCTCTCACGTTGTTTCGATATCAACCATTGTAATGAAGACCAATGTTCGATAAATGCAATATTCTCTTTTAGACTCCGCATTTTGTAGCAAATGAAATGATATATGTGGCACAAAACGCTTTCCAAATCATCATGCGTAAAGCAGTCATAGGATAAATTTTTATTTGCTAAGTGTACATTACGTGAATTTGTTTTATTGCTCTAGGTCTCTTTCTACCTAGGTCAATCCCTTCCCAAATCCCATCTCCTACAAAGGCACCTCATCTCTCTACTCTATGCCCAAATCATGATATCAGAAATCTTTTGCATGTCTTGATAATTCCCTATCCCTTATGAACTCAAAACCTATTATCCAAAAGGTTGGCTTAAGTTGAATACCTAGGCAGAGGATTTGGCCAAGCAAAGTGCCCTTATCAAGGATTTTTCAAAGCAAGAAGAGTTTGTAATAGCCGGCATTATACACACAAAGCGGAGATTGACAGGACAAGAGATTTGTTGATCAAACTCAAAGGCACACATGACTTAGCAAAATACTTCGTTTTGACACAATGTCTGAGGATTATTTTGTCGGTCTAGTCCATATTGTAATACATCTAAGGCAATCCAAAATATTTCCAAACTTGCACCTTTTCATGGCCAAATAGACGTTCAAAGTGTTATCACAAGGTAATAAGGAAGTGAGAAATGATCGGAACATTGCTTGATGATACAAAGGTTTATGCATAACGACCAGAGTTACCAGGCTGATTCAATTTGGAAAAAATGCAAAGGTGCGGTGACAAAACTTCCATTATATGACGGAGCTAGAAGCTCTTGCCGAGTATTGGAAGCATATCCCTACCAACTAGCAAGTGTGGGACGAGACGATGATTTCAAGATGAAGCTATTTGAGACACTTACAAAACCATGAATTAATTTTATAACAGTCTTGACTGAAGCAGTGATCTAAGAATATACATGATACACTGAGAATGGTCTCTTCGCAACAAAATCTAACTGACAAGCAAAAGCTAAGGAAAATATTGAATTGCAGTAGTCGGTTGACAAGTATGAGAGACATTGAGTATCTCTCTCAAAGACACATGGGCATCATGACACACAAATTCGCAAGAAAGGATGACAAATGCACTAAGGTCTTGGTGTTCGACAAAAGCCAACTTCCTTTTCAGTCATATATATACCCCTTACCCAAAATCCTTGTCAACTTTTGATTGAGATCTAACCAGACCCATCTTCTACTCAAGCGAGCATCAGTCATTTAACAAAAGAATCCTTGTCTTGACTGCTACATAAAGTACCCAAGCAATCTTTCAACCTCTATACAATTTGTCAGTCTCTAAAATTCAAGTGCTAATTTATCATCCGCGGTCTAGGCATTCTCTTAAGCTATATGTGTTGTTTTTGCATCAAATTTTTGCTAAAATGTCCTAACACAGTTTTGCGCATTTTATCAGTCTATTACGGTCGCTTTGCATCTGAACACTGAAATCGGTCCAGAATCTGCATTCAGAAAAGCCAAAATGGCAAGCCAAGCTGATAACATTTACTTCTAAAATAAAGACTTTCGAACCATCTGCATAGGACACCAAGAAAACTCAGATAATCCCAATTCCACTTCCGTACAACTGTAGTATGGACGAACCAAAATCAACTGACATAATACCCACACAAGAGTCGCAAGAGAGAAATCTAATCACTATACAACCATCGCCACCTCGTACTTCACCCGACTTATACAATAAACAACCTCCCTCTGTCAAGACTTTCAACAACAACTTTATCAGGCCCGACACAATTGAGGACAGACAAAAAGACAAAACCTCACGTCTTTACTCTTTTAGCTCAATCAAGAGAAAATGCATCCAACAAACGAACTACTCCTTAGATACTCATTTCGAAATTCAACCCAACAAAGATCTACACCCATCACTCAAAAATTCAATACCACGACACCGTAAAATACCCAGCACAACCCAAGACAAATACAGTTTTGGACAACCTCCAAACCCGACAGCATTCAAACACCGAACCTCAGTCTAAGTATGCAAGTACCCACATAATCAGAGCCATCCAGATACCCAATGTCGCACCAAAAAGACAAATGCAGATTCAAGACAATACATTGGTGTTCAGTGCAATGCAACCACTTTGTTTTGACTAACGAATCTTTCTTTGACAGCAGATCTTTCAGCACAAACGCAAGACTAGCAGACAATCACAACAGACATGATAACACTTTAGCCTCGTCAGGCTTATAATATGACAACTAGCCCCGTCAGGCTTATAATATGACGATCAGCCACGTCAGGCTTATAATATGATGGCTAGCCCAGTCGGGCTTAGAATATGACAATTAGGCTCGTCCGCCTTAGAATTGGACATACTTATTCTTTCTATTTTGCAAGCACTACTATAATCAGCCTTGTCCGGCTTTAAAATAGGACAAACTCACATATCTTGTTTTGCAGGCACCACTACAATAGGCTCGTCCGCCTTAGAATTGGACATACACACGTATTTTTCTTTATTTTGCAGGCACTACCATGATATGATGATCTATCAAAGACAATAAACTGGGGCAGAATTTTTGAGGATTCCCTCAAAAATTCCAAAAAACGTAAGCTGACACTAGGGCAAAAATTTTTGAGGTCTCCTCAAAAATTTCAAGAGAGACGAAGTACAAAAACTGGGAGTTCACTGAAGAAAACTTGACCAAGGCCCAACATTCATGAAAGCATTATAAAAGCAGAAAAAACGATGACTTTCCTAGCGGCGTTGCAGACATGATAATGACATTTTTTTTAGTATTTCACTTTACTTTTGTTCGCAGGGTACATAGCCCGGCGACAGGAACTTTACTTTTTGTTCGCAGGGTACACAGCCCGGCGCGATAGACAAATAGCTCTTGACGAGCAGGCAAATAGCTCTTGACAAGGAGGCAAAATAGCTCATGACGAGCAGGCAAATAGCTCCTGACAAGAAGGAAAAATAGCTCTTGACGAGCAGGCAAAATAGCTCTTGACGAGCAGGCAAATAGCTCCTGCCAAGAAGGAAAAATAGCTCTTGACGAGCAGGCAAATAGCTCCCGACAAGAAGGCAAAATAGCTCTTGACGAGCAGGTAAATAGCTCTTGACGAACAGGCAAATAGCTCATGACGAGCAGGCAAATAGCTCATGAAGAGCAGGCACTTATGATACACAAATATCTCATAACGAGAGACCACGACTCATTGGCAGTTGACAATCCAACGACAGGAAAGTCTATTTTACATTTACAAATATTATCTGCAAAAGCTAACCTTTTATTGCAGGAAACAGCGGGACAGTGTTCCAAGGTATACAACCCGACACGACAGACAATTATCTCCTGACAAGATGCACATAAATGAATATCCCCAGAGGAGAAGCATATATTTCCTAACACTCAAAGCACCTAGAAACAGACTAGACAACTACATGACAAAGGAGAGCTCAACTTTACAGGGAGTTTACTTTATTATTATCTTTGGTTGCACTTATCCTACTTTTGTTTCAGGACACTCTTCGACCCCTTGACAGGCCCTTGAGCTAATTCCTATACTTCCATACTTGCCCTGAAAGTCACTACCACACACGAAATTGTGCAACCGCAAAACCTCAAATACATACAATGCATCATTCTGGAACACCATTCAAGAAGCCTACTCCTTTCGAAAATGCCTTTGTTATACTCACAAACTATTTATCTGCCAAGTTCCAATACACTCAAATCTATATTTTCTTACTCGAACAAGTGATCTACCTAATCTCTCATTCCTGATTAGATGTTTGTGTTCCTTCATATTCAAGCTTATCTGTGTCAATCGTGCGTATTCTCGCGCTTAATCGTGCCCACCTGTTTGAATCATGCACATTTATGAAGCTCACTCCTTAAAAGTTTCCCAGCTCAGTCAAGGAAATATTGAAGGCGAGATTACTCATTTATCGAGGTGAAGTGGAAACTATGTACGTATAAACTCCTCTTTATGGGTGTGTAGCGTGCCACATCTTCATAACTAGGATGATTATAAGCCTTTTTTCCCATGCTCGATCTTTTGATGTTGTCTCACCTTTGATAGTACCTTTGCTTTATTCTTCATTTTATCTCGCCAAAAGGCAAACCATACATGAATCTAAACTTTACATACATGAATAAGTTTAGTCTTGACATCCAAAATCGTGCGTCATAAACATCTCACACAGGCAACATGCCATTCTAGAACTACACACGACCTGATTCTCGTGAAACCCGAGATATGTAGGCAACTCAGAGACCGGGGTTCGGCCGAAAATACCCCAAAACTCTTATTTTCCTTTTTCACCACTTTGTCTGTCTGTCGTGACAAAATTGGCTACTTCGTCAACTATCTTTGTCCGAAGACTCTTTCATCATTCCCGGGCAAAGAGGGGCAGCTGTTGACACCCAATTTTGTCCCTTCTATTCGTATAATTGGTCGTAATTTAACTTAAAGGTGCAATTTAACTGTTTCAATGAAATTTGCATTAGAAGGCGTGCATTTACGTGTGTTATCTCCTATTTATACCTTATATATTTTAATTGTGATTATATTACGTAATTTGCATCAGTTAGGCTATCTACAAAACTATTGTTATTTGTGTTATTTACTGCATAAATAAAATTTCATAATTATTTATGACTATTTCTACGTAGTTAACTTAAGTTGACCCCAATTATTTTATGTGTGCATATTTATCTTCTTTTGTATATAATTTACGTATATTTTATTATAATTTTTTATCTTGCACCTTTAAATTAAATAGCGGCCTAATTAAAATGTTCGTGCAAAATTCTATACCGCTTATATTCATTTCATAATATTGACATATTAATTTGAATTCAATATTTTCTTTGCACATGGACAAAGGTTCAACCGGATACATTCAATTGGTACCATAAGCTTTTTCTTTCTTCCCATATATTTTAAATGAATTGATTTTTCAATCTCTACCAAAATTTGCTATGTCATTTATTCATTTACTTATTTATTTACCTTATTTCTTTTAAATTAGCTTTACTTTGAACCCAGACATATTTCTTAACCATTTATATTCCCTTTTACCTATTTTCTTTCACCATTTTACATTTTTATAAATCTCCCAAAAATCATATCCCCTCAATTCCTCCTCCAGATCCCCATCCAATCCCCCTAATTACGATATATCTTTCCCATTATCAGTGCTTCTTCCCGTTGGAAAAATCCTATTTGAAGGACACCATTATAGACAATACGGGAGGATCATCCTCTCTCATCTATTTCTCTACAATACATACACAATACCAATTTTTCCTTCATTTTTTCTCCTCAATAAGCATTCACACACACACCACAACACAAAATCAAAATAGGGAATAATGGGGTAGGGGAGTGGCATTAGTAGCGGTGGGAGATATACACCAACGGTACACCACCGGAGGGGAAAAGAAACAACCACCACCACCGAAAAATCCCATCACCGGTAGTCCTTTCTCTGTTTCTTGTCGCCGAATTAGAAATTTAAAAGGATCGGGGTGGCATTAACGCCACCAACGAAAACTGGTTGGGCTGTTGCTCCTCCGCCCTATGCGACTGCTATTGCGTACATATCGACGGCTCCACGCCTGAAAATTGGGTTTCTTGTTACCCGTTTGCGCTGCAAATTTCTTGTTTGACCCGTTTAGCTGCTGAATCGGGAAATGTTACAGCTTCTACTAGCCGTGTTTCTCACCGAAACTTGACTGGTTTATTTGATTTATGGGAATCACAATCGACTTTGTTATCAGTTCTGGCGTTGACTAGTTGATTTATCTGAGGCACTAATGTTTTGTTCATTACGTAGTACAATTCTTTTTCTGTTGAATTATATTTTGCAGGCCCTCTTTTGACATCGTTTGTGCTCTATTTGGATAGTCCCACTATGAGTTGCTCTGAAAAACACTTAAATTATTTATTGAAGGTGTTGACGGGAATGAATAGATGTTGTGCTATACTGATAGCCTATGAAAATATTAATTTTTTTAAGGCTTTGGATTGATTTAAACAGATACTACAAGGCCAATGACGTTTGGAGGCCAATACAAGTCTCGTCCCGTATTTACCGTCCCTTACGTGTTCCGAAAGTAAAAACAAAAGGCTATGACGATGCATATCACTTTGCAAAGTAAGCGATAGAGGAGCGGTGGGATTGAAGGTGCTTGGCACGGCAACACGACCGGCTCCGTATTTGCAGCCGCACCGACATCCCTAACCTCTGCTCGACGCAGTACATATTCTGAGCTTAACCTTTCAAAAATCTTTTTTTTCCTTTTGTTCTCCTTTTATTACTATTATTATTATTATTATAATAATTATTATTATTTTCATGACTGTTAACATGTTTATTTTTTTTTTTTAAATTATTACCATTACTATTATTTTTTATAATTACTATTATTATTACTTTTCTATTATTATTATTACTTTATTATTATTACTACTTTATTTCATTAGCTATAATACTAATTTCATTTTTATGCTTTTTGCGAGGTACATCCCTACAAAGAACGAAGTCCGTGGCGAAGATTGAATATTTATTTATTTATGCAATTATTGTATATTATAGTAGAAATTATTTACTCTTAGTTTATTATTGAATCCCAATTATTTATTCCGGCCGGGAACCACACTTGGTGGAATCTGAGAGGTGCCTAACACCTTCCTCTTGGGTTAATTTGAACCCTTACTCAGAATATCTGGTTCGTAGATCAAGTTTCGGAGTTAACATTAAAATCGGCTAGAAACAAAGTAGGTGCCCTAATACTCCTAGTAAAAAAATATGTTAGGCGGCGACTCCAAGTCTTTACCCTCGAGTCCCAATAATTCGAGCCATATTTCGAACCCTAACCGGGGTTCGGGAAAAAATGGGTGTCGACACTATGATATCACCATATTATTACAACGATTCCATTGATTGAGTTGGGGGGAGTTATCATCAGGCTTGGGGCAGCTCCCATCAACAAATCCAATTTTATTCTTAGCAAATAAACATACTGCCATATCCCTTTTCAAACCCCCAAAAGCAACTCTCGAAAAGAGCACGCTAACTAAGCAGGTACCAGGGATGTCTGAAGAGTGAATGTATAATGGACTAGACAAATTTGGGGTAAAATTAGTGGTACTAGTGGTATTTGTATTCGTCATTCTCAGAACCACAAGTGAATGAATTTTATACACTACGATTTCAGTTGATTAAGTGATGATGTAAAGTCGATTACCAGATGTAGCAAAATAGACGGAACAAAAAAATACCCTAGCTTTCGCCAGAAAATCCCTGCTGTGATCGAAAGAAGTTGGAAAACAACACTAACTTCTGAAACAACGGCGATTTTGTAGCTTCACTCGTCGTCGATCAGAAATGAACCGTCGTCACCCATTGCCGATCAGAAATCTACCGTCGCCGATCAAATTCCAGTAAAAAACTCTGGGGTTAATCTCAGAACGTAGAGGAGACTCGAACCCAGTAGAACCTAGGCTCTGATACCATGTTAGATTTCAGAGATGAGCATGGCACCAGATTGTATTGTTAGGGTTCTTTGTGTGTTAGATAGCAAACAGGAAAGAGAAGGTTCTAGAAATGTGGAAAATATCTTCACTAACTTCATTGAGACATATCCAAATATATATACACAGTATCCACGATCCGGATCCACTAAACTATGGGTCAAAAACAACATATATATATCTACTTTGACTGAAGTCCACTACAAAAATAAATAAATAAATGACATTTGGGCACACGTGTCATGACTTCTTCTTTGGCCAGACCCGGATGTGTCTATAATCTTAACACATTGTCGTCGTTTTTGTGTTGTTTCTATTTACAGAAGCAATAGTTGCTGGAAGAAGAGGCTTCCATTGTCCAATGGAAGAGTAGATACCACTTTGAATATAAAAGCTTTTCTTCAAGTAAGGGAAATCTCATCATCAATAGAGCTGTTTAAGTTAGATTCACTGTGGAGAAATTTTATGTCTGTTTGGATCAGGTACCTAGTTGAATTTGTAGATCCAATTTGCCATTTTATCTATAGTTTTAATTAGTCTCAAGTTGAAATCTTGACTAATAACCATTGCAGCACCCATTTCGTCGGACTTATTTAGTGAGATGTTTCTTATTCATGAAGGAAGTAAATGATAAAATAAGTTCACTTTCATAATAATTACTTGTCTTTGCTCCTAATACTGACTAATGCTTTGTTGAATCACTGTATTTGTATTTTCTATAATTTCTGAAGGCATGTTATCAACTTTCATAGACCATAGTGATTCTTTGTGAGCAAAAGATAAAGCATCATCCATTTGACCTGCTCGGATGCTTCATACAATACCTAATTGAATTTAATTGAATTGGGTCTTACTAAACCCTCAACATAATGGCGCAAAAAATGGAGCAAGCCTTTGTCAGAAACTACAAAATGTTGTATACTGACTATTGGGAAGTCAGGGGTATAATTGGAAAATTAAACTTAATCCATTTAAAAAAAACACATATTTTAAGATATACACTATAGAATCTCGTTTTAATACAATGTACTAAACATATGACAAAAGCAATCCCTGTATTGTTAATCTCTATATAACTAATCTCTGCATTACTAATCCATATAATACTAATTCTTGTATAATTTATTTTCCTACCAAATGACCCTAAAAGGATTCATCATGATTAGAGCAAGTACTCCTACATATATTGTACACGGTTGAATTGACTAGTTGATTTTGGAAGGAAGATAATGCGTAAAAAACCATGGCCGTTAATTTACCGCAACTCCCTTCTTTTTATCCGAGTCCAGAAATAATTCCAGAGACTTAATTGAAGCTATGTACTTTAAGCTGTCAAATATCCCTGTTCCTTTCAAGATATAAACTAATCTAATAATACAAATAATTGAAGAAACTGTCTCACAGGTGAGCAGTCGACGGCATACAGTTTAAAGTTGTTGGTGCGTCTGCATGACAATGTTAAATCTCTCTCTGGGTAACACATGCAATAAATGGGGATGGTTCCAACTATCAGCCAACTCGATGAAGACATAATAAATTAAAGCATACCCCTTCATTCCTACACATATATTATTGGGTGGATGTAAACGAGCTACGTCCGATCCTGTGATAAGAGAATGAAGTCTAACTGCCCTGCATGACTAATTAATTAAATTAAATCCAAACATCTAATTGTTTTTTGTCAAGGATATGTTAAAACCAAGAAAACGCGATGACACATTCACAAATTTATGATAAGGATGAGCATGTGCGTGCATGAATTATTTGATATATGTATGATCATGAAAGAAATAGCGACTTTGGCAACAATTAAAAAACAAGAGAAAAATATTTAGTATAACTAATTAATACAGGACCCGTCACTAGCTAAATCTTCTTATTAGGACTTTTAAAGCCGCGGTGCCTAAAATATTTAGATCTAAATGAGTAATGGCCAAATATTTGTGATTACTATTGATTTTCAGCGATTGAGAATTGACTGATAGAGATCATTTTTTTGCTTTATTAATTCTTATACTGATTTTGATGATTAACTTTTATCACACAGCAAGTCGGTGAGAGTTACATAACAAGAATGAGAGATCATAATTTTATGTATGAGAGACATTTAGTTGGATGAAGGGAATTTGACTATGACTATACACAACGGAAAATTGACTTACCGTTTCTTCAAGTGCAATTATCAGTATGTAAACTAAGCTGCTCCTCGAAGTAATTTAAAGTTTGCCTTGTCTAAGCAGTAGTAGTACTAGAAGTTTGGCTAGAAAAAGGAAAAGTAATGTAATTTAAATATATGATCCAGGAGTTTGAATTGTTGCCTAAACAGTACAGTAAAGGCAATATCGGATGTCCTTTTCGTCATTATCCTGTACAAGACTAATTAGCGGCAAAGAAGTCTCTACTACAAAAGTATCAGAATTCTTATTCGGGATATGTATAGTAATAATTGCCTACTTGTTTTCTTAATATTTAATGAATTTGAAAAAATATAGACAAAAGTCTATGCATGTTAATGAAACTCTCTTAGTTGCACGAACGATTTTGATTTCTAGTTTCAGTAAAGAATTTGTTGCATGATATTTTACCTCACGTTTTGGTGCTTTGGTGGACGGTTTTAGTATTAATATTAGTATTTTATACTAATATTGGGTATTTGAATGTGTAAAATTCGAGTGACATGAAAAATTGTTAAAGGTTGACGATTGGAGCAAAATAAAGTAAACTTATAGAGAAAGTAACCATTAACGAACAACAGAGTTCGGTACCAAGGTCGTGGATTAACCGTGAAAGGAATATGAAGGCAACAGGTCACGGCCCAGCCATTGTAAAGCCATGATTCACCCATGAAGGCCACGATCTAGCCTGAAGATAAGGTCACGATCTACCCATGAAGGCAAAAGTTCTGGCAAAAAGTGGTGTTAAGCATTGGTTTTGAAGAATGACAAACGAGAAGGACTTAGTGGTCTTGGAGAAGAACCTAGTCCTTGAATAGAAGGGCATGACTGATCGAAAAGATTTGTGGGTTGCAAATCCCTGCAGAACTAGGAATAGTGGCGCGTGAATGAATATGCATCCTAGTCAGACTAAACAAGGCGGTGCCCAGGCTGTGTCTTCGAAGTACGAATTGGAGTTGGACTCTAAAAAGGAAAAGAGGTACAAGGAATCCAGTCTTACCATAATTACAAGGATTCCTTGTAAGACTCAACTAGGGTTGCATAGCCCATATAAATACAAGTAGTTTATGCAGCCAAAACCAGTTATTCATAAACAGAGAGTTGAGAGCATATAAAGGCGATCTAGACTCTTTCTACGTGAGATAACTGAAGAAGACAACTAGTGTGCTTGAGTTGTTTGAGTCTATATATTCTGTCTAGGTTCATTGCTTTGTAAGTTGTCTTATTTTGAGCGATCACTATTTTTATCTATTGGCTTATTGTAGAAGCATATGTATTAGGTAAACTTGTGAGAGATTGCTTTGTAAAGCAAGAGTTTAGCTTTATTTAGTGATTAGGGTCTAGAATGTACCCCTTGATTACAGAGTCTTGTAATCAGAAACATGCTCTTTGTGTTAGTGGATTGAGTTCTAAAATCCCAGAGTGTGGGTCGTAGTTTTTCTCCCTTGAGCAAAGAGTTTTCCACGTAAAATCCTCGTGTCTTTTGTGTGTGTGGTTGGTGTGTGTTGCAGTGTTCAAACAGCAGAATTGCAGAGGCAAGAACAGGGTTCTTGACTCAGGAGAATCGAGTTCTTAAAACGAAAATCGGTGGACACTATTCAACCCCCCCCCCTCCCTTCTAGTGTCCTTAGGAGGTGCATAGATTATAACAAGTGGTATCAGAGCAGGTCTTCTCGTGCGCGGTTAACACCTTCAGAAGGATCAGAATCATGAGTGCACCACCTACTATTACTGAAGGACAATCAGTTCAAAGGCCCCTACAGTTCAATGGGCAGTACTATGCTTGGTGGAAGAACAGGATGGAAATTACATATGTGCTGAAGACTATCAACTATGGCTGATAGTATCTGAAGGAAACCTGATCCCAACTAAAATAGTTGGTGAAGGAGCAACTGCCAAACAAGAACCTAAACTGAAAGAGGAGTTCAATGAGGCGGATTATAATATGATTGAAAAAAATCACAAAGCCAAACGTCTGGTCATATGTGGTCTTGGTCCTGAGGAGTTTAACAGAGTATCATCTTACAAGACTGCCAAGAAAATCTAGGATGCCCTGTAGGTTGAGCATGAAGGAACCACTGAAGTAAAAGACTCAAAGAGAAGAATGCTGAAGAGACAATTTGAGCTGTTCTCTAT
This sequence comes from Petunia secreta, assembly GCA_029990175.1. Taxonomy (NCBI): domain Eukaryota; kingdom Viridiplantae; phylum Streptophyta; class Magnoliopsida; order Solanales; family Solanaceae; genus Petunia; species Petunia secreta. The sequence continues at coordinate 61,741,716 of JARKIP010000035.1, read as the reverse complement.
GGGAGAGAAGGAATCAATCCAGGATATGATAACCAGGTTGACCATTATTACCAATGAGATAAGATCCCTGGATATGGAATTACCAGAACTGGAGATAGTCGATAAGATTCTAAATATGCTTCCTGAAGCTTGGGAACCCAAGATGACTGCCATCATTGAGTCTAAACCTCTAAGATCCATTAAACTTGAAGAACTGGTTGGTAGCCTGAAAACTCATGAGATGATGAAAGACTCAAAAGCTAAAGTAGCTCTGAAGAAGGACAAGACCCTTGCGCTTGAAGCAACTGAGGAAACTGATGAATATATATATCTGCAATCAGTTGAAGCGGTAATGGTTAGTGCTCTAAGACAGAAGCTTAACTTGGGTAGGTTCAAAGGCTTTAAAAGAAGTGGCAAGGAAAACTCTGGAAGGAAGAACATAGTTGACAGTCCTGATTACTCAGGATGCTTTAAGTGTTTCAAGAAAGATCACGTTGTTATGGACTGTCCTATATGGGAAATAGAATGGATGAAAAATAGAGCATCTAAGAAAAAAGAAAAGGAGACGTCAAAGGAAATGACAAAGATAAGAAGAAGACAAGACGACCTCCAAACTTTAGAGCATAAAGAAGAAAGAAGAAGGAAGCTTTCTATGCCACATAGGGACCAACTGACAGTGAATCTGATCATCAAAAAGAATCTGGAGACGATTCACCACTAGCACTGATGGGAGTGACAAGCATCAGTTCAGATGAAGAAGACCCTCGAGAGTTCAGAGGAGGAAGAGATCCGTCAAAGCCACATGGTGTTCAACGGGACTAACTATAAGAGATGGAAGAAACAGATGAAGAACTTCCTGCAAGCAACTGATTATAGTCTTTGGTTGATTGTGAAGAGAGGACCTCATGTTCCTGTGAAGAGAGCAGCAAATAGAGTTCTGGTGCCAAAGAAGGTAGAAGAACTAGATCCTCAAGATCTAGATTGGCTACAGGCAAATTCCAAGGCTGAATTATACCTGAGGAGATGGCTAACTAATGATGGGCTAGCAAGGATAGTTGAATATAAGTTTGTCAAGGAAGTTTGGAAAAAACTGAAGGAGTTGTACACAGATGACAACCAAAAGAAGGACTCTGCCCTTATGGCAACTGATGGAGCTGAAACTGCACATTCAGCAGTGGTATGTCTATCTGATCTTAAGGAAAATTTACACACATACTCTTCTGAAAATTTGATTCTAATCACTGCCACTTTGATTGAGGGTTATCAAAAAAGGAGAAAATTGAAAAGGATAAATTCACTGAAGAGTTAAGTGATCTCAGAACCAAGCACAAGAGTCTTCTAGAACAACACATTGAACTAGAAGAAATCAATGCCATCTTAAAAGGGCAGACTCTTGTGTCAAACTCTAAGATCACTAAACTAGAATTGGAACTCAATCAATTAAAAGAGATTATAAATGGTAAGCAAGTAATAAGTGAAGTTCAAACCTTTCTTGAAAATGAACTGAAAAGGGCTAATGAGATTCTGTATCAGGAAACTGAAAAGAACATGATTTAAGTCAAAAGATTGTAAAATCTAAATTCGAGCTTACCAGATTAACTAAATGGAATAAATTATCTAAGGCAATGAACTGGGTTCTTGAAAATCAAAACAAGGGAAAACAAGGGTTAGGATTTAAGAAACTGTTGCCTTCTTATAATCCTAAGAGCAAGTATGTGGGTTTGCCTTGCAACATGTTGTGTACCTTTTGTGGTGAAACTGGACACTACAAACAAAAGTTCATGAATGTTAGCATGGCAAAGGCCAAGAATAAAAGAAGTGTTCTACCTAAATAGGCTAGACAGGATTTGATTTATCCATTTTCTCGTAAGAAGGGACCCAAGCTTGTCTGGGTTCCTAAGGCTAACGTCTAATCTGTTTCAAAGGCTGGAGTGAGGGAGAACAACCCAAGCTGGATTCTTGATAGTGGTTGTTCAAGGCACATGACAGGAGACAGAAGAAACTTTCTCTCACTCGCAGCATTTCAAGGAGGCAGTGTGGCCTTCGGAGGAGGAAAAAGTGGTCAAATCGTGGGAATTTGAAAGATTGGGAGAACTCTGGATCATGCAATTGAAAATATTTACTGTGTCGATGGTCTCAGACACAATCTACTGAGCATCTCCCAACTGTGTGATAGAGGAAATGAAGTGAGTTTCTCCTCTGTAGGATGTATTGTGAAGAATCTACAGAGTGGAGAAATTGTTACGGAAGGAAAAAGGGTGAACAATGTATACAAAGCATCGCTGAAGTCATTGCCTGAAAACAACTTAACATGCTTGAACGTGCAAGAAAGTGACTCTCAGTTGTGGCACAAAAGAATGGGTCATGCAAGTCTCTCACAACTGAATAAGCTTGTATCTAAGGAGCTAGTCCGTGGTTTGCCAAGCAAGAGATTTGAAAACATAAAAATGTGTGATGCGTGTGTAAGGGGGAAACATGTGAAATCATCCTTTAAGTCCAAGAAGGTGGTAAGTACATCAAAGCCACTGGAATTATTGCATATGGATCTGTGTGGACCCATGAGAGTAAGGAGCAGAGGAGGAAAGAGGTTCGTGTTCGTATTTGTTGATGACTACTCTAGGCATACATGGACCTTGTTCTTGGCATCTAAAGATGAAGCCTTTGACAGCTTCAAAGACTGGGCTGGTGTGGTGCAGAAAAGGTTAAGCCTAGAACTCATCAGTATCAGATCTGATCATGGAACGGAGTTTGAAAACTCAAAATTTTCTGAGTATTGTGCAAAGTATAGCATTGATCATAATTTCTCTGCTCCAAGAACTCCACAACAAAATGGAGTGGTTGAAAGGAAAAACGGGTCCCTGGAGGATATGGCAAGTACTATGCTGTTGTCAAGTGGGCTTGCAAGAAACTTTTGGGCTGAAACAATAAACACTGCATGCTATTTGCTGAACAGATGTTCGATCAGAGCAATTCTTGACAAGACCCTATATGAGCTACTCATAGGAAGAAAATCAAATATTGCTCACCTGAAACCCTTTGGTTGTAAATGCTTGTTCACAACTACGGCAAGGAACCATTGGGGAAGTTCGATGCTAGAAGTGATGAGGCAATATTTCTTGGTTACTCTACTCAAAGCAAAGCATACAAAGTGTTTAACAAAAGAACAAAACAGTGGAGGAAAGTATGTATGTGGTATTTGATGAATCTGATAAGGCCTTGGGGGAAACTGAGGCAGATGATCAAGTGATTGGCCTAAGTGGGGAAGATGGTGCAGATGAACAGGAAGACTCAGAAGACAAAGAGACATCAGGTGAGAATCCGATCTCACTAGAACAAGGAGTCAACATGACAGGGGGAAAATCGGATGAAGTTGATGATCCAGCAAGTCAGGAAGAACCTCCCCAAGATAATGATATAGGTTCTTCTAGTCATATTCAACTCAAGCCATGGAAACATCATAGCTCTCACTCCTTGGAGAATGTCTTATCAGGACTGGACACTGGGATCATGACCAGGTCAGCCTTGAAGAACTTCTGTGCATTCTTTGCATTCCTTTCATCTATGGAACCAAAGAATGTTAAAGAAGCTCTAGAAGATCCAGATTGGATTCTAGCCATGCAGGATGAACTTCATAAATTCGAGAGAAGCAAAGTGTGGCACCTAGTTCCTAAGCCAAAGGACAGATCAATAATTGGAACATAATGGGTGTTCAGGAACAAACTAGATGAGCATGGTATAGTGACAAGGAACAAAGCAAGGTTAATAGTTCAAGGATACAGTTAGGAAGAAGGAATAGACTATGATGAAACCTTTGCACCAGTTGCAAGGATGGAGGCCATTAGGATGTTGATTGCCTTTGCTAAATACATGGAGTTCATACTATATCAGATGGATGTGAAGAGTGCCTTCCTAAATGGCTACTTGAATGAAGAGGTATATGTAATACAGCCACCAGGCTTTGTGAACAATAAATTTCCTGATCATGTTTACAAACTGGAGCCTGGTATGAAAGACTCTCAGGATTCCTGCTGAAGAATGGTTTCTCGAGAGGAAAGATTGACAACACGTTATTCCTCAAGAAGAAAGGAAAGTATCTATTAGTGGTTCAAGTATATGTCGATGATATCATATTTGGAGCCACTGATGAGGAGCTATGCAAAGGGTTTTCTGATCTGATGGGAAGTGAATTTGAAATGAGCATGATGGGTGAACTCCTTAGACTGCAGATAAAGAAAATGCCTAAAGGGACCATGATCCATTAGCAAAAATATGTCAAGGAACTTCTGAAGAAATTTGACATGGAAGGAGCAAAAAAATGACTATGCCCATTGCTCCTAGAACCAAGCTAGATATGGATGAACTAGGTCCTTCGACCAATGCGACAAAATATTGAGGAATCATAGGTTCACTCCTCTATCTCACAGCTAGTCGACCTGATATAGTATACAGTGGGGGACTGTGTGCTAGGTTTCAGTCCAAGCCCAAGAAGTCACATCTGGCAGCTGTGAAGAGGATCCTGAGATACTTGAAAGGAACTCAGCACCTTTGGCTTTGGTACCAAGGGGAGGTACTTTTGAACTAATTGGTTTTGCTGATGCAGATTATGCAGGTCATTTGGTGGATAGGAAAAGCACTTCACTTTCTTGGTCCTTGCTTGGTCTCTTAGGCTACAAAGAAGCAAAACTCAGTTGCCTTGTCTACTGCGGAAGCTGAGTATGTAGCAGCTGCATCATGTTGCTCACAACTGCTTGGATCAAACAACAGTTGGAGGACTTTGGTATCAAGTGTGGAGCAGTGCCAATTTTCTGTGATAACACAAGTGCAATGAATATTTCCAAGAACCCAGTTCAACACAAAAGAACAAAACACATTGATATTAGACACCATTTCGTTAGAGATAATGTGGAAAAGGGTCTGATTACTATGAATTCTTGCAGGACTGAAGATCAAATTGCTGACATATTTACCAAAGCATTGGACAAGGTACAGTTTGAGAGGAACATGTTGGAATTAGGGATGACCAAAATACACGGATGACCCAGCAGGTGGTCCCTTAATGATTCGTTATTTAAGTGTTTATAATCTGTGTATAAAATTTGTTATTATTGTTCAGTCTAACCTTGTACTTTATGAAGTATACTTGTTCAGCTTTTAAGCACCAGGTGAGGATAATGTGATCCCATGAATAACCTACTATATACTGATAAAGAACCGACTGAAGCATGAGGAATCATGTCCAGGTACAGTCACACTACCTTCCATGATAGAAGTCATAACTGAAATCAAATTGTCAACTATATGTGTGTCAAGGGAGACTTTCCATGTTCTTGTAACTGTCCTAAATTATAGGAACACATTCCTTTTTGGGATAGAATTCTATTTGACTTATGTGGACCCCACTACTTGAAAAGGCTTAATTGAATAAGTCCATAACCGTCAAATCCACAACTCTTCCCCGTTTTCGAAAATTTCAAAAAGCTGCATTTTACTTTTGTGTCATCATTTCTTTGGCTTCCCTAGAAACCGTCTCATCACCAAAACCTTCTCCCCTTCTTCGATCAACACAGAACACATACACTCAACAACCTCGCTTTCTCTCAACCTACTTTCTCTCTAAAAAAACACAAGATTGAAAATCCTTGTAATCTTAGTCAAAACCCTATCAATTTCACCATGTCTCAAGCACAATCTTCGTCCACTTCACCCACAAAAACTCTCAAGAAATCAACTGCAAAACCACCTCCATCCACCCTCGTGGAAAATATTGTGAAGGCCAGGACAAAGTTTCTCAAAAAGGGAGAAAAGAAACTGGTCAAGAAGATGCTGTCAAGATCTTTGTCTACTACGCCTATTGAACAAGTTTCATCCGAACCATCTACTGAGGTAATTCCTGAACCTACCCCATCTACTCCTGTAAATTTAGAAGGAATAAAAATTCCTGGTACAGTGGATACTGAAACCCTAGTAACAGGACTAGATGAAATTGTAGGAGTGGTAAAGACTGGTGAAAAAACTGGTAGGGGGAATATAGTTGAAACAAAGCAAAAAGATTTTCAGGAAGGACCTAGGGTAAATTTGCATGTGCCTGTAGTAGAAAAGACTAAGTTAGAGGTTGATGTAGCAGGAAGAGTGATAGAACAACTGAGGGAGGATGATCTTGTTGAGTCCCTCAATGAACGTGTTAACGAACCAAGTTCTAGTGTTGTGGTTGCTGAGGAGAGTCAAGGGGTGTCTGTCCATGAAGGTCCAGCAGTTGGGGGACCCAGATCTACTCAGACCTCCCAGGATTTGATTCAAGACCTTGCTTCTTGCCTAGATCCCATGGAGGCTGATGATGCTCAACTGGAAAGAGTCAGAAGAAGAAAAGGATGAGGAGGTTGGAAAAGAAAAAGTTGAGAGTGAAGAGGTTACAAAGAAAGCAGAAGAAACAAAGAGGAAAAGGTTGAAAAGGAAGTTTGGTGAGGAGGAAGAGAGACTGGTGTGTGAGGAAGAGGAAGAAGAGGTAGTGTTTGTGAGGGAAAACAGAGTAAAGCCTGATAAGAGGAGACTGGTGAAAGGGGGAATGCCAGTGTCAAAAAGCAAGTTGGTTGATGAATCAAGTGAAGAAAGTGGTGACAGGACTGTTGTTGAGCCAGTGACCAGGAGAGTTGGAACTAGATCTGCTTTGAAGCAACAGCTAGAGACTGTTGGGAAGTTGGAAAGAACAATTACCAATGTGAGAGACAGATAAGCAAAGAAAAAGGAGGAAGAGAAGAAAGCTGGTGAGGCAGAGGAAGAGAGTGGCGAGGCTGGTAGTTACGTGGAGCCAAGTGACTCTGAGACTGACAGTGAAGCAGAGAACAGGAAAAGAAGAAGAGGTTCTGAAGAAGAGGTTGATCGAGTGGCCTTCTTTGCAAAGCATCAGGTGCTGCCTGGTAGCATTCTGCATGATGAGAAGGAACATAACATGAAACCCCTGCTAAGAATGATTGGTGACCAAGGATGACTTGGTTTGTTTGGAAACAAGGATAGAATGTTGTTTGCTGATGAGGTCAAGGAGTTTTACACAAACTGCAGGGTCAGTGCCAAGAGAGTGTTCACCACTGTGAAGGGAGTTGAGATAGAATTTGGGAGAAATGAGCTTGGGGTGATCCTTGACATACCTGCTGAAGGTTATTGCAGGTAGATAAAGCTGAAGTGGCCCACGAGGATAGATGGAATAACCCCTCTGAGTGTGGTCAAGAAATTCTCAGGGAAACCCAAGCTAAGGAAGGAAAGGAAGGTAGACAAGAAGGAGATGGAGCCTGCACACCCGTTTCTGTTTGAGTTTTTGCATAGGTTCCTTCTGCCAAGAGGAGAATGGAATAGTGAAGCTAGTGCTCTAGACCTAACTTACATGGACTTGCTGGATAGAGGGGTGAGAATTAACTTACCTAGGCTAATCATCAGCACATTAAGAGGATTGCAGATACTGATCAAAAGCCACACTCTTTAGTACATTCCTATGTCATCCAGCAGGTTCTAGAGCATTTTGGGGTTCCACTGGAAGCAGGGAAGAAGCCAACCATTCATCAGATGTTTGGGTACAATGTGCTTAAAAGCTGTGACTTCTTCAAAGAGATGAGAGCTTCCAAGAAGCCTGTGCAGGTCAAAAAAGAGCTAGCTGAGGAGAGTGAGGATTATGGACCTGAGGAGGCCATTACTGCTGTGAAGGAGCTGGAGACTCATGTTCTTGAAGTAAATACTAAAAATGTAGAGCTTCACAGGCAGCTGATGTTGAAGGATCAAGAAATTGATCGTTTGAAGATAGACTGCCACAAGTATGAGGCCGAGCTGGTGATGGAAAAGGCCAAAAATACAAAGCACCTTCAGGCACTTGTCAAACACTTCAACCTTCAGCCCTGGGTCCTTATGTCCTATTCTCCTGTCCTTTTTCCTAAATGCTGTTAATTCCTTTCATTTTCCCTTGTACATCTGATGTTGTTTCAAACAATTTATTTTTTCAGTTGTGTACTACTGGATAGGGTTGTGCTGCTGTCACACCCTGGAGAATGGTTTTAAATTTTCTCATGTTTATGGTCGTTTTCTCTATAGTATTTGGTTCTTGTTGGGCCCTTAGCCTTATTTTCTGTGTGTTTAAAGTTTAGCTGACTTGTTACCTTGTGCTCTAGACTGGACAGTACTAACCGGTTCATGCAGGAATTGAATCTTTTCGATGATGCCAAAAGGGGGAAGAAGGAAATGTTGGGGTATTTGTGACCTAATTCATCTATTTCAAATTTCTTGAACTGGTTACTTTTTGTTTTTGTGCTTTTGGGAAATTTTGTCTATTCAGGTTCTTTGGCAACATTTGTTTGTCATCATAAAAAAGGGAGAATTTTTTTAGCATTGGTTTTGAAGAATGACAAATGAGAAGGACTAAGTGGTCTTGGAGAAGAACCTAGTCCTTGAATAGAAGGGCACGACTGATCGAAAAGATTTGTGGGTTGCAATTCCCTGCGAAACTAAAAATAGTGGCGCGTGAACAAATATGCATCCTAGTCAGACTAAAAGAGGCGGTGCCCAGGCTGTGTCTTTGAAGTACGAATTGGAGTTGGACTCTAAAATGGAAAAGAGGTACAAGGAATCTAGTCTTACTATAATTACCAGGATTCCTTGTCAGACTCAACTAGGGTTGCATAGCCGATATAAATACAAGTAGTTGATGCAGCCGAAACCAGTTATTCACAAACAGAGAGTTGAGAGCATATAAAGGCGATCTAGCATCTTTCTAAATGAGATAACTGAAGAAGAAAACTGGTGTGCTTGAGTTTTTTGAGTCTAGATATTCTGTCTAGGTTCATTGCTTTGTAAGTTATCTTATTTTGAGCGATCACTGTTTTTACCTATTGGCTTATTGTAGACGCATATGTATTAGGTGAACTTGTGAGAGATTGCTTTGTAAAGCTAGAGTTTAGCTTTGTGTAGTGATTAGGGTCTAGAGTGTAGCCCCTTTGTTACAGAGTCTTGTAATCAGAAACTTGCTCTTTGTGTTAGTGGATTGAGTTCTAAAATCTCAGAGTGTGGGTCGTGGTTTTTCTCCCTTGAGCAAGGAGTTTTCCACGTAAAATCCTCGTGTCTTTTGTGTGTGTATGGTTGGTGTGTGTTGCAGTGTTCAAATAGCAGAGTTGCAGAGGCAAGAACAGGGTTCTTGACTCAGGAGAATTGAGTTCTTAAAACGAAAATCGGTGGACACTATTCAACCCCCCCTTCTAGTGTCCTTAGGAGGTGCATAGATTATAACAAGTGGTGAGGCGCAAACTTGTCCACGAGTTTCACAAGAGATATAAAAAAATTTCTAACCTATTTTTAGCCGCTATCTTGACTTGGACGAGCAAGAAACACCATTGTTGGAGTTTTGTGGTACTTTTAAGAGGCCAGAGTCCATCCTAACTGAAGATTTGCAGAGTTTTTCTAAAACTTCTCTTATTTTCTATTATCATGGAGATTGCTTTAACATTACCTCTTGTGTTCATCAAAAATATGTGTAGCTAATTTCTATTATAAGATATCGATGGAACTGAATATTGTGTGAACATATTGATAGTGTTTCCTATAACCGAACTGTATTATTCCTATTTGTTCAACTACGTTTTTCATGTAGTTAGTTGTAAGGCCATCAACTAATCGTGCCTTATTGCCTAGTGTTGCTTAGAAAAGAATGTAAGGTTAGGTAGTTGTTGAACAATAATAATTCTGAGCAAGAGGTCGGAAGATAATTGCAAAGATTTAAAAGCGGTGTTACAAATAATGAAACTTTATTGTGATCTTAGTGAGCGGGCTAAATCATTACCTAGGTTAGTTCGGGAGAATAACTTAGGAAATTATCGTTCTTGACCGGAAGATGTTTATGGTAACTAAAAACCTTATGATCAATGGGAAGAAATCGGTAAGATTGTAGGAAGTCCATCAGCAGTTCATTCTGATAATTTGGGAAAATATAGATCTTAACCTCCTTCTATTATTTAATTCTTATCAAGTTATTTTACTTGCACTTTTTATTTAATCGTAATATTTAGTTTTTAGTACAATCTTAAATTAATATTGTTACCATTGGAATTTGTTGAAGTTATTGATTTATTGATACAAAAGTAGTTAAAGCTAGACGTTTTCTCCTTGTGGGTTCGATTCTAAATTTAAAAACTGAATTATATTTGCAGTGATCGCTTATCCTATCGAAGACGAGTTTTGGGTGTAATACGTTTTCTGTGAATCCTATCCATTCGTCTCATGATACATGTAGTACGTAATATTTGCAGTGATCGCCTATCTTATCGAGGACGCGTTTTGGGTGTAATACGTTTTCTGTGAATCCTATCCATTCGTCTCATGATACATGTAGTACGTAGTATTTATGCTCGATCAATTCTGTTTCTTTCAAGGAGTATTAATTTATTGATTGCTGGCGTTTTTATTCATAGATAGTTGGAATGGAAAGAACATGCTGATCACTTGGAACCTGTGAAGTATTGATGGTTCACTTGATCATGACTTGATGCTGAAACTCCACTATTTATATATGACAATATTTTGATCTACAACTAATTAATTATAACAATTCCATCAACTTAAAAGATCCGTTCTACACAAAACTACGAATTAATTATATATTTTCTTGACAATATTTTGCATGCATGTTCTTGAAAGAACATAGACTTTTTACTTAGAAAAAAAAAAAAAGTTCACCGACGACGTGTCGTGAATAATTAAGAGGACAGACAAGTTTCTGGAAAGTCCTCAAGATTGACATACGTACTCAACCAAGGTTTAGCGTCTAAATTGTATCCATATATAGCTACTCCATACCTATAAATTATAGTAATTGAGTTTTACTGGCAAATGCTTATTTTCTTTAACTTTCTTATTGGTCTTTAATTTCTTTTTGCGGCCGACAACAAAAATATATACCTCATATGATTTTTTTTCTACAATATATCATAGAGACAATGGTGGATATATCAAGCTTTCAACGTGTTAAACTAAATTGGCTGTCATTCCAAGAAAACCCAAGGTCGTCTATTACTGGTGAGAAACTCAAGATGGATCACAAACATGGTTGCATAACTGGTTGTTGACCCAAAACTTTTCATCTCAAGTTTTACATTTCTGAATAACTGTAATCAAGTTAAACCAAAAACTCTAAAGAGTACTAATGGCTTTCGTCTTAATAGAACAAAAAGAATATGGAGACTGGTAGCCCACCAACCCGGACCAAGTTAGACCGTACCTAACTCTACCAAGTACCAACCTCATTTCCAATCCACTCGATGGTCATTTGGTTTTCACTTTATTGCATCAAAGCTATTATTTATGTTTTGTGATGGAAAAGTCGCTCAATCTTACTTAGTATTGTATAAATTAAACAACTTTTCGTACAATAAGTTACTCAATTTTGCTTTAATATCATCACAAGTCACTACTACGTACTAGCTAGTGTGCTTGCATCACCTTCTTGTGCGTGATTGTCATTAATAACTCTATGTGATATTTAGGTAAATTTGAATGGCCTTTTTATCTATTAAAGATAGTTTAGTTACTTTCTTGAGAAGATTTAACCTAAAAGACCCTCACAAGTGTTCAAGTTAAGAAAAACCCTTCTATGCTCTTTTTGACTTATTTTGTTGGGGGAAATTATTAATTGAGGTTAAGTGGGGTCAGCGGCTTGTTAAAAAATAGAAAATTTTTTGGGCATAAGTGTATATTGTTGAAAAGTATATAAATCACCAAAAACGGATTATTTATCGGGTCAAAATACAAATGCGGGTCTTCCACGCTTTAAACCGATTTTCCTTCCTTCTCCCAATTTTTTCGAAAGCCTTCAACTTCTTCCATAAGTTTTCTCTCCTAAATGTTGTTTAAGTTCAAATTTTGCATAAACCACACCAATTTTTAACAACTTTTGTCCCTTTTTGAAGATTTGAAGTAGCAATTGAAGTATCCTCGCCCTGATTTATTCAGGTGAAAAATGATAATATCATTATAGTTTATTTTTTTCTGACTCTTTGTTAGTTTTAGAACTAATGAAGAAACGTCACTGGTGTTTTTCAAAAAAAATTAAATTTTTTGTTTACTGTCCTTCTCTAATTTTTTTTTTAGTTGTTTATTGATTTGCTCGTTTTACTTTTTTGTAGTTAATCAAATAGGTTTATTTAGACTTTATTTTGACAGGTTCTGTATTTAGATAAAGTAATGGCAAGGCTGAAGTTATTGAATTCAGGTACTCCAAGTGCTAGAAATGGAAATAGCATAAGAATAAAATTAAAAGGGAAAGGGGCGAAGAAGCAATCTGAAGAAGAGGACAATCAAAGCGTTAGAGTTTCTGAAACTGATATTGCTGAGATGGATAAACATTCAGCAGAAGTGACAACCAATCTCCAAGTGGTAGAGCAGTTGAAACTGAAGTTGCTGAACTTGATAAACATCTAGAAGCAGATGACAATCAATCCACAAGTGGTGGAGTTCCTGATAGTGTTAAAAATCCAGCAGCAAATGACAATCAGTCTACAAGTGGTAGAGTGGCTGAAAGTGATGTTCCTGAAAGTGCTAAAAATTCAGTAGCAGATGAAAATCAGTCTACAAGTGGTAGAGGGGCTGAAAGTGAAGTTCCTAAAAGTGATGAAAATCCAGCAGCAGATGACAATCAATCTCCAGCTCGAGGAAACTGGTTTAGTGGATGCTGAAGTTGGTGAAAAGAACCCCGGATAGAAAAAACCATAAAGGATCACTCTGCAAAATATATTGTGGTTGAAGAGGCCCGAGTCGAACCCCAAAATTTTTGCTGAAATCAACGCTTTTCAAGCAAATAAACTCTTTGAAGTATGGAAAGTTAAGGAAAGCGGTGATGAAGGTTGTGATGATGATGCAAAAAGTGCTTCTGCTCGTGAGGAAGGAAATAGAAATGAATCAAGAGAAGATGAAAGTTGTGAAGAAGAAAAAAGTGAAAAAGAAGAAGAATAAGAAGAAGGTGAAGAAGAAGAAGAAGAAGAAGAAGAAGAAGAAGAAGAAGAAGAAGAAGAAGACAGTGATGAAGAAACTGATCAAGAAGGGGATGAAGCCAGGGAGCATGAGTGTAATCGAACAATTTATTAGTGCCCCATGCATCAAGGAAATCAACGTCCGAAGGTATTGACTTAAAACTTGGCATGATGAAATTCCTTCTTTCCCGTCGAAGATATCTGTTCAATTTAGCATTGAAAAGTTTTATGAATTCAACAAGTTGTTGAAAAATTTGAAATTAAAAAAGAAATTTAAAAAGTCTGTGTTTGGGCAGTTCCTTGGAATGTGCTGGTTTTGGAGTTTCAATGGATAGATGGTCCACTCCCTACTTTTGCGTAGATTAAAGGATAAAATGTGTCGTGAGGTTTGGTTCTTGGTTGTTGGGAAGCCAATTTATTTTGGGCTTAGAGAGTTTGCTCATATGACTAGGTTGAAGTGTGGGATAAACCCCAGCGATAAAGCAAAGAATAAGATTGTAAGGAATGGAGAGGAATTTTATAATCAACTAACTCATAATTACTCTGGTGATGGAATAGCTAAAGTGACATCGTCGAGACTTTTGAGGTTGTTGAAAACCTGTACAGGATTTAACAAAGAGGAACAATTGAAAATGTTCCTTTTGTGGTTTCTCCACACGATATTGATGGCAAATGATACTTCAAAGTCACTTGAGAAGGGATGTCTCTGTATAGTTGACGATTCTTCTCCAAGTATCCATGGGGCAGGAAGTGCTTCGAGCTGACGATTGAATATTTGAAGCTCAAGCTTGACATGACAAACCATTATAAAACCTTCAGTGAGAAAGGAAAAGCACATGGATATTCTTTTTTATGCTTCCCCTTGGCATTGTTGGTAAGTGTACAATAAATCAATGGTTATTCTATTTTAGGTCTTCATTTTTTGCACTCCGATTAAATCTTTCATCTTATGCCTGGATCAATGAAGCATTTCCTTCCACTGGAAGGAGAGTTGAACTAACATATAAGTCTCCTATGCCGTGCCCTCTGATACTCAAATAGTATGAAAAAAGGGTGCCCAAATCCTTGTATCCATTCATGGAAGAAGAAGATAAAATTAAGGTAATATTACGCTATTTTCATGTCGTTAAATTAGCTAACTTTAAACATATTTTTAATTTGTAAGAAATAGTATTAATTTGCTCAACTTCTATCTAGATCGTGCGCCCTTACTTATTCCCTACTGGCAAGAGGTACGATCGGGGTAGGAGGATTTATATGTGCCCTATAAAGATAAAGTTGAGGATGCGTCGGTGGGTGACCTTAGGGCTGAAGAAAACTGTTTGGAGTCCTACTGGTGAAGATGATATGGATGTAGATGGAGAAGAAGATGCAAGAGGTGATGAAGATATAGTGGAGCTCATACAGGAATTGTTGGTGAATGTTATTTCCCAAGACACACCACTTATTACTTTAAGGACCAGTTTCTTCAATGTGTTCCTTTACTTTGTTGAATGCGAAATTAAAACTGTAAGTAAATGAACACTTGATGTTAACATGGAAAAACCCCGTTAACTAGGGATCAAAAGCCACGACCTACTCTTCCAAGCAGGATTTCAACTTCACTATTTGAAATACTCACCTGGTTACAAGACTACCTTCTCACTAACCTAGGACTAACTCTAATCCTATAGTGACCCCTTTCACAATTCAGTGAAGTTTCTCCAAGTACAAGACTTGAATCCAAATGCTACAACTCGATAGTATCTACTACAGATGAACTAAGACTGAACTTTAAAAAGACTCAATCTAAGGAACAGGTTCTTTACTTAGTTCCCTGTAGCTTAATGATTAGACAAATATGATGAAGACTCTTTCAATGCTATAACTAGATTCTATCTATATTTATGCACACTTCAACAGCTGAGATGCTTCTGTTTTTATAGCTTCGTAATCCAAGAAGTCTCGAGCAACTAGAACTCCAAAGCTTCCAAGAGTTTGAGTCCTAATCGAACTCCTTGCTAGGTTACCCGAAATCCTTTAGCTCTTATCCAATCTTTTCATATCTCGTGCAGCCCTGCATAATTAAGATAAACATTAGATTTTGGATAATAATTAGTTTTCCCGCTTAAAAGATTTTGCATGATTATTTATGCAGCTGCAGTGATTCAAAGGAACATGTCCTTAGATCTGTTCCTTAGTCATCAGTCAAAACTCCAAGCTTATCCAAGCTAACATTTTCCCCCTTTTTGATGATGACAAACTCATAGACGTAGCTTCATGTCCTTAATGTCCTGAACCACAACTTGGAACTCAAAAGCATCATAAGTAGAAACTTGTTTCATCATTAAGGATCAGGTTCTCAATTAGGTTATAAATATCACAAGCAAAATCAGAACTTACTCTTCCCCCTTTTGGCATCATTGAAAAGGTAGCATAAGTTAGAAACTATCAAGTATAAGAACAGACAGCACATAGCCATTGAGGCAACTCAAAATGCAAGCATAAGTTAATATAAAGCTACTATAATAGAATGATATTAGCCGTCGAAGATAATTCATCATTAACAAAAAAGATTTCAACCAGGGGATACAAGCAAATACTACTAAATTATTCAAAAACTAGAAAAGGAAAAGACTTAGGTACTAGATCTAGTCTAAATTCCACTGGACAAAAGATGACATTTGGTTAAGGTTTTCAGGTTGTGGAAGGATCAGGTCCCTGAGACTTTTCCTGCAACAGCTCACACATTTGTTTGAGCAAATTTTCTAGAGATTTCCAAACCAGTGGGAAGATTTGTCAAGTCTAGCCACACCTTTTTGATGTAGCTTTCATACCCCACAGAAGGAATACCCAGCATTTCACCCAACTCCTTTGTGTCAAAGGCTATTTCTTGGTCATGGACAGAAGTAGTAAACCTATCCCTCTTGATGGAGCAATTTTTATAAAATTCATGAACCATAACCTTTGATCACTATTCTTTGATCTGAAGGACCATGTCCTTCCAGCCTTGCACCTGCAATTTTTGCAGCAACCAGAGCTTACCCTCTTCCTCAACATCATAGAGTACCCTACCTTTTAGAACTTTTCTTGTCGTAATGTCATCATGCACACAATGTTGAACCTCATCTCCCTCATTCTCGCTTTCACTATCCTCTCCTTCAGCAGACTCTTCAGAACTGGAATCAAAACTGTCATCAACTAAAGTCCGCTTTGAGGACCTGGTCCTCTTAGAGGATTTAGTAGCAGTGGCTTTGACAGAGCTCCTTGTCACTCTCCCTTGAGAAATTTTCCTCTTTTTAGACTTAGGAACTACTTCCTTCACATCGTCCATCACATCATCTTCTTCATCACTAACCTCCCTTTCTTTCTCCACAGATTCAGTTTCTTCTTCAACAATAGGATCAACAACCTGTTTGCCTTTCCCTTTCTTACTCCTTTCTAATGCAACAGCCATTTTCTCATCTGCAGCCTTGACAGGGATCCTAGTTCTTCTAACCTCACTAGTAGGAGTAGAAGCTGAAGGAATAATTCCTTTTGCCTTGGAAGAACTTTCACCCTTTTTTTTCTTAAGACCTGGCTTATAGCTATCACCAATTTTCTTCAACTTTGCAGTAATGTCAGCAGTTGACTTAGCATCAATTGGACCTTTTCTAGCTAATTTTCTCCTCAGACTTCTTATGTTTATAAGATCAATTATTGGTCGATCACTATCACTTAAAGCATCATTATCCATATTTACCAAATTCTCATTCTCCATAGGTGCTCTAAAAGCAACCTCTGGAGACCCTGGGGACCCCTCCATGGGAGCCTCCAACCGCCTTAAATCATCTTTTTCACCTTCCCCCTCAGGAGCAGACCCAAACCCTTCTACTGTTTCCCCTTCATCGTCAACTACATTCAAATGTGTAGCATAGTTTACCTGAAACTGGTACACAATCATGGCCCTTTACAAGTCCTCCACTTGTTCTAGAATTGATTCTGTAGTGGGAACTGGTCCTTTCCCCTGAATTTCAGGCTCAGGGTTTTGTGGAATTGAGTTTTCAGGGTTTGATGTTGTTGTATCCGTGGGTGAAGGTGGGTTGGGAATTTGTGGTTGATCAGAAGTGGGGTTGGATGAGGAGTTTTCAGGTGAGAGAGACATGGCAAGTTTGCGACGTAGAAGATAGTTCACTATTTTTTCTTAAATCTTAGAGAATTTCGAATAGAGCAAAGTAAAAAATAGTTGGTGATTGTGAGAGTTTATATAGAGTGAATTAGGTAGTGGATTTTGAGTACAAAAAGGATACACTTACCTCATTGATGGAGTTTCACACGTTAAAGGACTCTTAGAAGTCTCTCAAAAAGAGCCGTTATGATTTGAGAGTCCTGACCGAATTGGGAACTGGTTCTTCGATGAGACTCTTTTGCAGAACAAATATGATCAATTTTCCTAGTGGGACTTATCCTAAATTCAAGTTACCTATTGCCCTTAACCTCTAATATATTTTGAATAATAAAGAGTACAAACCTGAATATTATAACCAAAATAGTGTCCATCCCAATTTCATCAAATTTGCTCAATCTAAAATTCTAAGAACATAAGGGTAACATCATTAAATTTTAGCAAACTTTTAAAGAAATTATGGCTTATTGTATACAATTAAGTATGAGACTGAACTGAAAACTTCAAATTGACTTTGATAAAGTTCATTTTTAAACAAAATTCTCTAGCCAAATTTGAAGTAAAGCATAAGTAGTTTTAGGTGAATTTAATTATTCCTAATTCTAACATGTTCCTTCCAAAATGATCTTTACCTAAGGCCTTTATGAAAATGTCAGCAATTTGTTTCTCAATAGGACAAAAGGCTATAGTAATCAAACTCTTCTCATAATTGTCTCTCAAGAACTGGTGTCATATGTCAATATGTTTAGTCCTTTTGTGATGCACTGGATTTTTTGTCATGTTTATAGCACTAGTGTTATCACAGTAGATGGGAACAGTTCCTACATCAACACCAAAATCTTATAATTGCTGTTTAATCCATAACAATTGTGAACAACATGAGGCAGCTGCCACATACTAACCCTCTGCAGTGGAAAGTGCCACTGAATTTTGTTTTTTGGATCCCCATGAAACCAAAAACTCACCAAGAAAGTGTGCCATACCTGAGGTACTCTTTCTATCAACAACAAAATCTGCATAGTCAGCATCAGTATATCGAACAAGATTTAAATTACCACCTTTTGGATACCAAAGCCCAAGGAACCTTTTCCTTTCAAGTATCTCAATATTCTTTTAACAGCTTTCAAATGAGATTCCTTAGGATCTGACTGAAACCTAGCACATAAACCAACACTAAACACAATGTCCGGTCTACTAGCATTTAAGTAAAGCAAGGAACCAATCATGCCCTTATACAATTTTTGATCAACTGAAATTCCATGTTTATCAACATCCAATTTTGTGGCAATTGCAATGGGTGTATCAATTTTCTTAGCATTATCCATATCAAACCTTTTAAGTAACTCCTTAACATATTTTTGTTGCTGGATCATAGTTCCATTTGAAGTTTGCTTGATTTGTAGACCCAGAAAGAAATTGAGTTCACCTATCATGCTCATCTCAAACCCACTCCCCATCAAATTTCCAAATTCCTTACATAAATTTTCACAAGTAGCACCAAAAATTATATCATCTATATAAATTTGAACAATTAAGAGATGCTAACCTTTTTCTTTCAAAAGTAATGTGCTATCAATTTCACCTCTTTTATATCCATGCTGAAGTAGGAATTTTGATAGACGTTCATACCAAGCTCTTGGTGCCTGCTTGAGTCCATACAAGGCCTTGTCTAACTTGTACACATGTTCAGGGAACTGTTCATTCTCAAAACCTGGAGGTTGTTTGACATAAAATTCTTCCTTTAAGTAGCCATTCAGAAATGCACTCTTAACTGTTCGGAGTCCTGCTGGTGAAGATGATATGGATGTAGATGGAGAAGAAGATACAA
Organism: Petunia secreta; assembly: GCA_029990175.1. NCBI lineage: Eukaryota > Viridiplantae > Streptophyta > Magnoliopsida > Solanales > Solanaceae > Petunia > Petunia secreta. Next base: position 61,722,773 of record JARKIP010000035.1, on the reverse strand, counting down.
GAGGTGATAAAGATATAGTGGAGCTCATACAGGAATTGTTGGTGAATGTTATTTCCCAAGTCACACCACTTATTACTTTAAGGACCAGTTTCTTCAATGTGTTCCTTTACTTTGTTGAATGCGTGTAAGTAAATGAATACTTAATGTCAGCATAGAAAAACCCCGTTAACTCGGAATAAAAAAACCACGACATACTCTTCCAAATTGGATTTCAACTTCACTATTTGAAAAACTCACTTGGTTACAAGAGTACTTTCTCACTAACCTAGGACTAACTCTAATCCTATAGTGACCCCTTTCACAATTCAGTGAAGTTTCTCCAAGTACAAGACTTGAATCCAAATGATACAACTCGATAGTACCTACTACAGATGAACTAAGACTGAACTTTAAAAAGATTCAATCTAAGGAACATGTTCTTTACTTAGTTCCCTGTAGCTTAATGATTAGACAAATATGATGAAGACTCTTTCAATGCTATAGCTCGATTATATCTGTATTTGTGCACACTTCAACAGCTGAGATGATTCTATTTTTATGGCTTCGAAATCTAAGAAGTCTCGAGCAATTAGAACTCCAAAGCTTCCAAGAGTTTGAGTCCTAATTGAACTCCTTGCTAGGTTACCCGAAATCCTTTAGCTCTTATCCAATCTTATGCAATCTTTTCGTATCCCGTGCAGCCCTGTATAATTAAGATAAACATTAGATTTTGGATAATAATTAGTTTTTTCGCTTTAATGATTTTGCATGATTATTTATGCAGCTGCAGTGATTCAAAGGAACATGTCCTTGGATCTGTTCCTTAGTCATCAGTCAAAACTCCAAACCTATCCAAGCTAACAGTGAAAGTTAGGTCCTTCAAGTGGTGGTGTCAATACTGTAGGTCCTTCTTTGGATGTTGTGCTCACTAAGCTGAATACAGTGGAGACCAAATTGGCGCATGTTTCTAAGCTAGTAGCGGAACAATCGAAGAGGATAATATGCAAATGCTTGTGTCGTCCTTGCGTAGTTGATGAGGCACAAGAAGAGAAAGGCAATGGATTCTGATACCAATGCAAATACCACTTTAATTCTGAGAAAGAAGTGTAGATTTGATGAAGTGAATGCTAGTGTTAGTGCCACCAGTATCAATGCAAATGCAGTTGATGGTGAAGTTGATACCAATTCCAATGCTATTGCAGTTGATGGTGAAGTTAATGCCAATGCCAATGCAATGCAGTTGATGGTGAAGTTGATGCCACTAATGCCAATGAAAATATAGCTAATGCCACCAATGCCAATGTTAGAGAGGAAGCCAGTGTGAATGATAATGAAGTGATGATGAAAAATGGTGAGGATGTTGAGGAACAATTTTATGAAGTGGAGTATTCATATCATGTTGAATAAAAATCTAACATGAATGGAGGGGTCAGAGAATATGTTGAAGACCCCACCTATAGAATTGCGGGTGTCTTGAAGAGTCTGGAAAAAGAGTTTATAAACAATGATGAGAACAAAGATTGATTTGTTAATGGTTTGTGTTTTGATGAACAATACTTAACAACTGTATTTTTGAGACTTGTTGGGTTTTTTTTTATCTTGTTTGAGTATTAAATAGTTGATAATCCATTATGGTAATGTCTTACATGTTTCGTTTATCAACCATTATTGCTCAATGCATTTTGCTAGTGTTTAAAATGTAAGCTTGCACAGGAATGATCGTGGATCCTTAAATAATTTAAAATTTCTTGTGAACCACACTAGTTGATTGTTCACTGTGATAGGTCTATCATTGAAACAGACCTAACAATTGGTTATAGTTGCATTTTTTTTTGGATAACTAGGAATAAATTATAAACTACTTTACATGGTCGATACTATGTAGTTGTTGGATTTATACTTTTAATATTGAAAATTTTGTCTAGTATAAAATGGAAATTATTCGAGCATAGACCAAATGTGTATAGATTGAAGACAAAATAATATTTCAAACAATTATAACATAAGAGACGTTTATTAATAGACGTGTAACTTAGCCAATTAGCTAAGTAGATTGTGCGATAAATAATAGGCGATGTAAAGTGTGTGGTAGAGTCTGTAATTGGTGCACTGCCCAAAGTAACAAAAGTCATGTCTGAGCCTTTTTTTTTTTTTTTTTTGAAATTAACTGATTTGTTAAATGATTAATTAAGGTGTGACCCCTCTATCTAAGTGGTGGCTCTTCACTTACCTTTGTAACTCTTCAAGGTTATATCTATGTAAATCCCCCAACAATGTTTGTCTCTCCCATTCCATTTTCAATACAAATCTTCTGCATTCAAACTATCAATTAGTCCACCAAGATGGCCGGACCATCCAACGAGCGTGAGGAATAGCAAGTGCAGAAAATAGAAAAGTTGGTTAAGCAGACCATCATGCCACCTAAAATAATCACATCCACCATTGTCCTAAGCAGCCCAGAAAATAGCAATGTTGGTTAAGTATTTGAAGAAAATTTAAAAGACGTAAATAATAACTTACCTTCAGCTTACGAAAATCCCAAAATTTACGACCAAGATTTGTTTGGGTCCTTGATATTTTCAGCTTCCCGCCTTCACCGCAATGGCATATATCGGGTTCCACCGAAGAAGATGATGCAGATTGCAAGGGGCATTTAGGTGTTTTGTTATTTAAGTTGATGATAGATGGAGAATAGAAAAGTTAAATTTACTTAGTGGTTTATATTTTCAGATAAATTATTACTGTTGCAAACAAATGTTACCATTGAAAATTTAAAAAACAAAAAAAATAAATAAAAAATATATTAGAAGATGCTAATAAACATCAATTTCGTATATTGTACACCTATTGAACAGGTGTGTGTGATAAGTTAGTCGTTCAGAATATTATCACGCACGCATTTGGCTTTTAGGGTTTGGGGGTGAGGATTTAGAGTCCACGCGCTTGTGGTTTAGGATTTGGGCTCTAGGGTAAATGTAGATGATGTTGGCTTGATGGATATATGATATGATCCTAAATAATAAGAATAGGAAACGACCAACAAAATGATAAAATCAACGATATAAAGTAAAGGGTAAACGGGAAAGGGGATAGATAGAAGAAAGAAAGGAATCAATCCTAAAATTGTAAGTAAATTAGAATACTACAATAAATTATAATACCCTAATCTAGACGAATACAATCAAAGACCAATATCCGAAGGGGAAGAGACTTGAACTCAAGTAATGGATCTCTCACACAAGAGAATCCAAGAGAGATCCAAGAAGTAGAAACGGAATTAAACCCACACACACTTTCACAAGAGTATTCTCTATCATAAAAAATCTAGCTCCCTCTAATTACTCCTAATGACTTTATATATAGTAATCCCTAGGTTTATTACAAAATGACAAGTAGTCCCTAGGTACTAAAGTATTAAATTGTCTGAAACCGTCTCATCGCTACCGCGCCGTGGGTATTGCGATCGCGCCCAGTGATCTGAAGATTCATCAGGATCGCGTGGAGTATCTTGCGATCGCGCACTGGATTTGCCTGCTTCTGCGCGATCGCGTCTGTTGCCTCGCGATCGCGTGGACCTAAATTCCAGTAAGCTCTAAACTTCCATTTTAGCATGCTTTGAGCCTTCAAATCCTCTAGCCATGGTTCATTTAAGTCCTTAAAACTCTTGAAGAATAATTTTACGGCTTCAAGTTCTCGATGGCTTTTCCGGTTCGCATCAATATATTATTGACGATCCAAAATTATGTTATTTTTTATTGTCAAAATTGGAAAGATTGATAACATACCCATATGGTTTTCCTTAAAGTTTATATAAAAAACCTATAATAAACACTAATAAGGGGTAATTAAACGGCCTACGAACTAGGAAACCACTCAAATGAAATAGTTGTTGCATAACGTATCTTAATAATGGAAAATAACATTGACAAGAAGTAACATTGGATGACATATATGATATGATGTATCTTAGTGTTAAGGTTCTGAGAAAACAAGACCTCCTTATTTAAGCATGGAAGAATATCGTAATGTGAGAAGCGAGCATTACTTTTATTTACTTATATAGATTATTACAATATAACACTTTAATGATGATAAATAATATTGGATTACGTACATTATTTAACGTATACAAATTGTAAGGTCATGGTATAACAAGACCTCATTCCCTATACATTGAAAAAAATCGTAGTGTGACAAGCAACTAATTCTTTGGTTTATCAATATGGATTAATAACACCACAAACTTTTTTAACACATTTTTTAATGTTTAAGGGTAGTAAAACGAATGTATCAGCACTAACCCTTCAATTTAATCCTTAATCATTAAATTCGATGATAAACCTACAAAAGGAAGATTGACAACCGTCCGCAATCCAGATGAATTGATGGGTGCACGTGTAGTGATATGTAATTTATTTTTATAATTCACCACATTGGGGGATATTATAATTAGTTTATAAAAAAAGTGTTGTCTCAGTCGAATTAATTCTCTATTAGAAGGGGTGATTGTCAACCATGAATGTTTGATTATTCGAATACTTTAGAATTCAACAGTGTTTTAGAATTCCGCGGTGATTTTAAAAATTGTCATGTACTTTATTTTACATTAAAATTCCACAATACACGTAATTTTTTATATTTATCTCTCAATTTCATACTTAGTCAAACAGTTGTTTAAAAACCCAATCAGGTGAATCAGTAACTTTACAACTCTTGTATTACAGTCCGTCTTCTCCGATGAAAGTAAAGCAGAAATAGAAAGAGGACACGTGGGTTAATTACACTTTTTTCTTATTTTTATGTTTATTTATTTATAAACTTCAATTGGTTTATTATCAAGTTCATCGGATCTATGTCAGAAATTTATTCTGGTCTCTATGTTTAGTTGTTTAGGCACTTCAGTTGGTTTATTATCAAATTCATCAGATCTACCTCAAAAATTTGTCCTAGTCTCTATGTTTTGTTATCTATAAACTTCAATTGGTCTATTATTATGTTCAACAGATCAGGGCGGCTTCTTCGATGAAACCAAAGAAGATAGAGGAGATAGTTGAAAAAAAATTAAAACAATAGCAACACTAAAATTAATATGCCGGCAGTAAAAATTACCCCAATTCTATTAATATATTTTTAATAATTACATAAAAAAGAGCTTGCTTTAATCAGAAAGCTCTTCATACTAGAATAAAATGCAAAAATACTTAAACTGAACTTAAAACATTAATACTTAGAATATATATATAAATTAAGAGGAATTAGCAGGAGGGGTGATGAGGTCGTCGGTGTTGATACCGACGTGGCATTGAACGCAAAATACGTGCAATGCTCCGGATGTTCATCTCCTAGCGCTGCCTATCCTCGTTCATCTGTTGTATGAGAAGGTCCAGGATTCGTTGGATGAGAAGTGCGTCTTGAATTGGAGGACAAGCTATTTTTAAGCGGAAAAAGCTTAAGAAAAGTAGAGATTAATTTGTTGGAATGGTGTGAAAAAACCAATAAATAATGGTCTTATTTATAGGGGAAGAAGGTGAAAGGATACAAGTGGGGGAATTAACCGTAATGATTACATAATATTCCCTGTGAGACTTTTTCCTTTCCTCCGTTGAATCCAACGGGACTTTCCCAACTTGAGCAACGTGCCGAACTTTGATGGTGCACCCATTAATCAGCCGGCCACATGTTTCACAATGACCTATTATCTACCCCACAATCTACTTAGTTTATTCCCTAAGTTACACGTCTATTAATATACGACACCTAAGTTTTCATTGTTGTTGAAATATAGTTTTGTCTTTAGTCTATTCACTTTTGGTATAAGATCGAATAGCCAACTTAAATGACACAAAATATTCAATTTAGTATAAATCCAACATCTATATAGTATAGACCATGTATAGTAGTTTATACACTATTTTATTCATAGTTATCCAAAAAAGTTTGCAACTACAGATATCAATAAAACTAGTTAAGGTTTATTGTCAACCGTTTATGATCGATTGTCAACTAAGCATACTTAGTCCAAAAATACTAACTTCTAGCGCATCAAGGGTCTATTACCGACATATCTAAGTATATTAAATAATAAGACAGAGTAAACCCCGGTAAATTGGAAGCAAACATACACAAAATAACTCAATTGACAAGTATATAATAAAGGTTCAAAAATAAATTAGTACACTTAAAAAATAGCAATAAATCACTGTCTATTTTGAGCTAGAGGGAAAGTTGTTTTCTTATGGCCAGGTCGTTTACAATTTGAACATCTATTCTTTCTTTTCTTTGACGTAAATAATTCCCCGATGGATGGAATACACTTAACTCTTTTCTTGCCTTTTTTTATCTCAGCCTGAGGTGGCTTTATGGTTGGCGACGTATATCCGGGAGGTAGAATCTATTATCCTTTTGAAGGAATGGGACGAGTATTATGTCCATATGTAAGTAGGTACTTGTCTCTCCTATAATATGCAGAAGTGTTCTCGTAAACAACTCTACCATACTCATCTCCAAAAGACAAACGCGCTGCCATTGTATGAATGCAGGAAATCTTGTCCAAGTCAAATATCCTACATGTATAGTTTCTTTCAGTCAGGCTAACAATTTTGTTCGTCTCTAAGTCCACATGCTCATTTTCTGCCACAACGAAGAAGTTACCGTCATCCAGGTTATACGCTACAAGACCGTTGGCAACATCCATAAGATTTCTGGCCAGCTTTTTAAGTCGAGGGACTAAGATGGTGTTCTCCTTGTTGACAGCCGCACTACACTTCATAAAAATTTCATGGAACCAAATTAATAGGCCGAACATCGGGAATTTCCTTTCGTCCAAGAATATTGCGTTTACAGATTCTGAAATATTTGTGGTCATAAATTCGTACCTGTAACACATGAAATATGCCCTGCTCCATTTTTCAATCCCAACTTCATTCTGAAGACAAACAGCATCAACTGCATTTTTTTACGAAGCTCTTTAAATTCGTGATCGAACCTCTTCCGGCTGTAAGTTTCAGCTGCAGCATAATATTTATCTATAAAATCACCTCCTAAACCTTTTATGAAGGTTATCAGCGAGGTGCCTCATGCAGCATACATGATGTGCTTCGGATTAAACCCTTGAAATTCTGCTAGCTGCTACTAGCCCGATTAGATACGATGCATAGCTCCAGACCGTCCGGTACCACCGCCTGCAGAAAGAAGAAGGTCTAAGAATCGTCGCACTCCACATCGACCACACAAAACTCCTACAGAAATAGATGGTTCTCTGTGTCCAGCGCCACCGCAGCCAACATTACACCCTCATAAGGGCCCGGCAAATAAGTGCATCAATAAATATTACCTTCTCATATAATGATATCCATTAACCCAAGCACGAAATGATACGAAAAAATAATGAAATGTATAGTCATTATTCACAGCCAGTGTAACTTGACTTCTGAGATTCTCTCTTTGGATTGCTAACCAATTTGCATCTAAAAGAACATACCCGTGCTTCGGAGTCCCCCTCACCAAGGCCTTTGCCCGTTGCCCTCCATGTCTTCCAATAACTAACATTTTTTTTTCAGATCATGAACATTACTCGTGTTGATATCTTTGGTTATTTTTAACAAGACGAGCGAGGACCTCTGCAGAAGCATGAGGATGGTGGATCATAGCCTTCTCTACCCCACATGTGTGATCACCATAGTACTTGGTGATCTTTAATCTATCACAACTTTGATACTTCACATCACGTACCATCCACTTGCAGTTCATCGATGCACATGCCACAGAATACAAAACTGTTGTACTCTTCTTCGTTATCATTTTCTTAATCGTCGCTACCTTCAATGAGAAAACTAACTCATTCTTGTTTAGGAATGATTTTCCCTTTTAAAAACTGTGCCATCTTCAATAATATTGCTGGACTCTATTCTAGCCGATCCCCCAACAACATCGCTCCGTATTTCAGCAGTCCCCTCACGCTTAGATTCATCACTTTCATCATTGTCGATACTTTCATCTTTATCCAATGCTCACCGGATATTCTCCACTATCCTCAACCACGGGCCTAAAAACATCTTCCCATTGATCATCATCAACTACTAGATGAGATGCTGCAGCAGCATTTGAAGCTGGGGCGGACGCCTCGACCATCGAAATATAAAAAATAGGCCTACTTCCATTACCATCTACATCTAGGAGATATATCCGCAGATCACTGTCATTCCTAATGAATGAAAGAGCTATCTTCCCCTTGTAGGTGTAGAACCAATTATATAACTAATGGACACGCCAGATCACAAGTTAATTGTCCGCATTCAATAGCGTTGTCAATCAACTCGTCAAATGTACCCTCCAATTTCAATGCAATAGGTATTGTTGCACTAGAATTAGAATGACAAGACCAGTATTTAGTCGTCTCTATCCATTTCCCCTTGAAATCAGCACCTACTACAGCATAGCCCCCCATCACAGCTCTATTTACAGTTATAGGTATCTTCGTCAATATACTAGAATATGTCGATGAACTAAAGTAGAGTTCTAATGGAACAAAAACAATGACAGAGATGATAAAGCAACTTACCAGCTCGATAAAACACCTCGTATACCATGAAGAAGTTGATACCAACCCTGTCACGACCCAACCTAGGGCCGCGACGGATGACCAACACTAAGTGTCGATCATCACTAATCCTGCTGATAATCTGTTAACCATGAATATAACTGATAAACGGAATAAGCATAAACCTAACTGATGAGAATTATGCAATGCAAAAAGCTCACAAGGCTAACATAAGCTGACATACATAACATACTGACTGAACCACACATGGACATATCTACAGGCCACTAAGAGTGATGAACTGAATATACAAAGGACGGGACAAGGCCCCGACATACCCAAGCTGGCTGACTGTACACATACCAAAAGATAAGTAACTCCGGGAGTAAGCGGAGTGACTGCAATAGCTGATAGATGACCTACTAACATGGTCCAAGCGTTGATATATCTGCACCTGCGCGGGATGAAACGCAGCGCCCCAGAAAAGGGCGTGAGTACGATATGTACCAAGTATGTAAGGCATGAACATATAATATATCATAGCTGAATGAAACTGTAAGGATGGAATATAGATATATAAATATGATCTGGAGCATAGCAATATAGCTGGAAATCTGAAGAACGTACTAAACATGATCTGAATATAAACTGAGCTCTAGCTGAATCTGAAACTAAAGACTGAGCTGAACTATACTGATAAATAACTGTAATATGACTGACAATTGGTAACTAGAAACTGGAACTGATAGCTGTCAACTGATACTGACACTAAGAACTGGTGGATGATAACTGAGAACTGATAACTGGTACTGAGCTAAAACTGAACTGTTATCTGAACTGGTACCTGTCTGGTGTTATGGGCTGTATCCCCCCCAATCAGGTAACTGAAAACCCGAACTAGTACCTGTCTGGTGTTATGGGCTGTATCCCCCCAAATCAGGTAACTGAAAACCAGAACTAGCCTCATGTATAATCATGCAGTGCATACTGTGGCTATATACGCGTATATAACAAACCTGGTGGGTGTTATGGGCTATATCCCCCCAGCCAGTAATATCTAGTCTCTCTGGTCAGAGAGTGTGAATGACACCCGGTCACACTAGGTGTTTCAACTTCCGCCTGAACCAGAGGGGCTGTATCCCCCAGACGGGTAGTATCACACGCGACCGGACTGTGTGTCCAATGTCCAACCTCTATGGGGGACTCCAAATCACACATAACATGATCACAATATAAGCATAAGCATGTATGAGGCATAACACATGTTGCAACAATATATATGGACTCAAAGGAATGATAAGAAAACTCTGGATTGAACTGTAGACACAACCTGAAACTTAGAATTTATCTAACTCTTTTATTTTTATAAAAATTTCGGCAGAGTTTCCTCTGAAACTGGATAATCCGCAAAACAGAACCAGCACTATACTATACACGGGAATGGATACCCGGATAAACTGATAACATAAACAAATTAACTGGATAACAAGATGAGAGTTGCGTAACAATTCCACGGATGTACAGAATTTCTAGACAGTACCTGCATCCTGCATTGCATCATAGTTTTGAGGGTACAGATAAAGGTTATAGACCTCATGGTCTCATGAAAGTTGTAGAGATATAACTTGGGATTCTAAATATTCTTAAAGCATCTAAATATCAATTTTGTACAAGGAGTTATGATCAATATACGAACAGCTGTCCAACGATCAAAATGATTTTTCAGATTTTGAAACATTTTGTCTTACTGATTTGGACGTCTTTCACCTTGGACTTTAGTACCAAATTAAGTATATACAAGGTTTACTTGATACCATACAAGTTTCTCACAATAAACACTAAGTTTAGAACTAATAAAGGCTTCAAAAGCTAAAAGATACATGCCTTGCCAAAAGAAAGGTTTAGTCTTACATACCTTTGATGTTTCTCGCTTCTAAACCTTGTCTCCTTTGAATTCCACACCTTCTAAAGCTTAAACAAGCTATAAAATAGAATTTATGTACTTTACTTAGCTATGAAGTAATTATAAAACTCAAACTATAGACGAAATTGAAGGTAGCATAATGTTACCCTAATCGCATAGAGCATTATGACGCAATCTGTCTTCAATTTCGAGCTAAGATCAATGTTCTTTCTTCAAAACAATCAAAATGTCTTTATCACCCAAGAGAACACTGATTCTATCACTAAGTTTCTGGAAATGACGAGATGGAGGAGGATTTTTCCTTTTATACTTGAAACATTTCAGTTTTAGTCCTCTTTTGCGCTTATGGCCTTTTTTCTGGCCTGACTTCTGACGCTCATATCTTTTTATCTATAAGTTGTATGAACAAACTATTAAAATTGTTGGAAACTACACTCCAAGACCTTCAATTTAGTATATCATATGTCTCCAAAAGACCTCATATAACACATGAAATTAATTGCTAAAAAAGCTTCGTTACAAGGCAATTCCTTAGTCGGTTTTTCCGCAACTTAAATCCGACTTTTCCTAAACTTTATATTCAATATATAAACATCTTATATGGTAATATTATGACTTTAAACTCACTTAAATCATTCTTAACATGTCATTAGAATGATATACGTCACGTTAGACATACAGGGTGTAACAATCTTCCCCCGTTTGGAACATTCGTCCTCGAATGTTAAATGAAGCATGTGGAAGCATTAAGCAACGATCTGCTACATACCTGAAGTAGTGAAGAGATGTGGATATTTAGCTATCATTTCATTTTCAGCTTCCCAAGTTATTGCTTCTACATTATTGCTTCGTCATAGTACCTTAACTGAAGGAATGTCTTTCGTCCTTAGTCGACGAATCTGCCTATCTAAAATTGTAATTGGCAGCTCTTCATAAGTTAATTGCTCAGTGATCTGTATATCATCTGCTAGTACAACTCTAGAAGGATCTCCAACACATTTTCTGAGCATAGAAACATGGAATACTGGATGTACCTCCTGAAGGTCTGCTGGAAGGTCTAACTCGTAGGCTACATGCCCAACTCGCCTGATAACCTGATATGGACCAATAAATCTAGGGCTAAGCTTCCCCTTTTTTTTCCAAATCTCATAACGGCTTTCATAGGTGATACTTTCAGGAATACCCAATCGCCAATCTGAAATTCTAAATCTCGACGTCGATTATCTGCATAGGACTTCTGTCTGCTCTGCGCTGCTAATAATCTTTCCTTGATCAACTTGACTTTATCAACGGCTTGTTGGATTAAATCTGGACCTATCAATTGAGACTTACCAACCTTGAACCATCCTATGGGAGACCTGCATTTGCGCCCATACAACGCTTTATATGGCGCCATATGTATGCTAGAATGATAGCTATTATTATATGCAAAGTCTATCAACGGTAGATGTTCACTCCAGCTGCCTTCAAAATCTAACATACAAGTTCTAAGCATATCTTCTAATGTCTAAATGGTCTGCTCAGCTTGTTCATCTATCTGGTGATTAAATTTTTGTGCTCGGATTCACATGTGTCCCTAAACCTGTCTGGAACGATCGCTAGAAATTAGCTGTAAACTGTGCGCCCCTGTCTGAAATAATAGATACTGGAATACCATGCAGGCGCACTATCTCTCTAATGTAAAGTCTGGCATAATCCTCTGTTGTATATGTAATTCTAACAGGCAAGAAATAAGTTGATTTAGTAAGCCTGTCAACTATAACCCAGATAGAGTCATACCTTCTCTGCGTACGGGTCAATCCTGTAATGAAGTCCATATTTACTGTTTCCCATTTCCATAAAGAAATCTCGATTTCCTGTAACAAGCCACTAGGTTTTTTTTTTTATGCTCGACTTTAACCTGCTGGCAGTTAGGACACTGAGCCATAAATTCTGCTATATCACGCTTCATTCCGACCCAACAATAAATCTGCTTAAGATAATGGTATATCTTAGTCGAACGTGGGTGATCAGTGCACCTGGATTAATGTGCCTCTGTTATAATTTGTCCACGTAATCTACAACATCAGGAACACAAAGTCTTTCTTTATACCTAAGAACCCCGTCACTACTAGTAACCTATATGGTAATTTCAGTTTTCTTCTGGCTATCTGTTGGTATTCAACTAGAACAGGATCCTCATACTACTGCTGTTTTACTTCTGTAACTAGGCAAGTAGTGGATGCTTTCTGAACTATAACTCTTGCGTCCTCTGAATCTATTAATCTGACTCCCAAGCTGGACAACTGGTGGAGTGCATGAGCTAACTCTCTTTTTTGTGGCTGAAGTAAGATAAAATACACATGGACTTATGACTAAAGGCATCAACTACAGCATCCGCTTTACCTGGATGATAAAGAATTTCCATGTCTTAGTCCTTTCCCCTTCTCTAGCCATCACCTTTGTCATAGGTTTAGTTCATTCTAATTAAATATGTACTTGAGGCTCTTGTGATCTGTATAAATATTATCATGAACCCTGTACAAATAATGTCTCCAAACTTTTAATGCATGAATGACTGCTGCAAGCTCCAGATCATGAGCAGGGTAGTTCTGCTCGTGCTTTTTCAGCTGCCTGGAAGCATAGGCAATTACTCTTCCGTGCTGCATCAAAACACAACCAAGACCAATTCGAGAAGCGTCATAGTAAATGACATAGTCCTCAGATACCTCTAGAAGTGTAAGTACCGGAGCTGTTATCAACCTGTTCTTTAGTTCTTGGAAGCTGTGCTCGCAAGAATCAGACCACTCAAATTTAGCTATTTTCTGTGTCAATTTGGTCAGTGGAGCTGCAATGGAGGAAAAACCCTCTACGAACCTTCTGTAATAACCTGCCAAACCGAGTAAACTACGTACATCAGTTGGCGTCGTAGGTCTGGACCAATTCTTCACAGCCTCGATCTTCTGGTCATCTACTTTAATTCTTTCTGCTGAAACTATATGGCCGAGAAATGCCACTGAATCTAATCAGAATTCACACTTTGAGGACTTAGCATATAATTGCTGGTCCTGAAGAATACCCAATACTGTGCGTAGGTGCTCCACATGTTATGATTTAGACTTTGAATAGATGAGAATATCATTAATAAATATCATCACAAATAAATCTAGATAAGGCCTAAATACGCTATTCATCATATCCATAAATACTGCAGGGGCATTAGTGAGTCCAAACGACATCACTAAAAACTAATAATAGCCATACCTAGTCCTGAATGCAGTCTTAGGTATATCAAATTCTCTGACTCTAACCTGATTGTAGCCTGATCACAAATCTATCTTCGAGAAGCACTTGGCACCTTGAAGCTGGTCGAACAAGTCATCAATCTTGGGCAGAGGGTATTTATTCCATATTATGACTTTATTTAGCTGTATATAATCTATGCACATGCGTAGAGTCATTTTTATTTTTCATAAATAATACCGAGGCCCTCCACGAGGGAATGCTGGGTCTGATGAGGCCTTTATCTAACAAATCCTTCAGTTGTTCCTTAAGTCCTTTCAGTTATGCAGGTGCCATCCTGAAGAACATGCCTCTGATGGCGTGCTGGTGCTAAGAAGGCAACTGCTGATCTAGCTGGCTGGGCTGCAGCACTACCACCCCTACTCGGGAAATCTCTCATGAAATGGTCTGCCTTTTGAAAAATATAACGAGTATCAACACCTAACTGGCATGGACCCAAGTGGCGTTTACCACAATCTGAACATCTGGGATATCTCTGACTGGCTGGTATCGAAGTACCACGGCACTGAAATCCTGAAGTTCGTGATGCCTGACTAGCTCTGGACTGAGGAGGTCTATCAGATCTCAGGTCACGGGACTCTTGAGGTATACTAGCTGGTGTCTGTCTAACACTCTGCTACCTACTCACTCGAGATGTCTCTTTAAATGAACAAGACAATCTTCCCTCTTAGGTAACCCTCTATCCTTGTCGGCTCTCAATTTCTACTTACTCTCCTCAAGTGATAAAGCAAATGCCTGAATGCATGATATGTTCATACCTGACTGCATAGCAACCGTCATACACTTGTTCACCAGGTGTGGACCAAGTCCAACTACATACCTGTGAATTCTATCCTCCATACTTGCTACTACAGAGGGTCAAACCTTGCTAAGAAACTAAAGCGATAATTATACTCTTCTACACCCAAACTTTCCTGTCTCAAGGTCAAGAACTGATTCGCACGTGCTCTCTATGTCTCTATAGGCATAAATAGATGAAAGAAGGTATCCAAGAATTCCTACCAAGTCGCCAGAGTAGAATCTGGCCCTCTGGTAGCTCCCATGTCTGATACCACCCTCCTGGCATGTCATTTAATCTAAATGTAGCTAACTCTACTGACTCTGTGTCTGACACGTGCGTGACCCTCAAAACCCTGACTATCCTCACTAAAAAATCCTGTGGTTCCTCTCCTGTACGAGATCCAGTAAAGACTGGAGGCTCTAGTCGGATAAAATCCCTGATCCTGGATCCAGTATCTCCCTGGGCATCTGCACTATGCTGTCTAGTCTGAGCAACTATAACACTGGTCAATAATCTGATGGAATCCCTCACTTCCTGTCCCTGGCTATCAGGCTGAGGAACTGGAGGTATGGCAGCTGCAGTACCTCTAATATCGCCCTGAACTGAAGGGTTTTGTGAGGCCTCAGATGGAGCCTCAAGTCTGAACTCCTCACTCTCATCCATCTCAGGTGGCACTCTACTACTACCCTGGCCGGCAATAGCCTTGCCCTTCTGGGCAGCTGTTAGTTTCTTTGACGATATCGCTTTGCTGAAAACACTATTATTAGAGGAATGAATTCTGTAATCATAGCTCTATCGCACGATCTAGTGAAGAAAGAAAGAAAACTGTCCTGAAGTGCCTTGTAGCCTCCTGTTCAAAAGTATGGCGCGCAACATACTCTTGAACAAGACTCTACTAGACACGGCCTGTAGACACCCTAGGACTGAACTGCTCTGATACAACTTTTGTCACGACCCAACCTAGGGCCGCGATGGATGACCAACACTAAGTGTCGATCATCACTAATCCTGCTGATAATCTGTTAACCATGAATATAACTGATAAACGGAATAAGCATAAACCTAACTGATGAGAATTATGCAATGCAGAAAGCTCACAAGGCTAACATAAGCTGACATACATAACATACTGACTGAACCACACAGGGACATATCTACAGGCCTCTAAGAGTGATGAACTGAATATACAAAAGACGGGACAAGGCCCCGACATACCCAAGCTGGCTGACTGTACACATACAAAAAGATAAGTAACTCCGGGAGTAAACGGAGTGACTCCAATAGCTGATAGATGGCCTACTAACATGGTCCAAGCGTTGATCTATCAGCACCTGCACGGCATGAAACGCAGCGCCCCAGAAAAGGGCGTGAGTACGATATGTACCAAGTATGTAAGGCATGAACATATAATATATCATAGCTGAATGAAACTGTAAGGATGGAATATAGATATGTAAATATATCTGGAGCATAGCAATATAGCTGGAAATCTGAAGAACGTACTAAACATGATCTGAATATAAACTGAGCTCTAGCTGAATCTGAATCTGAAGACTGAGCTGAACTATACTGATAAATAACTGTAATATGACTGACAACTGGTAACTAGAAACTGGAACTGATAGCTGTCAACTGATACTGACACTAAGAACTGGTGGATGATAACTGAGAACTGATAACTGGTACTGAGCTAAAACTGAACTGTTATCTGAACTGGTACCTGTCTGGTGTTATGGGCTGTATCCCCCCCAATCAGGTAACTGAAAACCCGAACTAGTACCTGTCTGGTGTTATGGGCTGTATCCCCCCAAATCAGGTAACTGAAAACCAGAACTAGCCTCATGTATAATCATGCAGTGCATACTGTGGCTATATACGCGTATATAACAAACCTGGTGGGTGTTATGGGCTATATCCCCCCAGCCAGTAATATCTAGTCTCTCTGGTCAGAGAGTGTGAATGACACCCGGTCACACTAGGTGTTTCAACTTCCGCCTGAACCAGAGGGGCTGTATCCCCCAGACGGGTAGTATCACACGCGACCGGACTGTGTGTCCAATGTCCAACCTCTATGGGGGACTCCAAATCACACATAACATGATCACAATATAAGCATAAGCATGTATGAGGCATAACACATGTGGCAACAATATATATGGACTCAAAGGAATGATAAGAAAACTCTGGATGGAACTGTAGACACAACCTGAAACTTAGAATTTATCTAACTCTTTTATTTTTATAAAAATTTCGGCAGAGTTTCCTCTGAAACTGGATGATCCGCAAAACAGAACCAGCACTATACTATACACGGGAATGGATACCCGGATAAACTGATAACATAAACAAATTAACTGGATAACAAGATGAGAGTTGCGTAACAATTCCACGGATGTACAGAATTTCTAGATAGTACCTGCGTCCTGCATTGCATCATAGTTTTGAGGGTGCAGATAAAGGTTATAGACCTCATGGTCTTCATGAAAGTTGTAGAGATATGTCTTGGGATTCTAAATATTCTTAAAGCATCCAAATATCAATTTTGTAAAAGTAGTTATGGTCAATATACTAACAGCTGTCCAAAGATCAAAATGATTTTTCAGATTTTGAAACATTTTGTCTTACTGATTTGGACGTCTTTCACCTTGGATTTTAGTACCAAATTAAGCATATACAAGGTTTACTTGATACCATACAAGTTTCTCACAAGAAACACTAAGTTTAGAACTAATAAAGGCTTCAAAAGCTAAAAGATACATGCCTTGCCAAAAGAAAGGTTTAGTCTTACATACCTTTGATGTTTCTCGCTTCTAAACCTTGTCTCCTTTGAATTCCACACCTTCTAAAGCTTAAACAAGCTATAAAATAGAATTTATGTACTTTACTTAGCTATGAAGTAATTCTAAAACTCAAACTATAGACGAAATTGAAGGTAGCATAATGTTACCCTAATCCCATAGAGCATTTTGACGCAATCTGTCTTCAATTTCGAGCTAAGATCAATGTTCTTTCTTCAAAACAATCAAAAATTTTTAGCACCCAAAAGAACACTGCTTCTATCACTAAGTTTCTGGAAATGACGAGATGGAGGAGGATTTTTCCTTTTATACTTGAAATATTTCAGTTTTAGTCCTCTTTTGCGCTTATGGCCCTTTTTCTGGCCTGACTTCTGACGCTCATATCTTTTTATCTATAAGTTGTATGAACAAACTATTAAAAGTGTTGGAAACTACACTCCAAGACCTTCAATTTGGTATATCATATGTCTCCAAAAGACCTCATATAACACATGAAATTAATTGCTGAAAAAGCTTCGTTACAAGGCAATTCCTCAGTCGGTTTTTCCGCAACTTAAATCCGTCTTTTCCTAAACTTTATAGTCAATATATAAACATCTTATATGGTAATATTATGACTTTAAACTCACTTAAATCATTCTTAACATGTCATTAGAATGATATACGTCACGTTAGACATACGGGGTGTAACAAACCCAATCCAATGTCAATTCACACACCACAATCGACGGATTGAAGCTTTTGTAAAAAACAAAAATTAAAAATTCTAAACCTTCGCACGACTAGAAATCACGAAAATAAGAACAAATTAAAGATGAGAATTGGATTTGTGATAGCTACGAAAATAATGGTATGAATTTGGGGCCTGGAACGATATTTAGCTGAAGAAGAAGGCAATGGAGGCTGCTTGAACGAGCTTGAGAAGAATAAGAGGAAGGGGGAATTGTGGGAGGGAAGGGAATTTTTCTCTTTTTTTTTGGTATGGGCTAAAGGCTAATATTTGAAACTTTGGAGGTTGGGACGTCTAACTATATTTTTGGTCTAATTAAGTCTTAAACATCATGTTGAGGTAAATATTATGAAGAATGACAAACGAGAAGAACTCAGTGGTTCTGGAAGAGAACCTGGTTCTTGTATATAAAGGCACAACTGATCGAAAAGATTGGAGGTTGTAAATCCTTACAGCACTAGGAAAAGTGGCGTGTGTACGAGTATGCATCCTAGTCAGCTAAAAAGAGGTTGTGTCGTGGTTGTGTCTTCGAAGTACGAATAAGAGTTGGAACTAAACAAGGAAAGAGTTACAGGAAATCTTGTCTTGCTATAATTACAAGGTTTCCTTGTGGAACTCAACTAGGGTTCTGAGGCCCATATAAAAGCAAGTAGTTGATGCAGCCAAAACTCAGTTATTCACAAATCGAGAGTTGAGATCATACACAGGCAATCCAGCAACTTTCATAGTGGCTTAACTAACGGACAATTGTTGGAGTCAAACTAGTTAAATCAAAATATTCTGTCTAGGTTCTTTGATTTGTAAGTTGTCTCTATTTGATACTAATCATTGTTGTTACCTATCTGCTTATGTTAGAAGTAATTGTATTAGGTGAACCTTTGACAGATTACTTTGGAAAGCTAGAGTTTAGCTTTGTTGAGTGATTAGGGTCTAGAGTGTAGCCCCTTGGTTACAGAGGTTTGTAATCTAAAATTTGCTCTTTGTGTTTAGTGGATTGGTTCGAAAATCCCAGAGTGTGGGTCGTGGTTTTTCTCCCTTGAGCAAGGAGTTTTCCACGTAAAAATACCGTATTCCTTGAGTTTGCTATTTGTGTTTACTGTGCTGTTTGCAGAGGAAAGCTGTTGTTTCAGGAACAAGGTTCTTCTCGGTAAGAATTTGGTTTTCGAGAAGAATTGGTAGACACTATTCAACCCCCCTTCTAGTGTTAATAGGAGGTGCTTAGATTATAACAAGTGGTATCAGAGCAGGTCTTCTCGTGCTAGGTTAACACCTTGAGAAGGATTAAAATAATGACTGCACCACCTACCATCACTGAAGGACCGTCACTTCTGAGGCCCCCACAGTTCAATGGGCAGTACTATGCTTGGTGGAAGAACGGAATGGAAAACTACATTTGTGCTGAGGATTACCAACTCTGGCTTATAGTATCTGAAGGGAACTTAATTCCTTCCAAAATAGTTGGAGAAGGAGCTGCTGGTCGAGAAGAACCTAAGTCAAAAGAGGAGTTCAATGAGGCTGACTATAAGATGATTGAAAAGAATCACAAAGCCACACGTTTGGTAATTTGTGGTCTTGGTCCTGAGGAGTTCAATAGACTCTCATCTCATAAGACAGCCAAGGAAATCTGGGATGCCCTGAAAGTCGCACATGAAGGAACCACTGAAGTGAAGGACTCCAAGAGAAGAATGCTGAAAAGACAATTTGAGTTGTTCACTATGGGAGAGAAGGAATCAATACAGGATATGATGACAAGGTTGACCATCATCACAAACGAGATGAGATCTCTGGATAAGGAGCTTCCAGAAGTAGAGATGGTGGACAAGGTTCTGAATGTACTACCCGATGCTTGGGAACCCAAGATGACTGCAATTATTGAGTCCAAACCTCTCAGATCCATCAAACTTGAGGAACTGATTGGAAGCTTGAAAACACATGAGATGATGAAGGATTCAAAAAATAAACCAGTACCCAAGAAGGACAAGACTCTTGCACTCGAAGAAATTGATGAAGCTGAGGAATATGTTGATTTACAATCAGTTGAAACTGCAATGGTCAGTGCTCTGAGACAGAAGTTCAATCTAGGAAAGTTCAAAGGATTCAAACGAAACAACAAGGAAAGCTCTGGGAGAAAGAACATTGTTGACAATCCAGATTACTCAGGATGTTTTAAGTATTTCTAGAAGGACCATGCAGTTGTGGATTGTCCAATGTGGGAAGTCGAGTGGATGAAAAATAGAGCTACAAAAGAGAAGGAAAAGGAGGCAGTAAAAGAGAACGACAAAGACAAGAAGAAATCCAAACGACCTCCAAACTTCAAAGCAGACAGAAGAAAGAGGAAGGAAGCTTTTTATGCTACATGGGGACCTACTGACAGTGAATCTGACCAAGAAAAGGAATCTGAGGATGAGTCTCCACTAGCACTGACGGGATTGTCAAGTTCGAATGAGGAGGATCCTCGGGAGTTCAGAGGAGGAAGAGACCCATCAAAACCACATGTGTTTGATGGGACAAGCTACAAGTTGTGGAAGAAGCAAATGAAAATCTTTCTTCAAGCGATGGATTATGGTCTCTGGTTGATCGTAAAACGAGGACCTCATGTTCTTGTCAAGAGAGCAGCAAATAGAGTTTTGGTTCCAAAGCTGGTAGAAGAACTTGATCCTCAGGACTTGGACTGGTTGCAAGCAAATGCCAAAGCGGTGTTATACCTGAGAAAAGGGCTGATAACCGATGTTCTAGCAAAGGTACTTGAACACAAGTCTGCCAAAGAAATTTAGGAGAAGCTGAAAGAGATGTACACTGAAGATGACCAGAAATAGGACTCAGCCTTTATGGCAACTGATGGAGAAGAAGTCGCTCATTCAGCAGAGGTATGTTTTTCTGATCTAAAAGAAAAATTACACACATACTCTACTGAAAACTTGCTTCTAATAACTGCCACTTTAATTGCGGGTTATGAAAAGGTAAAAACTGAGAAAGAATATTGACTAATGACATTAGTGAGCTTAGAACAAAACACAAGAGTCTGCAGGAACAAAATATTGAGCTGGAAGAAATAAATGTTGTTTTGAAAGTGCAGACTCTTGTGTCAAACTCTAAGATCTCAGAATTAGAATTGGAATTGAATCAGTTGAAGGAGAGTGTAAATGGTAAGCAAGTAATCAGTGAAGTTCAAACTTTTCTTGAAAATGAGCTTAAAAGAACTAATGAGATCCTGCATCAGGAAACTGAGAAAAACAGGATTCTAAAATAAAAGGTTGAAAAATCTGACTATGAGCTTACCAGATTAACAAAATGGAACAAATCCTCTGAGGCTATGAATTGGGTTCTTGAAAATCAGAACAAAGGAAAACAAGGGCTAGGATTCAAGAAACCACTGCCTCCATACAATCCTAAAAGTAAATATGTGGGTTTGCCTTACAATATGTTGTGCACCTTTTGTGGTGAAACTGGACATTACAGACAAAAGTGTATAAATGCAAGCAAGACAAAGACCAAATATAAAAGGAGTGTTCTACCTAAATGAGCTAAAAAGGATTTGATCCATCCATTTTCTCATAAGAAGGGACCCAAGCTTGTCTGGGTTCCTAAAGCTAACCCTTGGGTTGTTTTGCAGGCTGGAGTGAGAGTGAACAACCTGTAACAGCCCAAGCCCGCCAGTGATATTGTCCGCTTTAGGCCTAGGCCCTCACGGCATTAAAACGCGTCACTAGGGTCTAAGGCATGTATACTTATATACCCAAGATCACTCTTGTGTTATGCCGATGTGGGACACTTAACCCTTAGCTAAGGTGTTACATACACCTCCTCTTATGGACTCAGCATCCTCGCTGAGGTTTGCCCCGCGTACCGGGATTCGCCTAGACTAAGCCCTGAACTCTTGACCCACATCGACAAGGCTGACACGGAGTGGTTCTGATACCATCTGTAACAGCCCAAGCCCGCCAGTGATATTGTCCGCTTTAGGCCTAGGCCCTCACGGCTTTAAAACGCGTCACTAGGGTCTAAGGCATGTATACTTATATACCCAAGATCACTCCTGTGTTATGCCGATGTGGGACACTTAACCCTTAGCTAATAACACCTTAGCTAAGGGTTAAGTGTCCCACATCGGCATAACACAGGAGTGATCTTGGGAATATAAGTATACATGCCTAAGACCCTAGTGACGTGTTTTAAAGCCGTGAGGGCCTAGGCCTAAAGCGGACAATATCACTGGCGGGCTTGGGCTGTTACAGATGGTATCAGAGCCACTCCGTGTCAGCCTTATCGATGTGGGTCAAGAGTTCAAGGCTTAGTCTAGGCGAATCCCGGTACGCGGGGCAAACCTCAGCGAGGATGCTGAGTCCATAAGAGGAGGTGTATGTAACACCTTAGCTAAGGGTTAAGTGTCCCACATCGGCATAACACAAGAGTGATCTTGGGTATATAAGTATACATGCCTTAGACCCTAGTGACGCGTTTTAAAGCCGTGAGGGCCTAGGCCTAAAGCGGATAATATCACTGGCGGGCTTGGGCTGTTACACAACCCAAGCTGGATTATTGACAGTGGTTGTTCAAGACACATGACAGGAGACAGAAGAAATTTTCTCTCACTCGCAGCATTTCAAGGAGGCAGTGTAGCCTTCGGATAAGGAAAAAGTGGTCAGATTGTAGGAATTAGACAAGTTGGGAGAACTCTGGATCATGCCATTGAAAATGTATACTGTGTTGATGGTCTCAGACACAACTTGCTGAGTATCTCTCAACTGTGTGATAGAGGAAACGAAGAGAGTTTCTCCTCTGCCGGGTGTATTGTAAAGAACCTACATAGCGCAGAAATTGTTATGGAAAGAAAAAGTGTGAACAATGTATACAAAGCATCTCTAAAATCACTGCATGAAAACAACTTGACATGCCTGAATGTTTAAGAAAGTGACTTTCAACTGTGGCACAAAAGAATGGGATATGCTAGTCTGTCACAGCTCAACAAGCTGGTATCGCAGGAGCTGGTTCGTGGATTGCCAAACAAGAAATTTGAAAACATAAGAATGTGTGATGCTTGTGTTAAAGGAAAACATGTGAGATCACCCTTTAAATCTAAGAAGGTGGTGAGCACATTAAAGCCGCTGGAATTGATACATATGGATCTTTGTGGACCCATGAGAGTCAGGAGCAGAGGAGGAAAGAGGGTCGTGTTTGTAATTGTTGATGATTATTCAAGGTATACTTGGACCTTGTTATTGGCATCCAAGGATGAAGCCTTTTGATAGCTTCAAAGATTGGGCTGGAGTTGTGCAGAAAAGGTTGAGCCTGGAACTGATCAGTATCATATCTGACCATGGCACAGAGTTCGAAAATGTAAAATTCTCTGAGTATTTTGCAAAACATAGCATTGATCATAACATTACTACCAAGAACTCCACAGCAAAATGGTGTAGTTGAAAGGAAGAACGGGTCTCTGGAGGATATGGCAAGAACCATGCTGCTATCAAGTGGTATTGCAAGGAACTTTTGGGCTGAAGCAATAAACACAACATGTTATTTGCTGAATAGGTGCTCCATAAGAGCTATTCTTGACAAGACTCCATATGAACTTCTCAGAGCAAGGAAACCAAATATTGCACACCTGAGGCCCTTTGAATATAAATGTTTCGTCCATAATAACGGCAAGGAACCATTGGAGGAAATTTGATGCAAGAAGTGATGAAGCAATATTCCTTAAGTATTCTACTCAAAGCAAGGCATACAAAGTGTTCAATAAAAGAACACAAACAGTAGAGGAAAGCATACATGTGGTATTTGATGAATCAGATAAGAAGATCGTTGAAGAAGAAGTAGATGATCAGGCTATTGGTCTTGTTCGGAATGATGGTACAACTGACTCTGAAAATCCAGAAGAAAAGGAGGAATCATGTGAGGAAAGTAAAGATTCAGCTCCAAGAGAACAAGGAGTCAACATGTCATGGAGAACAACAGATGAAGTCGATGATTTAACTAATCAAAAAGAACCCATTCAAGATGCTCCTGAAGGTTCTTCTCGTCATATACAACCCAAACCATGGAAACGTCAAAGTTCTCATCCTTTGGAGAATGTGCTATCTCAACTGGATACTGGAATTATGACCAGATCCGCCTTGAAGAACTTTTGTGCATTCTTTGCCTTCCTATCATCCATGGAACCAGAGAATGTAAAAGAAGCGTTGGAA
The DNA here is from genome assembly GCA_029990175.1 of Petunia secreta. Classification (NCBI taxonomy): domain Eukaryota; kingdom Viridiplantae; phylum Streptophyta; class Magnoliopsida; order Solanales; family Solanaceae; genus Petunia; species Petunia secreta. The sequence continues at coordinate 61,698,555 of JARKIP010000035.1, read as the reverse complement.
GACCTAGATTGGATGCTAGCCATGCAGGATGAACTACATCAGTTTGAAAGAAGCAAACTCTGGCATCTGGTTCCTAAGCCAAAAGACAGGTCAATCATAGGAACAAAGTGGGTATTCAGAAACAAATTGGACGAGCACGGTATAGTGACAAGAAACAAAGCTATATTGGTAGTTCAAGGATACAGTCAAGAGGAAGGAATTGACTATGATGAGACCTTTGCACCAGTAGCGAGGATGGAAGCCATAAGAATGTTGATTGCCTTTGCTACATACATGGAGTTTACACTGTATCAGATGGATGTGAAAAGTGCCTTTTTGAATGGGTTCCCTAATGAAGAAGTGTATGTAATACAGCCACCAGGTTTTGTAAACAGTAAATTTCCTAATCACGTTTATAAGCTTGATAAGGCACTTTATGGTTTGAAGCAAGCACCTAGAGCCTGGTATGAAAGATAGTGAGGATTCTTGCTGAAGAATGGTTTCTCAAGAGGAAGGATCCACAACACATTGTTCTTGAAGAAGAAAGGAAAGGACTTATTGGTGGTTTAAGTATATATTGTTGACATCATTTTTGGTGCCACTAATGAGGAACTATGTAAGGGATTTGCTGATCCGATGGGTAGTGAATTCGAAATGAGCATTATGGAAGAACTCAATTTCTTCATAGGATTGAAAATCAAGCAGACCTCTGAAGGAACTATAATTCATCAACAGAAGTATGTCAAGGAGCTCTTGAAGAAGTTCGACATGGAAGGAGCAAAAGATATGTCTACACCTATTGCTTCAGGAACCAAACTGGACATGGACGAACTAGGTCCTTCTAAAAATGAGATAAAATATAGAGGAATCATAGGTTCACTCCTCTATCTCACAGCCAATCGACCTGATATTGTCTACAGTATGGGACTGTGTGCTAGATTTCTGTCCAAGCGTAAGGAATCACATTTGACAGTTGTGAATAGAATCTTGAGATATTTGAAGGGAACTCAGGATCTATGCCTATGGTACCCCAGGGGAGGTACTTTTGAACTAATTGGTTTTGCTGATACTGACTATGCAGGTCATCTGGTGGACAGGAAGAGCACTTCAGGGATGGGAAAGAGCACTTCAGGGATGGCACACTTTTTGGTCCTTGCTTAGTTTCTTGGACTATAAAGAAGCAGAACTCAGTAGCTTTGTCTACTGCAGAAGCAGAATATGTAGCAGCTGCATCATGCTGCTCACAATTGCTATGGATCAAACAGCAGTTGGAGGACTTTGGAATTAAATGTGGAGTTGTGCCCATTTTCTATGATAACACAAGTGCAGTGAAAATTTCCAAGAACCCAGTCCAACATAAAAGAACAAAGCACATTGATATTAGACACCATTTTTTTTAGAGATAATGTGGAAAAGGGTCTGATCACTATGAATTCTTGCAGGACTGAGGACTAAATTCCTGACATCTTCACCAAAGCACTGAACAAAGTTCAATTTGAGAGGAACAAGTTGGAGTTAAGGATGACCAAAATACACGGATGACTCAACATTTGTTCCCCAAGGATTGGTTAGTTAAGTGTTCATTAACTTATTTGTAACTATAGTTGTTACTGTCCAGTCTAAATTATGTACTTTATTAAGTATACCTGTTCAACTGAGTACCACCAGGTTGGGCTAATGTGTTCCCATGAAAGAACCTATAGTGTACTTAGAAGGAACCAAGGCAAGCATGAGGAACCATGTCCAGGTACATCTACACAGCTATTTATGTTAAGTGTCATAACTGAAATTGATTGTCAAGTATACGTGTGTCAAGGAAACCTTTTCGTATCTGTGTAACCGCCTAAAATTATAGGAATAATTTTTTTTTTGGTTAGACTTCTACAAGACTCCACCTGACCCCACATATTTGAAAAGCCTTAATTGGGTAGGTCTCTGTAACCGTCAAATCCTACACTTTTCCCGGTTTTCAAAAACTTCATAAAGCTGCTTCTCTTCATCACCATCATTATTACCTATTCCCTAGAGAAACCCCACCCCCCCATTACTGATAGGAAGAGAAAGAAACATACTCTACACTAACTGATTCTACTGTTTTAGACTCTGTAAAAAGTCCTGGAAAATTGAGTACTGAAACTTTGGTTAAAGGATTAGATGAAATTGTAGAAAAAGTAGAGCCTTGTGGTATCTCTGATAGGGGGAATGCTGGTGAGGAGAATTTGCAGGTTGTGCAGGAGGACTTTGTGCCTAAGATTAGTTTTCATGTTCCCTTAGTGACTGACAAAGTAGTGGACGCTAATGTAGTTGAAAATTTGTTGGAAAGATTGAGAGAAGAGGATTCCGCTGAGTGTCAAAAGGGCGCAGTCAACGAACCTAGTTTGGAGGCTGTTCCTATTGAGAGGGTTCATGTGATGGGTGTGTTGGAAGGCTTAGTTGGTATAGTGGCTAAGGATGCAGAACTAGATTGGACTGATTCTGAGGGAGAAAAAGATGAGATAATTCAGGATAAAGATGGTGAAAGTTAAAAAACTGAGGAAATTGTTGAGGAAAAGAAAAAGAAGAGGGTGAAAAGAAATTTTGGTGAAGAAGATGAGAAGCTGATAGGAGAAGAAGAGGTTGTATTTCTGAGTGAAACAAAGCCAGAAACTGATAAGAGGAGAAGGTTACTGAAAGGAGGAAAAGCTGTGTATAAAAGCAGGTTAGTGGATGAGAGTGATGAGAACTCTCAGGATGAGAATGGGAAGGATGATAAGTCTGCTGCTCAGACAATACCTAGAAGAGTGGCTACCAAGTCTGCTCTGAAGCAGCAGTTAGAGAAGGTGGAAAAGCTTGAAAAGAAAGTTAAGAAAGTGAGTGATGAGAAACAGGAGAAGAAAAATGAGAAAAATATTGTTAAGGCTGAGGAGGAGAGTGATGAGGCAGGAAGTTTTGTTGAGCCCAGTGATTTAGAAACAGATAGTGAGTTACAAAGCGAGAAGAAGAAGAAGAAAGATACTGATAAGGAGGTTGACAGAGTAGCCTACTTTGTAAGGCACCAAGTATTGGCTGGAAGCATCTTGAGTGACCTACATGAGCACAACATGAAACCTCTACTAAGGAAGATGGAGGATCAAGGCTGGTTAAACCTCTTTGCTAAGAAAGAGATGTTTCTGTACACTGAGGAGATGAGGGAGTTTTACTCAAACTGTAGAGTGGCTGCTTGAAGAGTGTTTTCAGTTGTCAAGGGTGTGGAGATAGAGTTTGGAAGGACATAGCTTGGGGTAATGCTTGAGGTTCCTGCGGAAGGATATTGCAGGTACATCAAGCTGAAATGGCCAAAAAGGACTGATGGAGTAACACCTCTGAGTGTGGTGAAAAAATTCTCAGGAAAGACCAAACTCAGAAAAGAAAGAAAAGTTGATAAGAAAGAAATGGAGCCGGCTCATCAGTTACTTTTTGAGTTTGTTCATAGGTTTCTATTGCCTAGGGGGGAAAGGAACAGTAAGGCCAGTGCACTTGACTTGACTTACATGGACCTGCTAGACAGAGGAATAAGGATCAATCTACCTGGTCTGATCATCAGACACATAAAAAGGATTGCTGATACTGATCAAAAGTCACATTCTTTGGTGCATTCCTATATCCTACAGCAGGTTCTGGAGCACTTTGGGGTACCTTTGGAAGCTGCAAAGAAGCCAACCATTCATCAGATGTTTGGTCAAAATGTGCTAAAAAATGTGATTTATTCAAAGAGAATAGAGCTTCTAAGAGACCAGTGCAGGTCAAGCAAGAGCAGCCTGAGGATAGTGAGGACTTTGGACCAGATGAAGCAATTGCAGTTGTGAAGGAGTTGGAATATCATGTTCTGGAAGTGAATGCACAAAATGCTGAATTGCAGAAGAAGCTGGGGTTGAAGGATCAAGAAATTGATCGCTTGAAGATCGAGTGCCACAAGTATGAGGCCTATCTTGTGATGGAAAGGGCCAAGAATACCAAGAATATTGAGGCACTTGTCAAGCACTTCAACTTGAAGACCTGAGTCCTACCTGTTTTCCTTTCCTGTCCTTGTCAAAATCCCTCCTTTATCTCCCCATGTGTCCTTCCTTGATTTGTGTTCTTAAGACAATCTTTTAAAGTTGTGTACTTAATTGGGTTGTGTGGCTATCACGCCCTGGTTAACTGGTTTTAAATTTCTTTTGCTTGAATTAGGTCTGTTCTTAATATATCTGGTTCTACTTGGGCTCTTAGCCTTATTCCTGTGTGATTTATTTAGTTGACTTGTTTGCCTTGTGCTATAGACTGGATAGTACTAACCTGTTCTTGCTAGATTTTGAATCTTTTCGATGATACCAAAAGGGGGAAGAAAGGAAGGAAATGTTGGGGTGTTTGTGATCTAACTCATCTGTTTTAAAATTTTCAAAATGTATTTTTGTCTATGTGCTCTTGGTGTTTTTTGTCTGTTCAGGTTCATTGGCAACATTTGTTTGTCATCATAAAAAAAGGAGAATTTGTTGAGGTAAATATTTTGAAGAATGACAAAGAAGAAGAACCCAGTGGTTCTGGAGGAGAACCTGGTTCTTGTTTAGAAGCGCACAACTGATCGAAAAGATTGGACGTTGTAAATTCTTGCAGAACTAAGAAAAGTGGCGCGTGTACGAGTATACATCCTAGTCAGCTAAAAAGAGGTTGTGACGTGGTCGTGTCTTCGAAGTACGAATAAGAGTTGGAACTAAACAAGGAAAGAGTCACAAGAAATCTTGTTTTGCTATAATTACAAGGTTTCCTTGTGGAACTCAACTAGGGTTCTGAGGCCCATATAAAAGTAAGTAGTTGATGCAGCCGAAACTCAGTTATTCACCAATCGAGAGTTGAGAGCATACACAGGCAATCCAGCAACTTTCATAGTGACTTAACTGACGGAGACAACTGTTGGAGTCAAACTAGTTAAATCTAGATATTCTGTCTAGGTTCTTTGGTTTGTAAGTTGTCTCTATTTGATACTATCATTGTTGTTACTTATTTGCTTATGTTAGAAACAATTGTATTAGGTGAACCTTTGAGAGATTACTTTGTAAAGCTAGAGTTTAGCTTTGTTGAGTGATTAGGGTCTACAGTGTAGCGCCTTGGTTACAGAATTTTGTAATCTAAAACTTGCACTTTGTGTTTAGTGGATTGGTTCGAAAATCCCAGAGTGTGGGTCTTGGTTTTTCTCCCTTGAGCAAGGAATTTTCCACGTAAAAATACCGTGTTCCTTGAGTTTGCTATTTGTGTTTGCTGTGGTGTTTGCAGAGGAAAACTGTTGTTTCAGGAACAAGGTTCTTGCCGGTAAGAATCTGGTTGTCGGGAAGAATTGGTAGGCACTATTCAACCCCTCCCTTCTAGTGTCAATAGGAGGTGCTTAGATTATAACACATCATTATATAGGTGGTCGTCATCCACCCAATTTTTAAAACTTGATGATCATTTAATCAATTGAAGATTTGAAAGAGGCGTTTTACCTAACTCTCCCTACTTTCTTTGATACTTAGGCTAAGTTAGAATGATTTTTTTTCGCTACAAATTTAGTTTAGTAACGTTGGTGTACTAAAATAAAAGTTGAATGATCATACGTGAAATTAACTTGACGCGAAGTACTCAACTCGATATGTAAATACTTTGTTGAAGATAAAGTAATTAAACAGATAAAAATGTGCTTTCTGTAATGACTTAAGTTTTTTAATGAGATGGTCACATTATTCAATGTGCTATCAGACAGAGATCTTAATTAGGTTCAGCTCTCAAATTAAGCTCAAGTAAACGAATAAAAATATTATTTTCTAACATTTTAAGTATTTATCTGAGATGATCATATAATTTAATATGGTAACGTATGTTTACCAATAATACAATTGGTTATATACGTTAAATGACTAATCTATATGACCTTTTTACATTTTCAGGGTATATTAGTAAAATCATTTTTTCTATACCATAACTCCTTTGGAGGCCAGTATTCTACTTAAGGTCTCTCACCAAATTCCTTTGCACGATCAATATCGTACTCTCCTCTTCTGAATAATTTTCTTAAGGAGTATAAACTATTGTAGTAGTATGGTCAGATTTATATACACACACAGTTTTTTTTTAATTACAGTTGAATTTAACTTCCGAAAGCATATATATTAAGTAGGTACTATTTTCACTAAATACCCATCAGTTCTTGTTATCAGAATCTACTCAATTATATTTACATTACATATAATCTTATTATGTAGATATTATTTCTTTTACAATTATTCATAATCTTACACTCAAATTTAATGCAGAGGCACATGGCATAGAAATTTGGGAATCAAGAAGTCGAGTTAGAATGCGGTGTTCGTAGGCAATATGCTGTACTGTCAGCGTAAATGCTTGTTTACATAAATGAATAAAATATAAATTACTTAAAACTTATTGAATGGGGAATTAGAAAGTTTTAAACCAAAAGTTAGCAGAGTGATCATCGATTCTTTGTTCTAAATATGGTGACCCAGGAAAGATAAAAAAAAAGAATTTTATAATTTGCTCATTCCCCTTCATAATCTCGATTCTTCAAGCTTATTCTCAATTTTCAACTTTCGAAAAGCATAAATATATATACAGCTCCAACTTCTTTTTTCTTTTCTCTTCCCTGAATTAATGTTTCTGGTCCATTAATGAATTATTGTTTAGCAAGAGACAAACTAGACTTTGTGCAAGATAATTTGCCAACTGCAATAATTGTCGTGCACGATTTTGCATGTCGCATTAATATATTTACTTGATGATTTTATAATAAGAGTAGAAAAGATGTTTTTTCAGACGCCACATGAATTACAAAACCAAAAAAAAAAAAAAAAAAAGGAAAAGAGAAAAAGAAAAATAATAATTAATGAGTGGAGAATCGAGATAGACTAGAAACATATTGGTAGCAGTATTATTAAAGACTAGCCACTGTGTCCATGCAAATTTCTTGATTAAATTTTTAGACGGAGTTCGACATGGACTAGTGTACCCTCAAAACCTCATATTAGCCAAATATCATCTCAATAAGTTCTGACCTACTCCCTCCGTTTCAAAAAGGATGAACCTTTGCGGAGTACGAGGGTCAAATTGACTAATTTTGACCGGAAATTTGCGCATCGAATTTTTAAATTTTGTAAAATAAAATTTATATATTTAAAAACTACATGAAAAATACTATAAGTCACAATAGTTAATAATTCAAAATAGTTAGAAAATATTTGTAAGACACGTGGTCAAACATAATCTTCTTTGACTCTTCAAATAGTAATAGGTTCATCATTTTTGAAACGGAGGGAGTAATATATATGCTCTACTTCTATGTAAATTATGACCCAAACAAGTCGGTCACTACTAGTTTATTTAACTTGATGTCTATTCTAAATTGATTAGCTTGATCCTTGGAAATGGAAGAGGTAGGTAAATTAAAAGTGGAAACTTTTTCATGTAGTAATAGGGTTTGTACCCTTTTAACGTGACTATAACTAGCTAGGCAACAGCTCGAAATTAAAAGGTTCAAGAAACCGTTGAAAAGGACCTTTATCTCATGTATTTCATGATTACTTCCTCTACCCAGGAGCTAAACAGCTCGCACCTCACCATTAGTTCACTCTAATACGTGGTAATTACTAATAACTTAAGACACAATTAACTAACCTAATAAAGACTCATGAGACTTTTAGTCAACAAAATAACGTCTTCTTTCTATAGCCATGCATCTATAAATAAACATAACCCCATTACTACTCAACTCCACATTTATTAGACCTTTACAAACCAGGCCAATTTTATTCATCCTTTTCAAAGTGCTTTGAAATTTAATTTGCTGACATCTGTTACAATGTGGTCTTCTTGTTTGCTTCTTTTGTTACATACGATGGTTTTGTTTCATGTTTTCTTTCTGTTATTTGTTACTACATGCGAAGGGAAGGTGCAGCTGCCGAAGAATCTAACCGTAAAGGCGGTTTTCGCTTTTGGTGATTCCATTGTCGATCAAGGAAATAATAATCACATAACGACGTTAGTGAAGTGTAATTTTGAACCATATGGGAAGGACTTCATGGGCGGAAAACCTACTGGAAGATTTAGCAATGCGAAGACCCCCTCGGACTTGATAGGTATTCTCATTCTCCTTTGAGTTTGATAATATTGAATTTAAACCTTCTAAAATTAGAAAGATCGGACGAACTTTTTCTCAGAAACTGAAAAGGATTGTCTTCATGATCAGTGCTCTGCTCGCTGCTTGCTCCTGACGTACTCATGTAGTTCCTTGTCATGTCAAGTCTCTTTCTGTCTCTCTTTCTCACGTTTATTTTTAAAAAGAAAAAAGGACAAGTAATGCATGGCTTAAGTAACTTTTCACTAGGGTTGAAGTGACTTGAAGAGTTTAAAGGGAGAATTAGCTTAAAGAACTTAATGTCGAAAATTCTACGGAATTTTAATCTATATATATGCGCACTACTATATGGGTGTTAACTGGACAAGTTTGATCAAGTATTTTCATAATAAATAATAAAACGATAAAGGTTAATAAAATCATGTTATATCCGTCCAATCCAAAGTTTACTTAAATCAAAACGGGTTTTGTTACTCAACTCAAAGTTTGTATACTCAACTCAAAGTTTGTTAGGTTCGGTGGGATTACCCCTTTACATGCCAAAATTGGCACTGTTAAGGGTCAAACAGTTAAGTAAAGGTCAAATACAAAATAAATTGACTCGATAAATGGATAATGATTCGACTAGCTAGTTCAAAATTTAGCTTGTAAAAATGAGTTAGGTAAAAAATATCAAAATAAGAAAGCAAAATAAAAGGGTCAACACCAAAATTGCAATTTAATTACTTCTACTGTCCCAATTAATATGACCTAATTTGAATGAGTGGAAAGTTTAATAAAAAAATGAAGACTTTTGAGACTTGTGCTTTAAGAAAAGTCATAAAGATTTGTGGGGTTATGTTGTGAATCATCTCATAATGTAATACTAATACTCAATCCGTTCCAAAAGGATGTCATAACTATTATTTGGAAAGTCAAGGATGATCCTCCTTAACCGAGATTTTCTTTAATATTATTTTAATATTATGAATTATTAAATATTTTGACTTATATTACTTTATGTGTAGTTTCTAAACACGCAAAGCTTATTTTATAAAATATAAAGAATCTTTGTCTAAATTCACAATCAAAATCAAGAAATTTGACCCTCGTGCCCGAACTACGATATACAATATGGATACATACTAAATATAAAACCGTATCATTCTTTTAGAGTCGGACTAAAAAGAAAAATGTGTCATATAAAATGGAATAGAGTGAGTAAGTAGTAATTGTGCTCTCTTTCTTACTCCTGTGCTTGAAAAAGAGGGAGTATGAAAGAATTTTGCAAATTTACCGGGCAGTTAAAGAATTGATAATAACGTGCATGGTGAAAATTGCATTATCTTCCCATATTTGAACACAAGAGTTCTCCTGCGTAATTGAGCTGATTTCTTTGAGTTTATGGGATATTCTGGAGTAGTAATTGCTTTTCTCGTCTGCATTTGTCTTTTCCAAAATAAATACGCAAGAAAATGAGAAATAGACCTCGAATAAATTGGGTACATTATCAACCATTTATTAGTTGCCTAGTTGGGAATGTGACTGACAATTTAATTCCTGAAGGTTTTCTTGCTTAATATTTTGCACATTCTTTATACCCCATCAAGGCATCAACTGAGTTTCGATTATTATTGAAAGAGGAGGATCATGATTTATTAAAACGGGATAGTACTTTTGAAAGTGAACAAATTTGAAACTTGGGTGTGCTTATCCCTCTTTGGATTTTTTCTAAGGGTTCTCCCCATCCTTTCAGGAATTTCACAACAGAAACTGTTTTTCCCAACATTTACTTCTCACTTGCTTTCAATAAATAAATGACTTAACTTTTTTTTTTTCCGGTGCATAGATTTCCATGTAATAAGCATTATGAATTTCTTAATGATTTTAATGAGCAATAATTTAAGTTTTATTTACAAATAGTGTAAACTCATGCTTACTATACATAGTATCTTGTCGTGTGTTTTTCATGTCACCAAATTTACTATACAAATATTTTTACATGTTAATGCATATAGTAAAATTGTAAATTTTAGCCATATTGATAGAAATAAACATAACTTTGAATGCGCGAGATTGACATGGACATACTATTGTTATCCAATTCAGTGGATGAACTAGGGATTAAAGAGTATATGCCAGCTTATCTTGACCCTGAGTTGCAAGATGAAGATCTTAAAACAGGAGTGAGCTTTGCATCAGGAGCTTGTGGTTTTGATCCTCAAACAGCTGCTATTGTGGTAATCTACTCATAATTTTCATAGTAAATCCTCTAGACCAAATGCAAAACTTCACCAATTTTTTTTTTATTATTATTATTATTATTATTTTCTGTTTGACTTACTTTTGTTTTTTAATTTACTATGAAAAATTATGATTTATAGAACCTTTTAACATTATTTAGCGATTTTACTTTAGATGATATTTAGGAAATTAAACGGTGTCCAAATTGATAATCAATTTAAATGCGATGGCGCAGGAGCTTTGAGTTGTCACTTGTCCATAGTTTAGCATCTTCGGACCCATTAAAGGGATGCACTCAATATGATTAATTTTTCAAGAAAATTGCAGAAATAGGACAGTTTAAGGGTCAGTCAGAAAATTTTTTGACCATGCAGTAATGTTAGAAAATGACTTCTATTGAGGCAGTGTAATGTGTTATTTATTCAGCAGTAATTTCACAAATCGTATTGATTTATGAATAATTTAACAATACAAACAATTTGCGCATGTAAGATAAAACTTATAGCCAATTGAGCATGTTTAGTGTTTCAAAATATTCCAAACTCCTGTGTCATAGATAGTGGCAAAGCCATGATTTTATATAAGGAGGTTTAAAATGTCAAGCCTAGGATTTGAGTACTAAAACTATTTTTGAACCCCTTTTCTATTCTATTAAACTTTTTTTTTTAAAATCATTTCAATGGAGTTTAATTGCTTTTATATATATATATATACATACACACATATAATTGGAGAAACTAAAATGGAGTTTAATATAGGGTGAAAATCATTTACACCCTCCAACTTTGAGTTAAAAATCAAATTCCCCCCTCAACTATGAACAATCATCAAACTCCCCCTTTTTCTCAATAAACTGTTAAAAATTCCTACTTTACCCTTAAGATTATCAAGCATTTTAATTTTTTTTAATTAATATCATGATATATTTGATTATATGCTAAACTTATATAATAAAAAAATTATAATTAAAATTAAGAAAAGAGTGTAATAATCAAAGCATAAAAATTAATGATTTCATCAATAAAATATATGAGGAGAATAAATTATAGAAATAATTTTACTTGTATTAATAATTTACTAATAAAAAAATAAAACTCAAAGTGAATCTATTGCACAATAGAAAATAAAATTTTAATGCATGAAGTACTAGAAGAAATTATTGAAGATAGTAGTATATTTTATAAAAAAATATTTATTTATTTATTTATTTATATGAAACGAATTTTAAATAATAATGTAGATTATATTTCATTACAGAGGCAGTCCCCACATGGTGGGTTAGGTGCACTGGTACTCACTAGCTTGGTCAAACTTTCTGTATTTATGTGTTGATTTCCTTAAAAGTAGACATATGTATTAAGGTGGCAGCTCCATAGAATATAATTTTTTTTGAGTGCATTGGTCAAGTATGCTTGCAATACTTACATCTTTTTTTAGTGTACCAGCCATATTTTGAATTCCTCAACTCTCTTTTTTATTTTATTTTTATTCATACATTATAAATAGTGGCACCCGTAACTTCTAATTCTTGAGTCCACCTCTATTTCATCAATGATAACTAAAACTCAAAAATCTATATACACAATAAAAAATGAGAGTGAATGTATTTTGTGAAAAATTTATATTTAAACATATTGATAATATTGATGAACTTAAATTATTATCATAAGCTATACATTATTTAAAATATATGTAATGTATTTTGATTAAAATATCATATATAAAAATATATTACATAGAGGGGATTTGAAAACGGGAAGGATAAAATGGACATTGTATAGAATAGAGGGGAAAATGACTAATTTTTATAGTTGAGGGAGGAGTTTGATTTTTAAACCAAAATTGGAGGTCAAAATGATTTTCTTATAATATTTATTTTTCAACGAAAGCCCTTTCAACCAAGGTGGCTCCGCTTCTGGTCATAAGAAACTAAAAACTTATATGTGGACACTGACTTGTCCATTTCCCGCTTAATTCTTTTCAGTCAGCGATACCTCTGTCAACACAACTAGATCATTTTAGAGAATACATTGGAAAGCTGAAACAATTAATTGGAGAAGAAGAAGCTGAAGACATATTGAGCAATAGCTTGTTCTTGGTCGTAGCGGGCAGCGATGATCTCGCCAACACATATTTCACCGTAGGAATTCGAAGGCTGCAATATGATGTTAACTCTTACACTGATCTTATGGCCACCGGAGCTTCTGACTTTATCCAAGTATGTACCGCCTTATTTTAGATACAATTCATTAATGAACATTAATTAACGTTTTCAAGTGTCTTCTTTTGCCTATATGATGTGACACAATGAAACTTGATTAATTGTGATACTTTTTACTTAGGCAGAATAGTCAAATAGACACTCACAAATCACATGAGATTTTTTTTTTCCGACTCCCAACTCCATTGGTTTCATCTGGACAACATTACTTGTTAGAACTAACTGATTTAAGTTGGTGATGTTTGCAAATGAATGAAAAGCATGATGTTCCAACTAGAATAAGCTTATAGGTCATAAGTCTAAAAGTTCATAAATCTAAAATAAACTTTTCCCACTAAATTAAAGTTTATGTGATTGAGAAAGATAGATTTTGAATATTATGTGATTCCTGAATTGAAATTGAGCTAAGCATATTTAAACAGTGACTATTTATGTATTGCTGAAGTACGACCATCTCATCTAAAAGCTTGAGTGGTTAGAGAGCACACCTTTATTTACTTTGGTACTGTAACTTTTGAAATTGAGCTAACTAGAATTTCTATTTATCTTGAAAGAAAGTTTTTTCCCGATCATGAGCTTTACCAGATACTAGTACATACTTGTAAGTTATACAAATGGTAGATCGCCTAAATCTCAATTTGAGTATTAATTTGTGGTTTTTGTAAGCTGATCAATCAATTAATGTTTGTCAATTTTTTATTCTCTATTGGAAGGAATTATACAAGATGGGAGCAAGAAAGATAGGGGTTTTTGGGGTTCCCCCCATAGGGTGTTTGCCAGCCCAGAGAACACTAGGTGGAGGTTTAACTAGGGAGTGTGCTGAAGAATACAATGAAGCAGCAAAGTTAGCCAACACTAAGCTCTCAGCTGCAATCGGTTCATTATCCAAGAATTTGCTTCAATCCAAGTTGGTTTTCATTGATATCTACAATCCTCTGCTTGATATTATTGTCAACCCTCAAAAATATGGTAAACACAAATATTCTCTAGATTATCTTGATTGCTTGGAATTTTAATTGATTATTCGAGTATGTTTTACCTCTTATAAATTTGAATGATGTCAGGATTCGAAGTAGTAGAGAAAGGATGCTGTGGTACTGGAAACATAGAGGTGGTGGTACTATGCAACAAATACAGTGGAACATGTGAAGATGACTCAAAATATTTGTTCTGGGATAGCTACCATCCAACGGAAAGAGGTTATAGAATCCTTGTTGATGAGATCCTCCAAAACTATGTCAATAGTTTCATATAAACATGATTCCGAGCAAGATAAGGATTTTCTATCTCCAACCTCTGAAATTCACAAACATTTGAAGAAAGTCGAAACAACTGCATTTTCGTTCATTGTGGTTAGTCAGTGGCTTCATCTCTGGCTAGTGATTGATATAGATTTATTTATTACACAACATGTGTTTGTACTCTGAACAACTTGCTATGTACATCTCATTTCTGTTCATACATACCATACAATTATGGTGTTTGCGTTTTAACTTTTGAGGTTGGAAGAAAATCATGTTTGTTCACTTAGTTTGAATCCAATAGCTCTACTACATTAAGGTTGTTTGAACACTGTGGTTTCACTTCCACTTTCACACATTAATATCATCTATATTTGTAACATAAGATTTGCATATGAAACGAAGTCGGAGTGCGAAGGTAAACCAAACTTGCCCCTCATAGACCACGCTAATTTGGACACCGAGGCCAAACTATCATTCATTCACTTAGTGGTTATTATCTCGTGTAGTACTTCCATAATTTATGGAAAGTATTTGAATAATTTTCTGAAGTTTTTCGGAAACCTTGTGTCAGTGAATGGATGTATGGAACAGGAAATAAAGAAAGGGACTAGAGAGACCTAGGATGCTTCTCTCCTATCGGACAAAATGATAGACAAATAAAACTACTTTTTTCAGCAAGTTACTTATCTTTCATACCCTGCAAGGAGAAAAGAGTATGTATGCAAAGAACATTGTGTTAAACCTTCATCACTATTTTCAGTAACTAAAACTGATACGTCTTTTTCGTAAAAGATAAAAGTAGTCTACCCAATGGTATGTTCGAACACTGTAAATCTGAAATATGGATGCAACATTTAACAATAACAACAACTTCACACCTGAAGAAAGAAGAAAATGAGGTTCATATGGAATTAGTTGCCTTTATAGTGAAGTGTCCTAAAATGTCTTCTCTTCTAGAGAATAACTTCTTTTTGGTTTTGAGAAGTGTTCGTTTATTTGTTAGTACGACACTTCTTCTTCTTCTCTCATGGAAATAATGTCGTCTAGATTATCTACCTTTCCCACAAGTGCATCAGGTGCATTTCTTTTGCAGTGTATCATATTTTTGTTCTCATAACTTAATGCTTCTGGTTCGAAATTTTTATTACTGAAAGATTGTACTGTAATAAGTAACATCCTGAAATAAATACTTATAAAAGAAAAAAGAATATCATCAAATAAATAAGGTTTCTCTACTAAGAACCTTTTATTCACATTTCAGATGTAGTTATAAAAAATGATAGATTGTTGATACAATGTTCATGGATCCATTGCATTGCATACACCCTTTTCTAAGACTAGTTAAGTAGCAGGCACTTGAAAACTGTATAGGCCTAAATCAGTTTAGGATCACAAATCGAATTTGGGTTGGAATACAAGCAAATCTTCGTATCAGAGTCGATAAAAATGCTAAGAACAATTGTAAAACGCAAGAAAATACTTGATTTCAATATATCGTAGTGAGTACAAATTTTTCCAGAGTTTCAGTATATATTTCTGAATACGTACAATGTAAAATGAAGTACTATTTATAGACACAAGACCTTGCCCCACATTCTCCATGACCAGTTCATGGCCAAACCCACGTCTGGGCACTTATGGATGAAGTTAATGGGCAAAGTAGGGGCTTAACTAGTGGGCTGCAAAGCCACTTGACCCGAGGCGCTTTACCGAAGTTCAAGTGTATGACCTCGGTGGTAGGGCCTTGTTGCCCGACCAAGGCGAATGTCACTGAAGCTCAGCTTGCGGCTCGCCTTCGGTGATGACCTCGGTGCCTGACTTCGGCGATCTACTCACTTGCTTTGGTTTCTAGCTTGTCATCACGTGCTCGGTTGCTATCATATCATGTTGCCGAGGCGACTCATCGTGAGCCGATTTTTACCCAATACAGATAGTTCCCTCACTCCTCGGTCAATTACCGAAGTTACCGAGGAGTGGAGTGAGATTCTGCGGAAAAGTGACGTGGCTTGCTCTTATCCAAGTGTTTCAAATTTTGTCAATGGTTCGCGTCTCTTCAGATTACTATTCATTGACACGTGCCACCCATCCGTTGGCTAATCGAACGGTCAAGCCACTTTTTTTTGTATCCCCCAACGTTACAATGATGAAATTGCACCACTTGTCTTCTCCACGCTTATAAATACTTCCTCACCAAGCCATTCTCATCACTTCCAATATTATCAAACAACAGTGCTAAGAAAAAGCAAGAACTTCCATTGCTTACTCTGATAAATTCTCCTCCGTTAAAAATCTCAAGCTTTTAACTTTATAATCATGTCTGCAACACACTCTAGACAGGATTCCAGTGACTCTGGTGAGAGGGCAAAGATTTCACGCTACGACGCCGCTATAGCCAGTGGCGGCATTATTACCACCGTTCCGGCGTTGCAGGTAATAAAGGCGGAGGGTGGTGGAGAGGTGACGTCCGACGTGAGTGGCCTTAAGCGGCGTAAAGAAAGAGCCAGCCGTGACATAGCGGCGATGAGCGAGGACGTCAGCCTAGAGGGAGAAGATGACGTCGCTGATGATGACGGCATGGTGGTAGCTGACGCTGATGCTGTCATCCATAGGGATGATGATGGTGAGGGCGACAACGCCGAGAGCGATGGCGAGGACGACGCCGAGGGTGAGATTGAAACTGGTGGTGAGCTACCCTCAAACGAAGGTGGGCATGATGCCGAGGTGGGACCTTCAGGCCCAGCGATTCCCCTCGAGCAAGAGCTCGAACCTCATCAAAACATCCCTTCTCATTTTGACAGCAGCAAAGATCTTAAACTACAGAAGCAATCTGATGATCAAGAGGAGAAGAACAGGAATATACCAGTGAACACGACGCCGACTCGCATAACGCAAGCTCACATTGAGCGAGTTCGGAGAGATTGTAAGTTTTGGCCCAAGGTGAAGGTTGTCGTCCCCGACCCAACTAGTAGGGTGTGCCAGCATGTGGAGGGGCTATCCTTTGCATAAACTTACCCATTCACCATCGGATTCACCCTCCCTGTTCACAAGGTCATCGACAATTTTTTCCGAGCATACAACCTATGGTTGGCTCAATTAGGCCCCGGCGTTTGGAGGGTTTTAGTGCATGGATTGGCTGAGCACAAAAGCCGGGGTGGATTTCACCTTGCAGCATCTCATTTCTCTTTACTACCATTATTTCCACAAAGCCGGGGTTGTGGCTTTAAACAACCGAGGCAAGTATGCGCTTCTCCATAAGAGCGAGGATCACGAGGGCCGAGGTTGGAGTGATCGTTATGTCCTTTTGGAGTCTAGCATTTTATCCACCGAACCCAATTTCCGGGAGAGTTGGAATGACACACGTAAGTATCCTTCACTCTATACTTCTTCCTCGGTGATCATTCATGTTTGCTAACCTCAATTTGCTTTTGCTTTTCAGCTACCAAGGTCGCTATCATTCCTCCCAAGGGGTTGACCGAATGTGTTAGAGCTATGATTGGGGCCCGTGAATGCCCAACTCGAACGTGGATGAAGATGGCTGCTGAATTTGGTTGGCAGTGTAAGAGGCACGGTAAGTTTCATGTGGTGTTTCGCTTGGTGTGTTGTTTTGAAGTTTTCGCTTTGGTTACTAACTCTCTCCCCTTTTGTGTCAGGTTTTCCAAATCGTGCCATCAATATAAAGAAAGACAAAAAGAAGAAAGGAAAAGGAAAGAAAAAGGATGATGAGGATACCAAGTTGGATGATGATCTGGCTTCGGTGGCAGGCCTAGCTGGAGACCTGAAGGATTTGAAGGCTTCAAAGCCTTCAAAAGTTTCAAAAGGGTCCTCGGGTCAAGGATCCTCGAAAGGTAGACGTTCTCCTTAGTTAACTCAGCTGGTTTTCATTTCCTTTTACTCCTTTGCTCAAAATTGTTTTATGTTGCCCTTTGTAGGTGTGAAACGGAAAAGGGCGGTTTCCAAAAACCCATTTGCGTTTTGTGATTCCTCGCACCGAGGTAGCAACTTCTCCTCAGCCCGAAGCTGTGGTAGTACAGTGTCGAATGCTGATTGATAAGCCCGATGATGAAGCGGCCAAGGGCTTAGAAGTTCAAAGAGACTTCAAGGTTGTTGACCTTAAGGATCGGGAGCACCACCCCGAGGCGGCTGTTGCCAAGGCCAAAGGTAAGGCCAAAGTTGGAGAAGCTGGGACTGCTGCCATCAAAGAGGGGGCTGGCATCGGCGCGGTTAGGGCGCAATCCGAGCCCGCGAGGATTTCATCGCCGTTAGGGTATTTTCGGAAGCTTGAAGTGCCATCTTCTTCGAAGTTCTTAGCATGCGGCCGAGGTGATATCTTGAGCCTTACGCCTTTGCTTGGCCTAGAGGAAGACAAAGTTGTGCAGGCTTTCTCTCGAGGTCAGCTATACAACACCATCGCTGCCAATGCTATCAGAGTAAGTTTCGTCATTTTTCAACTTTACCTTTATTTTTGGTCAATTGCTGACGTTGATTTTTTTATTGATCTCCCTTTAGAGATTTGTTCTGTCGCTGAGGGCCATCGAGGATGAGACCTCAAGGGACGAAGAGGTTCGCCGCGTTGCTCGTGCATAGGATAGCCAAAAGGATAGCTTCAATGCACAAATAGCAGAATTGAAGGCTAAGTTGTCCAAGTCCCAGTCCGATTTGCACGATGTCGACGCTGCTTCCGAAGCAAAAATTCAAGCCCTCGGTGATGGTTTCCAGGTTGACCGCTCGAGGCTAGAAGCTGAAGTTTCCAAACTTAATGCCGAGTTGACTCAAGCGAAGGGCAAATTCGAAGAGATGGCCAAGAAAAACCACGAGCAGCTGAGAAAGCATGTTCTCCATATTCAGCGGTTGGAGGGTGAGAACTCCAAAATTCCAGCTCGTGAGGCCGAGGTCAAAGCCCTTCGAGAGGAAATCGCTGATCGCAAAGCCAGGGCCAAGATCAAAACCAATAGAGCAGAGCTGGATAAGCAATGGGCTGTTATCAGGTCTCGGCTGAAGCTGCTTAAGCAGTGCCGTACTGGTGAGCTCAATTTGGAAGATGAAATTTCCAAAGCCGAGGAGAAGGCAACACAAGCTCAAGCTATCATCGACGATCTCGCATCGAGTGAAGCTTCGAGTGATGATAAAGGAGAAGATGATGAAGAAGATGCCGCAGGGGAATTCTGAAGAGGAAGTGACGCCCCCGAGACTTAGATTTCTATTTACATTTTTTATTTCTTGTAAGTCTTCGGGCTTTTTCTTTGTTCACACTTTGGACCTTCGGGTCTTTTTGATGTATAAACTTGCGGCCTTCAGGCCTAATGAAATGATTTTGTACTTTTTATCCTAAATGTTAGTTTTTGCATGAACCGAACACTTAAAATAGATAACTTGCTTGCAAGACTTAATTAAACGAAATCGATGCAAACTTAGAATGACTTGTCGTTCTCTAGTCGATGCATTTAAAGTGAAACTTCGGAGTGCAAGATTTTAGAAACAAAGAGATATAGAATCCAGTTTATTTCATTGATAATGTCAACGAGGCAAAATTGGCGTTTTACATAAAGCCAAGCCGAGGTAGACCTTGGGCGTAAAAACAAATTGACAATATGTTACTATCGGGCGTAATTACAATGTACTAATCTATTTCTCGGGTGTCAGTCCCCGGTTGTCGAATAGATAGGCTTCAGTTGGGAGGCTCAGTGTCGACCTCGGTTGCAAACCGCCCCTTACTCCCCCCCAATGTTCGGATGTGAATCTTGATGAAGATCTGAGCACTGAAAATCGTTTTATCCGCTTCCTGAAAAGGTCAAGCAAAATGAATCGAGGAGCAAGTTAGTACATTTCGATCGAGGCCCTAGGAGCTTTTTCGGCTCGAGGCTAAATGTAAGATTTTAAGTAATCAAGGAATGCTTACCTCTATTTCAGAAGTAGTGCCGCTTTAAATTGGAGATGTTCCAATTTAGGGGTTCGGGTATGCCCTGTAAATCTTCAATTTGATAAGATCATTTCCCAACAATTGCTTTGACTCTGTAAGGTCCTTCCCAGTTTGCGACGAGCTTTCCCCTGTTTTTCTCCTTTGTTGATTGGTTCGTAGCCTTCAGCACATAATCGCCAACGTTAAAATCTCTAAGTTTGGCCTTCCTGTTAAGATATGCCTCGATCTGCCTTTTTTGGGCCACTAGCCGAACCAAAGCCAATTCTCTTTTCTCCTCGAGAAAGTCCAACTCTATACGCATAGATTGCTGATTCATATCCTCGGTGGTGTGAGTATACCGAAGACTTAGTTCGCCCACTTCCACAGGGATAAGGGAATCCATGTCGTAAGCAAGTGAACAAGGGGTCTCACCGGTGCTGTTCTTTTCTATCGTCCGCATGGCCCACAACACACCGGGCAACTCCTCGGGCCAAGGACCTTTCTTCTCATCAAGCCTTTTCTTGAGATTTTCAATTATAATCCTGTTTGAAGACTCATCTTGGCCGTTGGCACTTGGGTGATAGGGTGTCAAAGCAATTCTTTTTATCCCCCATTGCTTGAAGAAATTAGTGATGGCTGCTCCCATGAACTGTTTACCATTGTCGCAAGCGATTTTCCTTGGGACACCGAACCTGTAGATGATGTTCTTCCTAATGAAATCGATTACTTCTTTCTGTTTAACTTCAGCGAGAGCTCCTGCTTCCACCCATTTTTTAAAGTAATCAGTTAGTACGAGGATGAACCGAACACCACCTTTTCCCTTCGGCAAGGGACCAACAACATCCATCCCCCATTTCATAAAAGGACATGGTGACACGACCGAATGTAGAGGTTCGACTTATTGATGAATCATTCGTGCGTGGCGTTGGTATTTATCATATTTTTGCACGAAGGCCTTAGCATCTGCGCTGATGGTGGGCCAGTAGTACCCAGCTCTAAGTATTTTGCGCACCAAAGATTTTCCTCCCGAGTGATTGCCACTCTCGCCCTCGTGAATTTCAGCCATCACATACCTGGCTTCATCGGGACCCAAACATTTGGCCATCGGGCCGCAATACAATCTCTTATACAAACTTCCCTCGATTTTATGATATGAAGCCGCTTGGGTCCTTAACTTTTTGGCTTCTTTCTTATCTTGGGGACAGTCCCTAAATCGAAGTAAAAGATAAACTTACTCCGCCAATCCCACTTGTGGTCCACCGAGTTGACTTGCAACTTCATCTCTCTTATTTGTGCAGAGAGCAACCGAACCAATGAATCAGTCCCCGAGTGTGTTTCATCTACCGCCAAACCCAAGTTTGATAGGGCATCGGCCTCGGAATTTTCCTCTAGGGGCACTTGTTTAATCTGCCATTCTTGGAAGTGGGCCAAATCCTCTGCGCTCCGTCTAAGAATAGCTGCATTCTGGGCTCCCGAGCCGTGTATTCACCGAGCACTTGGTTCACTACTAACTGGGAGTCGCATCTCAACTCAATTCTTTCCACCCCCATTTCCTTAGCTAACTCTAAGCCTGCTAAAGCTGCTTCGTACTTGGCCTCATTATTGGTTACCTTCTTGAACTGAACAGAGTGCCTGATTTTCTCCCCGGTGGGCACTTTCAACACTATGCCTAATCCCGGACCCTTGGAATTAGTTGCCCCATTGGTGTGAAGTATCCATAGTCCCGAAGTCGTTCCTTTCGGCATTGAATTCTCATTTTCGACTTCGGGTAGGATCCCAACACTAAAATCTGCTACGAAGTCAGTCAAGACTTGGGATTTGATGGCTGTTCGGGGTTGATAAGTGATGTCATACTCGCTCAATTCTACTGCCCACTTCAATAACCTCCCCGATAATTCAGGTTTATGCAATATATTTCTCAAGGGAAAAGTTGAAACTACCGCTATTGGGTGACATTGCAAATAAGGTCGTAGTTTCGAGCAGTAACAATTAAAGCAAGTGCTAGTTTTTCCAAGTGAGGGTACCTGGTTTCAGCATGGAGGAGTGTCCTGCTCACATAATAGATGGGTTGTTGCTTGCCATCTTCTTCCCAAACAAGCACAACACTGACTGATACCTTGGATACCGCCAAGTACACAAGCAACGTTTCACCATCTTTTGGCTTGGCGAGCAACGGTGCATTAGTCAGATAGCGTTTCAAGTCTCTCAATGCTTCTTTACACTCGGTGTCCATTTGAAGTGGTTTTTTTTCCTCAAAACATTGTGGCATTGCTCCGAGGACCTTGAGATGAATCGACTCAAGGCAGCGATTCGGCCAGTTAAGCGCTGAACTTCCTTCACCCCGGTCAACTCTTTGGGGATCTCTTCGATAGCCTTGATCTTATCTGGGTTGGCTTCGATTCCTCGTTCGGAGACAATGAATCCCAAGAATTTGCATGATCCTACGCCGAAGGCACACTTCTCAGTGTTTAACTTCATGCCATATTGCCTCAAAACATCAAAAGCTTCCCTCAAATGATTTAGATGATCCTCCATTCAAATTGACTTGATGAGCATATCGTCTATGTATACTTCCATAGATTTTCCAGTATACTCCTTGAACATACGACACACCAACCTCTTGTACGTTGCCCCAGCGTTTTTCAAACCGAAGGGCATTACTTTATAGCAAAAGGTGCCTCGGTCAGTGATGAACGAGGTTTTCTCGTCGTCCTTCGGATCCATGAGAATCTGGTTGTAGCCCGAGTAAGCATCTAAGAAAGTTAATAGTTTGTGTCCAGCCGTGGAGTCAATTAACTTGTCTATTTATGGCAATAGGTAGGAGTCTTTGGGTCAAGCCATGTTCAAATCAGTATAGTCTACGCACATCCTCCACTTGCCATTTTTCTTTGGTACGGCGACCACATTAGCCAGCCATTCGGGATATTTTACCTCTCTTATGAAACCATTTTCTTGCAACTTTGTGGTTTCATCTTCGATCGCTTTCTTTTTAACCCCGGCGTGAGGTCTTTTCTTCTGCTTCACTGGGGTGAATTTTGGGTCTATGTTCAGCTTGTGGGTCATGATCTCCGGATCGATACCAGTCATATCCGAATGGGACCAAGCGAAGCAATCGCTGTTGGACTTTAAAACTTCAATGATTGCTCTCTTCGACTCTGGGTCCAACTCCGAGTCGACAAACACCTTTCTTTCCGGAAAATCTTTCAACAAGGTGAAAGATCCCAACTCCTTAATAGTTGAGTCCTCGGCCTTTTGTTTCCGAGGCTCTTGAATGCACATCGAGATCTTTTTAATTTCTCCTTGGAGGTCCTCCTCGCTTGACCCAAGTTGCGTTAGTTGCTATTGTTTTGGCCCAGTTAGGGCAACTCTACTTCACAACGTAACCGAATAGCATTCTCTAGCTACTCGTTGCTCTCCCTTTATTGATCGAACCCCCCAAGGCATAGGGAACTTGATCACTTGATGAAGCGTGGAGGGAACAGCCTCCATGTAATGAATCCATAGTCTGCCGAGGATCACATTGTATGCTATGTCCTCGGGCAACACTTGAAATAACGTTTCCTTGCTAACTCCTTCAGCAAACATTTTGAGTGTGATTTCTCCCGAAGTTTTCTCCGTGGAGTTGTTAAAGCCAGTCAACACTGTTGCCTTGGGGATGACTTCCCCTTTGAGCCACATCTTCTTAATGGCTCTGTAGCTGATTACGTTGACCGAGCTACCGAGGTCAATCAGGACTTGCTTGATATCAGAGTCATTGATTCTCAACATGATGACCAAGGCATCGTGATGAGGGAACATCATCCCATCACAATCATTGTCATCAAATACAATTTCTTTACCTGAGCCTCCCACTCGGGTTCTCTTTTCTATTGTGATCGACAGCTTGGCGAATTTCTTTGCAGCTGCAAAATTCAACCCGTTCACCTCTGACCCCCGGTGATAACATTTACAACTCTCTCAGGGGGTGGAGCCCGAGGTGGCTGTCCATCAGCTCGATTCTTGGTGTAGTTGTCCTTTCCCTTGTCGGTAAGGAATTCAGCCAACACACCCTTCTTCAACAAATGTGCCACCTCGAGGCGCAATACTTTGCAGTCCTCGGTTCGATGGCCATAATCCACATGGAACTCGCAATGCAAATTTTGATCTCTTTTGTCCGCTGGAGTTCTCATGTCTTTGAGTACTCTTACATTGGCAGTTACCTTGACTACGTTGACCAGCTCCGAGGTCGATATTCTAAAATTGTAGTCAGGAATCTGAGGTAATTCTTTCTTTGAAGCCGAAGCTGGGCCTGAGGAATTTCTTTGGTTCGTGTTAGAGTGAACCTTTCCCCCGAGCCTTTGGCTTATATGCGGGCTTACAAACTAATTTCCAAAGGAATTTCCCAACCTTTGGCTGACAGGCTGCCTTGTAATTATAACCTTGGCTTTTAAACTCCGCTTCCTCCAGCCTTATCTTGGAGTAAGCTCGTTTGTGTAAGTCTTCCCACTTCAGAACTTGGTATTGCTGAAGCTCTTTTCACAACTCGGCGGCAACGTCGGAGTTGCGAACATTGATACCCTTTTCAAATGCCATGATGGCTAGAGTATCATCCATTCGAGGTAGCTCCATGTGCTCAGCATGAAAGCGCTCAAGGAACTCTTTAAGTGGCTCACCGGGCCGTTGCTTAACCTTTTAGATATCTTCTTTCCTTTAAAGAATGTTTTGTGCCCCAGTGTGGGCCTTAACGAAGGCATTAACCATTTCCTTGAAGGTGGATATTGACCCCGCTGGTAAGCGCATGTACCTACGCAGGGCTCCTTTCTCCAAGGATTCGCCAAAATTTTTCAAGAATATAGACTCGAGCACTATTGCCGTTAAGTCATTGCTCTTTACCATCGCCATGAACTCAGTCACATGCTCTTTGGGATCAGTGGTCCCATCATACTTCTTTAAGAAGAGGAGCTTGAAATTTTTGGGAGTTGGAGCTGGTGCTGCTTCGGGCTTGAATGATAACTCCCTGTATTGGTCTATGTCAAGCTGGTCTTCGGTCTTAGCTACCCCGGGGACGCTCTCGAGGCATTTTTCTACGCGCGCCTAGACGCGGGCTTCGATTTCTCTGGTCAACCTCTCAACATCAACCGAAGATGTAGTTTCAGCCACGGTAGGAATCGTCCCGAAGTGTGGCGTTGTGCTCGGTATATTTCCCGAACCCCCAGACGTGTCCCCATTGTGAGGTCCCCCTATTATCGCGCCCGTAGGAACGAAGGGCGGGATGCCTCCATTTGGAGCCGAAGGCTGAGTGCCATTCGGTGCCGAGTTATTTCTCGCCTCTGACAACGTGCAGAATTCGGCGTTGATGTGAGCTTGCTCATCTTGTCACTCTTGAAGAGCCTTTAGTGAAGCAACGACAAAAGCTTGAAAGGCTTCAGTCGTCATTGGAGATGAAGGCTGTTGGTTCGACGGAACGTCAGTCTGTTTATCGAGATTTCTACAGCTGTCAGCCATATCGTCGTCAAAAGGTTGTGAACTCCAACGAAAATGAACGTCTAACTTTGGAACAAAACGTTTCTGCTTATATCCCCACAGACGACGCCAATTTGTATGGGCCTAAATTAGTTTAGGATCACAAATCGAATTTGGGTTGGAATACAAGCAAATCTTCGTATCAAAGTCGATAAAAATGCTAAGAACAATTGTAAAATGCAAGAAAATAACTTGATTTCAATATATCGTAGTGAGTACAAATTTTGCCAGAGTTTCAGTATATATTTCTGAATACGTACAATGTAAAATGAAGTATTATTTATAGACACAAGAGCTTGTCCCACGTTCTCCATGACCTGTTCATGGAAAAACCCACGTCTGGGGCGCTTATGGATGAAGTTAATGGGCAAAGTAGTGGGCTGAAGTAGTGGGTTGCAAAGCCGCTTGACCCGAGGCGTTTTACCGAAGTTCAAGCATATGACCTCGGTGGTAGGGCCTTGTTGCCCGACCAAGGCGAATGTCACCGAAGCTCAGCTTGCGGCTCGCCTTCGGTGATGACCTCGGTGCCTGACTTCAGCGATCTAAAAATACAAAAACGTTACCAAGCAGCGACAATAAATGGACTTCAAGCCTTGTACTTACCATCGGTCCATGTAATTGACCCAAAAAATTCACGCTCTTGAGTTCTAGCTATGAAAATAACTTGATAGCTTAGTTTCTTAATGTTACTTTTAAATTTCAACTTTCTTGGATTCCCTCGGATTCTCAATCCATCTGGTGCTGTTATGATTGCAGTATATAAGTATTCTTCTTCACAAATGTTAGTTAGAGTTCTGGTAACATTTTTCTCTCTTTCCTTATTGGCTCTAGGAAAGGCTATTGATGGATAGTTCATGTTAGACACTGATTCAGTGCTTAAGTTAGTGGGGTATGAAAAACTGTGTGGAGCTGTCTTTGAGATGAGCTTTATTGTTGATGTGTTATAGCCAGTAGAGAAGAGGACTAGCAAGTAGTCTGTGATCTCAGTCTCATAAACCAGACCTGGTTTCAGTGGTGCTGACGTAGTTGCTACTCCTGCACCAAAGCAATATAGAGTGGTGAGGCATATGCACTGTTGATTAACGTTGTAGTCTTCATGTTGCTTTCCTGAAAAGCTATTAAAGAGAAAAGGGAAGGTTGAGACTTCCATAAGAACCATCGGTGGCGGCGTAACTAGACTACTTTTATATATCCAATAGTCAATCCAATAGTATATGTCAGCACCTATATATCTGAAACATTGTTGCAATCGACGTTCAACAATAATAACAACTTCACACCTGAAGAAAGAAGAAGATAAGGTTTATAGCGAACTAGTTGCCATTATACTGAAGTATCCTTCTAAATTGTATTCTCTTCTGTAAAATAACTTAGCATTGGTGAGGCAGTATTTGAGTTTGAATTGTTCCTTCTCTCTTGGAATTAGTGTCATCTAGAGTTATCTTCTTTTTCTAGATACTGCATCATGTGCATTTCTTCTTGAAGTTCATCATCTTTTTGTTCTCATCAGTTATCACTTCTGGGTAGAACTTTTATTGACGCGAAAAATTGTATATAATAACATCTTGAAATAAAGAGCTTAAAAAATAAAATCCTGAAATTAAATGGTTTCTTCATTAAGAACCTTTTATTCAGAATTTCATGTGTAGTTACAACTAATGATAAAGTGATCGTGCAATGTTAATGGATCAATTATCTTGCATACACCCTCTTTTAAGACTGGTTAAGTAGCAGGTGCTTGAAAATGTTACCAACTACCGACAACGAATGAACTTCGAACCTTGTACTTACCATTAGTCCATGTAATTGACCCAAACATTTCACGGTCTTGAAATATTCTAGCTATGAAAGTTACTTGATACAGTTGATAGCTCAGTCTCTTAATCTTACTAGTAAATTTTAACTTTTTTGGATTCACTTGGACTCTCAATCCATCTAGTGCTGTTACAGTTGCAGTATATACTGATTCTTCTTCACAAATGTTAGTTAAAGTTCTATAACTTTCTTGGTTTCTCTTTCCTCGGGTCTTGTAACGGCTATTGATGGGTAGTTCATGTTCGATACTGCTTCAGTGCTTGAGTTGGTGGGACATGAAAAACTGTCTGGAACTGAATTCGAGATGAGTTTTGTTACACTCTATCCACCTCCTGAAGACACTAGAAGGGGTTGAATAGTGTCTACCGATTTTCGTCACGAGAACCTTGTTCTTCTAACGTAGAACCTAGTTCTTAAATTATCTTTTATGCTGCCTTGAACACTATAACTCACAACACCATACACACATGGAATACAAGGATTTTACGTGAAAAACTCCTTGCTCAAGGGAGAAAAACCACGACCCACACTCTGGGATTTTAGAACTGAATCCACTAACACAAGAGCAACGTTTCTGATTACAAACTCTGCAACCAAGGGGCTACACTCTAGACCCTAATCACTACTCAAAGCTAAACTCTAGCTTCTCAGTAATTACACAAAAATTCACCTAATACATACGCTTCTGAATAAGCCAATAGGTAAAACTATGAAAGCTCGAATTGAAGACAACTTGCAATTCTACGAACCTAGACGGAATATCTAGACTCAATACACTACATGCACTCAAGTTGTCTTCTTCAGATTACTCACGTAGAAAGATACTAGATCACCTTTGTATGCTCTCAACTCTCCGTTTGTGAATAATTGATTTCGGCTGCCTCTGTTACTTGCATTTATATGGGTCTTGAAACCCTAGTTGAGTTCTACAAGGAAACCTTTTAATTATGGCAAGTCAGGATTCCTAGTAACTCTTTTCCTTGTCGAAGTCCAACTCCTTTTCACACTTCGAAGACACAGCCTGGACACCGCTTCTTTTAGTCTGACTAGGATGCATATTCATTCACGCGCCACTACTCCTAGTTCCGCAGGGATTTGCAACCCATAATCCTTTTCGATCAAGCGTGCCCTTTATTCCAAGGACTAGGTCCTTAGTGGGAACCTCTGAGTCCTTTTCGTTTGTCATACTTCAAAACCAGCTCTCAACAAATTCCCCCTTTTTGATGATGACAAACAAATGTTGCCCAAGAACCTGAATAGACATGAACAAAAAACAAAAACAAACACTAACACGTTCAAGAAAACTAAACAAATGAATTAGGTCACAAACACCCCAACATTTCCTTCTTCCCCCTTTTGGCATCATCGAAAAGAATTCAAATACCTGCATGAACCTGTCAACACTGTCTAGTCTAAAGCACATGGCAACAAGTCAGTAATAAGAGCAAACATAAGCAAAAATAAGGGCCCAATCAAGAACTAATTACTTAAGCAGGAACCAGTCATAAGCATAAGAAAATGAAAATCATCATCCATGTTGTGATATCAACACAACCCCAGTATTAAGTACACAAATGAAAAGAAAAAATTGTTTTAAACAACCAACATATGCAATCAGGAGAGAATAGGAGGGGGTAGATAACAGGTAGAAGGGGGAGGACAGGACATGATAGGATAGGAGGACTCAATGCTGAATTTTGAAGTGTTTGACAAGCGCCTCAAGTTGCTTCGTATTCTTGGCCCTTTCCATCACCAGCTCGACCTCATACTTGTGGCAGTCTATCTTCAAACGATCAATTTCTTGATCCTTCAAGTTCAGCTGTCTGTGGAGCTCTGTGTTTTCTGCATTAACCTCAAGGACATGCATCTCCAGCTCCTTCACAGCATCAATAGCCTCTTCAAGTCCATAGTCCTCACTTTCCACTTCATGCTCTTGCTTGGCCTGCATTGGTTTCTTTGAAGCTCTGCTTTCTTTGAAGAAGTCACAATTTTTAAGCACATTAATCCCAAACATTTGGTGAATGGTTGGCTTCTTGCCAGCTTCTAAAGGAACCCCAAAGTGCTCAAGTACCTGCTGGAGGATGTAGGAGTGCACAAGGGAATGTGGCTTCTGATCTGTGTCAGCAATCCTCTTTATGTGTCTAATTATCAGCCTAGGCAAATTAATCTTTACCCCCCTGTCCAGCAGATCCATGTATGTCAGGTCCAGAGCACTAGCCTCGCAGTTCCTCTCTCCTCTAGGTAGAAGGAACCTGTGCACAAATTCAAACAACAACTGATGTGCAGATTCCATTTCCTTCTTATCTACCTTCCTCTCATTCCTCAGCTTGGGTTTTCCTGAGAACTTCTTGACAACATCCAGAGGAGTGACTCCATCAGTCTTCTTTGGCTATTTTAGCTTTATATACCTGCAATAACCTTCAGCAGGTATGTCCAGAATCACTCCAAGCTCAGGTCTCCAAAACTCTATCTCTATTCCTCTCACTGTGGTGAACACTCTCCTAGCATTAACTCTGCAATTTGTGTAGAACTCTCTGATCTCATCAGCATACAACTTTCTTTCCTTGTTGGCAAACAGATTCAACCAGCCCTGGTGACCAATCATTCTGAGCAGTGGCTTCATATGAAACTTATTTTCATCATGCAGGATGCTGCCAGGCAACACCTGATGCTTAGAGAAGAAGGCCACCCCGTCAGCTTCATCCTCACTACCTCTCCTCCTTTTTGTGGTCTCAGCTTCACTGTCTGTATCAGAGTCACTTGGCTCTGCATAACTCCCAGCATCATCACTTTCATCCTGTTCTTCCTCAACTCTTCTTTCTTCTTCTTCCTTCTTCTTTGCTTCTCTATCTCTTACATTTGTGTTCTTTCCAACCTCCCAACTTTCTCCAGTTGTTGTTTTAATGCAGACCTGGTGCCAACCCTCCTGACCACAGGCTCATTTACAACCTTGTCATCACTTTCTCCACAAGCTTCATCAACCAGTCTTGTCTTCAGCACTGGCTTTCCCCCTTTCACTAATCTCCTTCTTTTCTCAGGCTCCACTATGTTTTCTTTCACAAACACAACTTCTTCTTCCTCTTCCTCTCCTGCTATTCTCTCATCTTCTTCACCAAACTTCCTTTTTCTTTTTTGTTCTTCAGCTTTCTTGGCAATTTCTCTTTGTTCAGCCTTTTCTAAAACTGTTTCCTTATTCCCTTCTTCCTCAGAGTCTGTCCAATCTAAATATGCATCATCAGCCTCAGTAGAATTTGGACAAGCAACAGGCTCTTGCACCAAATTCTCTGAGGCTTCAGCAGATCCAAGTCCTCCAACAGCTGGACTTTCTGGCACAGATTCTTTCTTATTTTTCTCAACACTATCATCTTCTTTACAAGGGGCCACTTCAGCTTCTCTAAGGGTTTCAACACGATCTTGTTCCCTAAATTTTTCTTTTACTCTTTCTGCAATATTCAATTTCACACCGGACTCAACAACCACAGGCACTTGTAAGTCTTTTCTAGGTTCATATTTTACACTGTCTCGCTCTGCCTCACATGAGTTCCCCCTACCTATTCGGTCATCATGATCAACACCTATTATTTTGTCGAGTGCTGTAACTAGGGTTTCAGTTTCTGCAGTTCCAGGGCTGTTTATATCTACTGAAACGACAAGCGTAGATGAAATAGGATCAGAGATAACCTCATGCGGTGATTATGATGAACTTTGTGCAATGGGTGTAGTAGGAACTGCCCTTGACCTCATCTTCTTTACCAGTTTCTTGTCCCCTTTTTAAAGAAATTTTGTGCGAGCCCTCGCGATTCTTTGGGCAAGAGTGGATGGGGGTGGTCTTTCAGACATTTTGAAGAATTTATGAGTGATTTGTGAGATTTCTAGGGAATTTTCTGTTTTTAGGGCTTGAGAGAAGATTTTAGTGCAATGGAGTAGAAGTGGGTGAATGAAGGGTGATGTGGAGTAGAAGTGGGTGAATGAAGGGTGATTGTATGGGTGTATCGACAGAGAGAAAGGGGTTTTGTGATTTGACAACGTCTAGGGAAGACAAAGCAGTAATGATGGAAAGAAGAGAAGCAGCTTTTTTAACTTTTTGATAACCGGGAAGAGTTAAAGTTTTGACGGTTATGGACTTATTTGATATATCCTTTTTAAGTAGTGGGGTCCAACACGTCAAATAGAATTCTACCCGAAAAAGGAATGTGTTCCTATAATTTAGGACAGTTATAAGAACATGGAGGATCTCCCTTGACACACGTATGATTGACAATTTTAATTTCAGTTATGACTTCTATCAAACTGGGTAATGTGAATGTACCTGGACATGATTCCTCATGCTCTGGTTGGTTCCTTCTTAGTACATAGTAAGTTCTTCATGGGATCATATTATTCTCACCTAGTACTAAAAAACTGAACGAGTGTACTTGTTCAAGTACAGATTAGACTGGACATTAATGACAACATTCAAGAATGAACAATTGAATACTTAACTAACCAATCATGAAGGAATTTCCTGCTGGGTCATCCGTGTATTTTGGTCATCCCTAATTCCAACATGTTCCTCTCGAACTGTACCTTGTTCAATGCTTTGGTAAATATGTCAGCAATTTGATCTTCAGTCCTGCAAGAATTCATAGTAATCAGACCCTTTTCCACATTATCTCTTAGGAAATGGTGTCTAATATTAATGTGCTTGGTTCTTTTATGTTGGACTAGGTTCTTGGCAATATTCACTACACTAGTGTTATCACAAAAAATTGGTACTGCACCACACTTGATACCAAAGTCTTCCAGTTGTTGTTTGATCCATAGCAATTGTGAACAGCATGATGCAGCTGCCACATACTCAGCTTCAGCAGTTGATAAGGCAACTGACTTTTGCTTCTTTGTAGCCCAAGAGACCAAACAGGGACCTAGAAAGTGTGCCATTCCTGAAGTGCTTTTCCTGTCCACCAAATGACCTGCATAATCTGCATCAGCAAAACCTATTAGTTCAAAAGTACCTCCTCTTGGGTACCAGAGACAGAGGTCCTGAGATCCTTTCAAGTATCTCAGGATTCTCTTCACAGCTGTCAAATGTGACTCCTTGGGCTTGGACTGAAATCTAGCACACAGTCCTACACTGTATACTATGTCAGGCCGACTGGCTGTGAGATAGAGAAGTGAACCTATGATTCCTCTATATTTAGTCTCGTTTGTTGAAGGACCGAGTTTGTCCAAATCCAGCTTCGTTCCAGGTGCAATGGGAGTAGTCATTTCTTTCGCTCCTTCCAAATCAAACTTTTTCAGCAGTTCCTTGACATACTTTTGCTGGTGAATCATAGTTCCTTCAGGCATTTGCTTTATCTGCAATCCAAGGAAGAAATTTAGTTCTCCAATCATGCTCATTTCAAATTCACTTCCCATCAGATCAGCAAAGCCTTTGCATAACCCCTCATCAGTGGCTCCGAAGATGACATCATCGACATACACTTGAACCACCAATAGATTTTTTCCTTTCTTTTTGAGGAACAGTGTGTTGTCAATCTTTCCTCTTGAGAAACCATTCTTCAGTAGAAATCTTGAGAGTCTTTCATACCAGGCTATAGGAGCTTGCTTCAATCCATAGAGAGCCTTATCCAGTTTGTAAACGTGATTAGGGAATTCATTGTTTACAAAACCTAGTGGCTGTATCACATAGACTTCTTCATTCAGGTAGCCATTTAAGAACGCACTCTTCACATCCATCTGATATAGAGTGAACTCCATGTATGTAGCAAAAGCAATTAGCATCCTGATGGCCTCCATCCTTGCCACTGGTGCAAAAGTCTCATCGTAGTCTATTCCTTCTTCCTGACTGTAACCTTGAACTACTAATCTTGCTTTATTTCTTGTCACTATACCATGCTCATCTTGTTTGTTCCTGAATACCTATTTTGTTCCAATTATTGATCTGTCCTTTGGCTTAGGAACTAGATGCCACACTTTGCTTCTTTCAAATTGATGTAGTTCCTCCTGCATGGCTAGAATCCAATCTGAGTCTTCTAGGGCTTCTTTTACGTTCTTTGGTTCCAGAGATGAGAGGAAGGCAGAGAAAGCACAGAAGTTCTTCAAGGCTGACCTGGTCATGATTCCTGTATCCAGTTCTGATAGAACATTTTCCAAGGGATGAGATCGTTGGTGTTTCCATGGCCTGAGTTTCATATGACTGGAAGAACTAGCATCATTATCCTGGGGAGTTTCTTCCTGACTTGCTGAATCATCAACTTCATCAGCAGTTCCCCCTGTCAAGTTGACTCCTTGTTCCAATGAACTTGGATCTTCACTTGATGTCTCCTTGTCTTCTGGGCCTTCCAGTTCATTCACACCTTCTTCCCTGCTAAGGCCAATCACTTGATCATCTGTCTCACGTTCCTCCAGTGCCTTGTCTGATTCATCAAAGACAACATGCATACTTTCTTCCACTGTTTGTGTCCTTTTATTGAACACTTTGTATGCTTTGCTTTGAGTAGAGTAACCAAGATATATTGCCTCATCACTCCTGGCATCAAACTTACCCAAAGGTTCCTTTCCATTATTGTGAACAAAGCATTTACACCCGAAAGGTCTTAGGTGAGCAATATTTGGTTTTCTACCTCTGAGTAACTCATATGGAGTCTTGTCAAGAATTGCTCTGATTGAACATCTGTTCAGCAAGTAGCATGAAGTATTTATCGCTTCAGCCCAAAAGTTTCTTGCAAGTCCACTTGACAACAGCATAGTCCTGGCCATATCCTCCAGAGATCCGTTCTTCCTTTCAACCACTCCATTTTGTTGGGGAGATCTTGGAGCGGAGAAATTATGATCTATGCTGTTTCTTGCACAATACTCAGAAAATTTTGAGTTTTCAAACTTAGTCCCATGATCAGATCTGATGCTGATGAGTTCATGGCTTAGCCTCTTCTGAACAACACCAGCCCAGTCTTTAAAACTGTCAAAGGCTTCATCTTTAGTTGCCAAGAACATAGTCCATGTGT
Organism: Petunia secreta; assembly: GCA_029990175.1. NCBI lineage: Eukaryota > Viridiplantae > Streptophyta > Magnoliopsida > Solanales > Solanaceae > Petunia > Petunia secreta. Next base: position 61,664,570 of record JARKIP010000035.1, on the reverse strand, counting down.
ATCTAGAGTAGTCATCAACAATTACGAATACGAATCTCTTTCCTCCTCTACTCCTGACTCTCATAGGTCCGCACAGATCCATATGTAACAGTTCCAGTGGTTTTGATGTGCTTACCACCTTCTTGGACTTGAAGGATGATCTCACATGCTTTCCTTTTACACACGCATCACACATCTTAATGTTTTCATATCTCTTACTTGGCAGTCCACGAACCAGCTCCTTTGATACAAGCTTATTCAGTTGTGAGAGACTTGCATGACCCATTCTTTTGTGCCACAGCTGAGAGTCACTTTCTTGTACATTCAAGCATGTTAGGTTGTTTTCAGGTAATGACTTCAGCGATGCTTTGTATACATTGTTTACCCTCTTTCCTTCCATTACAATTTCTCCACTCTGTAGGTTCTTCACAATGCATCCTACAAATGAGAACTTCACTTCATTACCTCTATCACATAGTTGGGAGATGCTCAGCAGATTGTGTCTAAGGCCGTCAACACAATAAACATTCTCAATAGCATGATCCAGATTTCTCCCAATCTTTCCAATTCCTACTATTTGACCACTCTTTCCTCCTCCGAACGCCACACTGCCTCCTTGAAATGCTGCGCGTGAGAGAAAGTTTCTTCTATCTCCAGTCATGTGCCTCGAACACCCACTGTCAAGAATCCAGCTTGGGTTGTTCTCTCTCACTCCAGCCTGCAAAATAAATTAGAGGTTAGCCTTAGGAACCCAGACAAGCTTGGGTCCCTTCTTATTAGAAAATGGGTAAATCAAGTCCTGTCTAGCCCATTTAGGTAAAACACTTCTTTTGTTCTTGGCCTTTGCCTTACTGACATATATGCACTTTTGTTTGATATGACCTGTTTCACCACAAAAAGTACATAACATGTTGCAAGGTAATGCCACATACTTGCTTTGAGGGTTATATGGAGGCAGTGGTTTCTTAAATCCTAATCCTTGTTTTCCTCTGTTTTGATTTTCAAGAACCCAGTTCATTGCCTCTGATGATTTATTCCACTTAGTTAATCTGGTAAGCTCAAATTTTGATTTTTCAACCTTTTGACTTAATACCTTGTTCTTCTCAATTTCCTGATACAGAATTTCGTTTGCTCTTTTCAATTCATTTTCCAAAAAGATTTGAACTTCACTTATTACTTGCTTACCATTTGCACTTTGTCTTAACTGATTGCATTCCAGTTCTAGCTTAGTGATCTTAGAATTTGACACGAGAGTCTGTCCTTTCAAGGTGGCATTGACTTCTTCAAGTTCAATGTTCTGTTCTAGGAGACTGTTGTGCTTAGTTCTAAGACTACTTAGTTCTTCAGTTAGTTTATCTTTTTCAAGCTTCTCCTTTTCATAACCCTCAATCAAGGTAGCAGTGATTAAAATTAGGTTTTCAGAAGAGTATGTATGCAATATTTCCTTCAGTTCAGATAGACATACCTCTGCTGAGTGAGCATCTTCAGTTCCATCAGTTGCCATGAGAGCAGAGTCCTTCTTTTGAACGTCATCTGAGTACACCTCCTTCAGCCTTTCCCAGACTTCCTTGGCCGACTTGCATTCAGATATTTTAGCAAGTACATCATAGGTAAGTCCTCTTTTCAGGTACCATTCAGCTTTAGAGTTTGCCTGTAACCAGTCTAGATCTGTAGAATCCAGTTCTTCTACCTTCTTTGACACTAGGACACCATTTGCAGCTCTCTTTACAGGGACATGGGGTCCTCTCTTCACAATCAGCCATAGTCTATAGTCTGCTGCTTGCAAGATGGTCTTCATCTGTTTCTTCCAGTTCATGTAGTAAGTTCCATTGAACACAGGAGGCTTAGACAGATCTCTTCCTCCCTTCAACTCTCGAAAGTCTTCTTCATCAGAACTATTGTCTGACATACCCATTATTGCCAGCAGCGAATCATCTCCAGAATCCTTTTCATGGTCGAATTCACTGTCAGTTGTTCCCCATGTAGCATAGAATGCCTTCTTCTTCTTTCTCCTTTCTACTCTGAAGTTTGGAGGTCGTCTCGACTTCTTCTTATCTTTATCAGCTTTCTTTGGTGTCTCCTTCTCCTTTTCCTTGGATGCTCTATTTTTCATCCATTCTATTTCCCACATAGGACAATCTACTACAGCATGATCCTTTTTGAAGCATTTGAACCACCCTCAATAATCAGGACTGTCAACTATGTTCTTCCTGCTAGAACTCTCCTTCCCACCTCTTTTGAATCCTTTGAACCTTCCCAGATTGAGCTTCTGTCTTAAAGCACTTACCATTGCTGCTTCAACTGATTGAAGATCAATATAGTCATCAGTTTCTTCAGTTGCTTCAAGGGCAAGGGTCTTATCCTTCTTTACAGCTGGTTTAGCTTTTGAGTCCTTCATCATCTCATGAGTTTTCAAACTCCCAACTACTTCTTCAAGTTTGATGGATCTCAGAGGTTTGGATTCAATGATGGCAGTCATCTTTGGTTCCCATGCTTCAGGCAGCACAATCAGGACTTTATCAACCATCTCTATTTCAGGCAATTCCATATCCAGAGATCTCATTTCATTTGTTATGATAGTCAACCTTGTCATCATGTCCTGAATTGATTCTTTCTCACCCATGGTGAAAAGTTCAAATTGTCTTTTCAGCATTCTCCTTTTGGAGTCCTTCACTTTTGTGGTTCCTTCATGCGCAACCTGCAAAGCATCCCATATTTCCTTGGCCGTCTTATAAGATGATACTCAATTGAACTCCTCAGGACCAAGACCACAAATGACCAGTCGTTTGGCTTTGTGATTCTTTTCAATCATCTTATAATCCATCTCATTAAACTCTTATTTCGGTTTTGGTTCTTGCTTAGCAGTAGTTCCTTCACCTACTACTTTGGTGGGGATCAGAATTTCCTTCAGAGACTATCAGCCAGAGTTGATAATCTTCAGCACATATGTAGTTCTCCATTCTGTTCTTCCACCATGCATAGTATTGCCCATTGAACTATGGGGGCCTCTGAACTGACTGTCCTTCAGTGATGGTAGGTGGTGCACTCATTCTGATCCTTCTCGAGGTGTTAACCTCTTACAAGAAGACCTGCTCTGATACCACTTGTTACACTCTATGCACCTCCTGAAGACACTAGAAGGGGGGGGGGGGGGGTTGAATAGTGTCTACCGATTTTCGTCACGAGAACCTTGTTCTTCTAACGTAGAACCTAGTTCTTAAATTATCTTTTATGCTGCCTTGAACACTATAACTCACAACACCACACACACAAGGAACACAAGAATTTTACGTGGAAAACTCTTTGCTCAAGGGAGAAAAACCACGACCCACACTCTGGGATTTTAGAACTGAATCCACTAACACAAGAGCAACGTTTCTGATTACAAACTCTGCAACCAAGGGGCTACACTCTAGACCCTAATCACTACTCAAAGCTAAACTCTAGCTTCTCAGTAATTACACAAAAATTCACCTAATACATATGCTTCTGAATAAGCCAATAGGTAAAACTATGAAAGCTCGAATTGAAGACAACTTGCAATTCTACGAACCTAGACGGAATATCTAGACTCAATACACTACATGCACTCAAGTTGTCTTCTTCAGATTACTCACGTAGAAAGATACTAGATCGCTTTTGTATGCTCTCAACTCTCCGTTTGTGAATAATTGATTTCGGCTGCCTCTGCTACTTGCATTTATATGGGTCTTGAAACCCTAGTTGAGTTCTACAAGAAAACCTTTTAATTATGGCAAGTCAGGATTCCTAGTAACTCTTTTCCTTGTCGAAGTCCAACTCCTTTTCACACTTCGAAGACACAGCCTGGACACCACCTCTTTTAGTCTGACTAGGATGCATATTCATTCACGTGCCACTACTCCTAGTTCTGCAGGGATTTCCAACTCATAATCCTTTTCGATCAAGCGTGCCCTTTATTCCAAGGACTAGGTCCTTAGTGGGAACCTCTGAGTCCTTTTCGTTTTTCATACTTCAAAACTAGCCCTCAACAAGTTTTATCGTTGATGTGTTATAGCCTGTAGAGCAGAGGAAATGTAGGTAGTCTGTCATCTCAGTCTCATAAACCAGACCTAGTTTCAGTGGTGCTGATGTAGTTGCTACTCCTGCACCGTAGTCATATGGCATGGCAAGGTACTCTCCATCTGCAACGTTGATTAACATTGGAGTCTTCAAGTTTCTTTCTTGAAAAGCTATTAAAAAGAAAAACAGAAAAAAGTGATAAAAGATTGATTTTCATAGTAACCATTAGCGGTGGCATAACTTGACAACATCTATTGTTCTTACCTATGGTCATAATAGCTGATCTAATTGCTGAAGGACTCCATGTGGGATTTTAAGACACCAATGTGTCAGCAATTGCAGAAACATGAGGACAGGCCACAGAAGTCCCTGAATGGTGGTTCTTGGCCGGTCTGAGCCACTGTTGTATCATTTGCGGGCCAAGCTGCAAGTATTGCAGTCCATGGTGCTGCAATATCCGGCTGCAAGTACATGTCAGAAACCATTCAGCACGTGATCTACCTGTATGGAAAATAAGTTATGCTTTGTAACTTAAGTATGTAAGCATTCATAATTCCTTGCTGTCCTTTCGAGATATCCAATAATATTGGAATGTAAGAAAGAAGATAGCAAGGCGCTGTTCAAGGGGAACAAATCGAGCAATGGTCCAAACTGATAAAAACAACCTGTCCTTACTTTTAGGAGGTTTAGAGTGTTGTGCGCAGGGCCTCTTGATGAGAAGGAAGCCACAATAGGAGCCGATTTGAAATTATCTACTCTAACAGTTGGTAGAATTGTTGCCACTGGGTTCCTTGAGATAACATGAAGGTGCATTTGAAATTATAAGGGGGGGGGGGGTGAATAATGTTCTTTTTAATTTTTATCCAGATTTAGTCGACTAATAAGTCAGCTGAAAGTAAAGCAGTAATTAACAGTAAGTAAAGTGCAGGAAATCAAAAGGACACAATGATTTTTATACTGGTTCAGAACCAATGTGGTTCCTAATCCAGTCCCCTTGGGTCACAAGGGAGTTATCTCTTTGGCTCAAAGAATTCTTCACGGTACAACTTGAATGATTTTTCCTTCGCTCACCACCAACGAAACTAACTTGTGGTTTTGATACTGCACTTACCACTAACGACCTACAGTTGGCTTCACACCACTGGAACCAACTCACACACGACACTAACCTTACTTTCGCTCTGACTTCTCTTTACTTTTGTCTTGTACAATAGTAAACTCTCAAGAATACAATGCTTCAAGGCTAGAAAGAGATTGCTAGAAGGTAAAGGTTGTGTGCTAGTCAGTTTGGAGGATGCCTAGAATATATAGCTTCAGCTCTCCATGAGAACGAATAATCTGACGATGCTGATTGATCTTTTTTTCCTTATGAGAAGAGATATGATGACCCAAAGGATTTGATCCTCACATGAATTATGATATATTCCTTGGGAGAATAAGGTTTAGAGCTGTTGATAGAGGATCCTATTCCTTTCTTGATTTGATTTGCTGATATTAAAACTGATTGAAGATCACGCGTTTCAATTTATAATCTTTCCTTCTGAGTACTGAGCCCTTTCGCTGGAGATATGGAGAGGATCTTTGATACTAGAATGCCGTCAAATTTCCATCATTAGAGAGCCCTTGATTTCAACACTTGATATCTTCCATTCTCGCATGAATATTTCTGATTGCTCTTGTGGCTCGAGTCTCATTTGGATGACCTACACAGATAATAGAGAAACATATGAGTTGACTGATAAATTTAATTGTTATCATCAAAACTTGACTCAACAATCTCCCTTTTTTTGATGATGAGAACATTTAAATTTATGATACTCCCCTGCTTGTCTGGATGCTAGAGTCATAGCTTTCTCCTCCAGATTGTGAGCTCCCCCTGTCTCTGATGTACCTGAGAGTTTAGACAAGAAACACTGCTATCCCTTTATGGGAAGGTATTAGTTGACTGAGACAACTGACATACCTAATGAAGTAGTCGACTTGTTTTAGCAATCATATAAAGTTCTACTGTTAGACATCCATTAAATAGACATTCAACCATGCATAAGTTAAACATTCAACAGTCAGCCACTAGTTTTTATATATAGGCCATCTCTCCCCCATTATCATTAACAAAAAGGAGAGACAAAAAGACAGTAAGCATAGTCTTAACAAAAGAACAACCAGAACAGAGTAAAGATACTAGTGACGCCCCAAGAAGTAACGCAAGGTATTGATGATGTTTCGGGCCATGGTATCAATGCGTTCATGGACAGTCACCAAACTTGCACGAGCATCACGAGCAGCTTGAGAGATGGACAGTCGTAGCAAGGAAACATCAGCTTTGGTAGACTTTGTGTCATCCCTAACCTTTTCAAGATTGAATTGAGAGGACAGGACGAGATCTTTAAGCTCAATAAGAGTGTTCTCAACAGAACCTAACTTGGAAAGGACATCGGAGGGCAGGACAGAGAAGGAGAGGCGCTTACCAGATTTCTTCACAAGGAGAGATGCTTACCATGGGGCGCTTACCATGAGTCAAAGAGAGGTTCCACCAAGGAGTGCTTACTAGATTTCTTCATAGTAGAAGGAGAGACGGACCCAGATTCATCCTGATTTGAAGCCTGGAGAGATTCAGAAGAAGCAACATGAACGGGGGACATAGAGCGATTAGGCTTACAAATTCTGGAGCTTTTTCTGGTGGGGACATTTTTAGGCTTAGAAGATTTACCCATGGTTGAGAGATGGGAGAGTTTTAGAGAGGATGGAAGAAGAGCGGAGTAGTTGAAGTGACGAGAGAGAGATACTCGAGAGTTTTGATGGAGAGAAGAGAAGGCGACAGGGCGTGACTGATAGGAATAGTGAAAGCTGGTGAGAGAATTAAGGAAATTATGTTCACACATAGAAGTAAATGCAGATGATTTTCACACGTAGATGCATTTAAGGAAAATAGTTTAAGAGCCTATGCAAATAAATTTTATAAACTATTTTACAAATTACAAGTTACTGGAGATAAAATAAGTCATATAAGTGACAAGTTAGAATATGGTAGGATCTTCAATTACACCAAGTTTTTCGCGAAGTTCACAGAATCTCTTCTCATGCAAAGGTTTTGTAAAAATGTCTACAAGTTGGTTTTCAGTAGTAACAAAGGATATTTTAACATTTCCACACAAAACATGATCCCTAATAAAATAATGTTTGATTTCTATATGCTTTGCTCTAGAATGATGCATAGGATTTTTAGACAAACAAATAGCACTCGAATTGTCACATAATATAGACATGGGTTTGGCAATAATATCATAATCACTTATTAATATGACATCCAAAGTAGCTGAGTACAGCAATGCCCAATTGCAATGTACTAAGCCTCCGTCGTGAATAAAGATATTGATCATTGTTTCTTACTGTGCCATGAAATTAGGGATTTTTCAAGAAATTGACAGGTTCCACTAGTGCTTTTTCTATCATCCTTATCACCTGCAAAATCTGTATCTGAATAACCTTGAAGATGAAAGTTAATAGTTCGAGGATACCAAAGACCATGCATGGTAGTGCCTGCTAAGTATCGCATAATTCTTTTAACAGATGTTAAATGCGACTCCTTAGGGTCACATTGAAATCTTGCACATTTACAAACACTAAACATTTATATCTGGTCGACTAGCAGTCAAGTATAAGAGGGATCCAATCATACCTTGATACTTAGTTTGATCGACACTTTTACCTTTAGAATCTTTGTCAAGTTTTGTTGATGTGCTCATAGGAGTTCCAATGGACTTTGCATTTTGCATACCAAATTTTGTCAGGAGTTCCTTGGCATACTTGGATTGACTTATGAAAATCCCTTTATCATATTGCTTAATTTGAAGACCAAGGAAGAAAGTGAGCTCTCCCATAAGACTCATTTCAAATTCTGTTTGCATGATTTCAGCGAAATCCTTGCATAAAGAAGAATTAGTGCTCCCAAAATAAATATCGTCGACATATATTTGAATAAGAATATTACCTGTTGAGGACCGCTTAATAAATAGTGTAGTATCAATCTTACCTCGACTGAAGCCATGCTTTAATAAAAAGTTGCTTAGCCTTTCATACCAAGCTCTAGGGGCTTGCTTTAAGCCATATAGAGCTTTAGTCAACTTAAAAACATAAGAGGGATGATGAGAGTTTTCAAAACCAGGCGGCTGTTTAACATAAACTTCTTCTTTTATAAAACCATTTAGGAATGCACTTTTAACATCCATTTGATATAGTTTAAATCCCTTAAAGGATGCATATGCAAGAAGCATTCTAATAGATTCTAACATTGCAACGGGAGCGAATGTCTCGTCATAGTCAATGCCTTCTTGTTGCGAATAGCCTTGTGCAACGAGTCGTGCTTTGTTTCTTACCACTTTTCCATCTTCATTGAGTTTATTTTGAAAGACCCATTTCGTACTAATGATAGAAACATTTTGAGGTTTAGGGACAAGAGTCATACATGATTTTTCTCGAACTGAGCAAATTCTTCTTCCACAGCCTTTATCCAGTGAGGATCATTTAGAGCTTCTTCAACTTTCTTAGGTTCAAGTTGAGAAATAAGAGCCATATTTGAGCTTTGTTTGAAATGGCCTCTGATTTTCATACCTTCTTGTGGATCACCAATAATAAATTTTTTATGATAGTTTGGCTCGCTTTTCTACTCATTTGGTACAACAACATCAGATAGATTAGTCGACTCATCAGGTTAAGCTTCTAGCTTTGGTTCTGGAATTTCCTCAGTCGACTGAATCTGATCACTTGTATTCAGGTTTAACTCCTTTGAGTTGAGAATTTCAACGACTGCACTTTCATCTTTCTCAATAGATGAGTTAGTTTCAACAAAAACAACATACATAGATTCTTCTACTGACAGGGTACGTTTATTATAAACTCTATATGAACGACTAGTAGTAGATTATCCAAGAAAAATACCTTCATCACTACGAGGATCAAACTTACCAAGATTGTCTTTTCCGTTGTTATGAATGAAGCATTTACATCCAAATGGATGGAAATAACTAATTTAAGGTCTCTTACATTTCCATAGTTCATATGGAGTTTTCTTTAAGATAGGTCGACTGAGACACTTGTTTAAGATATGGCATGTTGTACTTACTGCTTCAGCCCAGAATTTGTTTGGAAGAGAATGGTCAAGAAGCATGGTTCTGGCCATGTCTTGAAGAGTCCTACTCTTCTGTTCCACAGCTCCATTCTGCTGAGGTGTTCTTGGAGGAGAAATTGTGAAAAATACCTTGCTCATTGCAAAATAGTTTAAAGGTCTTACTTTTAAATTCTCCACCATGATCACTCCGGATGGCTGTAATGAAATAACCTTTTTCTCTTTGAACTTTCTTGCAGAAGAACTCAAAATTTCTTTGAGCTTCTTCCTTATAAGAAAAGAAAATAACCCAAGTGAAACGAGAATAGTCATCTACAATGACAAAAGTGTACCTTTTTCCTCCAATGCTGGCAGTTTTGGTCGGACCAAAGAGATCCATGTGCAATAATTGTAAAGGCATAGAAGTATTAACAATGTCTTTAATTTTAAAGGATGTTCTGGTTTGCTTTCCTAGCTGACATGCATCACATATATGATCTTTTGAAAAGTTTAATCTAGGAAGACCAAGAACACGCTCATTCTAGAAAGTTTCTGAATGAGATGCATACTAGCATGCCCTAATTTTTTATGCCATAACTATGGATCAGATGTAGTTGATGTCAGGCATATATGTTTTGACATAGGAGAGGTATGATCTAGTTTATAGATATTGTTAATTCTGGAACCAGTGAGAACGGCATTATCTGTGGAGTTACATATGATGCATTTAGAAGATTCAAATCTAACATGATACCCAGCATCATATAGTTGACTGATGCTTAAAAGAATATGCCTTAGTCCCTCCACCAGTAGTACTTCATTAATGTCGCATGAAGAAATTAGAGAAATTTTACCTACTCAGGTAACGATTACTTTACCATTGTCTCCAAATTTTACTAGTCCTCCTACGAGGGAGTGACTGATTTGAACCACTGTTTGTCACCTGTCATATGTCTGGAACATCCACTGTCAAGTATCCATTTTCCTTTGTGAAATTTGTTGTGGAGTTCCTGCGTTTTCAAAATTCACTCATGCTTTGGTACTCAAGTTGTCTTGGGTTCTCTTTGGTTAGCAACATAATTATTTATAGACATTTTAAGCATCGAAATCCATTTTCCTTTATTATGCCTTCTTAATCTACACTTAGATCTGATGTGACCAAAATTTCCACAGTAATGACATATAATGTGAGCCTTTCCATTTGTTGCAGTTCTAGTTGACTCATCACTTGTGAAACATAAGCTTCCAAGTATAGCTTCTATAGAGGCAGGAGAAAGAGGGGTAGTGTTGGATTTGACTGAGCAATGGCTGGTAGATTTTCTTTGACTATTTAGTTTAAATTGTAAGTCTTGGACTTCCTGTTGAAGATAGCTACATTCAAATTCACATACGTCTAGTTTACGATCACAGTTTTCTTTCTCTTTCTTTAGTTTAGATAGTTCCTGAAGAATTGTTTTCATTTCATCTAACGCAGAATCTAAGTCCTCTTGCAAAGTATTACAGTTTTCACAATTATAGTTATGTACCTTGCTAGATTCTGCTTCGGCCATGAAACATAGATTTGCTTCCTCCTCATTCTCTGATGCTTCCTCATCACTCCATGCTGAAAGGGCTTTCTTTTTGTAGTTGCTTTTAGGCTACTTCTTTTTGGCTTCATTGCAGTTATACCACGTATTCCTTACGTGTGTAGCTGCCGATAGGCGTACTCATTACGCCTTAGCTTTGGATTCATATTGTATATTATATGTTATGTCCTATTGTTGGTATTGCATTGAGGATTTGAGCATTGTACCCTGACTGCGAGTTGGCATCTACTTCCCGGTTGTCGATGAGAGTCCCGAGCCGGTGAAGGGTTATTGCATCACATTGCATTCATATGCATTGCATTGCATATCATATTGAGGGCAGGAGTATTCCGCCCCAGGAGCAGGAGGATTCCGCTCCATTGTATCATATTGAGGGCAGGAGTATTCCGCCCCAGGAGCAGGAGTATTCCGCTCCATTGTATCACATTGAGGGTAGGAGGATTCCGCCCCAAGAGCAGGAGTATTCCGCTCTTATGTCAGATATTGAGTGCAGGAGTATTCCGCCTCAGCTTTACATTATATCGGGTGCAGGAGTATTCCGCCCCAGGAGAGTGCAGGAGTATTCCGCCTCTGGTTTATATTATATCGGGTGCAGGAGTATTCCGCCCCAGGAGCAGGAGTATTCCGCTCCAGTTGGTTATCAGTTGCCCAAACTTCCCACATTCATAAGACCGTCCATCATTCTTTTCCTGATCATTATTTTGAGCACTTATGCGGGAGTTGAATCTCGGCTTTCCTCTTTGACAATTTTTTCTGAGAAGATTTGTGAAGTTCTTGGACATCAAGGCCCATTCATCCACAATATCATCATTGGCACTTGGAGCATCTGAGTTATCAGCAGCAAAGGAAACTTCCTTCTTCTTTTCAGTAGGTTGTGATTTTCTTTGAAGGTGAGTTTTCTCAAAAGAAATTAGATCTCCATGAAGTTCATCATAGGACAGGGCATTGAGGTCTCCTCCTTCAATGTTGATTACTTTGGGTTGCCAAACGACTGGAAGACTTCTAAGGATTTTCTGAACCTGCTCACCACTGGTGTAGATCTTCCAAAGAGATTTAAGTTCGCCAACAACTTTGCTAAACATAGCAAACATGTCCTCGATGGATTCTTCTTCCTTCATTTGAAATATTTCATATTCGTGCACAAGGAGATTAATCCTGGGTTCCTTTACTTTACTTGTTCCTTCATAAGTGACAACAAGTTTGTCCCACATTTCTTTAGCAGTTTCACAACTGGAAATTTTTTCATACTCTTCACCACTTATAGCGTTATACAGTATATTTTGAGCTTTGGAGTTAAGTTGAATAATTTCTCTTTGCTCATCATTGTAGTCATCAATATCAAAGGGAATTTTGGAGTCTTGTCCTTCAGGTTTCTTCTCTTTGTCCAAAGGTATATCATAAGGACCCTTGGTAATGACACGCCACACTTTGAAGTCAATGGACTTAACAAAAGTTTCCATTCGAACCTTCCAATGACTGAAGTGTTGTCCATTAAAGTAGGGAGGTCGAGCAATAGAGGTTCCTTCTTGAAGTAGAGCCCCAGTAACAATGTGGCCAGACATGATCTTTTCTCACATACTGTAAGGCAAAAGATAAACATATAAAGATGTGTGAGACCTGCTCTGATACCAATTGAAAGTATAAGAGGGAGGGGGGTGAATTATATTCTTTTTAATTTTTATCCAGATTTAGTCGACTAATAAGCCAACTGAAAGTAAAGCAGTAATTAGCAGTAAGTAAAGTGCAGGAAATCAAAAGGACACAATGATTTTTATACTGGTTCAGAACCAATGTGGTTCCTAATCCAGTCCCCTTGGGTCACAAGGGAGTTATCTTTTTGGCTCAAAGAATTCTTCACGGTACAACTTGACTGGTTTTTCCTTTGCTCACCACCAACGAAACTAACTTGTGGTTTTGATACTGCGCTCACCACTAACGACCTACAGTTGGATTCACACCACTGGAACCAACTCACACACGACACTAACCTTACTTTCGCTCTGACTTCTCTTTACTTTTTCTTGTACAATAGTAAACTCTCAAGAATACAATGTTTCAAGGCTAGAAAGAGATTGCTAGAAGGTAAAGGTTGTGTGCTAGTCAGTGTGGAGGATGCCTAGAATATATAGCTTCAGCTCTCCATGAGAACGAATAATCTGATGATGCTGATTGCTCTTTCTTTCCTTATGAGAAGAGATATGATGACCTAAAGGATTTGATCCTCACAGGAATTATGATATATTCCTTGTGAGAATAAGGTTTAGAGCCGTTGATAGAGGATCTTGTTCTTTTCTTGATTTGATTTGCTGATATTAAAACTGATTGAAGATCACGCGTTTCAATTTATAATCTTTCCTTCTGAGTATTGAGCCCTTTCGCTGGAGATATGGAGAGGATCTTTGATACTTGAATGCAGTCAACTTTCCATAATTAGAGAGCCCTTAATTTTAGCACTTGATATCTTTCATTCTCGCATGAATATTTCTGATTGCTCTCATGGCTCGAGTCTCATTTGGATGACCTACACAGATAATAGAGAAAAGTATGAGTTGATTGATAAATTTAATTGTTATCATCAAAACTTGACTCAACAGCAGTTAGCAATTTGGTACACTAACAGTTAACACCAACTGATCGTTAAACAATAAAATGAGTACCTTGTAGAGTTGAAGTAAGAACGAAGCTTTGCACCTTGAGAGATAACTGCCCCTGGGAAGGATCCCATTTTTGGTGCCACTATGACTTCATCACCAGGAAAAATTAATATAAATCCTATGCCGCCCTTTTTCTTCACTTCATTTAGCTTCTCTTCAATTGAATATTGTTCAACGACATGTTCACAAACAATAATATTTCCCTTGGCTTTGTGTTCGTCAAGTGAATTCTGTTCACATTCACTGAAATTTGCAAAAGTTAGTTGCAGGTCTGTACAATTTTATTTCCTAGGGAGACCCCCAGAAATGGAAACCACTAATATTTACCTTGCCACACCATAAACAGTAGAGTTGGCAGATACACTTTCTATTAATGGATAAATTGGAGATTTCTTGAGATCACTAAAACTAATACCTCCACCCTGAAAATAGACAAAGGGTATTGAAGGATGTGCTGGAAAGATAGCTAGTGGCTAGAATAACAGTATTTTTCTCTTAACTACCTTAATCAGCTCGTTGTTGCCCAAGAGAATATGTGCCTCAATATTTCTGTCGATAGTTGTAGCAGCAACCGTGAAAATCCAAGGAGCAACTTTGACAACACTTTGCCGATAGGGGCCGCCATTTCTAGCAGAGCCGACAACAAGAATACCCTTCTCTACAGCATGGAAAGATCCAATGGCAATAGGATTTCGTGAAAACTCGAACTTTGTTCCAGCAGGTTGACCAATTGATAAGTTTATGATATCAACCCCATCTACAATGGCATCATCAAATGCCTTCATTATGGCTGATCCACTGCATCCATAAGATGTGCATATACGGTACACTGCAATCCTCGACCCTAGAGATCCACCCTTGACTGTTCCTGCTGCTAACCCATAATATGATGCACCTGCCACTGGACTCCCTGCTGCTACGGCTGCAACATGAGTACTGTTATTTTTCAAGATACACCACTTTACTATTTTAAGGACCAGTTCCTTAAATGTGTTCCTTTACTGTATTATATGCGGAATTAAAACTGTAAGCAAATGAACACCCAATATTAGCATGGAAAAACACCTTGAACTCGGGATAAAAAAACCACGACCTACTCTCTCAAGTAGGATTTCAACTTCACTATTTGAAAAACTCACTCGGTTACAAGATTTCTCTTACTAACCTAGGACTAACTCTAATCCTATAGTAAACCCTTTCACAATCAGTGAAGTTCCTCCAAATAACAAGACTTGAATGACCCGTACTCTTATAGACCTTCTATGAAAGCAAATAGTCAATTTGATATACCTTACTACAGATGAACTAAGACTGAACTTTGACAAGAATCAATCTAAGGAATAGACTCTTCACTTAGTTCCCTGTAGCTTAATGACTACACAAATACAATTTCGACTCAACAATGCTATAGCTCTTTTCTCTCTATATTTGTGCGTAACGTCAACAGCTGAAATGCTCCTCTTCTTATAGCTTTGAAATCTGAGGAGTCTTGAGCAATTAGAACTCCAAAGCCTCAAAGAGTTTGAGTCCTAATTGAACTCCTTGCTTATCTTCAAGCGTTATCCTAATCTTATGCAATCTTTTCTTATCACGCACAACTCTGCATAATTATCAAGATAAATATTAGAGAATAGTCCCTAGGTGTCCCAGTAACAGGTGTTGCAACCTTGCACCGATAAGTTTCCTGATACAGGCACATGAATTTAAAAACTTAAAACAGTAAGTTGAGTCTCCCAAGACCCTTTACAAACCACATTTGAGAACTTTACAGAACCCATGTGGAACAAATATAACTTAACAAAGACTGTTACCTATTGCAGCTGGAAGCATTAAAATCATAACCTTTGGTGCAAGTTCCTTTCCATCGGGATGGGACTGGACCCATACCCTTGTCATTGAAACTCTCTGATTCAGGCCATATTCCTGAAGATAATATGGGATACACTGGTTTGTCAATGTAAAGTGCAAAAAAGAGTTTGCATTTTAATTTGATTCCTACCAGTATCGAAAATGCCGATTATAGTTTCTGCTCCATCTGACGTTGAATTTGAACCAGAGCTATAAGGGAAACTGTGCAACAGATCATATTGATCCCTTAGAAAATCCCATGACCGCGTTGTGTGGAGTTGAAATACTGGATAAGGAAAGACAGATACAACTCCAGGTTGTTGAGCAATGGAATGAGCTTCAGCTTCTGATAAACGTGCTGCAAATCCTGAGAAACTATTTTTGTAGCTGTGCACCACTGCGTTCTTTCTCCTAATGCAACAAACCAAGTTAAGAAAAAAATAGATCTTTGCATGGATAGCATGTCACATACACAAACTTTAAGCAAACCTTTTGCACTTTCTATACTTGTAGTAGTAAAAGTTACTAGTAAGCAATTTATTGACAAGTGATTACTAGTCCAGAATGTAACACATAGTTAACTATATATAGTTTTGCAACAAACCTTTTTGTAAGGGAGCTCATTAGCTGAAGTTGGTCATTTTGCGAGACATCATCCGCTGAATCGGCGGCACCCATGTAAACAATGTAAGTGCCATGGCATTCTACTTGAGAAGCTGCCTTGGATTCTGTTAGAAAAGGAACTAGGAAGAGACAAAACAAGAAGACTAAAGAAACCTTCTTCATGTTTATGCCAAAAGCTTGATGTAAGTGTGTTTGATAAGGTTTATGCCAAAAGCTTGATGAAAGTGTGTTTGATGAAAGTGTTGTTTAAATAGGGGAAAAGCTTGATCTGTACTGTGATCTTCGTATCTCTTTCGCAATCTTTATTCAGTGCACTCCAACGTGTGCGCATTGCTAGCTGTGCAAGCATTCATCAAACAGTTGCACAAGTCTATTACGGTGGGCTATTGTTATTGATTATGTGATTAATTATTATATAATACAATAGTTAAGTATCATTAGTATCTTAGTATCGGCAGACCATGTGAAAATATTTGTAAATATTTTTCCATTCCTCGTACACACACACACACTCTCTCTTTGGTTTTTTTTTTTTTTTTTTTTTTTTTGGTTGTAATATCAGTTATATGACTATAATGGATTTCCTCTTTCAATAAACTAAAGTTGGAAAACAGTGAATAATCCTTTCCTCTCCCAACAAAATATTGCTCAAATGAAGCCTAGTGGTATCAGTAACAGGGGTGGCAAGAGGAAGGCTGATGGAAGAAGCGAGACGTTTGAAAATGCTAGCAAAAGAACTAGAACTGCTAGCCGTAAAGCACGATCAAATGAGGCCCAATCAGAGAGCCAAGCCAGCATAGATATGTGTGCACCTATAAATGTTAATCAAATCATTGAAGAAGTTGATCAACAAGCGGCACTCATAGATAGTGGATCAAAAAATGAGGGCTCTGCAACTCAGGTAGGTGAAAATAAGGAGGGCGATGTAGAATGCAATAAGGGAGAGAAGAATACAGTGGAGAAAGAAAATGAAAGAGTTACTGGTGATAGAGAAGAAGAGGCTGGTGATAGAGAAGATCAGACTGCTGAAAAAGTTGTTAGTGAGAGTATTGAAAAAGAAGGTGATGGTAGTGGAATGGATGGAGTAAAAGAATGTGATGCTAGTGGAATGGATGGAGTAGAAGAAGGAGTTGCTAGTGGAAGGGATGGAGTAGAAGAAGGAGCTGCTAGAGGAAGGGATAGGGTAGAAAAAGATGTTGTTGGTAGCGTTAATAAAAGGGAAGAACAAGTAGAAGGTATTAGTAGTGTTAGTGGAAGGAAAGAACAAGTAGATATTGTTGCCAGTGTTAGTGGAAGGGAAGAACAAGTAGATGTCCAGTGTTAGTGGAAGGGAAGAACAAGTAGAAGGTGTTAGTGTTAGTGGAAGGGAACACGTAGAATAACAAGAATGTGGAAGACAACAAGAAAGTGGAGAACGTGTTGGTACTGCTAGTGGAGTACAACAAGAAGGTGGAGAACTTGTTGGTACTGCTCCTGGAGAAAAAGAAAAATTGGCAAAACGTGATGCCTTGAGAAATTGGAGGTCGTTGTTGAGAAAGATAATACAGGATGATGACAATGCTGAGAAGGAAAAGGAGTTGGATAATGTTGAGAAAGATGTTGAGGACTTGGATAACAATGATGATGTTGAGGAAACGGTTGAAGAAGAAAGTGTTGGTGCAAAATCAGTAGAGGCAGCCCCAGAAGTGGCATGTGTTTATGTGCACACATATAAATAATGTGTACACACAGATATTTCATGTACACATAAGATATATGTGTACGCATATAAATTATGTGTGCACATATAACTTATGTGTACACATATATCTTTTGTGTACACAAAGAAATGATGTTTGAGAAAATGTAACTAATCAATATCTCTTAATCATTTGCAGGTTGAGGAGGGCACAAGGACTTTCCATCCTGATATGAATCTCAGGACCTTTATGGAGGAACATGGAGAGTTCACTGTGGCCAAGGTCACACAATGATCCTCCCTTTCCGTGGATATGAAGAAATTTCGAGAGGCTTTGACTAGTCTGGATATGTTGGATGATTTTAAAAGTTCGGTGTCTCGGCACTTGTTGGGTCTGAGTGATAAAGCAATTTTTCCTCCAAAATAAGTCCATGGGCTCCGATTGCGGACCATAAAATGCAAGAAGACAAAGGAGGTATGGGTCAAATTTAATAACCTTCCTGCTCGGTTCGGTCCAAAGGAATTTGCATTAATGACGGGATTGTCCTGCCATGATTACCCTAATGATGCTTTTCTGGATGATGTGAAAGCGAAGGGGCAACATATGTGGGACACGTTAATCGAGGAGAATGGAGGAAAAAAGGCTATTTTTGGAAGTGAGTTCTTGAGAGTGATCAGTGAAGGTGATCTAGATGCCAGAACAAAGTTTCGTCTTTCCCTTGCTTGGTTTGTGCACTCAATCTTATGTTCGAAGGATGCGCGCACAAGTGTTGATCCTTTATTTGTCATGTCGGCTCATAGGTCTACCACATTATTCGCCAAGTATCCTTGGGGGAAAAAAAGCTTTGAGATGACAACTCAGAGCCTAGTCAAGCCATTGTCTGTTGAAATGAAAGGATACAACCTGTATGACTTCCCATGGACATTTTTTGCATGGGCATATGAAGCCATTCCATCCCTTCGGCACCCGAAATTTGATGACAAACCCACAGAACCAAGGATGATAAGATGGTACCCTACCGAGCAGGAGAGGGAATGTGATCGTATGCTTCGCCATGTTGATAACCCGGTTAGTGATATTTCAGTTATCGTCCATTTGGTGTTTACACATAGTTTATATGTGTACACACAAGTAAAATGTAAGAATACACATAACTTATATGTGTTATGTGTACACACAAGTAAAATGTAAGAATATATTACACATAGTTCTTTATGTGTACACATATAAGTTATATGTGTGCACATAACTTTTATGTGCACACTTATGTTTTATTCCTGATCTTGTTTTTTTTTTGTTTCTAATACAATTATTTTTTGATGGGTTGCAGGTGGTGAGCCCATTCCTTGTGCCTACTCCAAGGGAGAAGAGAAAGGTGTTCATGAAAATTTTGTTGCCATTTGTGGATGAGGAGGATGAGTTGATCGATCAACTAACGGAAAGACTTAAAGGTGCGCAAAATTTGAGGCTGGGGGATGTTGTTGGTGGTGACAGAGCTGTAGCAATTGTTGGTGTTGATGCAGAGGTTGTTCCAAAGCATATTGATACAAGAATGGATGATGTTCCAGAGCATAGTTATAGAAGAATGGATATTGTACCAGAGCAAAGTGATAGAAGAATGGAAATTATTCCAGAGCC
Source organism: Petunia secreta (assembly GCA_029990175.1). NCBI lineage: Eukaryota > Viridiplantae > Streptophyta > Magnoliopsida > Solanales > Solanaceae > Petunia > Petunia secreta. The sequence goes on along the minus strand of JARKIP010000035.1, from coordinate 61,645,417 downwards.
AAGTGGTGATGGAAGAGGAGATATTGGAGATAATGCTGTTGGAGATATACTTGTTGGTATTGGTGCTGACTTTGTTGATGGGAAAGTTAGAGAGAATGTTGACTTTAGTTGTGGTGGTCGTAGGCTTTTTGAACAATCTGGTGGATATGGAGGTGAGGCTGGTGAGAGCACCTCTAGAAGACATGGTTGTATCAGATGCTCATTATGTAAAGTATGTAAGGAGGAAAAGGAAAATAAAGTGATATTATTGAAAAAATTCAAGGAATCTGTGGAATTCCTAAAAAGGTGTGCTGAGGAGATGCCCAAGAGGACTGTGTACCCTTCTAGGGCGCAGATGTCTCCATTTGTTGCATCATTGAAGAAGGCGAGGGCAGCGAAGGCAAGGGCAGCGAAGGCGACAAGGGCTAGGGGAACCAGGCCAAGGGCTGCAGATGTTCAAGAGCAAGAAAGGCTGCCTGTTGATCTTTATAGACTAGTTGATCCAGCTAAGGATGTTGTTTTAATGCATACATGAAGGAGAAAAACAGGGAAAAGCGTCTTTTTCTGGGTCAAGAGTACAACTATCTCGACTTCCAACATGTAATCCGCATGAAGAAGTGGATGGAGAGTCAGGTAGACTTTTCTCTATCTATGTACCTTTTTTGTGTATACGTATGATTTATGTGTACACATATTATTTATGTGTATACATATTCTGGTATTTATACACATCAAGAATATTTGTACACAACAAGATTATGGTACACATCAAGAATATGTGTACACAATAAGATTAAGTGTACGCATTGATAATATGTGTACGTATAAATGATCAGCTTGTAGACATGCATACTTGCTCAAATATGTGATTATTCTTTTTATTAATTACCATCTTACATGCTAATATTCATTTTTGTTTTATTTTTCCATTATCATACAGCATGTTGATGAAATTTTAAACTTGATGCGGATAAGGCATAAGGAATTCCACAGGCACTACAACAAGACCGATGTCATCTTGGACATGAACTTCTGTACTAAATTGACTGCAGCGCACCAAGCTTTTATAAAGGATGCGGATGAATTTGGGGTTTCATTTGATGAATGTATGAAGATGAAGAAGTGTGAGAAGGGGCTCCTAGATTATGCTAGTGGAAAGCTGCCTTACCCTGGTGGACGCATGTGGGATGGTGCCAAGAGGATATTTACTATCCTTAACATTAATAAAAGGCATTATCTCACATGTGTCTTTTTACTTGAGGAGGGAAAGATTGATCTTTATGATTGCAACGTGGGGGTTTATAGTGAAGATGCATTAGCTCCATATGTCTTTCCCATTATGATTATGTTCCCAAAGTTCTTGCGTGATTGTGGTAAATTCAAACATTTACCAGAAGCTATCTTGAATGCAGACTTGTGGGGTTATGAACGAGTCATGAATCTTCCAATGAACGAAACAGGTACTGCGCGTGGGGGGTATTAGCTTATGTTCATGGAGCATCTCTTGACAGACACCCCAATGGAATTGCTGCATGATAGTTCAATGGAAGATATGAGAAAGAAGTGGGTTGTAGACATATTCTATGAGGAAATGGAGCCTTAAGTTGTGTTGGAAGAACTAATTTGATTGGTCTGTATGGATAATCATAATCTTTTTATTTTTGTTGGTCTGTATGGATGTTTTTCTTTCTTTTCTATTTTAGTTTTTGATGTCGTGGGCTAATATATTGCATGACGTACATGATCAGCTTTCTTTTATGTGTACACCTATTATCGATGTGTCGAAATGACTTGCCTATTTCCTCCTGTCTTTCAAACTTACATAAAATATGTGTACACATAACAAATACGTGTAGGAAATTACTTGCTAAATTTGCACAAGTATTTCCTACACGTATTAATTATGTGTACTCGTAGTTAATATGTATAGGTAAATTCTTAGCTAATATGCACACATCTGTCCTACACAATTATATCTTGCTAAATGTACACAAGTATTTCCTATACATATTAATTATGTGTACACGTAGTTAATATATGTATGTGAATTCTTAGCTAATTTGCTGACACGACCCAGAATCCGGCTAGGCCGTGCGGGCACCCGACATCCTCCCCTAGACCCGTCGGACGAACCCTTACCAATTAAATTAGGAAAATATATATAATTCAATTTATAATAAGAACAATACTTCAAAAAAAAAGAACAGACATACTGATACCTCTAAGCTGTACAAAAGAAATTACAGCTGACTACCTAACATACTAGGTTTAGGGCTATCCAGACTAGACATCTAAGAGTACAAAAGAAGACAGATACCTCCTGAAGGGAGCAAAATGCAGCTGAAATAATAAACAATAAACTGGTGGCCATCCGGAATAAAAGCTGGCTTACCCTGACAGTTGAAGTCGTCTTCGCTCCTGAACAACGTGGCGAACTCAATCCTGGAGCGAACCTGCCGAAATGAAATAAATAGACAAGAACAAACAATAAACAAGGGTGAGTCAAAAGGACTCAATAAGTAGGGCAGACTAGCCACCTCAAAGAATGGGATAGCTAGCCAGGGAGAAAAGAAATAAATAGACCAAATTCCTCTTATTTAAATTTTATAAAAATGCAGAGCCAGATAATAATCGGAAACAAGTAAGAAACTATAAACTCAACCCAGGATGTGAGCCTGAAACATATCAACAAATAAGCAATGCACATATAAGCAGAACAGTAGTCATGTACCGCAAGTCTACACAATGGTATGAATTGAGATGAAATGAAATGAAATGTGATGCAAAGGGTCACATGTGCCCGTAATCCCATCTCGAAGCGGAATACTCCTGCATTCGAGGAGAATCCAATCTGATAACCAACTGGAGCGGAATACTCCTGCTCCTGGGGCGGAATACTCCTGCACCCGATATAATGTAAACCAGAGGCGGAATACTGCTGCACTCTTCTGGGGCGGAATACTCCTGCACCCGATATAATGTAAAATTTAGGCGGAATACTCCTGCACTCAATATCTGACATAAGAGCGGAATACTCTTGCACCCAATGATATGCAATATAATGCATATGAATGACATATAATGCATATGAATGCAATGTGATGCAATAATAACCCTTCACCGGCGCGGGACTCTCCTCGATAGCCGGGGAGTAGATGCCAACTCAAAGCCGGAGTACAATGCTCAAATCCTCAATATAATACCAACAACAGGACATAACACATAATATACAATGTAAATTCAAAGCTAAGGCATAATGAGTATGCCTATCAGCAGCTACACACGTAAGGAACACGTGGTAGAAAATCTACGAAGCCAGGTGCCTCCAAATAAATGGATATAAACACTTACCTTGTTACAAAGTTAGTACAACCACTCAATAACCGCTTTGTCCTTTGGATTCATTGCCAAACGATCCCACTGTGTTCAATAAGCAGAAAAATATATCACATAAGGCTAAAAGCTTCATTCCTCACATCTTAGAACAATCCAGGTAGAAACCTGACACCCTATTCGCATACGCAATACGTAGGCCAGGACTATGTATAGGGTTTAAGGTCACATAACCAAACCCTAAATAAATTACATTTATATGTTGCCCATAACTCACTGAGTACGAATATATAATCAATTTCATTATCGGGATCCAATTGACCCTTAAACTATCAATTAAACTTATTAAAGCGATGTCTAATATTTCAAGTTTTACCGTTAAAATATGTTCAAACACACGTAATAAACTCAAATAATATATTAGGATCATTACCTGAATGTTTCAGGGTGAAAATTCAACTTTTTTTCCGGCCCCTTTTTCATTTTCTGGCATATTTTTCTCTTATTCCCATGTTTCCGTTTCTCCTCGCATGTTTCTGTTTTCTTGATGTTTCTCATCCTATAAGCGTGTATAGATTTAGCTTATCAGCTAATCCCACAGCCGCCTAACTTCTTTCTTTCTTTCCTCTTTTCTTTTATTTTGTCTTTTCTCTTTTTTTTTCCTTTTTCCTTTAAAATTCGCTGCTACGGTAAAAATTAAAACGGTACTCTATGATATTCGAAATAATTCCAACTTTTGCATACAAGTTATACAAAATAGATGTAACATACTCGCGAAGGCGGATCTAAAATCGGACTCCCGAAACTCAATATGCAAATTAAATGGAAAAGAAGTCAAATTATTTCACTTTCGGCATTTTAGCGAAACTAGCCGAACAACATCAAATTAACTTTCAAAAAATTACAAAAGTCACAAATAATCATACGAACCTAACGGCGCTTTCAGATTTCGAATCGGAGCTCATTCGACAAAACCGAGCTCGAAAATCTCCTTTTAATATTTATTGACAATAAAAACTGACACCTTTTTCCGATGCCTACCAAACGAGTTCTGATTTAGCTCAAATTTTACAGACAGGTCCTAATGGACCTTACAAATATTTTAAAATTATCGGCACGTCAATCGGAGTCCTGACTTCCGAAACGACTGACCGAGGTCGTTTCATTCTCCTCCACTTATACTCTCGTTCGTCCTCGAACGAGCCTAAATCTTAAGAAAAATTTGCACATATAGCAAAAGAACTTGCGCGACCTTCATAAGTTACTCCACGGGCATTATTTTTTGATTACAGGATTAGAATTATAACACGCATATCGAACTTTTGGAATAAAATATATCTGAACAATATGATAATACCATTACACAACTTATTCTGACTAAGCTGATTCTTCCTCGATCACGAGAAGATAGTCCTACATTTTCGAAACAAAGATACACGGAACTTTGGATGGATAACATGATTTAGTCGATAATCACCCCTTCGATATACCTTTTGATATAGAACAGGTCGATGGAACTAAAAATTAGCTCACGTTTGATGCAATAGGGGAAGCTTTTGAAGTACCTTGTCACTACACACTATAGAAAATTTGATACAAGCTATATTATTTTTACGAACGCACTATGCAACATCCCAGGTGATGTTAATGTTGTTCTGCAAGCTCCTTGTAGGAATGTAGTTACTCATATCCTAATGTATGTCAAAGGTTCATCTGAACAGGGTCTATCATATAAGGATAAGGATCATGCAAATAACACTGGATAGTATGATGCAGACCAGGAATGATCTTCCGACTGAACATCTACTTTAGGGTATTGTCTTTGAATTGGAAGTATTATGACTTGAAAAAGTGAAAATAAAAGAGACATGTAGTTGAACCATGTGCTGAAGCAGAATACCAGCAACAAAGTTGATTACACGTGCACTTATAACGCTAAAGTAACTTCCCAAAAAGTTGAGGTGTGAAAGAGATATGCCAATGATGGATGGTACTTCTATATAAAAATTTCGGCAGAGTTTCCGAGGTCGTTTCGTTTCGTTTCGTTTCATTTGCATTGGTCTGTCCTACACAAATATATCTTGCTAAATGTACACAAGTATTTCCTACACATATTGATTATGTGTACACGTAGTTAATATCTGTAGGTAAATTCTTAGTTTATTTGCACATGTCTGTCCTACACAATTATATCTTGCTAAATTTACACAAGTATTACCTACACATATTAATTACATGCACACGTATATTATAATGTATACACGTATTATAAAATGTGTATACATAAATTAAGCGATTTAGTGCTGACGGTTAGATTAATTAATTAAAGCGAGGGCAGTTATGTAAATACAAGACGGTTAAATATTTAGTGTAGTCGTTTCGTTTCATAAAACCTAAGGCATCCCTTCAAGATACCAATCAGGTCATAGTCAATCATGAAAGGACGCAACCCTTCACATCATTTCACTATAAATGGACGAACATACTTTTCCACCATCACACATATTATAACAATAGCAATAACTACAGGAAACCCTGAAGAAACATCATGGCAAGACGTCAAATTATAAAGATAGAAGACTTGAAGAAAGATCTTGATGATGTCAAGGAAGCCCTAATAGAAGCAAGGGACCGTCAACTTATGGATATTCGGAGGATTAAGAGGATCTTCGAACTTCTCCTAGAAGCACAAGGAAAGTCGCTGGCGGACATATATTACACTCCGCCCAACTCTCCTTCTCCAACCGGCAGTAGACCTTAGATTAAGCCATGTAATCTCATATTTTATTATTTTAATATTTAATAAATATTTTATGGTACAATTCCCCTAGTTATGGTTAGTCCCCCTTGTTATTGTAGTTTCCTCATTATTAGGATTTAACCTTTGATATATATCATTGCTTCAGATATTGTGAAGTATGATTATAAGTCTTTGAATCAATCTTATGTTGCTCTATAATAGTTTAATCAATATATAGTATTCCCTTTTCATGTGAAATCAAACAAGCATTGTTCAAAAGTTCAAACATATATTTGACGTGTACACATATTGTCCTATTGATGGTCAAATATCTCAAATCTTGGTTAATTAAAGTGCCTATAATGGTGAATCCATGTTCCTATGTTGAAATGGAAGTTATTTGAGTGTTCAAACGAGTTAACATGCATTCCCTATCATTGGAGCATTAGAATCTTAGGATTTGGCCTTTACATTAGACAGTAGTTGTCCTATTGATGGTCAAATATCTCAAATCTTGGTTAATTGGAGTGCCTATAATGGTGAATCCATGTTTCTTTGTTGAAATGGAAGTTATTTGAGTGTTCAAACGAGTTAACATGCATTCCCTATCATTGGAGCATTAGAATCTTAGGATTTGGCCTTTTAATTAGACAGTAGTTGTCCTATTGATGGTCAAATATCTCAAATCTTGGTTAATTTGAGTGCCTATAATGGTGAATCCATGTTTCTATATTGAAATAGAAGTTATTTGAGTGTTCAAACGAGTTAACATGCATTCCCTATCATTGGAGCATTAGAATCTTAGGATTTGGCCTTTTCATTAGACAGTAGTTGTCCTATTGATGGTCAAATATCTCGAATCTTGGTTAATTGGAGTGCCTATAATAGTGAATCCATGTTTCTATGTTGAAATGGAAGTTATTTGAGTGTTCAAACGAGTTAATATGCATTCCCTATCATTGGAGCATTAGAATCTTAGGATTTGGCCTTTTCATTAGACAGTTGTTGTCCTATTGATGGTCAAATATCTCGAATCTTGGTTAATTGGAGTGCCTATAATAGTGAATCCATGTTTCTATGTTGAAATGGAAGTTATTTGAGTGTTCAAACGAGGTAATATGCATTCCCTATCATTGGAGCATTAGAATCTTAGGATGTAGTTGTCCTATTGATGGTCAAATATCTCAAATCTTGATTAATTGGAGTGCCTATAATGGTGAATCCATGTTTCTATATTGAAATAGAAGTTATTTGAGCATTCAAACGAGTTAACATGCATTCCCTATCATTGGAGCATTATAATCTTAGAATTTGGCCTTTTCATTCGACAGTAGTTGTCCTATTGATGGTCAAATATCTCAAATCTTGGTTAATTGGAGTGTCTACTATGGGGAATCCATGTTTCTATGTTGAAATGGAAGTTATTTGAGTTTTCAAATGAGTTAACATGCATTAATTGTGCTTTTGGCTGTTGATAATGATTCAATGTACTCACACATAACTTTATGTGTACACATATTATTATATGTGTACACGTATATAATATGTGTAAATGACTTCTAATTATTTTTGTAATCTACCCACACATTAGCAAGATGTATACACGTCAAACAAGATGTGTACACATATTATGTTATGTGTACACATAATTTATATGTGCACAGTACATTAATTTTTTTTGTGTTTCTATCTATCATGTTATAATTTTGTTTGTTCGTTTTACGCTGAAGGATAAAGAAACAATAGGTAATGTGTGCAGAAAAGACATATTAAACAGAAAAATAGATTAAAAAAACAAATAGGAACAATAAGTTTACAAATAGTTACGAATACAAGAAATGAAAATATATGGTTCTATGAAACAGCATTGGGGCCTCCGGAATCTACAACCCTCTGCTGGGGACATGTTGTTTTCTTATGGCCAAGTCTCTTGCATATGCCACATCTATTCTTCCTACTTTTGAATGCTTCACCCACCGAAGGCATTCGCTTGGTCTTCCTTCTTCCTCGTGTCATTTTCACAAAAGGCGGCTTTATCTTCCTCTCATAAAGCTCTGGTGGTGCATTCCACAACTCCTCTGCAATCATTGGATAGATTAAGCCATCATACGCAAGAATGTATGCATTTGTAGAATAATACCCCGATGTATATTGGTATATCTCGTTCCCAAACTCAAACGCTCCTCCATATCGACATCTTAAGGCTACTATAGCATGTGCACAAGGTAGTTCGTCCAAATAAAACCTCCGACAAGAACAAAACCTTTGAATTAGATCGACAGTAACAACCTCATCCCCAGTACCGACATTGTAAACATCATTGCCAACGCAACAAACATAAAGTTGTTGCCCTTTGTGACATTTTTCCTAATATTTGTTCAATAGAAGGAACACATGGCTTTAAGTGCTGTAAGAACATGGTACGCCTATGATGAAACTTTTCAAAAAAATTCCTCAAAATTCCATTGATCATTGCAACAACGGGATATTCTCTTTCATCCTTTAGCATTGCGTTAATTGACTCAGCGATGTTTGAGGTCATCACACCAAACCTACACATATATAATTGATTCTTACAACGTGTACATATGATTCTGCATTTATTTAAATGACCACACATGAGACAGATGTGTACACATATAAACTTATGTGTACACATAATTAATATGTGTACACGTATTTAATATGTGCACATAAGTCTATATTTTAAAAAATGAAAACACACGGACACACATAAGATGTATATGTACACATAAAATATATGCGTACACATATAATATTATGTGTACACATATACATTACGGGTACAAATATGGCTAATGTATAACATGACTACACATATAAAAGATGTGTACACATATAATATAGGTGTACACATAATAGCAATATGTGTGCACATATTAAATATGTATAGAAAGTATTACCTGCGGCCTGGAAAAAAGGCTCTGCTCCAGTGCTCAAACCCAACCTGCTCAAGATATGTGGCAACCCTTGGGCACAATGAACGAATTTGCTGGAAATGTTCCTCGAACTCAGTGGGCGTATATGATTCGGCTGCTTTATAAAAATAGGATACAAATTCACCACAATGAAGCTTTGCATGAATGCTTTCAGCCAAGTGCCACTTGCAAACACCATAATGAGCTTGTGAAAAATACTTTGAAACTCCTATGGGGATGCTTGGATGCTTATCATAAACAACACACAACTCATCGATGCTTGGGAGTATACCGACCAAATTTTCAAAGAAGAAATCATAGGAGGCATCACATTCCACGTTTACAACACAAAATGGCACAGAAAAAATATGCGTCTCCGAGTCTTGTGCCATGGCAGACAACAAAACTCCCCCATACTTCCCCGATAAATGAGTTCCGTCTACAGCGATGACTTTCCTCATATGCACAAAACCCCTTATCCATGCACCAAGAACTACAAAAAAAATACATAAATCTTTGGTTGTCATCAACCTTCAATGCTGTATGTGTACCCTCATTTTTCGTCCTAAGCATATAACGGTACACATCCGATATCGCATAACTGTGCTCCGGAGTCCCTCTTGTCAAAGCCTTTGCAATAATAGTCCCCATCCGGCACTTCCAATAACTAATGTTACAACCTAAATCCCTACGGACTGCAGCTTTAACATCCTTTATTGATATACCTTTTTCTTTTTCTTCTTCATAACTACTTTTCAAGTATGAACCGATGAGTTCCGCAGAGGCATGTGGGTGATTACTTGAAAGATGCTCTAACCTGCACGAATGCTTGTTCCTATACACAGTAATGATGAACCTATCACTGTCTACATAATTTATGGCCCGGATCCACCACTTGCAGCTCTGATTTACACATCTCATACAAAAAACTTTTTTTGCATTCTTCACTTTCTTGAAACAATAATGCTTCTTCACTGCAGCAAGCTGCAAGGCATTTATTTAGGCGTGCCTGTTTCTGAAGGTTAACCCCTTATAAAAATTAGCGCTGTCGTCTTCCCCGTCCCTTTGGACGCTGCAGCCTGCTTCAGAACCTCCAACAATAACCGTATTGCTCTCAACTACAAGAGTCGGACTGAATTCTATTTCTTTTTCTTCTTCTTGTTCTTCTTCTTCTTCTAATTCTACTTCTGCTCCTCCTCCTCCACCTCCTTCGAGTGCTTCTCCAACATTTTCTTCTTCTTCTCCTTGATTTTGTGGAATTTCCATATTCAACGGATCTGGTAGATCCATGTCATCCCATCCACTAGTAGAAAAATCATCACACATCTCATCATCATGCACAGGCTGTTCATTTGAAACCTCTACAGACCTATCATCCAAACATACCCTTAAAGTAGGCCTATTTCCAGATCCGTCGACATCGGCAAGGTAAACAATGAGATCCTCATCGTTCTTTATTTTATAAGGATGACTCTTTTGCTTTGAACAGATGCTAAGAATTTATGTAATGCAAAGATCATTTGGATCATGACTTCCCCCATATCTAGTAATGGTCTTGTTAACCAACTCAGAATACGTAACATCGTTATTCAAAATAACTAGTACCGTCTCCTTTGTCATCGAAATCCACGTGAAACATTCTGAGGTATCAACCCATTCACCAAGAAAATCAACTGCTAACAATAATGCAGCCATTTATGGTGCAAAAATACCTGGATGCATCAGAAATTGATATGCATTAGAAGCTGAAAACACAATTGAAATGTTTTCACGTATAAAGTAAAAGATGTGTACACATATTTTTTGACGTGTACGCATACTTTGAATGTCAAGTAAGAAAAAGATGCTACGTTGTTTGATGTGTACACATATTTATTATGTGTACACGTCAATATAATATGTGTACACATACACGTATATTTGATGTGTACGAACAAAAAGGATGCAACGTCAGCTGATGTGTACACATTATATATTATGTGTACACATAATTTTTATGTGTACACATATATTTGATGTACAGGGTGCAACTTAATATGATGTGTACACGTCTCTCATTATGTTTACACATTCTTACATAAGTGGACACATATATATGTGTCGACACAAACTTCGCATCCGTACACGTCAGCTGCCCAGAATTTACATTTTTTATAAAATATAGAAACGAAACCCAGAAATCACAAAACAAACTGCATTATACAATGTACAACACTGAACACTTACCAGAGCTCTTTTCAAGCGAAAAAGTGACAGATCTTCAAAAGGGGTTTAAATCGCAGAAAATAATATTTGGAAAAAGCTTTTCGATTTGAATTGGAATGGGTTTAAATCGGGTTTGGGATAAAGAAAAGCTTAAAATACCCTTTAATGGAGCTGTTGATTTGAAGCAAAATTGAAAAAAAAAAAATTAAAAAAATTGCGGGAAGCACAGCAGCACACAGCTGCAAAAAATTTGGGGAAAGAAGAAGAAGAATGGAGAAGAGAGACATGAAGATTTTTTTGCCTTTTTTGGCTATTGAATTTATATATATATGGAGGGCCATTTTGCACTTATTCAAACTTTGGGGGTAGTTTTAATGGGGTCACATAGCTATCCTTAATTATTAATTAGAGGGGCATCCCCCTCACCCAATTCTTTATAACTTTGTCCCCTTTTTTTCTTTTGGCGACTTTTGCAAAGGACCCTTATGCATGTTACCTTAAGCTATATCGTACTAGATGGTCCTATATTTTACTGCCATTGCAATTCCATTAATAATTTTTTTCTCATCTTAGGTAGCATTTCTTTGATTTTAATTGTATATTAAAAAAAAATTCTATGAGTAAGAGTCTTCTGAATGCAACAATATAGTTCAACAAGTTGTTATGTAGACCTCATGACCTGCTTAAAATGCCTTAGAATATTCACTCTTTACGTTTTCTTTTCTTTATGTTTTGTTTCTTTTCTCAGTTCTGATTTAGAAAGCTGTGTCTTCAGTAGCACCAAGCAAGTACTTGCTTTTTGTATAAGGGATTAACAAGTAGTCATAGTGATGGTTGATAACATAATTGTGTTCATGATGCTTCCTGGCTAATCAATTTTAGGAAGCTGGGGAAAGGACAGACTTGCTTTCTTCAGACTGACTTATGCTTGATATTACTTACAAACTTTCTACATTACTTAGTCGTCTTCGTGGATGTGTAACATTGCATACTCCACCTATCTTTAATCCACTCATCTTTAGCTTCCATTCACATTTTCAGTCATTGCGTAACCCAAAATAAACCCTAACATTTTACTTTATGTTACACGTTGTAAGGAGAGAATACTATAGAGAGAGCACGAGTTCAAGAATAAAGTATAGAGAGAACATTGTCGTATACTCCCTCCGTTCCAATTTATGTGGCAGCATTTTCTTATTTGTCAGTTCTAAAAAAATGGCAACAATCTAAATTTGGTAACAATTTAACTTTAAAGTTACAGTTTTGCCATTACTGAAATGATTTACAACCACACAAACATCTTTGCTTTATTTTACACTACAACTTTCGAAAGTCTTCCTTTATTTTTTAAACTTTGTGCCGAGTCAAACTATGACACATAAAATGGAACGGAGGGAGTATTATTGAAGATTATTATTTTATATAGGTTTATTTATGTAAATTGTATTAGTCCAAACCAAGTATATATTAGGCCAAGCCCAATAGGAGTGACTTAGGGACTAAGTTAGGTTTTTCTATTTTGTACTTGTATATATAAGCTTATTGATAAATGGAAAAGGTGAGATGTTCTTCGCCCCAAATTTATGTCTTGTCTCATTAATTTTAACATGGTATCAGAGCCACCGCGTAACTGATCGAAAAAGAAATCGGAATAGTGAAAACTTCTCCTTTAAAAGTGTGAGGAAAGAGTGTGGTGATGGCCGCTCAACGGGAAGGATGCGGTGTCACCGTCGCGAGTGTCTGTGTCGACGAAGTGAATGGTTGGCGGCAAAAGAGGTTGTCGGATGACATGGAGTCCAATGTTGAAAGGGCGAGGTTGGTTCAGACAATCTTCAATGCCCTGAAGAAGACAGGTTTCGGAGGTAAAGCCATTAAATGAACCGGAAAGGGTTCAACATATGCGTTGAATAAGCAAGTGCGGAGTGAAGATCGGAGATAGGCCGACTGGGTGAGAGTTGTGATTTTTGCCGTGAATAGAGCAATGTTCTCCCGGGGAAATATGAAAAACAAGTGGAAAGGGGTGATGTGTCAAAACTTTGATCGTTCAGGACATCACACAAATTATTGCTATGAGGTTACTGGGTATCCAAAGTGGTGGATATTTGACTCACGAAATGAGAAGGAGTCTTGTAATCGAGATATGATGTCGTCAAATGGGTGCACAGAGACACAAGCAAATATGGCCCGTCCGATGAATGAAGTAGGATTCAGGAGCTCTAGTGCCTCTGGGTTGAGTAGTGAACAGGTGCAGGTGTTGGCGAGTATTGTGAATCAAAAGAAGTCGGACGCTGATCGAGTGAAAAATAAGACGGTTAATGGTCCATGGATAATTGATACTGGAGCTTCGAACCATATGACCAGAGAGTTGAGTGTGTTGAGCGATTTATAGGATATTGTATACTGTCCGGTGGGTTTGCCTAACGAAAGCAGTACCATGGTTACGAAAGAAGGGTCAACCCAGCTTAATGAACACTTGACCCTCCGAAATATTCTTTATATGTCCAGAATGACGCGAAATTTGATTTCGGTGTCTCAGTTAATCGATCAATATGATTCTGATACGCAGCTTACCGGGGGCATCTGTATTGTGAAGGATAGGACCACGGGCAAATTGCTTGGCACCAGTAAACAAACAGACGGTTTGTACTACTTTCAGCCGGTGTCACCGGTAAAGGCTTTGAAAGTGGATGTTTTGGATCTATGGTATCAAAGGTTGGGACATCCCTCTATTCAGGTAACGAATTCTCTCCCAATTCAAGAAGTTAGGAATCATAGTGGCAAGAAAAATGTAAAAGTATGTGATATATGTTAAACGACCTCCATCAGTCATTTCGGAAGTTAAGACTCCGATTGGTGTGCCGATAATTTTAAAATATTCGTAAGGTCCATTGGGACTTATCTGTAAAATTTGAGCTAAAAATCAGACCTCGTTTTGTAGGCATCGGAAGAAGGTTTCAGGTTTTATTGTCGATAAATATTAAAAAGAGATTTTCAAGCTCGGTTTTGGCGAATCAGCTCCAATTCTAAATCCAAAAGCGCCGTTAGGTTCATATGATTATTTGTGACTTTTGTGATTTTTCGAAAGTGAATTTCGATGTTGTTCGGCTAGTTTCCGCTAAAATGTCGAAAGTTAAATAATTTGATCTTTTTCCATTTAATTTGCATATTGAGTTTCGGGAGTCCGATTTGAGATCCGCCTTCGCGAGTATGTTATATATATCTTGTATAACTTGTATGCAAAAGTTAAAATTATTTCAAATATCGTAGGGTACCGTTTGAATTTTTATCGCGAAAAGTAAATACATAAATAAAAAAGTCAGTTAGCTAAGGGATTAAATCCATAGCATCAGATACATACAATACAGAGAGCATAAACATACTACAAAGACTAGAAAACAAAGATTAGGAAAGAACGAGGAAAAAGGGGAAAAAGAGGTTGAAAAAATAGTGGAATTTCTACCCCAAATCTTCAGGTAATGATGTTAACTCATGATGTTAGCTTATACGTGTGTTTGAATATATTTTTACGGTAAAAATAGGGATACTATACATCGCCTTAATGAATTAAATTGATAGTTTAAAGGGTCAATTGGACCCCAATGATGGAAATGATTATATATTCGTACTCAGTGAGTTGTGCGCAACATATAAATATAATTTATTTAGGGTTTGGTTATGGGACTTTGAACCCTGTATATAGGCCTGGCCTGCGTATTGCGTATACGAATAGGGTATCAGGCTCCTAACAGGATTGCCCTAAGATATGAGGAATGAATCCTTTGGCTTAATTTGATATATTTTTCTGCTTATTGAATAGAGTGGGATCGTTTGGAAATGAAACCAAAGGACAAAGCGGTTATTGAGTGCCTGTGCTAACTTTATAACAAGGTAAGTATTTATATCCATTTATTTGGAGGCAGCTGGCCTCGTGGATTTTCTACCACGTGTTCCTTACGTGTGTAGATGCCGATAGGCGTACTCATTACGCCATAGCTTTGGATTTACATTGTATAATATATGTTATGTCCCGTTGTTGGTTGTATTGCATTGAGGATCTGAACATTGTACTCTGGCTGTGAGTTGACATATACTTCCCGACAGTCGACGAGAGTCCAGCGCCCGTGAAGGGTTACCATTACATCATATTGAGGGTAGGAGGATTCCGCCCTCAGAGCAGGAGGATTCCGCTCCATTGAATCATATTGAGGGTAGGAGGATTCCGCCCCCCGGGCAGGAGGATTCTGCCTACGGAGCAGAAGGATTCCGCTCCATTGCATCATATTGAGGGCAGGAGGATTCCGCCCCCGGAGCAGGAGGATTCCGCTCCATTGCATCATATTGAGGGCGCCCTCGGAGCAGGAGGATTCCGCTCCATTGCATTATATTGAGGGTAGGAGGATTCCGCCCTCGGAGCAGGAGGATTCCGCTCCATTCATTTGGCACATGTGACCCTTTGCATCATATTTCATTTCATCTCATTTTATTTCATTTCATTTCATTTCATACCATTGTATAGACTTGTGGTACATATCTACTGTTCTGCTTCTACGTGCATTACGGATTTGCCTATATATTTCTGGCTCGTATTCTAGGCTGCGGGGGATTGGGTTGCACGCTGCAACGTTATAAATATGTGGATCGGGTTGCACGCCGCAATGGTATAAATATATGGATCGGGTTGCAGGCCACAACGGTATAAATATATATTTCTCCTCCCTGGTTTGCTATCATATTCTTTGAGGTGGCTAGTCTGCCCCACTTATTGAGTCCTTTTGACTCACCCTTCTTTGTTATTTGTTTCTTGTCTATCTATTTCGTTTCGGCAGGTTCGCTCCAGGATTGAGTTCGCCACGTTGTGAAGGAGCGAAGACGACTTCAGCTGTCAGGGTGAGCCAGCTTTTATTTCGGGTGGCCCCCAGTTTATTCTTTATTATTTCAGTTGCATTTTGCTCCCCTCAGGAGGTATCTGTCTTCTTTTGTACTCTTAGATGTCTAGTCTGGATAGCCCTAAACATAGTATGTTGGATAGTCAACTGTAATTTTTTGCACAGCTTAGAGGTATCATTATGTCTGTGTTTTTTTAAAAAAAAGTCTTGTCCTTATTTTTGAATTGTTATATTTATTTTCCTAATTTAGTTGGTAAGGATTCGCCCGACGGGTCTAGGGGAGGATGTCGGGTGCCCGCACGGCCTAACCGAATTCTGGGTTGTGTCAGTTGGTATCAGAGCCTTGTTTAGAGTCTATCCAGACTAAGACAGTGTCTAGTAGAGTCTCGCTGATGGGTACGTAGACGTCCATACTTATCTACGAAAGGCTATGATGGCATTTAGGAAGTTTCACTTACTTCTTTTCTAATCGTGCGTCAGTTTAGGATGCAAAAGTATATTTGTTAATTCCTTCATAGTAATTGTGAACCATCGTGCGAAAAATCAGCAAACGGTATTAGTTCAAGATGAAGCAGTCTGGCCTGGGGTTAGCACTGACGAAGCCCCGAGTGTTTTGATCGTGCTGGCGATCTATTTACGGAGGTCCCAGCGGTACGAGCTCGCGATGGGCAAGGGAGCAGGGCCTTGTGGTTCCCTTGGCTCTCTACGATGCTTTTACGAGAATCATGGCGGCCCAGATACCGTAAGAACCTATTATTCGTTTGGCAGCCTATCAGGTTGCCGCATGTGCAGACGTTCGGTATCAGGGAGCTTTTCTATTCCAGTTCTTAATATTGCCGCAGTAAAGTATGTTCCGGAGGCAGCATGTGTTGTGCCTCTAGTTATACTGGCTGATTAGCTAGCCCGAGTAATGGCTCTGTCTGAGTGTTCGAAGAGGTGTCATTATTTTACGCGGTTGAACCTTCCGATATTCTTAAGCAATGCATCAGATAAACCTCGCGATTCTTTTTAAAATAAAATGATGTCAGCGTAACCTTCAGGCTCTTGATTATATCGAGCGGTATGGTGTTGATTATTCTTTTTTCCAGTTTCAGGGGTCCAGCCTTGAATTGGTGGGCCAATTTCTTATTAGCTAACTTGGTTCGATTTTTCTTCTAAATTCGTGGAAAAGTTCCTTTCGAGTAGCGAGCGAGATGAAAAAGTGTTGCCAGATTTAGTGGATTGGACAGGGTAGCTTATCTGATAGCCTGTTGGTGTTTCAGAATATGAGATTGAATTCTATAAATGGTTGAATATGCATTAGAACTAGTCCATGAACCTTCCGAGAATGTTCAAAGATTTATTGCTGACCATTCTTTTTCCTTGAGATCCCAGATGGCTCGAGAAATTGAGGTTGAGACATCATTTGATATTGTTGTTGATATTACCCGAAGGTATGAGGCATACCATAAGTTAGAGCGGGAAGAGTTAGAGCGGGAGAGTAAGAGATCCCGTGGCCCTAGTGGCCAACCATAGTACCTCATTTAGAGATAAGAGTTCTGATTATTTTGGGAGGTCACCTTCCAGGTTATCTCAGCTTGTGTCACGTGATTCTTAAAGTGCGCCAGTAGTTCGTCAAGATCAGACCTAGTTTTTCTCTTTATAGCTATCAACAACCTGTCCAGCTTCCATTTTCACTGAAAAGGTGTTATCATTGTCGTGAGCCTGTCATTTTTGGTGGAGTTCTCCCTTAGTCCGGCAAGTAGGCAATTGTCTTTTCTCTCGTTATCAGGCATCTGCGCAGTCGCAGGGGATTTCATTTTGATCTCAATCAGTAAAAGAAATGCCACCATCCAGTAGAGGTTGAGAGTGTGGTGGCAGTGATTCTTCAGAAAGTGATTGTCAGGGTAGGGCTCAGCTCAGTTGTAGAGGCAGTTCTAAGAACTACCAGTCTGGCAGGATATTGAGATATCTGATATAGTAGACCCAAGTATTTCTTCCTTACTTATATATGTGTAAGATTTGATTGTTCCGATCGATTTGGAAATGGTTGTCTTATCATGTTTCCATGGTTTTCTTGGATGTCGTTTTTATTAAGAATCGGTTGCGATAGAGTAGTGAGCTTCTTGTATGATTTATTTCTCGCATTTCTGAGATCCTCCTAGTTGATATGGTTTAAATGTGAGAGATTTGGCAGTAAGTGTCGGTATTGTCTGCGTGGCATCTTGTTGTTCCACCTTTTGTTATTATGTCAAATCAGTTTACCTCTCTTCTC
Source organism: Petunia secreta (assembly GCA_029990175.1). NCBI lineage: Eukaryota > Viridiplantae > Streptophyta > Magnoliopsida > Solanales > Solanaceae > Petunia > Petunia secreta. The sequence goes on along the minus strand of JARKIP010000035.1, from coordinate 61,627,081 downwards.
GAAATTTCGAGTTGGTTGGATGATGGGATTCTAGTACATCACCATCAGAGAATGTCATTGTTTCTTCCAGTGTAAAGTGCTTAGTAAGTAATATTCAATCTACGTATCTCTTCTTGGTTCAAAACGCAAGTAAAGTCATGTTATCCTATGAGCTTGTCTGGGTTATAAAAGGGTTTCTGGTAAATTGTCAGACTTTTCTTCTTATTGGGAGGTCAAATTAGCATGGATGTTATTCCATAAAGCTCATTTAATATCTATTTATTTAATTGCGCTTCTTGGGCTACTTTGACTCGTAAGTAGTCTAGCTTTGGTAGCCAAGCAAATAAGAAGATGAGCTTCCTGAAGCTCTAACTATTTCTAGCCTCGGTCCATTTCCATTTCTTCTTCGTCCGGCACTAGTGAGCTTAGGCAGTTGGTAGCCGCTTGTGATGCTCCCTGTGTTGAGCCAGAGTACGTGTTATTGTAGCTGGGTAAGCATATTATTGTTTTTAAAGGCTTCTAAGGGTAATAGAAGTACCATCCATCAGGCGGTGGTGTTTACGGAAAAGGTATGGAGTTATGAACTCGAGAGTTGCAGCTGTTTGGCAACTCGAAAGGGTAGCTGGTAGCTAAGGTCTGCCTACATTCAGCTTTTAGCTAAATTTTCTTTAGTCTAGTAGACTGTGCGGGGATGGGTATTCCTATTCAAATAGCTGCATGAGTTTGTGCTTTAAGTGGAGGAGTTTTCCTCCAAATATTGAATGGTAATACTAAATCTCTAAGACGTTGATACCCACTTTTTCCACGACCCAACCTAGGGCCACGACAGAAACCTACAATGAGTGTCGATCATTGCAAAACCCACTAATAATCTATTAACGATAAGATAAGCTTGCAACCTGATCATATATACGTACCTATCTGCTGAAAGCATAAAGTCTGGAAAGATGACACGACTTTAACTTGCTGGCAATTAGAACATTGAGCCATAAATTCTACTAAGTCACACTTCATTCCGTCCCACCAATAATTCTGCTTAAGATCATGGTACATCTTAGTCGCACCGGGATGAACAGTGTATTTGGAATAATGTTCCTCTATCATAATCTGTTCACGTAAATCTGCAACATCAGGGACACAAGGTCTATCTTTATACATGGGAACACCGTCAGTAGTAACCCTGTATGGTGACTCTTGTTTTCTTCTGGCTATCTGTCTGTATTCGACTAGAACTGGATCCTCAAACTGACGCTGTTTTACTTCATGAAAATTTGGAGTTAAAGGTCTAGTGTAGTTTGTAGTCCATCCATCATTGGCATATCTCCTTCACACATCAACTCTTTGAGAAGTTATTTTAGCGTTATAAGTGCACATGTAATCAACTTTTTTGCTGGTATTCTGCCTCAGCTCATGGTCCAACTACATGTCTCTTTCATTTTCACCTTTTCAAGTCATAATATTTCCAATTCAAAGACACCCTGAAGTAGATGTTCAGTCTGAAGATCATTCCTGGTCTGCATCATACTATCCAGTAGTATTTGCATCATCCCTATCTTTATATGATAGACCTTATATGGATGAACCTTTGACATACATTAGGATATGAGTAACTATATTCCCACAAGGAGCATGCGGAACAACACTAACATCAACTAAGATGTTGCATAATGCATTCGTAAAAAAATAATATAGCTTGCATCAAATCTTCTATAGTATGTAGTGACAAGGTACTTCAAAAGCTTCCCCTATTGCATCAAGCGTGAGCTAATTCTTAGTTCCATCGACCTGTTCTATATCGAAGGGTATATCGAAGAGGTAACTATTGGTTGAATCATGTTTACCCATTCAAAGTTCTGTGTATCTTTGTTTTGAAAATATAGAACTCTCCTCTCGTGATCGAGGAAGGGTCATTTTAGTCAAAATAAGCTCGGCAATGGTGTTATCATATTATCCAAATATATTTTATTCCAAGAGTTCAGTGTTTGTGTTATAATTTTGATTCTGTAATCGTGAGAAAAATTTTGTGGGATAGTGTATGAAGGTCGTGCAAGTTCTTTTCTTATCAGCGTGAATCTTGCTTTAGACTTAGGCTCGTTCGAGGACGAACGAAAGTTTAAGTGGAGGAGAATGAAACGACCTCCGTCAGTCGTTTTGGAAGTTAGGACTCAGATTGGCGTGCCAATAATTTTAAAATATTCGTAAGATCAATTGGGACTTATCTGTAAAATTTGAGCTAAATCAGACCTCGTTTGGTAGGCATCGGAAGAAGGTTTCAGTTTTTATTGTCGATAAATATTAAAAAGAGATTTTCGAGCTCGGTTTTGGCGAATGAGCTTCGATTTGAAATCCGAAAATGCCGTTAGGTTCGTATGATTATTTGTGACTTTGTGATTTTTCAAAAGTGAATTTCGATGTTGTTCGGCTAGTTTCCGCTAAAATGCCGAAAGTTAAATAATTTGATCTTTTTCCATTTAGTTTGCATATTGAGTTCCGGGAATCCGTTTTGAGATCCGCCTTCGTGAGTATGTTACATATATTTTGTATAACTTGTATGAAAAAGTTGGAATTATTTCGAATATCATAGGGTACCGTTTAATTTTTGTCGCAAAAAGTAAATAAATTAAAAAAATAGAAAGTCGGTTAGCTAAGGGATTTAATCCCTTAGCATCAGCTACATACGATACAGAGAACAGAAACATACTACAAAGACTAGAAAAGAAAGATTAGGAAAGAAAGAGGAAAAAGAGGTGGAAAAAATAACGGAATTTCTACCCCAAATCTTCAGGTAATGATGTTAACTCATTATTTTAGCTTATTACGTGTGTCTGAATTTATTTTTACGGTAAAAATAGGGATATTAGACATCGCCCTAATGACTTAAATTAATAGTTTAAAGGGTTAATTGGACCCCGATGATGGAAATGATTATATATTCGTACTCAGTGAGTTATGCGCAACATATAAATGTAATTTATTTAGGGTTTGGTTATGGGACTTTGAACCCTGTACATAGGCCTGGCCTGCGTATTGCGTATGCAAATAGGGTATCCGGTTCCTAACCGAATTGCCCTAATATGTGAGGAATGAAGCCTTTAGCCTAACTTGATATATTTTTCTACTTATTGAATAGAGTGGGATCGTTTGGAAATGAAACCAAAGGACAAAGCGGTTATTGAGTGGTTGTACTAACTTTGTACAAGGTAAGTGTTTATATCCATTTCTTTGGAGGCACCTGGCCTCGTGGATTTTCTACCACGTGTTCTTTACGTGTGTAGATGCTGATAGGCGTACTCATTACGCCTTAGCTTTAGATTTACATTGTATAATATATGTTATGTCCTGTTGTTGGTTGTATTGCATTGAGGATCTGAATATTGTACTCTGGCTGTGAGTTGACATATACTTCCCGGCAGTCGATGAGAGTCCAGCGCCGGTGAAGGGTTACCATTGCATCATATTGAGGGTAGGAGGATTCCGCCCTCGGAGCAGGAGGATTCCTCTCCATTGCATCATATTGAGGGTAGGAGGATTCTGCCCTCGGAGCAGGAGGATTCCGCTCCATGGCATCATATTGAGGGTAGCAGGATTTTGCCCCCGGAGCAGGAAGATTCCGCTCCGTTGCATCATATTGAGGGTAGGAGGATTCCGGCCTCGGAGCAGGAGGATTCAACTCCATTGCATCATATCGAGGGTAGGAGGATTCCGCCCTCGGAACAGGAGGATTTTGCTCCATTCTTTTGGCACATGTAACCCTTTGCATCATATTTCATTTCACTTCATTTCATTTCATTTCATTTCATACCATTGTGTAGACTTGTGGTACATAACTACTGTTCTGCTTCTACGTGCATTGCGTATTTGCCTATATGTTTCTGGCTCGTATTCTGGGTTGCGGGGATCGGGTTGCACGCCGCAACGTTATAAATATATATATCGGGTTGCACGCCGCAACGGTATAAATATATGGATCGGGTTGCACGCCGCAACGGTATAAATATATGGATCGGGTTGCACGCCGCAACAGGATGAATATATGGATCGAGTTGCACGCCGCAACAGAATGTATTTCTGATTGTTGATATGTTCGGGATACCTATATGTTTTGGTTATCTTATGTTCCTGGTGTTTGATGAGTTTGTCATTCCATACGTGTTTCTAGTTATTATCTGGCTCTGCCTTTTTATAATTTAAATAAAAGAAATTTTGTTTATCTGTTTATCCTCCCTGGCTGGCTATCCTATTCTTTGAGGTGGCTAGTCTGCCCCACTTATTGAGTCCTTTTGACTCACCCTTGTTTGTTGTTTGTTTCTTGTCTATCTATTTTGTTTCGGCAGGTTCGCTCCAGGATTGAGTTCGCCACGTTGTGAAGGAGCGAAGACGACTTCAGCTGTCAGGGTGAGCTAGCTTTTATTCCGGATGGCCACCAGTTTATTGTTTATTATTTCAGTTGCATTTTGCTCCCCTCTGGAGGTATCTGTTTTCTTTTGTACTCTTAGATGTCTAGTCTGGATAGCCCTAAACCTAGTATGTTGGGTAGTCAGCTGTAACTTTTTGTACAGCTTAGAGGTATCAGTATGTCTGTATTTTTTTTTAAAAAGTGTTGTCCTTATTTTTGAATTGTTATATTTATTTTCCTAATTTAGTTGGTAAAGGTTCGCCCGACGGGTCTAGGGGAGGATGACTGGTGCCCGCACGGCCTAACCGGATTCTGGGTCGTGTCAATATGTCATCGGGCAAAATAGACTAGGAATGTGTTTCCGGTGAGCAAAAATAGAGCCTCTGAGAGTTTTGAATTGATACACTGTAACTTGTGGGGTCCGTATAAAGCTGAAACTTCGTATGGTGCCTCCTATTTTTTAACAATTATTGGTGATATTTCCTGAGCTGTGTGGGTATTTTTGTTGGTTGATAAGAAAGAGGTCGGAAGAGGTTTGAAAGAATTCATTGCAATAGTTGAAAGACAATTTCATAATTATATTAAGATTTTCTGAAGTGATAATGTGACCGAGTTTATAAGTATGAAAGCCTACTTTCAGGAACAAGGAATTCTCTTTCAAACCTCGTGTGTGGGGACACCACAACAAAATGGAAGAGTTGAAAGAAAGCATCGGCGTATTTTGAATGTAGCTCGGGCGCTCCGATTTCAAGCACATTTGTCGATCGAATTTTGGGGAGAGTGTATAGTGACAACCGTTTATTTGATCAATCGAACGCCTTCATCAGTGTTGAATGGGAAGACACCGTATGATGTTCTGATACATGTGACACCGAACTATGATCACTAGAGAGTGTTCGGTTGCTTATGCTATGCGCGTAATCACGGACGAATGAATGATAAGTTTGAAAGCCGAAGTCGTCGCTGTGTATTTTTAGGCTATCCGAATGGGAAATGGCATGGAAGATGTATGATTTGGATACCAAAGAGTACTTTATGTCTTGGGATGTTACATTCTATGAGAACGAGTTTTCATATGCACCAACGGATGGTGTGAAAGAGCGTCCGAGTCTAAGTTATGAAACTGACCGAGTGGATGAAGCTGTTGAAGAAGAGAACAATTTCGGAGTGAGGGGGGTATTGAGATTCCCCCAGTGCATGTTATAGATGAAGTTCAAGTGGAAGAAGAAATGAATTCGGATAATGAGGGGCCGAATCAAGATGACCCAAACCAAGGCATCATTCCCGGACACTTAGAAGCAGAAGCGATGGAAGAAGAGTTAGGCCGAGGGAAGAGAACTAAGATGGAAAGTGTCAGTTTGCGAGATTATATTACCAATACTGTTCAGGAACAGAGCCATCGTGCATCGACTTGTGCCCAGAAGTCTGATAGCTCATGTGTTCGATGTTCTAAGAGTTTACTCGAGCCTCGGCAAGCCTCAGGTTCGCCTTTTCCGTTGGCATACTATGTTAACTATGATAATTTTTCCTCGAAGCATGTGTCCTTCCTTGCAGCAATAATGGAGGGATACGAACCAGTGTCCTTCTCTGAAGCAGTAAAAGATGAAAAATGGCGGACAGCTATGCAACAAGAGTTGCAAGCTTTGGAAACAAACAAGACATGGGAAATCGAGCGCTTGCCTCCGGGAAAGAAGGCACTCGGATGTCGATGGGTGTATAAGATGAGGTACACCTCTGATGGTACCGTTGAGCGATAAAAAGCCAGGCTAATGATCTTTGGTAATCATCAAGTTGAAGGAATTGACTACACTGAGACATTTGCACCGGTAGCTAAAAGGTGACTGTACGTGTCTTCTGGGCTGTAGCTGCGGCTAAGAACTGTGAATTGCATCAGATGGATGTTCATAATGTTTTTCTCCACGGTGATCTTTATGAGGAGGTATATATGAAGTTGCATCCGGGGGATCGAAATAATGAGTCCGGCAAAGTGTGTCTTCTCCGAAAATCTTTGTATGGATTGAAGCAAGCTTCCCGGTGTTGGTTTACAAAGTTATCAACAGCTCCAAAAAATTATGGTTTTCGATAATCATATTCTAATTACTCATTGTTTACGATGAAGCAGGGAAATGTGCAATTAAGTGTACTTGTGTATGTGGATGATCTGATTATCTCTAGAAATGATCCGAAGGCGATACGACTTTTCAAGTCGTATCTCTCAGTTTGTTTTCACATGAAATATCTCGAACAATTGAAGTATTTTTTGGGAGTTGAAGTAGCGAGAGGCCCTAAAGAGATATTCTTATGTCAGCGCAAGTATGCATGTATATCATTTTAGAGGCCGGATTTTTGGGAGCAAAGCCGGTGGGTACACCAATCAAGAAGAATCATCGTTTGGCTCTCGCGACCGGCCGTTTTGTCAAAGATCCCAAATTTTATAGAAGACTGGTTGGAAGATTGATTTATTTGTATTTTACGCGTCCGGATTTGTCGTATAGTGTACACGTCCTGTCGCAATTCATGCAGATTCCACTTGTTGAGCATGTGAAAGCGGCACTCTATGTGGTTAGATACTTGAAAGGGTGTCCGGGTCAAGGCATTACAATGAGTTCTCAGTGTGATTTGCCCTTGCATGGGTGGTGTGACTCCGATTGGGTGGGGTGTCCGTTGACTCGTCGCTTGTTGACTGGTTGGTATGTGTCTTTATGGGACTCACCGATATCATGGCGGACGAAGAAGCAACAAATTGTTTCTCGTTCTTCGGCAGAGGCAGAATCCCGGTCGATGGCAATGACTGCGTGCGAGTTGAAATGGTTGAAAAGGATATTGTGGAATCTTGGAATCGAGCACCATCCTCCGATAGATTTGAAGTGTAACAGTCAGGAAGCGATACATATTACTCGTAATCCGGTATTTCATGAATGGACGAAGCACATTGAAGTAGATTGTTATTTTGTCCGTGCTGTTATCATTGGAGGGACCATACGTCCCGGACATGTGCCAACAGGCACTCAATTGGTCGATATTTTTACCAAAGTACTGGGCCGAACACAGTTTGATTATTTGTTGTGCAAGTTGGGCATTCAAAACCCTCATGCTCCAACTTGAGGAGGGGGATAATGTAGGTTATTATTGTACATAGGTTTATTTATGTAAATTGTAGTAGTCTAGACAAAGTGTATACTGGGGCTTGTGACTGAGGGACTAAGTTAGATTTTTCTATTTTACATTTGTATATATAAGCTTATTAATAAATGGAAAATGTGAGAGGTTCTTCACCCCAAATTTGTGTCTTGTCTCATTAATTTTAACATACATCCTTCATTTCTAATCTTTAATAGTAAGTAATTAAAATGAAACAGCTTTATTGTGAAAAGAAAACATATTAAATAATAGTATTAAATTCCAGCACTGTTACTCTGAAAGATGGACGCAGCTGACACGGTGACACCTACAAAAGAGAACAACTTCACTTCTGAAGAAGAAGATGAGAAAAACTTCCTTTTCATTATGAGAAATATGTTTTTGTTTTCTCCTTCACATTGTTGATAACTATTAGGATCTTTAATTGGCATAGCACTACTTGACTTTGATTTTTTTTTCTCTGCTTTCTTGGAAAGTCTTGTCCTATATTTATTTTCTTTCCGCACATGATGCAATAGGCATATTTATGTTGATGCTCATCACCTTTTCATTCTCATTGCTTTTTACTTCTGTTATAACTTTTACTACCCCGAGGGATTGTAATCAACTGTATCATGAACTTCTGCTAAGCACCATTGTATTGGATAAAAACCGACTGGACTTTGGCGAGTGACACGTGTCGTCCACGTGGCATGAGCTGACGTATCACCGGACAGACGTTCACCGGACAGACATTTCCCACGGGCAGACCCAAGGAAGTTACAAGATATATCAACAGTCAGCGTAATTTGAATAAGCAGTTATTGGCATTATTGGGTGCGATCATTCAAATTACGGTCACCCAGCGGTTACAACCTTTCTGGATAAGACGCCCAGCAGTTACTTATCTGAACGGTTCTACACCCAACGGCTACTACAACTTCAACAGGCGCCTTCCATGCCTATAAATAGCATTTACATTAACCAATTGTAACAACTTTTACTTTCTGCATACATGATCAATAAGAATACTCTCTATCTTTCCATCATTGAATTATATCCTTTGTTCTTATTTTAATCACTGTCTCAACGATTGGATCATCCAGCGTGGTGGTTGCCGACTATCAAAGAATACGATACGTTTGCTCTTCCTTATTTACGTTCGCACTGTGCTTTTAGCATTCTATATTAGCATTATTCGATTTATCGCATAGATCTTTAATCTCAACTATTGATCGTGGCTCCGCAAATATAAATTTAATTGTTAATTGGCCTAAAACCGGATTTGAGTTAAACAATTTGGCGACCACAGTGGGAGCCGGTCAATAGAATTCATAGGTTAAGAAGTCTGTCTTTGATACTGTATTCGTTTCCGTCTATTCTTTTTGTTTCATAACTAACATGGCAAAAAGTGGTTCCCAGCAACAACAAACCGTTGCAGGCGGACAACAAGCAGACATCCCTTCGCGTAGTTATTCCCCTAATTATTCCCCCGATTATTCGTCCGGTGGGCGGCAACAGTCCTCCCAAGGACAGGTCAGGCAAAACAGGCGTGGACGCTCTCAGAGCGCTACTCCACCCAGGAGACGCCGACATAGGAGTCCCTCCCCTGACCGAGGGAATCTGCAAAAAACATTTTTTGATTTTATGCAGCAACAGGTATAAGTGAACCGGGGAATCCATGAAGCACTAACCTCTCTCCGAAGGAGCAATACTTCAACCGCAGGGGCCGATGCTGCAGCGCCTAACCCCAATGCACCCTCTTCACATACTTCAAGGCAAGAAGAAGAGCGTAACGGCGGCAGTGGCACTGCAGATCCAGTGACTCAAGCCAATCAGAACCCGGGTGGAGGATCTACAGCACCTGCAGACATGAACCTTGTTGTGGAAGCCCTCACCAAGCAATTCAGAGAAAGCCAGGAAGCACTTTAAAAGGCTCTTCACGAGAGGATACCAGGCGCCCCGCCCACACTGAAGAAAGTTGACGTCCAGCGATATTCACAGCGGCCCTGGAAGAAGGAAGCAGCCCCAAAGGCGATACCTAAAACGTTTAAAATGCCGAACATTCCAAGGTATCGCGGAACGTCTGATCCAAACGATCACCTTATGATGTTCAGCAATTTTATAAAAGCCAGCGATCTCACCGACGAGGAGATCGAATCTGTACAATTGAAGAAGTTCGTAGAGACCCTGGCAGATGGGGCCCTGCGATGGTATTCAATGTTGCCACCCAACTCCATTGGATCCTTTGCAGAGACGGCTGAATTATTCGTGAAGGCACACACAGGTGCCCAGAAGACGGAGACCCGGGTAGAAGATATCTTTGAAATTAAGCAGAGACCCGACGAGTCACTCCAGAAGTACGTGGATCGGTTCCAGAGGGAACGCATGATGCTCCCCAAAGTGCCGGACAGATGGGCGGCAATCGCATTCACCAACAGCCTGGACGTTAGGAGCTCGGAGGCTACGCGAAGACTTTATGAGTCTCTCCGCGAGTTCCCAGCAGCCAGTTGGTCAGACGTATACAATCGCTACAATTCCAAAGTACGTATCGATGAAGATAAACTGATCGGGGCCGGCGCTCGGGGAAAGACTCAGCATCGCAGCGGCGGATCTGGAGGAAAAGCTGAAACGGAGAGATCAGGCACGCGATATGAGCCATACCCTGACCAGTCGCGTAACAGCTCCAAAGGACGCAGCCGCAACAGCAATAGGGGACTATCTCGAAAGGAAAACCCTGAGTCGAGTTCCCGAGGCATCCCAAGCCTGCCAAGCTTCAACGTTGAAATATCAGAGGTCATGGCAGTACTCAAAGGCATGGGAGAAAAGGTCAAGTGGCCAAAGGACATGAAGACTGACCCCAGCAAGCGGAGCAAAGACCTGTACTGCGAGTTTCACCAAGATCACGGGCACACCACCGAGGACTGCAAAGCCTTAAGGTATGAAATCGCCCATTTGTTGAAACATGGATTCTTGAAGGAGTTCCTGACCAAGAAGGGAAAGCAAACTCATGCGAAGGCTCAGCAGAACAAGCCGGGCCCACCGCGAGCGTCCTCCCCGAAGCGAACAGTCAACGTTGTTTCGGGCGGGATCGAGGTAGACTCGGTCACCTTCACGGCCAAAAAGTATGCAAAGGTATCCATCACAAACAGCAAGCGCCCCCGGTCAGAAGGAGTAATCACCTTTGAGGAGTCCGACGCTGAAGGATCACAGTTTCCACATGTCGACGCTGGTCATAACATTACGAGTAGCGGAGTTCGACGTACAGAGAGTACTCATTGATGCGGGCAGCTCTGCAAATATTATCCCATCACGAGTCATAGACGAAATGCAGGTAGCAGATAAGATCGTGCCAATATCTCGAGTTCTCTCCGGTTTCAACAACTCGAGTGAAAAGACCCTCGGGGAGATCACCCTAACAACTCTAACCGAGGGGGTAGCAAAGGGGACGACTTTCCATGTTGTCGATGCTGATCTAGCCTACAACATCATTCTAGGCAGACCGTGGATCCATGAAATGCAGGCCGTCCCTTCTACCTATCACCAGGTGTTAAAATTCCCATCCGAGTGGGGGGTGCGTGAAGTCAAAGGAGAGCAGCGCACCGCACGAGACTGTTACTCGGTAGCCCTAAAACTACCCGAGGAAAGAAAATAGCAATTACAGCGCCCGGGACCAAATACTACACTCGAGGAGGCCAAGTACGAAGTCCCGGAGTTCATCGCCAAGATGGAGGAGAAGGAAAAACACATGCCGACAGTAGAAGCCCTGGAACCCGAAGAGCTGTTCGCTGATAAGCCAGAGCAAAAGGTGTACTTGGGAACGGAACTGAGCGAGCGCCTACGGGAAGACATCCTGCGATTCCTCAAGGAGCGGCATACAACATTCGCCTGGTCCCATGCAGATATGACAGGTATTTCTCCCGACATCATTGCTCACAGGTTGCACGTTGATCCATACCACCGCCCGGTGAAACAAAAAATGCGCCAGCAGGGAGCTTTCCGGAATCAGGTAATCAACGACGAAGTCGATCGCCTGTTAAAGATTGGTTCGGTACGTGAAGTCAAATATCCGGACTGGTTAGCCAACGTGGTTGTCGTACCTAAAAAGAACGGCAAGTGGCGAGTCTGCATCGATTTTACGGATCTAAACAAAGCCTGTCTGAAGGATTCATATCCCCTTCCCAGGATAGATCAACTAATCGATGCAACGGCCGGGCACGAGGTGTTGACCTTCCTCGACGCGTACTCCGGGTACAACCAGATACTGATGGACCCTGGAGACCAGGAGAAAACGGCATTTATAACCTGTCGAGGTACGTATTGCTATAAAGTTATGTCGTTTGGATTAAAAAATGCAGGTGCAACCTATCAGCGTCTGGTCAATCGGATGTTCCACGACCATATCGGGAAGACTATGGAAGTGTACATTGACGACATGCTAATAAAATCCAAACGAGCAGAAGATCATCCGGCGCATCTGAAAAAAGCTTTCCGAATCCTGGATCAATATAACATGAAATTGAACCTGGAGAAATGCGCTTTCGGAGTTGGATCGGGAAAATTTCTGGGGTTCATTGTCTCTCAGCGAGGCATTGAAGTCAATCCCGCTCAGATTAAAGCCATCGAGTCAATCCCCGACGTACTTCGCGATAGGAAAGAAGTCATGAGGTTGACGGGGAGAGTAGCTGCCCTGCGCAGATTCATCTCCCGGTCATCTGATCGTTGCAAGAGTTTCTTCGATGTCTTAAAGCAAAACAAGGAGTTTGAATGGACACCTGAATGTCAGCAGGCGTTGAGGGATCTGAAGAAATATCTCTCCAATCCTCCACTACTTACCACACTTGTGGAAGGCGAGCAGTTGCTAATTTATCTGGCGGTCTCAGAGTCATCGGTAAGAGCTGTACTAGTACGAGAAGAAAAGGTAAACAACTTCCTATCTACTATGTTAGCAAAGCCCTTATTGATGCAGAAACCCGCTACCAGCCTTTGGAAAAATTAGCGTTAGCTCTAGTAACTGCTGCCCGAAAATTGCGTCCATACTTTCAAAGTCATACTATAGTTGTAGTTACCACTTTTCCTTTACGAAATGTTCTGCACAAGCCAGAGTTTTCAGGAAGATTGGTAAAATGGGCTATAGAACTGTCCGAATTTGATGTCACTTATCAGCCCAGGGTAGCGATAAAATCACAAGTCTTAGCAGACTTTGTGGCAGATTTCAGTGTGAATATATACCCTGAGGCAGAAAAGGAAGCCATTCTCTATGCAGGACAGGCTCCGGGCACTTGGGTCCTCCATACGGACGGTTCCTCAAATGTCAAAGGGTCAGGACTCGGACTAGTCCTCGTTGCTCCGTCCGGAGAAACGGTAAGGCAGGCTATCAAATGCCCTTTCATCACTAACAATGAGGCCGAATATGAGGTCGTTATTGCAGGACTAGAGCTGGCGTGAAGCTATGGGGCAACCATAGTTAAGTTAAAAAGCGATTCTCAGTTAGTGGTCAACCAGATCAATGGAGGTTTCGTCGCACGAGAGCCCAGGATGCAGGCGTACCTCGGGCGAGTAAAAGAGCTCTTGATACAATTCGACGACTGGGAAGCAATTCAGATTCCACGGGAAGAGAATCACGAGGCCGACGCTCTCGCAAACATGGGATCAGTTGCAGAAATAGGAGCAGCCGGCTCTTCGGCTATCGTTCAACTTCTTTATACAACCATGGACAGGGAAAAGTTCGAAGTTAACACTGTCAGCACTACCTGGGATTGGAGGAACGAGATAACAAATTATCTTATTCTTGGGACCCTGCCCGCAGACGCGAAGGCCGCTCGCAAACTCCGAGTGAAAGCTGCCCGATACACCATCCTCAACGGCGAGCTATACCGGAAGATGTTCGCAGGGCCCCTCGCGAAATGTCTTGGACCAAATCAGACTAATTATGTGATGAGAGAAGTCCACGAAGGCTGTTGCGGTAATCATTTCGGAGGAAAGGCCTTGACACGGAAACTGATACGTGCAGGTTATTATTGGGACAAAATGGAAAAAGATGCGAATGATTTTGTTAAGAAATGTGACAAATGCCAGAGGTTTGCCCATCTCCTTCATCAGCCAGCCGAGCCGTTGCATTCGATAATCTCCCAATGGCCCTTCATGAAATGGGGGATGGACATTGTTGGTCCCCTTCCCACGGCACCACGGGGGATGCGCTTTTTGCTGATCATAACAGATTATTTCACAAAATGGGTCGAAGCCGCAGCATATTCAAGGATACGGCAGACAGAGGTCGTCGACTTTCTCCGGCGCTTTGTCATATGTCGTTTCGGAGCACCCAAGGAAATAGTCATGGATAATGGCCCGCAGTTCGTTGGCCAGAAGGTGACTAGGTTCCTCGACGACTTGCACATTAAAAGGATCACTTTCTCACCATATCATCCTGTCGCTAACGGGCAGGCCGAATCTACCAACAAGATCATCGTTGAATCCCTCAAAAAGCGCCTCGAGCAGGCAAAGGGATGCTGGGTAGAAGAGTTACCTGGAGTACTGTGGGCTTACCACACCACGGTAAAAATGAGTACCGGAGAGACTCCATACTCATTAGTCTATGGCGCAGACGCCTTGATCCCGGTCGAGATAGGAGAACCCAGCCTGCGATATGCGCATGCCACGGAGGAGTCAAATTCAGTTAACCTGTCCGAAGAACTGGATCTTCTCGAAGAACGCAGAGAACTGGCCCTCGTACGGGTGGTTGCCCAGAAAGAACGAATTGAAAAATACTACAATCGGGGACTGCGTGTACGAAACTTCCAAGTCGGGGACTTTGTACTCAGAAAAGTTTCCCAGAGCACGCAAGAAACGAATTCGGGGAAACTTGGCCCTAACTGGGAAGGACGCTACAAAGTGATCGCTTCAGCCGGCAAGGGATCTTATCGCTTGGCACGACCAGATGGTTCGATCGTCCCGAACAGCTGGAATGTAGTTCATCTCAAAAGGTATCACTTCTAGGCGACAAGGACGGTTAGTCACCCTACGCTTACCTTTTCTATCCTTACATAAAAGTTCTTACTTTTGTCCCTGCATAGAAGTTAAAAGTTCTTACTTTTATCTCTACGCAAAAGTTCTTACTTTTTTTTATATACATTCTTCCTAAATGGTACTAACGGCCTGAACAAGGCCAGATCCATTTAGCTCAATTGGTAGAGCTCGAAGTTCTTCAGCTTCGCGGCTGTGGGTTCAAATCCCACAACGGACACACTCTTCGTTTGGTTAAATGTGTTCATTAGACAGCTCACCGAAAACTCTTTTCATATTGTCACTTTACGTGTTCCAACATGAAAACAAGGGGGGTGGTGAGGGCCCCATAGGCCAGAAAAGACCTTCATACGGGCAGAAGACCTTATTTAAAGGCAGCAAATTTTTCAATTAGCGTGATAAAACTTCCACGAAAATAAGAGAAGTCGTTCACAAAGCCAAACAACTCAACCAGAGCTCTAAACGACAACGATTCGGTCAAACTACCTACAACTTATGACCTTTGCCTAATGAAGGGGTAAGTTCAACACATTTGGGGGGACTTGAGAAAGTACGAACGTAGTAAAGTTTGAAAAGCAGTTCCCAATTATAAGGCACGAAAGCCGAAATGTATGCATACCAAAGGATCAAGAATTCAAAACTAAACATAGTCACTGAATGGATCTGAAACTGCATATATACATTAAAACTATGAAGTGATAAAACGCCGAGTACGGCTGACAGAATTTCATAGAGTGTCCAACAGGCCAAACAAACCGGCCAAGGGCCAGAAAGTCTTCATAAGACTCCTGCCTACCAAATAAACAAGTCCGGCTCTCACCAGACGAAACAAAAATACATAAGTTCAGAAGAGAAATAATCAACTTGACGGGCCGTGACCGGGACTCAACGCACCAGCTCCGTTAGGCCCGTCGTCACTCCCCAGCTCTTCATCTTCATCATCGTCATCTTCACCATCCGACTCTTCGGGAGAGAGACCCAATGCTTGTTGTATCCTTCGAACAGCACTCTTCGTCGACTGCAACATCTCTTCGACATCAACCTGCCCAGCACGGATCTGTGCAAGCAACGTGCGTTTGGCCTCAAGGGCCGCAAGTTTGGCCTTAATCTCCGATTGGTCACGCAAGTTTGCCAGATCCTCGGTCAATACGGCCTGAACGCCCATCAGCTGGGCGACCTGGTCTTTGGCAGCTTGAAGATCGGAACGAGCTTTGGTTGACTCTTCATTTGCCCTCTGCAGGTTCAGCTCAAGAGTTGCACGGTCGTCGTTAGCATTGTTCAAACTATCGTGGCATTCCTCAAGAAGTCTCTCCAAAACCTGGACAGAGCGTGCGAACCCCTCTTTCTCCTCAGAAAGACGGTCCTTTTCCCTGGTGAGAGCATTGATCTGCTCAAGGCAATTATTGTTAACATCAGTTAACCGGTTAACATCCCCACCAAGGAAACCACACTGCTCGATCAAGGTTTTGTTATCCCTCAGAGCCTCAAGCAATTCTCTCTTCACCTCTACCACTTGATTGGCATTGTTCAGCCGGGAGCGGAACATGATTTTAGCGGCCAGCATGCTTGACTGAAACATAAAAGTAAGTCACGATTAAAAATCAGAGACTAGCAAGTACTGCTAAAGCAAAGAGGGAAAAACTTACCCGGGCAGAATCGGAAGCAATTTGGAAAGCCAGTTCTTCGTCGGTCAATTCCCTTAGCACCCACTCCTCTCGAGGACCGATGAGCGAAGAAACTGCTTTAACCAAGCTGCGCGGCCTGGCCACAAAGTTGACATCGGGAGCAAGTCTCAGGGTATGTTTTCTCTCACAGAGCTTGGGTTCCCTTGCCTGTTCTGAGGGGTAATTCGGCCCGAACTTGTAACGAACCCACTTGATGTCACTTAGCTCTGTCCGCCCCGCAATAGCTGACCGCCAAACAAACCTTGATGAGGAAAGGTTTGAATCACCTTCCACCTCCGGGTCTATGGTCTCACAATCGCGAAGAACAACGGGGGTTGCTCCCTCAGTAGCCACGTTTTCCAGATCCTCAAAACGGAAAACACGAGGACCTTGGCTACTTCCTTGGGAAGCCTCTCCCCCGGCTTCCTCTCTTACCTCCTCTCCCCCGGCTTCTTCTCTTACTTCCTCTCTCACTTCTTCTTCTTCTCCTTCTTCACCAACTTTCCTTTTGCCCTTGTCCACACGAGAAGGACCTGCCCCCTCCCCATCACCAAATCGGGGACTCCTCGGCGGAGATCGGATGGCCTCCTCTTCGGCCCTTCTCCTGTCACTACGGAGATGAGGCCTCCGCTGAAGAGGAACATCTGCCTCAACCTCAGTATCCGACAGGTGGATAACCTCCTGGGCCAGACCCTCTCTCCGAACGGACTCAGGGGCTTCAGCAGCGACTTCGGTATCCGCTCCCATGGGTTCCGGGACACTTGCCCCAGCAGAAGGGTCGCCACCAGCCGTCGAGGGTTGTCCAGTAGCAGCGGAAGCCTTACGGGCAGATTTCTTCCGCGCTCCGCCCTCGCCGTGGCTCTTCCTCTTCCTCTTCCTCTTCAAGGGGCTCAACCCCTCGGACAGAAGTGCTTCGCCTCCGTCCCTGCTGCGCAGAGCGCCGGCCGAAGCCAGTATAGCCTCAGCTTCAGCAAGGGGGTCGACGACAGGCTCAGTAGGTCTGTCCTGAGGGGGAGCAGGGAAAAAACTTCCCGAAGTACCCAAACCTGCAACAAAGGTAAAACGGTCAGACACCAGAAGGGTTCAGAAAGAAAGGGCTATCAAAAGGATAGAAATATCCTCACCGTGGTGTTTTACGGTCAAACTCTTGAGAGAAGCAAAGAATGACCATTCTCTCTTCTCTGGTTCAAACTTCGCCAGAATCGGCTCAACCCATGCCGTCAGTTCATCTACAGTTATGAATCTGTCGTAGGGCTGCTTGGCCGCTGCACGAAAAAGTTTTGGTGAAGGTCAGAACAAGAAGGAAAGATGAAATATACACAAAAAAACTCGGGGACTTACGTGTTTTGTTCCAGACTTCTGGAAGGTGCGCCTTGTCGTCAAACGTCAAGGCCGAGGAGCGTACGAACAGATACCGGTGCACCCAGCCTCGGTCACTGGTATCCTCAGAGCTGCACACCAAGCCCTTGCTCCCGCGCATCCTGACGTTCACATAGCCGTCCTTAAAAATCTGGACGCTATACAAGGAAATGAAGTGCTTGTACTCAAAAGATTGGTCAGTTTCAGCCGCAAACCAATCTAGGAGTGTGACTATCCTATATACGCTGGGGCTCAGTTGCCCCGGGCAGAGAAGATACTCCCTGCAAAGTCTCTCCAGCACTGGGTGTAAAGGCAACCTACACCCCACTGTGAAAGGATAGGTGCCAATGGCTGTCCACTCAGCCCGGTGAGAGGTAATGTTCTCACCTTCAGAAACCGGCAAGAGGGGAATTTCGTCACCCCAATTACAGTCTACTCTCACATGAGGGATCACCTCCTTCGTGATCCCTGACTTGAACCTATATGCCGGCCAGTTGCGCGTGTCACCTTCCCTATTATGGAAGGATTTAACGTTGCAATCTGCCTCAAGTTCGCCCCACTTTTTAGGGATTATCTCAGCGGCAGTAGCCTGAGAAGCCCGCGGCCTAGGAGTGGCCGTCGAGCTTCCAGCAGCGTCGAAATTTAGATTCCTTCTGGATCTTGAAGACATGATTTTAGAAGAAGAATGAAATTGCCAAGAAAATTTCAAGAGGTAATTCAAGGGTTTTTCAAAGAGCAATGCAGGAGAAATAAGAGTAGGTAAAAGGTTTCTGGTCAAGTGAGTTCCTATTAGGCTATCAGATAATCCACACCCAGATCTGGCCGTCGATAAAGGGAATAGGGTTGATCAATGCTTTACAGCACTATCATTACCCTAGAGAACTGCAGTCACTTCATAATCAGCAAGCGACGTGCGCACGTGGAAAGAGGCGGTTAAAATTATTGCTTTTACCCTCGGGGAATGCAGTAGTCATTTCAGAGTAAACTGCAGTACCACAGACGTGCAGGTCACAGTTACTTTTTCATACGGCGCATTTAATGCGCGCAGCATAAAGGCTTGTCACCTATCTGATAAGCTCCCTACGTCATCAAGATTACATCATATGGAGACAAAAAGTTTGCAAAAACTCCCGCCAAAACTCTTATCCACTCCTCGGACAGATTCTCTGCCCGAGAAGTGCGGGGACTATCTGTATTGGATAAAAACCGACTGGACTTTGGTGAGTGACACGTGTCATCCACGTGGCATGAGCTGACGTATCACCGGACAGACGTTCACCGGACAGACATTTCCCACGGGCAGACCCAAGGAAGTTACAAGATATATCAACAGTCAGCGTAATTTGAATAAGCAGTTATTGGCATTATTGGGTGCGATCATTCAAATTACGGTCACCCAGCGGTTACAACCTTTCTGGATAAGACGCCCAGCAGTTGCTTATCTGAACGGTTCTACACCCAACGGCTACTACAACTTCAACAGGCGCCTTCCATTAAATAGCATTTACATTAACCAATTGTAACAACTTTTACTTTTGGCATACATGATCAATAAGAATAGTCTCTATCTTTCCATCATTGAATTATATCCTTTGTTCTTATTTTAATCACTGTCTCAACGATTGGATCATCCAGCGTGGTGGTTGCCGACTATCAAAGAATACGATACGTTTGCTCTTCCTTATTTACGTTCGCACTGTGCTTTTAGCATTCTATATTAGCATTATTCGATTTATCGCATAGATCTTTAATCTCAACTATTGATCGTGACTCTGCAAATATAAATTTAATTGTTAATTGGCCTAAAACCGGATTTGGGTTAAACAACCATTATTCAGGACACAATTGCATTTATGATACATTATAAATTGAACAATTTCATTACGTATGGCATTTCGTTAGGTACCTGATGCTTGCAAATGTTGAGTAGGTGAAAATTAATGGACTTCGAACCTGACCATTTCTTCATGTAATTGACCCAAATATTTCTCTCTCAGGAGATATAGCTTTGAAAGTTACTTCATAGCTCAGTTTCTTTACCCGTGTATTTCAATTCTTTTGGAGTCGCATAGACTATCGATCATCTGGTGCTGTTATGGTTGCAGTAGGTTGAATTCTTCATCAGCAACGTTAGTTAGAGTTCTAGTAGTTTTCTCGGTTTCTCCTTATATGGTAGAAACAACTATATATTGATGGGTACTCCATATTAGAGACTGGTCCAGAGGTTGAGTTGGCAGGGCATGAAATTATTTTAAAGTCACTTTGAGATGAGTTTTATCGTTGATGTGTTATAGCCAGTAGAGCAGAGGAATTGCAAGTAATCTGTGATCTCAATCTCATAAAGAAGACCTCGTTTCAAAAGTGATTCTGAAGTTGTTGCTACTCCAGCTCCAAAATCATATGGCGTGGTTAGGAAATTTCCATATGCACTGTTGATATCATTGGTGCCTTCAAATAGCTTTCATGAAAAGCTATTCAAAAGGGAGAAAAAAATGAGACAGAAGATTGAGGTTGCGTTTATAA
The DNA here is from genome assembly GCA_029990175.1 of Petunia secreta. NCBI lineage: Eukaryota > Viridiplantae > Streptophyta > Magnoliopsida > Solanales > Solanaceae > Petunia > Petunia secreta. The sequence goes on along the minus strand of JARKIP010000035.1, from coordinate 61,607,017 downwards.
GAACCATCAATGGTGTGACGCTTGTACTATTATCAGGTTCTAACCCGTGGTCATAAAATCTGATAGCTGAAGGACTCCAGGTGGGATTCTGTGACTTCTCTATTGTAGTAGTTGCAGAAACATGAGGACAGGATACAGATCGGAAGTTTCTGATAGTAGATTTAGTGGTGGTTCTTGGCCAGACTGCAACACTTCTGTGTCATTTGGCCAAGCTGCAAATATTGCAGTCCCTGGTGCTGCAACATCTGGCTGCAAGCACATGTCAAAATGCCTTATGCATCTTCACTAAACCATACCATACTAGGTTTGGATGCCATCGCAATTCCACAATCTTTCACTTGCCATGCAAACTGATTGGTAACGATGAACCAGCTGATGCGGTCATTCTTCTCCTAAGAATAGTCAATTCTAAAAGATAAAAATAGTTGGTTCAATAGAATATTCCAGCACGATAAGTCTGAAACATGGACGTAAGCGACATTTAACGATAAGTCGATAGGATACAACTTCACGCCTGAAGAAAGAATAAATGAGGATCATTGAGAACTAAGTCGCATGCCTTTATAGTGAAGTATCCTTCTAAACATTCTACCACAGAATATCTTCTTTTCAGTTCTGAAAAGTGTTTTGTTGAAGCTTGAGTTTTGATGATTGACAAAAGAGAAGAAAAGCTTGAGTTTTGATGATTGACAAAAAGAAAGAAACTGGAGTCAGACCTGGTTCACAGGCAGGTTCACCTTATGCGAAAAAGATGAACATATACATTCCCAGTCTGACCTGGAAAAGGAAAGAACCTGGAGAAGCAGTCTTACGAACCGAATTGGAGTTGGAATCGCGAATTGGAGAAGCCGTAAAAGTTTTCCAAGGCACCAAAAGATTGGAGACTTGGATAGCAAGTAACCAACATATTATTCTATTTATGGAAAGAGCTCAAGGTTGTGGAGTTAGAATAGGAAAAGGAAAAGCTTAAGTAGGTTACCTTATTTACTTGGGAAAGAGCTTTTATTCTCCTAAACAAATTTGGTCTCTTGATCTCTATATATACTACATGTTGGGGCTGCAAAAATTATTTACTCATTCACAAACTTGTGAGCAAAGAAAAGGAAAATATATTGAGAGAAGTCTTGGAGTGAATCTGCGAAGCAGAACCGGGCTGAAGACGAGTTTCTTAGTAGTTCTGTTTTGTCTAAATATATGTATTTAGGGCTTGAGTTGTAACCTAGCTGCTTATTCAAGAAGCATTTTTAGATATTTCTTTTGATAAGAAAATTTGTTCTTAGAGCTAGAGTTAGCATAGAGGAGGGTAGTTTCAACCTTACAAGCTAACGTGTGGCTTGGAAGGTTCTAGGTACTACGAGGGCTAGTTTCTTGATTGTATTGCATTGTAATCTAAAACTTGCTCAGTTTTCCTTGAGTGGAAGGTTTAATCCCAAGAGTTTTGGGTCGTGGTTTTTGATCCCTTGAGCAAGGATTTTTCCACGTAAATCTCTGTATTCTTTACGTTTCCGCATTGTGTTAAGTTTCAGAGATATGTGAAACTTGCAACGAACCTGGTTCTTTGTGAGTTGTGCGATCAAAGTTAAGAGCAAGTTTTTAGAGTTCGAAAATTGGGTAAGGACACTATTCACTCTTCCTCTAGTGTCTTATGAAGGTGTACCAAGTACAACATATTTGTTGTCTTTCTCCTTCATATAGTTGATAATTCTGGACTTTTTATTGGTATGTCACTACTAGATTTTGATTTGTTTCTTCTTCACTTGTGGAAATAATGTCGTCTTTTCCCACATACTGAATCATGTACATTTCTGTTGAAGTTTATCATCTTTTTGTTCTCATCAATTATTACTTCCGGTTAGACCTTTTTTTACCACGGAAGTTGTAGTAATAAATAACATCATGAAATAAATACATGTAATAAAGAAGAATATCATGAAATAAATATGGTTTCTCTATTAAGATGAACTAGTTGATGTGGTCATTCTTCTTCTAAGAATAGTTGATTCTAAAAGATAACAATAATTGGTTAAATAGTATATTCCAGCATTCTAAGCCTGAAACTTGGACGCAAGCTACATTAATGATAAGAACAACCTTACATCTGAAGAAAGAATAAAATGAGGATCATTGGGAACTAGTTGCTGTTAGAAAATGTTAGTTCCCAAGACGCACCACTATTACATTTAGGACCAGTTTCTCAGATGTGTTCCTTTACTTTGTTGTGTGCAGAACAAATAAAGAATAAGTAAATGAACACTGGATTTTAGCGTGGAAAAACTACGATAACTTGGGATCAAATAACCACGACCTACTCTCTCAAGTAGAATTTCAACTTCACTATTTGAAAGACTCACTTGGTTACAAGACTTCCTTCTTACTAACATATGACTAACTCTAATCCTATAGTGACCCCTTTCACAATAGATGAAGTTTCTTCAAGTACAAGACTTGAAAATGTGTACTAATAAAGAACTTCTAAGAAAGTAAATAGTACAACTCAATTGCTCCTACTACAGATGAACAAAGATTAAGAACAACAACACTCAATCTAAGGAACGGGTTCTTCACTTAGTTTCCTGTAGCTTAATGAATGCTCAAATACAACTTATACTCTTTCAATGTTATAGCTCTTATCTCTCTGTATTTGTGCGTACTTCAATAGCGGAAATACTTCTCAATTTATAAAGTTGGGATCTTGAGAAGTCTTTCAAAATTAGAACTCAAATTATCTTTCAGAGTTGAGTCCTAATTGAACTTATTGCTTGGGTAGACGAAATGCTTTTACCTTATCCCAATCTTTATATAATCTTTTCTACTCGTGCAACTCTGCATAATTATCAAGATGAACATTTGAATTAGGATAATTTTATCATTTCCCGCTCAAACGATTTTTCCTTAGTATTTATTCAGTCTGCAAATATTCAAAGGAACATGTCTATCGATCTGTTCCTTAGTCATTAATTAGTCAAAACTCCTAGCTAACATTTTTCCTCTTTTTGATGATGATAAACTTATAGACTTTGTTTCATATCCTTAATGACCTGGAAAACGACTTGCAACTCATAGGCACATTAGTAGAAAATAATTTCATCATTAAGGACCAGGTTCTTAAACATGCTATAAATATCACAGGCAAAATCATACTTATTCTCCCCATTTTGGCATCATTGAAAAGGGTACATAAAGTAGAATTATGTTAAGCAATATAGAAAAACAATTCATAGCCTTTTAGGCAACTCAAAAGGCAAATGTAACACTGCAAAAGAGAACTTCATTAAAACTATATTAGCCATCGAAGAAATAACATCATTAGCAAAACATATCAACCAGGGGAACAAACTAAGAGTAAATACTCTAAACTATTCAAAAACTAAAAAGGAGAAGACTAAGGCACTAGCACTAAGCTAAATCCCACTGGATAAAAAGATGGCTTTGGTTTGGGTTATCAGGTATTGGAAGGACCAGGTTCCTGAGTTTTTTCCTAAAGCATCTCAAACATCTGGTTGAGCATACCCTCATTTGTTTTCTTAGCCTTAGAGGCTTCAGCTTTCCAGAAATCCCTTTCCTCCTCCAACCTCTTGATCTCAGCAGCCTGCATCTTTTGTCTCAAAGCTCTAACCTTTTTGTTTAACTTGGTCCAACCACAGCAGGCTCAGCCTTTACAGTCATATCACAGCTTATCAAGGTTGCAACACCAAACCTTTCATTTTTAGTGGCATTCTTCAATTCCTTCAAGGAGTCAGAATGAGACCAAAAGGAAGTGAATGCTTCTTCTTCCCAGTGACAACTCTTTCAATCAAATGAATCATGGACCTAGGTCAGATTATCTACTTTTCAGAATCCAACAGCTCTATAAAGACCAAGTCCAAAAAACTAGTTGTTCCTCTCTTTTCTTGCCTAGGGAACATGATTTTGTTTACAAACTCAAATAACAACTGGTGATTGGGTAGCATCTCACTTTTCTCTACGTTCTAGGTTCCTCTTCATTTGGATTTTCAGCAAACTTACCTATAATCTCTAAGGCATCAGGGAGATTTGTCAAATCAGGCCAAACCTTTTTTATATAATTATCATAGCCAACATAGGGAAGGTTAAGCAGCTCCCCCAGTTCCATTGTATCAAAAGTGATCTCCCTATCATGGATGGAACTGGTTACCCTATCCTCAGCTATAGTGCAGTTAAAGAAAAATTCAGCAACCTTAGCTTTGGAAATTTTTCCTCTAATCTGAAGGGCCATGTCCTTCCAACCTTGTTTCTCCAGATTTTGTAAGAGCCACACCATGTCTTCCTCATCTAAATCAGTAACTACTCTACCCTTCAACACTTTTCTTTTCCTAATATATCATCATGATCAGTTGCTTCAGCCTCTTCTCCCTTATACTCACTATCACTCTCAGCACCCTTAACTTCTTCACTCTTCTCAGTGTTAGACACATCATCTACAAGTATTCTTATTAAGAACCTGGTCATCTTAGAAAAGGGTCCAGCACTAGGAGTTTTCCCAACAATCCTTGCAGACCTTCTTTGAGAAGTTTTTCTCTTTTTAGACTGAAGAACAGCTTCCTCCACATCATCCATAACAAAATCATCTTCCTCAACAACAAACTCCCTCTCTTTTTCAACAAAATCAATATTTTCCTCATCAATAGCAGGTTCAGGTACCTATTTCCCTTTGCCTTTCCTTCTTCTTTCAATTGCAGCAGTCATTCTCTCCTCAGCCAACCTAGCTCTCCCTCTAGTAGTTCTTACCCCAACAGTAGGAGTTTGAGCCAAAGGAACGGTTCCCTTTTCCTGTGAAAAACTTTCTCTCTATTTTTTCTTAAGAGTGAGTTTATAACTTTCACTGATTTTTTTCAATTTAGCATTAATATCAGAAACCACCTGAGGATCACTAAGCCCTTTCTTTTTCAATTTTCTTTTTATGCCTTGTAAGTTCAAAAGATTGATTATAGGTGTCTCACCATCACTATCACTACCATGAACATCAACCATATCTATATCCTCCAAGGGTTCTTTGGAAGCAGCCATGGGTGCCCCTAAACCCCTCACTTCTTCTTTTTCCCCTGCACTCTCTGGTATAGGAAGCCCTAGGCCCCTCACATTTTGTGTATTTGGATTTTCAGGGAATGGTGGAATTTGAGTGGTTTGCATGGGTGAAGATGGGCATGTAGTGGGTGGTTGATCAATAGTAGGAGTAGTGGAATCAGTGTTTGGAGGCAAATACATGACTATTATACGTTTGAGAAGATAATTCACAGTTCTTTCTAAATTTTGGAAATTCTGAATGAAAAATATGAGATGAGATTATGTGAGTGTGTGAGATTATATAGGAGTGAATTAAGTGATAGAGATGGAGTGTAAAATGGATTTTTATTCAGATTCCTTGATCAACTTGAATTGCAGATGTTTTAGGTGTCTTGAACGTTTCAAAAAGAGCCGTTATGGTTAAGAGTTCAAGTGGGAGTACGAGTGTAGAACGGTTCCTTCATGGGACTGATTTCAGAAAATTAGAGTTTAAGTGGGATTCAATTGAGTCTAGATACCTATGTTCTTCAAATTCTAATAATTCTGAACAATAAAGACATATCTGAGATTGTGACAAAGGAACAGTTTCCACACCCAATTTTAATCAAATTGCACAATCTGAAATTCTAAGAAAATAAGGGTAACATCATTAAAATTTAGCAAAATTAAGTAGAAATCATAGCATAGAGTATACATTTAGGTATGGAACTGAGCAGAAACTTCTAATTATAGTTCTATTTAAAGTTTGCTTGATTTTTAAACCCAAAAAGAAGCTCATCTCAAACTCACTCCCCATCAAGCTTGTAAATTCCTTACTTAAATTTTCACAAGTAGCCCCAAAGATTATATCATCTACATAAATTTGAACAATTAAGAGATGTTTACCTTTTTCTTTCAAAAAACAGTACGCTATATATTTTACCTCTTTTGTATCCATGCTGAAGTAGGAATTCAGACAAGTGTCATACCAAGCTCTTGATACCTGCTAAAGTCCATACAAAACCTTGTCCAACTTGTAAACATGTTAAGCGAACTGTTCATTCTGAAAACCTCGTGGTTGTTTAACATACACTTCTTCTTTCAAATAGTCATTCAAAAATGCACTCTTCACACCCATCTGATATAGAGTGAAATTCATGTAGGTGGCAAAGGCTATAAGAAGTCTTATTGCTTCTAGTCTTGCAACTGGAGCAAAAGCGTCATCATAGTCAATACATTCCTCTTGGCTATATCCTTGAACAACCAATCTGGCTTTATTTCTAGTTGTCATACCATCCTCATCAAGTTTGTTTCTGAATACTCATTTTGTTCCTATGATGGACCTGTTCCTAGGTTTGGGTTCCATATGCCAAACTTGACTTCTTTGAAATTGATTCAACTCATCTTGCATAACATTGATCCAATTTGCATCTTTTAGTGCCTCTTTTACATTTTTGGATTCAACAAGAGATAAGAAGGCACTAAAGGCTCACAAATTGTGATTCTTGACTACAGATCTTGTTTGAATTCCACCAGCTTTATCTGAGATTATGTGATCCACATGATGTGAACCTTGATACTTATAGGGCTTGAGTACCAGCCCTTCCTTAGAAGTACCCTCCTGTGTATGTTGAGGAACAGCTTCAAATGTGGTAGCATTACAAGGTTGAGAGGTGGATCCAACACCTGTTCCCCCTGTCTCTATGCTCCTCTTCTCAGTTTCGACTTGCGGAACAGTTCCTTGTGATTCATTTCTCACATAATCCCCAATCAATGCCTGCATTTGTTGATGAACAGGTTCACCATGTCTCAACATTCCAATTTTCATCCTCTTGTACCTGTTCTTGAGATAAGCTGTCAGATCCATCAAACTTAACATGCATGCTTTCTTCTATTTTCATAGTTTTCTTGTTAAATACTCTGTAAGACTTGTTATTTAATGAATAACCAACAAAGACTCTCTCATCACTTCTAAGATCAAACTTTCCTAGGGCATCTTTTCCATTATTGTGAATGGAACATTTACAACCAAATGCCCTAAGATGTGAAATGTTAGGTTTCTTTTCTTTAAGTAACTCATAGGCAGTGGTAGAGCCACATGGGGCCAAGGGTGGTCAGACAACCACCCTTAGCCTGAAAATTATACCGTGTACATAGTTTAAATTTAACTATTTATGATTAAATATTACATTTTGAACACTCTTGACACAACTAATAGTGTTAAACTAGTGATACATGGTGGTTAAATTTATGTAAACAATGCAGGATCAAATCTCAACTTATACCTTTTGAAGAATCTATTTTTTTCCTTTGAAGCTTGAACTCCCTTGAAAAAAGTTCTGGCTACACCAGTTCTCATAGGAGGTCTTTTCTAACAATAGTCCTGTCATACATATATTTATTATATAGCAAGCAGTATTTATAGCCTCAGCCCAAAAACTTTGTGGAAGGTTTTCAGATAACAGCATGGTTCTGGCCATTTCTTCTAAGGTCCTATTTTTCCAATTAACTACTCCATTTTGTTGTGGAGTTCTACGTGATGAAAAATTATGATCAGTGCCATTTTCATTATAGAAGTTGAAGAACATCTGATTTTCAAATTCAGTACCATAATCTGACCTAATAGAAACAACGTGACTATCTAGAGTTCATTGAGCTTTCTTAGCAAATATTGAAAATGCATTAAATGCTTCTTCCTTAGATGCAAGAATAATAGTCTAAGTAAATCTAGACAAATAACCAACTAATACCATAACATGTTTCTTACCCCACGGTTCATTGTTCTCATTGGTCCATAAAGATCCATATGGACCAGTTCCAAAGGTTTGGTAGTACTAACCTGTTTCTTAGGTTTAAAAGAAAGCTTTACCTGCTTTCCCCTAGCACAAGCTTCACAAACTCTTTCCTCTTTTAACTTAATGTTAGGAAGACCTATCACGAAGTCCTTAGAAACAAGTTGTTCAACTGTGAAAGACTACCATGACCAAGTCTTTTGTGGCATATGAGGGGATCATTTTGCATTACACTTAGATAACTCATGATACCATCAGATAGTGACAATAGGTCTACTTTATAAATATTTTTATGTTTATTTCCCTGCAAAATGACCTCTCCAGATGGTTGGTTAGTTACAGTACAACCAGTAGAAAAAAAAAATTCACATTGTTACCTTTGTCACACAATTGATATATACTTAATAAATAATGCTTCAATCCATTTACCATAAACACATTATCAATGCTATGTGAGTCAAACCTACCTACCTTTCCAATGCATATAATTTTTCCTTTTTTACCATTACCGAATGGAAACACTTCTTCCTTAAAAAGCTTAGTGAAAGAAACAGATCCTTGTGTCCTGTCATGTGCCTTGAGCAACCACTGTCTATGTACCATTTGTGGTTCCTTACCTTCACTCTAGCCTGCAAAAGAAAACTAGGGGTTAATTTTAAGAATCCAAACTCTTTCTTTCTTTGAGAAAAATGATGAATTAGATCTCTCTTAGCCCATAATGGTAATGCTTTCTTTGTGTGAACAGTTTTCTTAGCCACATGTTTTTTAATAGGTTTATAGGACCTGTTCCTTTGTGTAGCTTTTGGCAAAGATTGATAATTTCTTTTTAAGTGACCAGTATTCCCACACTGTGTGCATAACCAATTTTTTCAAGAAGAGTTAGATACTTACTCTTTGGATCCCATTTGGGTAATGATTGAGATTTCATAAACCCAATACCTTTCCTATATTACTCTGATTTTCCTGTAACCATTCTAGTGCCTCAGGGAACTTGTTCCATTTGACAATTTTGTTCAATTTCTCTTTTATTTTGGCTAAATCCTCTTTACATCATTTTTAAGTTTACAAACAAATACCTCAACATCTTCTTCATTGTTTGAATTTTCAAGAGCCATTAGAGCAAACTCATCATCTAGATCATCATCAGACTGCTCATTTTCACTATCTTGCTAACCAGCAACCATGGCTTTGGAAAATCCACTTTTCTTGCAAACCTGTTCCTTAGCCTTTCTTCTTCTTTCAACATACTTCTTTCTCCATTCTCTTCCATAACTGGACATTTGTTGATGTAGTGATCCATGCTTCCACATTTAAAGCATTCTCCACCATGTTTCATGTCAGAAGACCTACCCTGTCCACTAGACCCCTTTTTCTTATTCATGAATCTTTGGACACTTCTAGCTATCAGGACTAGTTTCTTCTCATCATTAACATATTTATCAGCAGCAGTTAAGGCTAGGTTGGGTTCAGTTTTAACTGGTTCTCCTATGTTCTTAACTTTCTTCCTTAGTTCATAAGTTTTCAAATTTCCTATAAGCTCATCTAAGGAGAGTTTGGTAAGATCTTTGCTTTCAATGATAGAACAAGCCTTAATTTCCCACGAGTCTGTGAGAACCCTAGTCAAGATCTTTTCAAATCTATCTTCAATAGTTAAAACCCTTGCAAAAGAAATAAGTTCAGCTGAAATAACGAACATTTCAAAAATTGATTCTCCTTCTTTCATTTTAAAACTTTCATATTCAGAAAAGAGAAGCGTACCTCTAGATCTTTTTACCTGGTTGGTTCCTTCATGAGTAACCTGCAATGCTTCCTAAATTTCTTTGCCAGTGGAGCAGCCTTGAATCCTAGTGTACTTATCAGGACCAAGTCTAAAGACAAGCCACTTCTTAGCCTTGGCATTCTTTTTTCATTGGCTCAAGTCATCACCAGTACATTTCCTTCTAGTTTTGGGAACATCCTTACCTTCGACATCCTTCTTCATGGAATTGTTGACACCCAATTTTGCCCCAAAATTTTCTTTAAAAAGTTAATAAATTGTTGCAATATTTTATAAGTAATGTTAATTTGAAATAAAAATAAAATAATAATAATTAAAAAAAATCAATTGAAATTTCAAGGAAAGTGGCTAATTACAATGCGCAACTCTAATTCTACCCATCCTGCGCAATCCCTTTAATTTCCTAGTCTATTCTCAGAGGAGGGCTAAAATTGCTTTTTACACCTGAAATCCAGCCTATTTCCGCAAATAGATATATACATACAACACACGCATATCTTTTCCCCAATTCAGAAAACACCCGCGACCCGGTTGCCCAAATCCTCTGACCCGCGACCCTTTTGGCGATTCTCACCCAAAACGCAGCTAAATCCATTCAAAACGACAAGCCAACTTAAAATCCTTGTCTTTTTCTTCCGTACATAGTTATGGTGGACTAATCCTGAGCGTTCGTTGATTCTGAATTGATCCGAGCCGTGAAAAACGATCCTAACGGACTGATTCTTTGAAGATAAGGATGCATTTGGTACGATCTTTCAAGGATTTGACCAAAATCACCCTTATCTTAGAAGGGAAAAGTCGAAATCATGCCTGAATTCAAAATGTTTTGAGCCAAAATGAAAACCCTAGCGAGCAGGTATATAATGATCTTATTCTCATTTTTTTTAGGGGGGAAGTTCATAGAGCAGCAGCAGCTAGCAAAAAAGAAAAGAAAACCTAGCACATTTATGGGATTCCTAATCATGAAAGATTTTTCAGTTTAAATTAAAGTCTTTGTTTACTGATTCTTGCAAAGTCTGGTATCGTCTCTTCGCCTTTCAAGTCTTCGTCGACTTTGTTCGAGTCATCGCTCTTGTTCGGATTGCTTTTTCTTCGGATCCCTCGCCTTCATTCATTGCACTGCAGCAGGTAAACCCCCCTCAACCTCATTTATATCTGTTCTGTTAAAGTGGCCCCATTTTCTTTTTGCTCTTAAAATTGTTTCTGGTTAACATATGAACTAGAATACATTTGTTTGATGAATCATTGTTTGAAGATAAAAATGCTCTGCTAAAAAATAAAGAACGCTCATTGTTTTCTGCTGTTGTTTAATTAATTTTCATAAAACCTTGATCGCTGTTAGTTTTTGCAAAAGGTGTGATCTTTAGATCATCGATCGGATAAATAGTATTTAAATGTATGATTAAATAGCTGCCTGGTTCCTTTTCTATTATTGTAAGTCTTTGGTATTTCTCTATCGAATCATGGTATGAGGTCAGGTTCTGGTTTCAATCTATGTGAATGGTCCTGTATTTAAATAGGTTGAAGTTGAGTTGTTCTTGGTTGTTGAAGGATTCGAATTGAAGTTGTTTCAGGTAAGGGAAGAGAGTTCAAGGGTGAAGCTGTTCTGGTTCCTATTTAGTTTGTTTATGTTTTTGTTTTCTGCTTATGAGGAAGAAGTAGAGAGTGTAGGTCTATTGTGTGAAGGTTTTAGTAGGTAATGTGGGAGTTGTGCAGGTAGGAGATGAGTGAGGGAGGTCTGGTATGTGTATGGATGTTAGCATGGTGCAGGTTTGTCTTTTAGAGGCAATGAGGATCCAAGGAGTTTAGGGAGGGTATGGCTGTTTGCAGATTCATTTGTAGAATAGTTTTTGTCTCATAGTAGTTGGTTTTGTTTCCAGGAGTAGCAGTAGGGGTAAGTTCCTGGGAGTTGTTTCAGGCAGTAGAGGATTTCCCTAGTTGTCTAGGTTTTTCATAGGAGAGTATAAGGTGAGTTTAGGTGTGCTGTGAGTTTGCAGTTGTTTTAGTTAGGTGTCTAGCTGTTTTTAGGAGTCGAGGAGGTGAAGTTGTTCTTGGTATAGTTGCAGGTAGTAGAGGAGCTTGTTCTTGGTTGCTTTGAATGTCCTAAGCATGTGAGAGGCTGTTTAGTGTTAGCAGGTTGTTTGGGGAGGGGTCTGGTCCCTTTTGCTTGCGAAAGAGGTAGCTGTTGAGCATGGCATAGATCTGGTGTGGTCCTGGAGTTGTCTCTGGTTCCTGGTTTATGTAGGGGTTAGCAGGCAGATGATTAGAGGTTTCAGGTGTTAATTTAGGGCTTTGGTGATCGGTAAATGGGTTCTATTTGGTCCAGCTGTGCCTGCAGGTAGTTGGAGTAGAAAGGAAGTTCTGGATGTTCATTTTGTCCCATGAATGTTGGCACGCTTGGATGTCTGCCTCTCTTTGCGTTCCATTCCCTTATGTGTCCATTGATTATTGAAGTAAGGTGATTGCCATGATGACATTTGTTCATGTGTTTAAACTAAAATTTGACAAGAAAAGCCAAGTTAAAATTGCAAGCCAAAGTCATTGTTTAGAATCTCGAAAGTTGCTTGGTGCATCTGGTGTGATAAATAAAGAAATGATACAACTGTTTGGCTCAAAAAGTTCTTTGCTGAATACCATGCAATTCCAGTATAGCTTTTCTCTAAGGATTGTTTGTTTGCCTGAACATTGATTCCGTTCTTAAATTTTTATCTGTTTAGTTTACTCTTCAAGTTTTCATCTTATTAGACATATACTAATCCTTATCCTCCTTTTACTTTGCATAATCGCACTTGGGATCGAGTTGGTAAACTCACAAACGGGGATGGCTACATGCATTTAGAGTTTTTTGATCCGCTCCACATTTTCGGGACTTGATATCCCCGAAAATGTAAAAGAAAGAAAAATGAGAATCACAAAGTCCAAGGCTCAATGATTGAGTTTGCGATTCCGGGTTCTATCTTCTAAACTCCCTCTTTCCCGACCCTTTTAGAAAAACATGTTTTAGAAGCCCTGTAGAATAAAAATGATATTTGAATTGTGATTAATTATTGTAAATTACTTAAACTGTTTTTATATGAATGCTTTGTATTATTTCTTTGCGAATCGCCAATTAATTTATGGATGTTTAGAATCATTTGTCAATTAATTAGTGCAAAATCAAATTCGATTAAAATCGTACCTTCGTCATAATTTGCATTTGAATTATTTATTTATTATATTAAATATTCAATTATTTATTTATTTAATCTAATTTATTTAATTTCAATTAATTATTTAATTAATTAATTAATCAATCATTATCCATTTACTCCTTTATTTAATTAAAATTTATAAGTATTCATTTATTTAATTAAGTTGTTTATTTGCCTATTTATTTATCTATTTATTCAATCAATTAATTAATCCTTTATTATTATCCAATTATTTATCTTGTTTGTTTATTTATTTATCTTATCTTATTTAGCCTTTATTTATTTAATTAATTAACCAATTGACCATTATTTAATTATCCATTTAGTTAATTTTAAATTTGGTCATTTATCTATATAAGTATCGGCATAACTAAAATCTTATCTTATCTTTATTATTTCTATTATCCTTATTTAAAATTAATTTTATATACTTATTATCCTTAACAAATTTGTGAAATCCGCCGGATTAACCGCATTTAGCGGATTTTCGAAAGTGCTCCCGCTAGGGACCTTCTTTCGATTTTAACAGAACCACTTACCTAGAATCTCTGAATTTAATTTCTTTTAAATAAAGAATAAAGTGCACTCTTTAGTTAACTTAGGTTCCTAATAATCCTTAAATTAGGTGGCGACTCCAATGAAAACCCTTTGGAGTCCCACTTTGTTGAAATTACATCCCGATGCATACTTGTGTGTATTTTTAGGGAGAGTTCAACAGCGTGGCGACTCCGCTGGAGATTAGCAAATGGTTCTAACCATAAGGCTTTCATGAATTAACTTTTTTTATGTGTTTGTATGTTGAAATTTGTATAATTATATCTATTGTTTATTTGCGAGCATGTTTAGTTAATATAATTGATTGTTGTGTGTCACGAAAAGCATGTCACTACACCCTTATTTGTGCACATATATAAACTAGCATTCCGTTCATATTTCTCCCACTCCTGGGAGCCTCTTGCATTCTCACTCAAATATTCGCGAGGAGCGCCCATGCGCACCCGCACCTTCTTACACTAAAGAACCCTATGACGAGTTGGTACACCGGAGGCCATCGTAGGAGTAATTCGAGTGCGAGACCGCTTGCCACTTACCTGTTAGCCTCAACCATTAACCCACTCTTAGAAGGAGCTTTAGGAGCATGCATGCATTTACACCTTAGTCTGGACCTGGTCCTTGATACCGCCTCCATAGTTAGGAAACCGCCCTTACGTCAACGGGTTTTTAAAACCCTACGACAATGCATATTATGTGCTATGTGATGACGAATCCTCAGTCCTAACCATGTTTTGAGCAAAATCAGATTTAGAATTTTGTCTCCTATGTTATCTTTTAGGTCAGAAAATGGAAGAATTTAGCGGAATCTATGTGGTCATAGCAGTTCACATAGAATTTGAGATCATAGACAGAATTGCAGTCCGGGGAAAGTTAGGCAGATTTGGTTAGTTTGTATTTTGGAGATGGTATGGTATAGTGAGATCTAAGAGGCGAAGCCCCTGGTGTCTTTAAAAGATCAGTGGGGTCCCTCTCGTGAATGACTTTGCGTGTGTGTAGGCCCATGTTGACTGACCAGCTGCAACTTTATGAAAATTGAAGTATGCTTGTCGCATACTAGGAGAATGAAGCCCCTGTATCTTTGAATGACCAGTGGGGCCCCTCCTTGAAGACCAGTGAGGTCCTGGCTACTTAGGAAACTGAGAGGCTTTATCAAAGCCGAGGACCAGTGAGGAGCCCTATGAACAAGGTCTGTGAGCCTTGCAAAACCTATGAAGCTGAGAGGCCTGTCCAAAGACAAGGACCAGTGAGGTTTTATTTGTAAAAGGTCAATTGGAACCTTTTATGATTTGCAGTCTGGCATTGTGAAGGCAGTTGGAAATCTCACCCCTGGATGTTGTAAAATAATTGGGAGTAGTGCTTGGAGGAGTATGGATGTTTGCAAAAGGTATGGAGGATTGTTTCAGGTATTAGGCATTTGGGTTTAAAATTTTGTGCAAAAGTTCTGGAGAGCGTGAGCTGTTTTCGAATTGACACCAACTTTTGGAAGATAGTTGGGATAACGGAATTGCAGTGTCTAGGCAGAGAGCTGATTGTTATCAATTAGTTATTATTTATTGCTTACTCTAAATCTGAATTGCTCAAAACTTGCATGAACTATTTTTCGTTACCACTTATTTGCGCGATTAGGCTTACCTCAAGCACAAAGAGGTACCTTACAGGGTAGGACGCATTTGCATTTTATTTACGCTCAATTACTTGTGTTTGAACTGTCTAATATGCGATTACTCGCTAAATATGTGCTGCTTGCCTGAAATTTGTTGATACTGATTGCGGTGTGATTGAATTTATTCGGTGGTATGGTAAGATTAACGTTATGTTACTTCAATCTATTTTTCGTAAAAGTTAACTGCTTTATGAAGTTGTTTATTCATCTATCATCTGAATTCATGCATACCATTATTTAAAATGCCTTTCAAATGTTATTTTATTTATCTTAACCCCAGTCTTGTCATTTTGCAAAAAATTGTTTAGCATCATATATTAAAGTATTCGCAAGTGTGTTTTCCTTTTGAAAATAATTTCAGAGTTAAACAAGCATTTCCGCATTTGGTTTGCTTTAACAAAGTAAATGTCTTGCTCTAAATTTTGGGTCTTTTCAGTACGGTCTCAATTTCTCCATTTTGGAACAAGTTGACCCGTCAGTTTCATCTTTAATAAATTTTTATTAAATTTGGTATGCGTTGCTAAAGGGTTAACCATTTGAACATCAAGAATCAGGACCTATGGCTAGTCAAATTGCTGTGATTGACTTGACTGGAAATAATGGATCCCACATGAACAAGGTTAACAAGCTTGAAGCAACCGAAGCAAATTTGGAAAAGAGACTTGATAGTCTTACTGAATTGGTTGTCGCGCTCATGGATGCTCGCAACCCAGTGCGTAATGTGCCAAGACCAGGACCAAGTGCCCCTATTGCTCCTATTTATACTGTTGCACCTCCTACAATGCAAGTAGCTCCAGCATTTGAGTGTGATGCTCAACAGTTCCCTAATTTGCATGCATTCTTGTTGGAAAAGGAATTTGATGGCTTCTCGTCAAAAACAAGCAATGAGAAAAGCAACGGGGAAGAGCTTCTCAATGCTAAAGAGAACAATGGCACAATGGCAGATGGGAAGGATCTACCATCTCAAGCAGGCTTAGGTGAAGTAGAAAAGGAAAATGTGAATTTTTTTGACGTGGTTGATCCACCAATGTATGATGGGATAGGAGATCCTTATGATCATTTGAAAGCATTTGTTGATTGGGTGGAAATATTTGGAAAAAGCAATGGAATCAAACTGAGGTTATTTGTTAAGACACTCGCGGGGCCGGCTTTAACGTGGTTTGCAATGCAGGATCTTGGAAAGCGATTCACATGGGATGACTTAGCTCGTAACTTTGCCAAGTAGTACGAACTCCCAAACCTGACCTTTGCAAGGGGCTGTAGAGCTTCAAGAAAATCTGTAGAGCTTCAAGAAGAGCCGGCTGCAATAATTTCTGACAAGAGAAAATGTGAATTGGTTGAGGCGCAGTCCAAAGATAAAGGAAAAGCTGTTATGCCAAGTCCTTTGCCAGCCATAGCGGTGAGACCTAATGCAGTCAAGCAAACAGTTGTCAATCCAAGATTGCAATCCAGCCGCACCAAAAGATCCGCTTTTCCATTCACACCGATACCAGGATCTTATGCAAAACTGTTTGAACGGCTTATGGGGACCGATTTGGTACAACCTATAGCAACAAAGCTGTATGAACCACGCAAGCCTGAAAATTTGAGGAAATTTTGTGCTTACCATTCAGGGATGCAGGGGCATAGTATTGAAGAATGCACTTTATTTAAGAAGAAAGTGGAAAGTTTGATTAACTTTGGCCACGTCAAAATTCTAGCTACAAACGGCATTGGCGAACCTTTTGTCGCAATCCTTCCATATGCAAAGGGAGATCCCTCGGAGAATGGCATTTAGACCACAATCAAGTTCCAGAAAGTAGTAGAGTGGCAGAAGCAGAAGTTAGTTTATTTGCATTATTAGGAAGTAACTATTGTAATTTCCTTTTGTTAGTTTTGTTGAAAGAAAAGAAAAGAAAGAATA
This sequence comes from Petunia secreta, assembly GCA_029990175.1. NCBI lineage: Eukaryota > Viridiplantae > Streptophyta > Magnoliopsida > Solanales > Solanaceae > Petunia > Petunia secreta. The sequence continues at coordinate 61,590,135 of JARKIP010000035.1, read as the reverse complement.
TCAAATTATGAATGTTTGACTCTATTTCTATGTAAGCAAACTACGGTAACTGGTTTCCCAAGGCAGGAAGCGTAGGCAACTCATATCGAGTTTCGGTTACACTAACATTTGGAAAATCTCTTCTATGTAAGCAGAACTACGCACAGTCTGATTCCCAAGGAGGGATACGTAGGCTCCTCTATCGGGCTCGACCCTTTAGTATTTAAATTTTAATTTTCCCAAAGATAAAAACTGGCGCAAATTTTGCAAAGCAAGTAGAAGACGTGAGAGATTGCAACTGGGGCAGCTTTTGCAAAACCATTTGAAGTGTTGAAAGTCATAACTGGGGCAGTTTTGCAAAGCAAGTTGAGATGTTGAAGTCATAACTGGGGCAAAATTGTGCAAAGGCAAATTGAAGACATTGATGTTGATTTCATAGTTATCAGAAGCAGGTTTTTATGAATTGGTGCAGATTGTTGTTTTGCAAAGAAGAATCGATAGTCGAGCAAAGCATTGATGTTCAAAATAAGCCGACCATTTAGCAATTTGTGCCAAAATGGTCTAGCACGCATACTGATTTAGTAAAAACTTTAAAAGTTGTTTTTCTCAACTCGCATCTTGAAAAATCAAATTTTGTTGATCATTGAGCTTCAAACCCTTAAGTATTTTACCCCTTTGTTGAGTCGGGAATTTAGTCTCATCCATTCGGCCTAATGGCCTATTTTACACTTGAAATTTTATGAATGCATTATCATTTTACATATTAACTTGCTTTTGCTCAATGTGTAGAATTCATTTGTTAAAGGTTGGCTAGCATTGAACACTGAAATGGCTGAGAATCTGCATCAAGGACAAAACAACATGGCAAAGCAGCTTCAGGCAACCAATTCTGGTATGGGTATCTTGCAAGCGCAGAATGATGATGTTGAAGAACATGTGGTCCAAAGGAATATGATTGTCAACTTTGTCAATACTAGCAAGCCTTTGCCAAATACAAGCTTTACCTCCAATCTACCTTACTTAACAATGCCTAATTACCCAATGCCTATACATACTGTATATCCACAAATTCCACAAGAATATCTTATCAATCCAAATGCTTGGCCAGCTGCAACTTTATACCAACCACCTGTTATCACTATGCCTGTTGCGGGGATTCAATCAAATCAATTGGTCGTGTGTTCACCAGAATTGCCTGAGAAAGAAGTTGAGACAACTTATCCTCATAATATGGACGAACAGATTTTGAGAAAGACCATGCAAAAAGAATTGAGCTCTAGGAATATTCAAAGCTTATGCTATGAAGACTTATGCATTCACTCGGACATTGAGCTTCCAATGGGTACATGATACCAAAATTTAACACTTTCAATGGAAAAGGGAACCCCTATGCACATCTGAAAGATTATTGCAGCAGATTAATTGGAATTGGCAAGGATGAAGCATTGCGCATGAGATTGTTTATTCAGAGTTTATCAAGAATGGCACTTGCATGGTATACTAAGCAGGATTTTACCAAATGGAACACATGGGAAGACATGGCTCGAGACTTTGTGGAACAATACAAGTTCAACATGGTAAGTGATCCTTATCTAATTGATATGCGCAAAATCAAGAAGATGCCGCATGAGTCTATTGCAAAGTTTGCTGTGAGATGGAGGCTAGAGGCTTCTAAGATGCATCCTCCATTGCCTGAAGATGAGCCGATAGCAACTTTCTGATGTTTGGCATTTTAAGCCTATATTTCCTTAATATTTCCTCACGTTTTAGTACCTTATTCGCTCGTTTTATAGCTTGTGACTGTGGTTTTACACTGATTTTATGTCGTGTGTATGTAGGTTGTTATGAAGTGTAATTGGAGCTTTTAAGAGCATGATTGAGCAAGAAAAGATTGGATTTTGATTGAGGATTGGATCGAGCACACGAAGGCACGACACGAGCGAGCAAAGGAGCGAGAAAACACGAAAATTGGCCTGGCACTGTAGGGCATGCCCCGCGGGCCCCACCGCGCCCAGTGTTCCAGCGCGTTTCCCAGCGCGCCGCAGGCCCAAAGCGGGCTGATTTCGACGTCCTCTGTCCAAGCTCACGCGTTCCGAGGCGCGGGGCGCCCATTATAGCGCCCCTTGTGCGCGTTTTTATGTCCTATTTCGTCTAGGCTTGGGTCTAACTTATTACTAGGCGTTTGTAAACTCTATAAATACTCTTTTACTTAGTTTTTCATAGGAGTTCAGACTTTGGAGCAAATTTGAGAGCTCATAACATCAAGACAAGGGTTTTTCTTCCTACCATTAATTTATTACATCATTATTTCATTATTACATCAATTCCTTGTGTTGTTATTATGAGTATGCGTAGCTAAATCTATCGTTCTAGGGTTAGAGTATTACATGAAGGTTGATGTTTTAAGATTGATTTCCATTAATTGAATCCCATTACGGGTTGCTTATTCTTTCTTGATTTCACTTGTGTAATTGTCAGGGCCCGATTATTACGCATTATCTATGGTTTTTAGATTGAACTCGAAAGAGGGAATTTAATTACGTAATAAGAAAGAATAGGACTAGTTTGTGAACCCGGGCATCGGGGAACCAATTTGTGAGTAGGATAGACATATACTTGCTCGCCTAGTTTAACTCATTACAGAATTCGTTAATGCGTGCACGTGATTCAACCCATAGACATATAGGGATTGGAGTAGCCTGCATAGACCGTGAAGAACTGAAAGGTTTTCACGGGTACAATTAATCTGTTAGTTAGTAACCCGGGATTTAAGAAGTGGAATCAATTGGATAACTCAACTGGATTGTTCGTAACTCTGACCCTGGACCGTCTCCTTATTACTGATAACAACCAAGTTTTGCTCCATTGCTTGAATTCACTTTTACCATTTAATTACTGTTCTTTAGTTGATAAACTCATCACTATTGGAACAAGATCCCTGAATAGTTTAAATAAATTGTTTGCTAGAACTCAGTCTGCATAGTCCTCGAGGGAACGATACTCATCTTATCACTTTATTACTTGGCGACCACGTATACTTGCGTGTGCGTTTGGGAGCAACAAGTTTTTGGCGCCGTTGCCGGGGACTAATTATTGACTGATTTCTTTTTGAACAGTTTATTACTTACTATTCAGGTTTAATTTTTGTTTTGAGTTTTGTGCTGTTTCAGGTATTAGGTCCTGCTCGATCTTTACCTACAGGAATGGCAGAAGACCAAGCTTTAGCTGTACGAGATGTTGCCCTCCCCAGCCTGGAGGGAGTAGCATCGAGCATAGTTAAGCCCGCTATCACCGGAGGATTTGAGATTAAGTCCGGCATGATTCAGTTGCTGCATGTGACTGGACAATATGGTGGATTACTTCATGAGGATCCGCAGCAACACATTCAGAACTTTCTGGAGATCAGTGATACTTATACACCAGCGGGTGTTCCTACTGATTATGTTCGCTTGACGTTGTTCCCGTTTTCACTGATTGGGGCAGCAAAGAAGTGGTTAAAGGCTGAAAAGTCTGGGTCTATCACTACTTGGGAGGATTTGGCTAAGAAGTTCTTGGCTAAATTTTATCCGTCTGCCAAGACAGCCCGGCTGAGGAGCGAAATTATGTCCTTCAGACAGTTAGAAGGAGAATCCTTGTATTCAGCCTGGGAGCGATTCAAAGCTCTATTGAGAGATTGTCCACACCACAACCAATCCAATGAGGTTGTTGCACATACTTTTGTTGAGGGGCTGAACCAACACACTAAGATCGTGGTTGATGCTGCTGCTGGAGGCCAAGTACTGGCCTTAAATTTTGATCAGATTTATGATTTACTTGACAAGTTTTCGCAGAGCAATCCTGATTGGCAGGGAGATAGTAGAGCTATTACGCAGAAACCTGCAGGGGTACTTCAGTTAGATGCAGTTTCAGAGCTAAGGGCGAGGATGGATGCTATTTCCAATCAAATTAGCAAGTTAGCGCTGCAAAAGGCTCAGCAACCAGTGGCTCCAGTGCAACAACTCCAGAGCTTTTGTGAGGTTTGTGGTCAAGACCATGCTATAGAGGTTTGCTCTTCTAATCCAGAGTCAGTTTATTACGTGGGTAATCAAAACAGGCTGCAGGGTCAAAACCAGTTTGGTAATGGGTATTATCAAAGCAATACGAGAGCCCCGAATAATTACCACCCACTTCCAGCTCCACCACAGCAGGTTAGCAGTTCAGTTGAAGATATGCTAAAACAAATAATGGCAGGCCAGCAGAGAATGATAGCTGACACTGCAGCCCATGCACAAGCCATACATGATCTTGCCAATGCTCAAAAGAACCTGGAGCACCAGTTGGGACAGTTGGTGGAGAAAGAAGCACTGTTAAAAAAGAGCCTGAACAATGTCTTGCAGTGACCTTAATTGAAGGTGGAGAGCTAATGACCAAGTCTGAAGAGAGAGCTGAAATAGAAAAAGTTGAAAAAGTGGAGAAGGTAAAGAAGAAAGAAGAGAGAAAGGAGGCACCTCTGCCACCTCCACCATTCCCACAGAGACTTATACCATCGAAGGATCTGGCCCAGTATCAAAAATTTGTGAGTATGTTGAAAGAACTTCAAGTTAATATTCCTTTAACTGATGTGTTTGAATTGATGCCATCCTTTGTGAAGTTCTTAAAAGAAATTTTAGTGAAGAAGAAAAAGCCTCAAGAGATAGATACAGTTGAGTTAGTTGAGGAGTGTAGCACAATCTTGAGCAAGCTACCTCCAAAACTTCAAGATCCTGGGAGGTTTACTATTCCTTGTACCATTGGAGGGCATAATATCATTGGTGCCTTGTGTGATTTGGGTGCGAGCATAAATCTCATGCCTCTGTCTGTTTGCAAAAGGTTAGGGCTAGGAGCAATCAAGCCCTCTTCAGTTACTCTTAAGATGGCGGATGGATCACTCACTCACCCTGATGGTAGGTTGGAGGATGTGTTGCTAAAAGTTGGTAAGTTACATTCTCTGCTGATTTTGTAGTCCTAGATTATGAAGAGGACCGAGAAGCTCCAATCATTTTGGGGAGACCATTCTTAGTCACCTCGAAGGCAATTATTGACATGGAGCTGGGTGAGATGACTGTTAGAGCGCATGGAGAAAAGGTTACTTTCAAGGTTTATAATGAGAAGGAGCACATAACTAAGGTGGAAGAGTGCTCTATGATTGAATGTGTCAAACAAGAAGATGGAAGTAAACCACATGTGAAGTTGAAGATGGGTTCTCTAAAAGAAGGGAAGAAAGCAAAAGTTCGGCGTAAGAAGAGAAGACATAAAGGCTGGAAGTGAGCTAAAAGTGTCGTCGTGCCATGACGTTAACTAAGGCGCTTCTCGGGAGGCAACCCGAGTTTGTACTTGTATTATTTTATTTATAGTGTCACGTAGTTGTTGTTTTTCCTTGGATTGCAGGTTCATGTAATGTCGAGGCTAAGTGTGGGGTGTCCTCACCCTTGCCTAATATTGATGACCTGATGAGGGAAGTCTGAGTACCTCATACTATATGAAAGCTTGGAGGATGCTAGCACCAAGGACTAGAATCTTCAGGGAAGTTTTCCTTACCTTGCGCTTGCTTATTTTTAGCCCTGAGGACAGTGCTTAGTTTAAGTGTGGGGTGGGGAACTACCCTTTATCTATTTTTGAGGTTAGGGATGCATGTACCATAGGATTTTTCTTTTGTCACTTGACTTTATTTTTATTTGTTTCTTGCTTTAATAAATGAAAAAAAAATTAGAAAACCAATAAAAAATTCCAAAAAGATTTTCCTTTTAGTTTAATTTTATTAGTGGTACATGTCATCCACCCAGTGGTTTTTCTTATGACCGCGGTTCTTTTCCACGGGGAGGACTTTGAACCGGGTAGTTTTTATTTTTTTTAGGATTAGAATAGTTAGTATAGGTGACCCTAGACGAAAGGAAGAGGTAGAATGCTAGGTGCCTTTGATGTGTTTGATACCGGTGGACTTGAAGTGATTGCATGTGCTATTTGTGGTGTCCTTGGGTTTTAATTTGATGCATGCCTATGAAAAATTGGAACGACCCCCTTGAGATGCTTGAGTCCGCTAGCTTGACTTGATTGTGAACCTTTGTGCATTAGTGCTTAAATTTCCACAAGTTGCATTCTAGAAGCTTAGTTGAGAGTTGTTGATGGAACCTTTTTGTATGGACCATGTGCAATGTGTGTTGTGAGGCATGTTCTTAATTACTCCACGTGCATGTTAATGTCTAGAACTTGCCCCGTGTGTGTGCAAAGCGAAATCCTAGGTTTGCTCTAGTCGGGAAATGATACAAGGCCTTCTTTTGGTTAGCCTACCCTTACATATATACCTTGAAAAAAAATTGTTGTTGTGATTTCTTTGATCCTTTCTATTGGTACCCACACCCCGAGCCTACCCATTTGTTCTAAATTGACTCTTTTGGCCCTTTACTCCTTAAGCACTTTATTGATATTGTGTTGTTATTTTGGAGTTGTGGTTGGATGTTGGGAGGTTCTTGAGTGGAACTAATAAAGGGGAATACTTGTGAAATTTGTGAAGTAGTGAAAAGCATTGGCAAGGTTGGATGAAATTGAAGATTGAAAAAATATAGCAAAGTTGAAAAGAGAAAAGAAAAAAAATTATGGAAAAAGAAATAAAAAGAGAAAAAGATATCCCTTCCTTGCTAGTGTGTGCTTAATAGAAAAATGCTACTTGTGAGAAGGTGTATGTGTGATAGTTGTTGATTGGGTGGCTTGTTGAGGATTGTGCTTAAATTAATTGTGATGTATTAAAGTGCTTAGGGAGGTAGTCACTATTACCATATGTATCCTACCCGCCCCTTAGCCTACATTACGACCTTTCTAAAGTCCTAGTTAATCCCGATTGGAGTGAGCTTACATTAGTGGAGTCCTACACTACGGGCAAGCCTATGGTACATTGTGTGTGACATGTGAGCTTTTCATGAGAGTGAGTGAATTCAATTGCTATTGTCCCCGTTCTATTCTTGATATTCATTGTTGTGTGTGATATTTGGGGGACATTCTTTTGCTTCATATTGGTGAGGGCACATGGTTTGCATGAGATAGGTGAAGTTGTGGCTTCTTGGTTGAGTAGATAGGTGTGATTTTGTGGGAGCATGGTTGCATTAAGTTGAGTTTGTGCATTTGAGCTATTTTGGGGTGGTCGTTCTTATATTTTTTTAGTTTGGTAAATTGTTGGCATGTTTGTGGGACCCATAGTAGTCATGTGTGCATTTGTTCAATGGTCGGTATCAACCATAGTCATAAGCAGACCTGTTTTACCTAGGTTGGAAGTTAGTTGTGACTTGCTCGAGGGCGAGCAAGGGTTCAAGTGTGGGGTGGTGATGTTTGGCATTTTATGCCTATATTTCCTTAATATTTCCTCACGTTTTAGTACCTTATTCGCTCGTTTTATAGCTTGTGACTGTGGTTTTACACTGATTTTATGTCGTGTGTATGTAGGTTGTTATGAAGTGTAATTGGAGCTTTTAAGAGCATGATTGAGCAAGAAAAGATTGGATTTTGATTGAGGATTGGATCGAGCACACGAAGGCACGACACGAGCGAGCAAAGGAGCGAGAAAAAACAAAAATTGGCCTGGCACTGTAGGGCATGCCCCGCGGGCCCCACCGCGCCCAGTGTTCCAGCGCGTTTCCCAGCGCGCCGCAGGCCCAAAGCGGGCTGATTTCGACGTCCTCTGTCCAAGCTCACCCGTTCCGAGGCGCGGGGCGCCCATTATAGCGCCCCTTGTGCGCGTTTTTATGTCCTATTTCGTCTAGGCTTGGGTCTAACTTATTACTAGGTGTTTGTAAACTCTATAAATACTCTTTTACTTAGTTTTTCATAGGAGTTCAGACTTTGGAGCAAATTTGAGAGCTCATAACATCAAGACAAGGGTTTTTCTTCCTACCATTAATTTATTACATCATTATTTCATTATTACATCAATTCCTTGTGTTGTTATTATGAGTATGCGTAGCTAAATCTATCGTTCTAGGGTTAGAGTATTACATGAAGGTTGATGTTTGAAGATTGATTTCCATTAATTGAATCCCATTACGGGTTGCTTATTCTTTCTTGATTTCACTTGTGTAATTGTCAGGGCCCGATTATTACGCATTATCTATGGTTTTTAGATTGAACTCGAAAGAGGGAATTTAATTACGTAATAAGAAAGAATAGGACTAGTTTGTGAACCCGGGCATCGGGGAACCAATTTGTGAGTAGGATAGACATATACTTGCTCGCCTAGTTTAACTCATTACAGAATTCGTTAATGCGTGCACGTGATTCAACCCATAGACATATAGGGATTGGAGTAGCCTGCATAGACCGTGAAGAACTGAAAGGTTTTCACGGGTACAATTAATCTGTTAGTTAGTAACCCGGGATTTAAGAAGTGGAATCAATTGGATAACTCAACTGGATTGTTCGTAACTCTGACCCTGGACCGTCTCCTTATTACTGATAACAACCAAGTTTTGCTCCATTGCTTGAATTCACTTTTACCATTTAATTACTGTTCTTTAGTTGATAAACTCATCACTATTGGAACAAGATCCCTGAATAGTTTAAATAAATTGTTTGCTAGAACTCAGTCTGCATAGTCCTCGAGGGAACGATACTCATCTTATCACTTTATTACTTGGCGACCACGTATACTTGCGTGTGCGTTTGGGAGCAACACTTTCATTGACCTTCAAGAAGGCCTGTCTTATGAAAAGCTGCTCTTTGCCAATTTAAAGGATTTTTCCAGTTTATCCGGTATGCAAAGATTTTGGAAGAAAAGTTTCAAACCGGAAGGTTGATTGGCTATGACACTACAATGCCAGTTTTCAGCTGTTCTGATGCACCTGAAAATATTCAAGACTTCCAGCCTTCGCAAGTGCACTACAATCATGATATGCAGAATTCAAGTCGTCAGCATCGATCTTGTCAGGCACCATCTGGTCATCAAAACACGGAGAAGCTAAGACCTCGTACTTTCACTCCTCTATATGAATCATTGTCAGCCATATTTGAGAGATTGAAAGCAGAAGGACTATTGCAAGCAAGGAAGGGATGGATCCCAGAAAATCCGCCTCAAGGATTTGATTTATCAAAAAGGTGCGTATATCACTCAAAAATTCAAGGCCATGACACAAAAGAATGCTTGGCACTTAAGCACAAAATCCAGAATATGATTGAAACGGGCAAGATAAGTGTGAAGCAAGGGCAAACAAGCAATTATGATCCTCCAGCAGCAAATGCAATTATCATCAGAGGTGATTCATCAAAATTGGCACCAAGGCATTTGAAAATGAAGCATGAAGCTTAACAAGAAGTTCAAATGACAACACTTTGTTTGTTGAAATGGCATTATTGCCTGACTATCTTATGTTTTCCTACTCTTTTGAAGTTTTATGTAATGAACTATCTTGTACCCTTTATTAGGTTTTAATCCTGAAATCAATGAAAATCCATTTTCCAAATAAGCCAAGCCAAATCAATTTTAAATGATATCTTTTGTACAAAAGAAGAATTTCAAGGGCATCAGACTCTCGCAGCAGTAATACATCTGATTTCCATACAAGAAGATGCAGATTTGAAGCAGCATTAGGTGTTCAATCAAGCCAGCCACTATTTGTTCAAAAACTAACAGCTTTTTCTTTGAAAACAGGGGCAAATTCGTTTTGGTGCTACTGCAAAGTTCAATATAAAGACAGAAGGAGCAAAACAAAATGTTGAGGCTTTTGGGCCTATCTTTCAGAACTCACGATTTTTCTTTGGATGCAGGAATTCCAAAAGCAGTAGAATGAGGAGAACTAGCAACCATCAATTTCTCAAAGATTATTCGCTTTGCCGCATATGCAGAGCAAATCTTTTTCTTTCTTTTCCATTATAGCCTTTGCTTTATTATTCACTCATTTTCCAACGCATTTACTCTAAATTTTGTAGGAATTGAACATCGATTTCAATATGGACCAAAGGCAGCATTCAACACTTTGTAGCTCTATCAATACAAGCAACACGACCTATTTTGCAGGTTACTATTAAACGAAGGTTCGTTCGCCTTATAAATGAATGTTTTAGGCTCGTCCGCCTTATAAATGAACGTCTTAGGCTCGTTCGCCTTATAATTGAAAGTTTTGGGCTCATTCGCCTTATATTGAATGTTTTAGACCTGTTTGCCTTATAAATGAATGATCCGGGTCCATCCACCCGTAAATCGGATATGCAGATTTACTTCAAGTAGCTTTGGAACATTGGATGCTTCAAGACTGGACGTCTCATTTGCTTTGTCAAGTGATTGGAGCACAATTCAAGATTAAATCACAAACTGCCACTAGATAATTAAAGCGTTATGCTTTATCACAGTTTATTGCCGAAAGGCGGCATTTCTATATCCTATAATTCTTGCAAATTGATAAAATATCAGTTTCATTTCTATCCCACTATGAGAACACTTACTAAAATTTCATTTGATGATGTGCAGATATTGCTAAGTTTGAAGAAGTACCCACTTTAATGAGTTTTGTGTTTTTGATTTATCTTACGCACTTCAGGCTCGTTCGCCTTTAAATGAACGTTTTAGGCTCGTTCGCCTTATAAATGAACGTTTTAGGGTCGTTCGCCTTATAAATGAACGTTTTTAGGCCTGTTCACCTTATAAATGAACAATTCGGGTTAACCCACCCGTAAAATGGGATATGCAGGTTTCCAAGTTGTGCTAGGACGTTGGATGCTTCGGGACCCGACGCCTCATTTCTTTATTAGTTGAATGGAGTACATTCCGAGATTGCATTGTAGACTACCTCTTCATGATCTAAAGCATTATGCTTTATCATGGTTTATTGCCGAAAGCAGCACTTCTATTTCCTATACTTCTTGCAAATTGTTAAGCCTATCAATTTCATTTCTATTTCGCTTTATGGGAACGTTTACTATGCAGTCACATATGCCTGATACCTATCTCTAGTCATGTATTTGCATGTTTATACCTATACGTATATACTCTACGTGCGATGGCCTTTTGTTTTTGTTTTTCTGCTTGTGTGAGACGCATTTTCGAAAACAGCCCCTCCGCCTATATATTTTCTAAAATCTGACCCCTACACAAAAAAGGCCATTAAGGTTAGGGCTCGACAATTGATGACGAGTCACACCGACCCTAAATAGCCAACATTTCATTTTAAAACAACACCCCTTTTGGGATATAAATCTGAATTTTGTTTACAAAATTGACCATTTATGCAATCTTATTTTAAGTATGAGAATTGCATAAATAGGTTGAAATAGAACACCTTTTGCATGTTTGATCACACTTACGATTAGGCGTTTATATTAGAGGCTCTAAAATGCGATTAGGCTTAATTGTAGGCCATATATGAAATTTATTTGTATGAGTGTAAATTAAATTGCATAGACCTATTATTTTCTTGAGCAAAATGCTAGATTAACTGTTACACCCCGTACGTCTAAATTGACGTATATCATTGTAATATCATGTTAAGAATGATTTAAGTGAGTTTAAAGTAATAATATGACCATATATAATGTTTATATGTTGAATATAAAGTTTGGGAAAAATCAGATTTAAGTTGCGGAAAAACCGACAAAGGAATTGCCTTGTAACAAAGCTTTTTCAGCAATTAATTTCATGTGTTATATGAAGTCTTTTGGGGACATATCATATACCAAATTGAAGGTCTTGGAGTGTAGTTTCCAACACTTTTAACGGTTTGCTCATATAACTTATAGATAAAAAGATATGAGCGTCAGAAGTCAGACCAGAAAAAGGGACATAAACGCAAAAGAGGGCTGGAACTGAAATATTTCGAGTATAAAAGGAAAAATATGTATTATCTTCATCATTTCCAGAACACACACCATAGAAACAGTTCTATCTTGAGTTTGAAGCTGATTTTTAGGATTTTGAAGAAACAACATCAATCTTAACTCGAAATTGAAGACGGATTGCGTCAAAACGCTCTACGCGATTAGGGTAACATTATGCTACCTTCAATTTCTTCTATAGTTTGAGTTTTAGAATTACTTCATGGCTAAGTAAAGTACCTAATTGTTGTATTATAGCTTGTTTAAGCTTTAGAAGGTGTTGAATTCAAGGGAAACATGGTCTAGAAGCAAGAAACATCAAAGGTATGTAAGGCTAAACCTTTCTTTTGGCAAGGCATGTATCTTTTAGATTTTGAAGCTTTTATTAGTTTTAAACTTAGTTTTTCTTGTGAGAAACTTGTATGGTACCAAGGAAACCTTGTATATACTTAATTTGGTACTAAAATCCAAGGTGAAAGACGTCCAAATCAGAAAGACAGAGAGTTTGGAAAATTATTTTGAACTTTGGACAGTTGTTAGTATATTGATCATAACTCCTTATACAAAATTGATATTAAGATGATTTAAGAATCTCCAGAATCCTAATACATATATCTACAACTTTCATGAAGACCATGAGGTCTATAACTTTTATCTGCACCCTCAAAACTATGATGCAATACCGGACGCTGGTACTGTCTAGAAATTCTGTACATCCGTGGAATTGTTACGCCACTCTCATCTTGTTATCCAGTTAATTTGTTTATGTTATCAGTTTATCCGGATATCCATTCCCGTGTATAGTATAGTGCTGGTTCTGTTTTTGCGTATCATCCAGTTTCAGTGGAAACTCTGCCGAAATTTTTATAAAAATCAAAGAGTTGGACAAATTCTAAGTTTCAGGTTGTGTCTACAATTCCATCCAGAGTTTTCTTATCATTCCTTTGAGTCCATATATATTTTTGCCACATGTGTTATGCCTCATACATGCTTATGCTTATATTGTGATCATGTTATGTGTGATTTGGAGTCCCCCATAGAGGCTGGACATTGGACACACAGTCCGGTCGCGTGTGATACTACCCGTCTGGGGGATACAGCCCCTCTGGTTCAGGCGGGAGTTGAAACACCTAGTGTGACCGGGTGTCATTCACACACCCTGACCAGAGAGACTAGATATTACTGGTTGGGGGGGATATAGCCCATAACACCCACCAGGTTTGTTATATACGCGTATATAGCCACAGTATGCACTGCATGATTATACATGAGGCTAGTTCTGGTTTTCAGTTACCTGATTTGGGGGGATACAGCCCATAACACCAGACAGGTACTAGTTTCGGTTTTCAGTTACCTGATTTGGGGGGATACAGCCCATAACGCCAGACAGGTACTAGTTCAGATGTTCAGTTACCTGATTTGGGGGGATATAGCCCATAACACCAGACAGGTACCAGTTCAGATAACAGTTCAGTTTTAGCTCGGTACCAGTTATCAGTTCTCAGTTATCGGCCACCAGTTCTTAGCGTCAGTATCAGTTGACAGTTATCAGTTCTCAGTTATCGGCCACCAGTTCTTAGCGTCAGTATCAGTTGACAGTTATCAGTTCTCAGTTATCGGCCACCAGTTCTTAGCGTCAGTATCAGTTGACAGTTATCAGTTCCAGTTTCTAGTAACCAGCTATCAGTCATATTACAGTTATTTATCAGTATAGTTCATCTCAGTCTTCAGTTCCAGATTCAGCTAGACTTCAGTTTATATTCAGATCATGTTTAGTACGTTCTTCAGATTTCCAGCTATATTGCTATGCTCCAGCTCATATTTTCATAGTTATATTCCAGCCTTACAGTTTCATTCAGCTATAATATATTATATGCTCATGCTTACATACTTGGTACATATCGTACTCACGCCCTTTTCTGGGGCGCTGCGTTTCATGCCGCGCAGGTGCAGATAGATCAATGCTTGGACCACGTTAGTAGGCCATCTATCAACTACTGGAGTCACTCCGCTTACTCCCGGAGTTACCTATCTTTTGGTATGTGTACAGTCAGCCAGCTTGGGTATGGCGGGGCCTTATCTCGTCCTTTGTATATTCAGTTCATCACTCTTAGAGGCCTGTAGATATGTCCCTGTGTGGTGCAGTCAGTATGTTATGTATGTCAGCTTATGTTAGCCTTGTCAGCTATTTACATTGCATACTCCTTATCAGCTAGGTTTATGCTTATTCTGTTTATTAGTTATAATGGTTAGCATATTATCAGTAGGATTAGTGATGATCAACACTTAGTGTTGGTCATCCGTCGCGGCCCTAAGTTGGGTCGTGACAAAAGTGGTATCAGAGCAGTTCAGTCCTAGGGTGTCTACAGGCCGTGTCTAGTAGAGTCTTGTTTAGGAGTATGTTGCGCGCCATACTTTTAAACAGGAGGCTACAAGGCACTTCAGGACTGTTGTCTTTCTTTCTTCTCTAGCTCGTGCGATAGAGCCATAATTATAAAATTCAGCCCTCTAACAATAGTAATTTCAGCAAAGCGATGCCGCCAAAGAAACTAACAGCTGCCCAGAAGGGCAAGGTTATTGCCGGCCAGGGTACTAGTAGAGTGCCACCTGAGGTGGATGAGAGTGAGCAGTCCAGACCTGAGACTCCATCTGAGGCCTCACAGATCCCTTCAGGTCAGGGCGATATTAGAGGTACCGCAGCTACTGTACGTCCAGCTCCTCTACCCAACAGTTAGGGGCAGAAAATGAGGGATGCCATCAGATTATTGACCAGTGTTGTAGTTGCTCAGACTAGACAACACAGTCCAGATGCCCAGGGAGATGTTGGATCCAGGATCAATGATTTTATCAGGCTAGAGCCTACAGTTTTTACCGGATCCCGTACAGGAGAGGACCCTCAGGATTTTCTATTGAGGATAGCCAGAGTGTTGAGGGTTATGCACGTGTCAGACACAGAGTGAGTAGAGTTGGCTGCATTCAGATTGCATAACCTAGCAGCAGGGTGATATCAGACATGGGAGCTATCTAGACGGCCCGATGCTACTCCCACGACTCAGAAGGAATTCTCAGATGCCTTCCTTTATCAGTATATGCCTATAGAGACATAGGGAGCCCGTGCTAATCAGTTCCTGAACTTGAGACAGGGAAGTTTGAGTGTAGAAGAGTATAATTATTGCTTTAGTTCTTTAGCATGGTTTCTCCCTACGGTGGTAGTGAGTATGAAGGATAGAATTCACAGGTATATAGTGGGACTAGCTCCACACCTAGTGAACGAGCGTATGACAGTTGTTATGCAGTCATGTATGAACATAACATTCAGGCATTTGCTTTGTTAGTTGAGGAGAGGAAGCAGAAATAGAGAGCCGACAGGGATAAAGTGCTAGACAAGAGGGGCAGATTTTCTGGTTCGTTTGGAGAGACGTCTGGAGCGAGTAGATAGCAGAGTGTTAGACAACCACCAGCTAGTATACCTACATAGTCTCGTGGCTTTAGATATGATAGACCTCCTCAGTCCAGATCTAGTCACACATCACTGACTTCAAGATTAAAGTGTCGTGGTACTTCTATACCGGCCAGTCAGACATATCCCAAATGTTCGGATTGTGGTAGACGCCACTTGGGTCCATGTCAGTTAGGAGTTGATACTTGTTATATTTGTCGCGAGGCAGCTATTTCATGAAAGGTTGCCCGCCTAGGGGTGGCAGTTGTACAGCCTAGCCAGCTAGATCACCAGTTGCTTGCTCAGCATCAGCACGCTATCAGGGGCATGTTCTTCAGGATGGCACCTGTATAACAGAAAGAATTTAAGGAGCAATTGAAGGATTTGTTAGATAAAGGCCTCATCAGACCCAGCAATTCCCCGTGGGGAGCCTCGATACTATTTGTAAAAAAAGAAAGATGGCTCTCTACGCATGTGTATAGATTACAGACAGCTGAATAAAGTCATTATTAAGAATAAATACTCTTTGCCCAGGATTGATGTCTAGTTTGACAAGCTCCAGGGTGCCAAGTGCTTCTCGAATATAGATTTGCGATCAGGCTACCATCAGGTTAGAGTTAGAAAATCTGATATACCTAAGACTGCATTCAGGACTAGGAATGGCCATTATGAGTTTTTAGTGATGTTGTTTGGACTCACTAATGCATTTGCAGTATTTATGGATCTAATGGACAGCGTATTCAAGCCTTATTTAGATTTATTTGTGATTATATTTAATGATGATATTCTCATCTATTCAAAGTCTGAATCAGAGCATCCGGAGCACCTACGCACAGTATTGGGTACTCATCGGGACCAACAATTATATGCTAAGTTCTCAAGTGTGAATTCTGGATAGATTCAATGGCATTTTTTGGCCATATAGTTTCAGCAGAAGGAATTAAAGTAGATGGCCAGAAGATCAATGCTGTGAAGAATTTGCCCAGACCTACAACGCTAACTGAAGTACGTAGTTTTCTGGGTTTGGAAGGATATTACAGGAGGTTCATAGGAGGTTTTTCCTTCATTGCAGCTCCACCAAATTGATACAGAAAATAGCTAAATTTCAGTGGTCTGATTCTTGCGAGCACAGTTCCAAGAACTAAAGAACAGGTTGGTAAGAGCTCTAGTACTTACACATCTAGAGGGATCTGAGGGATATGTCATTTACTGTGACGCTTCTCGAATTGGTCTTCGTTGTGTTTGATGCAGCATGGAAAAGTAATTGCTTATGCTTCTAGGCAGCTGAAAAAGCACGATCAGAACTACCTCATCCATGATCTTGAGCTTTCAGCAGTCATTTATGCATTGAAGATTTGGAGACATTATTTTTACGGTGTTCATGTTGATATTTATACGGATCACAAGAGCCTCCAGTACATATTTAAGCAAAAGGAGCTTAGCTAACCCTATGATAGAGGCGGTGGCTAGAGTTGCTGAAGGACTATGACATGGACATTCTTTATCATCCGGGTAAAGCGAACGTTGTTGCTGATTCCCTTAGTCGTAAGCCTATGGGTAGTCTATCTTATTTACAACCAGAGAAAATAAAGTTAGCTCATACACTCTACCAGTTGGCCAGCATGGATGTCAGACTAATAGATTCAGAGGACGCAAGAGTTACAGTTCAGAACGCAACCACTACTTGCCTAGTGACATAAGTAAAGCAGCGCCAGTATGAGGATCCAGTTCTAGTTTAATACAGACAAATAGCCAGAAGAAAACCGGAGTCACTATACAGGGTTATTAGCGATGGGGTTCTCATGTATAAAGATAGACTTTGTGCTCCTGATGTTGCAGATTTACGTGGACAGATTATGACTGAGGCACACTATTCCAGGTACACTGTTTATCCAGGTTCGACTAAGATGTATCATGACCTTAAGCAGATTTGCTGGTGGGACGGAATGAAGCGTGACATAGCAGAATTTGTGGCTCATGTCCTAACTGCCAACAGGTTAAGGTCGAGCATCAAAAACCTAGTGGCTTGTTACAGGAAGTCGAGATTCCATCATAGAAATGGGAAGCAGTGAATATGGACTTCATTACAGGCTTTCCCCGTATACGGAGCAGATATGACTCTATTTGGGTTATAGTTGACAGGCTTACTAAATGAGCTCATTTCTTTCCTGTTAGAACTACATATACAGCAGAGGATTATGCCAGACTTTATATCAGAGAGATAGTGCGCCTACATGGTATTCCAGTATTTATTATTTCAGACGGGGGCGCACCAGTTTACAGCTAATTTCTATAGATCGTTCCAGACAGGTTTAGGGACACAGGTGTATCTGAGTACAGTATTTCATCCATAGACAGACAGACAGGCTGAGCGGACCATTCATACATTAGTAAATATGCTCAGAGCTTACGTGTTAGATTTTAGAGGCAGCTGGAGTGATCACCTACTGTTGATAGAGTTTGCATATAATAATAGCTATCATTCTAGCATACAGATGGTGCCATATGAAGCTTTGTATGGGCACAAATGCAGGTTTTCTATATGATGGTTCAAGGTTGGCGAGTCTCAATTGATAGGTCCAGACTTAATCCAACAAGTAATTGATAAAGTCAAGTTGATCAGGGAAATATTATTAGCAGTGCAGAGCAGACAGAAGTCCTATGCAGATAATCGACATTGAGATTTAGAATTTCATATTGGCGATTAGGTATTCCTGAAAGTATCACCTATGAAAGGTGTTATGAGATTTGGAAAGAAGGGAAAGCTTAGCCCTAGATTTATTAGTCCATATCAGATTATCAGGCGAGTTGGGCGTGTAGCCTACGAGTTAGACCTTCCAGCAGACCTTCAGGAAGTACATCCAGTATTCCATGTTTCTATGCTCAGAAAATGTGTCAGAGATCCTTCTAGAGTTGTACCAGTAGAGGAAGTACAGATTACAGAACAGTTGACTAATAAGGAGGTGCCAGTTGCAATTTAAAGAGGCAGAATCGTCGAGTAAGGACGAAAGACATTCCTTTAGTTAAGATGCTATATCAAAGCAATAATATAGAAGAAATAACTTGGAAAGCTGAAAATGACATGAGGGCCAAATATACACATCTCTTCATTACTTCGAGTATGTAACAGATCGTTGCTTAATGCTTCTACATACTTCATTTAACATTCGAGGACGAATGTTCCTAACGGGGGAATATTGTTACACCCCGTACGTCTAAATTGACGTATATCATTATAATATCATGTTAAGAATGATTTAAGTGAGTTTAAAGTAATAATATGACCATATATAATGTTTATATGTTGAATATAAAGTTTGGGAAAAATCAGATTTAAGTTGCGGAAAAACCGACAAAGGAATTGCCTTGTAACAAAGCTTTTTCAGCAATTAATTTCATGTGTTATATGAAGTCTTTTGGGGACATATCATATACCAAATTGAAGGTCTTGGAGTGTAGTTTCCAACACTTTTAACGGTTTGCTCATATAACTTATAGATAAAAAGATATGAGCGTCAGAAGTCAGACCAGAAAAAGGGACATAAACGCAAAAGAGGGCTGGAACTGAAATATTTCGAGTATAAAAGGAAAAATATGTATTATCTTCGTCATTTCCAGAACACACACCATAGAAACAGTTCTATCTTGAGTTTGAAGCTGATTTTTAGGATTTTGAAGAAACAACATCAATCTTAACTCGAAATTGAAGACGGATTGCGTCAAAACGCTCTACGCGATTAGGGTAACATTATGCTACCTTCAATTTCTTCTATAGTTTGAGTTTTAGAATTACTTCATGGCTAAGTAAAGTACCTAATTGTTGTATTATAGCTTGTTTAAGCTTTAGAAGGTGTTGAATTCAAGGGAAACATGGTCTAGAAGCAAGAAACATCAAAGGTATGTAAGGCTAAACCTTTCTTTTGGCAAGGCATGTATCTTTTAGATTTTGAAGCTTTTATTAGTTTTAAACTTAGTTTTTCTTGTGAGAAACTTGTATGGTACCAAGGAAACCTTGTATATACTTAATTTGGTACTAAAATCCAAGGTGAAAGACGTCCAAATCAGAAAGACAGAGAGTTTGGAAAATTATTTTGAACTTTGGACAGTTGTTAGTATATTGATCATAACTCCTTATACAAAATTGATATTAAGATGATTTAAGAATCTCCAGAATCCTAATACATATATCTACAACTTTCATGAAGACCATGAGGTCTATAACTTTTATCTGCACCCTCAAAACTATGATGCAATACCGGACGCTGGTACTGTCTAGAAATTCTGTACATCCGTGGAATTGTTACGCCACTCTCATCTTGTTATCCAGTTAATTTGTTTATGTTATCAGTTTATCCGGGTATCCATTCCCGTGTATAGTATAGTGCTGGTTCTGTTTTTGCGTATCATCCAGTTTCAGTGGAAACTCTGCCGAAATTTTTATAAAAATCAAAGAGTTGGACAAATTCTAAGTTTCAGGTTGTGTCTACAATTCCATCCAGAGTTTTCTTATCATTCCTTTGAGTCCATATATATTGTTGCCACATGTGTTATGCCTCATACATGCTTATGCTTATATTGTGATCATGTTATGTGTGATTTGGAGTCCCCCATAGAGGCTGGACATTGGACACACAGTCCGGTCGCGTGTGATACTACCCGTCTGGGGGATACAGCCCCTCTGGTTCAGGCGGGAGTTGAAACACCTAGTGTGACCGGGTGTCATTCACACACTCTGACCAGAGAGACTAGATATTACTGGTTGGGGGGGATATAGCCCATAACACCCACCAGGTTTGTTATATACGCGTATATAGCCACAGTATGCACTGCATGATTATACATGAGGCTAGTTCTGGTTTTCAGTTACCTGATTTGGGGGGATACAGCCCATAACACCAGACAGGTACTAGTTTCGGTTTTCAGTTACCTGATTTGGGGGGATACAGCCCATAACGCCAGACAGGTACTAGTTCAGATGTTCAGTTACCTGATTTGGGGGGATATAGCCCATAACACCAGACAGGTACCAGTTCAGATAACAGTTCAGTTTTAGCTCGGTACCAGTTATCAGTTCTCAGTTATCGGCCACCAGTTCTTAGCGTCAGTATCAGTTGACAGTTATCAGTTCTCAGTTATCGGCCACCAGTTCTTAGCGTCAGTATCAGTTGACAGTTATCAGTTCTCAGTTATCGGCCACCAGTTCTTAGCGTCAGTATCAGTTGACAGTTATCAGTTCCAGTTTCTAGTAACCAGCTATCAGTCATATTACAGTTATTTATCAGTATAGTTCATCTCAGTCTTCAGTTCCAGATTCAGCTAGACTTCAGTTTATATTCAGATCATGTTTAGTACGTTCTTCAGATTTCCAGCTATATTGCTATGCTCCAGCTCATATTTTCATAGTTATATTCCAGCCTTACAGTTTCATTCAGCTATAATATATTATATGCTCATGCTTACATACTTGGTACATATCGTACTCACGCCCTTTTCTGGGGCGCTGCGTTTCATGCCGCGCAGGTGCAGATAGATCAATGCTTGGACCACGTTAGTAGGCCATCTATCAACTACTGGAGTCACTCCGCTTACTCCCGGAGTTACCTATCTTTTGGTATGTGTACAGTCAGCCAGCTTGG
Source organism: Petunia secreta (assembly GCA_029990175.1). NCBI lineage: Eukaryota > Viridiplantae > Streptophyta > Magnoliopsida > Solanales > Solanaceae > Petunia > Petunia secreta. Next base: position 61,569,276 of record JARKIP010000035.1, on the reverse strand, counting down.
GTATGGCGGGGCCTTATCTCGTCCTTTGTATATTCAGTTCATCACTCTTAGAAGCCTGTAGATATGTCCCTGTGTGGTGCAGTCAGTATGTTATGTATGTCAGCTTATGTTAGCCTTGTCAGCTATTTACATTGCATACTCCTTATCAGCTAGGTTTATGCTTATTCTGTTTATTAGTTATAATGGTTAGCATATTATCAGTAGGATTAGTGATGATCGACACTTAGTGTTGGTCATCCGTCGCGGCCCTAAGTTGGGTCGTGACATTAACCTCCCAAAGTTAGTATTTATGACAATATGCAATATTTTTATCCCAAAATATAGACTAGAACGGGAACCACCTTTCGTGGGACTCGGAAAAGTGCCTAACACCTTCTTTCCCGAGTCATCTGGACTTCTTACCCTTTAGAATCTCTGAAATAGACTAGTGTGACTACTAAAGCTGACCTTAGACACTTAGGTGGCCTAATACACCTTAGAAAACTATATTAGGTGGCGACTCTAATACTTGAACTCAAACGAGTTACCCAGTCAGATCTGAAACCCGACTCGCCTCGAGTTGAGTCTAAAATTGGGTATGACATCCTCCGTTCACAAATAATTGAAATATCAATCAAAATTATAAGGGAAAGGGAACTGCTAAAAATGTGATGTCTGACCAGAATTCTACTTCTTCTGAGAGTGATTTTACTGGTCATGGTAATTACAACACTTATATTGGTCAGGGATCTTCATCATCTAATTCTCCAACACTTGGTTTGACTCAAGCTCAATACACAGACATGCTCAACATGTTACAACAGTCTTGCATGCTTGAATCTGCCACTCAACCTTCCTTCATGGGATCAGCCAACTTTGCTGATACATTGTTGCCTAAGAATTTAGTTGTTGATTCTGGTTCATGCATGCTTTCCTTGCCTACTAATTTTACTTAGATAATAGAATCGGGTGCTTCAGACCATATAACTTCTAACAAATATTTACTTAGCAATCTTACTCATCTTCTCATTCCCTTCCTTGTCTCTTTACCAAATGGGTATAAAGTAAAAGTTACTTGTACGGGTTCTTTTGCTTTATCTGAATCCATAATTTTACCTTGTGTCTTGTACATCCCTTCATTCCAACACAACTTAATTTCTGTGTATATACTCATTCACTAACTTCAGGGTAATGTGTATTTCACTGTTGATACTTGTTTCCTTCAAACCCCTTCTCTGAGGAGCCCACTGGAGATTGTTAAATTGGAGAATGGGCTATACAAGTTTCAGTGGATCAACTCAGCACAACTCAACTCTTCTTGCAGCAGCTTGCCATCTACTATTTCTATTCCTTCTAATTCCATCTCTGTAAGTAGCTTGTCTTCTAGTATTTATGTTCCTTCTCACTCCATCTCTGTAAATAGTTCTACTTTATCATGTAATAAAGTTGCGTTCAATAAGATGGATATTCTTTGGCATTTAAGACTTTCTCATGTTATTTTTTTGTGTGAAAATGGAGTATATTTCTGATATTTCTTCTTCTTTATCTCATAAGCAATCATTTCCATGTTATGTGTGTCCTATGGCTAGGCAAACTAGATTATCTTTTCAAGATAGTGGCATACATAGTACTAAGCCTTTTCAGCTTATACATGTTGACACTTGGGGACTATATCCCACACCTACTTATTGTGGTTCCAAATGCTCTCTCACAATAGTATATGATTTCACCACGGCCACATGGACCCATTTAATGCACTCTAAAAGCAATGTTTTTTCACTTCTCAAAGCTTTTATCAGCATGGTCAAAACGTTGTTTAATATCACCGCTCAAACTGTGAGTAGTGACAATGCTTTGGAATTAGGGAGTAGCAATGTTAGTATCTCTTTCTTTGCTGCTCATGGGATCATACATCAAACCACATATCCACACACACCACAACAAAATGGTGTGGTTGAGAGAAAACAGAGGACTCTTTTGGAAGCTTCTAGAGCATTGCTCTTCCAATCTAAGCTTCCAATAAGGTTTTGGAGTGATTGTGTCCTTACAGCAACTTATATCATCAATAGATTACCCTCCAGACTACTTCACAATAAATCCCCTTGCTTTTTTACAATAAGGAACCATCTTACTCCCACACGAGAGCTTTTGGGTGCCTTTGTTTCGCAACTGTTCCCATTCCTCACAGAGGTAAACTACAACCAAGAGCTATTCCTTGTATTTTTCTTGGCTATCCTTTTTCCAAGAAGGGCTACAAATTATACAATCTGAATACCAAGAAGTGTTTTATTTCCAGGGATGTTTGTTTTCATGAAGATAAATTCCCTTCTGCTGATTTGTCTGGACATCCTACTTCCCCTTCACCATCTGATCTCCTCCATTTTTTCCCTGGTTCAACTGCTACTACATCTCCCATTCCATTCCCTAAATTACCCACTTTCCCCTCAATTTTCCTCTCCCACAGTTTCCAATTCTTCTCCTGATGTTCCTTCTCATCCTCTCACTTCTACCCTTTCTACAATTTCAATTCAGTCTCCTGTCTCTTCTACTTTTGATGTCCTCTCTTCTGATGCTTCATCAGACTCATTTTCTCAATCCTCTGTTCCTTTGAGATGGTCTAATAGACATCATTCTGTTACAGCATATCTCAGAGATTATGTTTATACTCTTTCATCCTCTTGTTCCTCTTTTCGGCATGTTGATTTTGAATTAACAACATATTCCCAAGCAGCTCCTTATCCAGCTTGGCAAGATGCCATGAAGAAGGAGTTTGAGGCTCTGGATGCCAATCATACTTGGGACATTGTTGAGCTTCCCAAAGGGAAAAAGCCCATTGGTTGTAAGTGGGTTTATAAAATCAAATATAGAGCTTATGAAAGTGTCGAAAGATATAAAGCACGGCTTGTGATAAGAGAGGATATGCAAATAGAAGGAGTGGACTTTACTGAAACGTTTCCCCTGTGGTAACGATGTCCACTGTCAAGTGCTTGATTGCTATAGCTGTTAAGAAGCATTGGCCTTTGTTCCAACTAGATGTCAACAACGCTTTCCTCCCTGGTGATCTTAATAAGGAAGTATATATGAAACTTCCTCCTGGTCTATCTATCTCCTCTGCTGGTCCAGTCCTTTTGTATGCAAACTCAGGAAGTCCCTCTATGGCTTGAGACAGGCTTCTAGACAATGGTATGCTAAGCTGTCTCAAGCCTTGTGCTCTAGAGATTACAATCACTCTTTGAATGATTATTCTCTTTTTGTCAAAGGTTCTCCTGGTCATATCGTAATTGTGGCAATATATATGGATGACATCATCTTAACGGGTGATGATTTGGCTGAAATTTCTGTCTGGACAATACTTTTAAAATAAAAGATTTGGGACATTTGAATTATTTAGTTGGTATAGAGGTTGCTTATGTTTTTGGTGGTACTCATCTTAATCAAAAGAAATTTGTGACTGATTTGCTTCATGAATTTCATTCCTGGAATGTTTCTGCTGTGATTTGTCCTCTTGATTTGAACAATAAACTTTGAGCAGGCCATGGTTCTTTATTGCCTCAACCTGAACAATACATGAGGCTTGTGGGTAAGCTTCTCTTTTTGACACATACAAGACCTGATATTGCTTTTGGGGTTCAATATATGAGTCAATTCTTGCAATCCCCAACGAGTGCCTCATCTGGCTGCAGCCTTACACATGCTCAGGTACCTTAGGAGTACTGTTGATGTTGATTTAGTTTATTCTGGTTCTCCTGACCTATCTGTTAGAGCTTTCAGTTATAGTGATTGGGGTGCGTGCCCTGATACTAGACGCTCAGTTACTGGCTTTTGTATTTTTTTGGGTGATAGTCTGGTTGGTTGGAAATCCAAATAGTACCCCATGGTATCTCTTTCTTCAGCCGAGGCTGAGTACAGGGCCCTTAGCAAAGTGGTTGCTGAACCTACTTGGCTCACTCGTCTTTTTTGTGACATATCTGCTCCTGTTACTAATCAAGGTTCTGTGTTTTGTGATAGTCATGCTGCCATACATATTGCACGCAATCCTGTGTTTTATGAGCGCACCAAACACATCGAGGTTGATTGTCATTTCATGCGCGGCAAGTTGCTGGATGGCTTTATTCATATTTCCCATGTGCCCACTCATGAGCAGCTTGATGATGTTCTTACTAAGCCCCTTCCAGGACCTCTCCATCATACTTTGCTACATAAGTTGAAGGTGGTCTTCCCCTCCAACTTGGAGGGGGGGGGGGGGAGGGTGTTGGATTATCATATTAAATGGCCTCCAGTCCTAAGAGAAAATAGATGTCAACTGTATTAGTATTAGCGTTAGTATTAGCATTAGCATTAGCATTAGCATTAGCATTAGTGTTAGTATTAGCATGTTACTGTTAGTCAACATTTTATCAATATGTTAATATTTAAAGCCTGTATTTAAGTGATTCATGTGTGTAATACTGGATACTAATATTGGTCGGATCATTTCTTTATATAAAAGGCAAGGCCAACCCGGGAGATCAGTTTTGGCCATTTTATTTCCCAAATCATATGTGTTCATCTCTTCCTTTTCTCTCTCTGAATATCATAGAACCCTAATTACATTTCCACTGCGATCTTTCAATTCCGCATATTATCATATTTTCTCTCAGGATAGAATAGATTACTGTCACGACCGTAGTGATACTTTAAATGCCGATGTGCTAACAAATTACTCGACGACAACAAATCACACTTATGCAAACTGTTGTTTGTAAAACAATGCAGAAAGAAGAAAGGATATTTTCAGAACTTCTCATCAAAAGTGTAATAAAATTTGAGAGAATGCCTCACTGTTTATTATAGACAATAGATGGGAGTGATGAAATGGTGTGAATTCTTTTGCATGAAAAGGTGCTTCTGGTGCCATTTTCCATGCAAAACCCCAACAATTACATGCCTTCATAGTGAAGTTTACTTCTAAACTTTCTCTTCCACAGAATACCTTCTTTTTGGTTCTGAGAAGTGTTAGTTGTTTTTCTCCATCATTAGTTGATAAACGTTGGACTTTTTATTGGTAATGTCACTGCTTAATTTTGATATATTTCTTCTTCATTCTAGGAATTAATGTCATCTACAGTTATCTTCTTTTCCCACATACTGCATCATGTGTGTATGGGCCTAAATCAGTTTAGGTACACAAATCGAATTTCGGATTCAAATATAAATAGATCTTTGTATCAAAGCTTGAATAAACGAATGAAAATGGACGTAAATGCGTAAAAATAACTTGATTTCAATATATGAACGTTGAGTACAAACTTGGGCAGAGTTTTGGTATATATTTCTGAATACCTACAACACAAAATGAACTTCTATTTATAGGCCTAAGGGCCAGACCCACGTTCTCCATCATCCGCCAATGTCTTTTCCACGATCTTGATGGGTAAATGCTGAGTAGTGGCTGAGCTAGTGGGGTGAAGTAGTGGGCTGCATGGCCGCTGGAATCGAGGTTGTGACCGAAGCCTTATCACAAGACTTCGGTCGTTTGACCTTGTCGCCGAAGCCCAAGGCCTAACTTGCCTTCGGGCGGGCCACAAGGCGCTGGCTTCGGAGGGTTGATCACGAGATCGATAGTCCTCTCTTCGGAGCACCAGCTCGTTTTGCCTTCGGTCTACCATCTCGAGGTGCTGACCGAAGGTGACGATTTTTACCCAATACAGATAGTCCCCCACTCCTCGGTAGACGCCGAAGTCACCGAGGAGTGGAATGAATTTAGGCGGGAGGTTGACGTGGCAAAACCCTATCCATGAATTTCAAAAGTCGCGTATCTGTAGGGTCATTGTTCCGCGTTACGTGGCGGCTCGTGATAGGTCTCTGAACGGTCACGCCGTCTTTTAGTTTTCTCCAATGTTTTAGTCATCATTGGACTCCCACTTGCACGTGTGCAAGACACTATAAATACCTCACTTTAGTCTCTTTCTTCTTCACTCCATATTTCAACTTAAGAAAAGAATCGACAGAGAGCTTTTCCGATCGCCATTTCTGCCGCTACCTTTTCACGTTCAAGAAAAAGAAAACCCTTTTTAGCTTCCATTATCGACTTCCATCATGTTTGCTACCAACTCAGGCCGTGGTTCGAGTGATTCCGGCGAACGAGCGGAGCGTTTTGCCGCTATGGCAATGAACGAAGAAGCCACTGCTTCTCTGCCACCTCTGCAGGTGGTGGCAGCGGGTGACGGTGGTGAGGCCACGTCTGCCGCTCCCATCCCCTCGCGGCGCAAGGCCGGCCGCGGCACGGCTGAGGTCAGCGAATATGTGGACCCTGACATGGTGGATGACGTCGAAGGAGATGACGTTGAGGGAGATGACGCCACCAGCGTTAAGGAGGTGGGTGGCTCAGTCGGAGGGATAGAGACGAGTGAAGTTAGTGGCTCGAAGGGGGAGGCAGAGGTTGGCCCTTCGAGTAAGTCAAAGAGGAAAATCCCACTCGAGGTGGAGATCGACCCTCGGTTGGTCATCCCCTCGAGCTTTAATAACGACAAGGATCTGAAGGTCCATGCCCAATCAGATGCTCAGAAAGGGAAGAAAAGGAACATCCCCGTTCATGTCACCTCGAGCATCATAACCGAGGAAAGAGTTGAAGCGGTTCGAGCTGATTGCCGCTGGGGCCCCGAGGTGGATATTAGGCTTCCGGCGCCAGGCTCGGCGGTGTCAACGCACGTGGAGGGATACTCTTCGGTTTTCACCTATCCCTTCACCATTGGGTTCGACCTGCCAGTACATCCCATCATAGATGTATTTTGCAGGTCCTACAATCTTTGCCTAGCCCAACTTGGGCCCGGGGTTTGGAGGGTGGTCCAAGCCCTCGAGTATTTGAGTAGTAGGGCTAGCTTGCCTTTCACCTTTCAACATTTGATTTCCCTCTATTATCCCTACTTCCACACGGCTGGGGTGGTCGCTCTCTTGCCCCGGGGCTCATACGCGATTTTGAGCAAGAGTGAGGACCATGGGGATCGCGGATGGAACGACCGGTTCGTGCTCATTCCCACGAGGCTATTGTCGGCAGAGCCAGGCTTCCCCGAAGCGTGGAACGCTCAGCGTAAGTGTTTGCTTTCGCTTTCCCTTCGGTTTTATGTTGTAACCATTGCTTATCTTGTCATCCTCGGCTTGCAGCTGCAATACCATTGCTTATCTTGTCATCCTCGGCTTGCAGCTGCAAAGGTCCCAATCAACCCACCGAAGGATTTACTCGAGTGGGTCACCAAAACTATGAAGGTGAAACTGCGCCCCGAGCGGCAGTGGATGGTGCTAGCTGGTTTGGAAGAAAACCGGTGGGCGTGCAAGAGGCACGGTGAGTTGTTGGTGACTTCGGGGTGGTAAGCTCACTTAGCGTCTATTTGACTCTCTTTCTTTCTATTACTTTGCTTATACAGGTCTTCCCAGCAAGGCCATGAGGGAGATCGAGGATGAAGATGAAGCCGAAGCGGAGGCTAAAGGCAGAGAGTAGGAGAGGGGAAGCAAGAAAACGAAGAGGGACGCGAGGTTGGTGACGGATGTCACCAAAGGGGTCGCCAAGGTGGCTGATTTGGCGAAGAGGATGATCGAGGAGAAGAAAGCCAAAGCCTCCTCGAGCCAAGGGACCTCTCAAGGTGAAATTTTCTTGGGTAGGTTTTCCTGCGTTTCCAACGCCACTTACACTTATACTAAGCGAGTTGCTCCTCTCCCTTCCCCAGGTGCTAAGAGAAAGAGGGCGACCTCGAAGCGAGCGACCAAGGCAAAGGGTCCTCGAATCGAAGAGGCTACAGTCCCCGCTGCTGAAGTTTTGGTCACTACGCGTCGGGGACTGATTGACGAGCCTAGCGATGAAGAGATTCCCCCTCCAGTTCCCGAGGAGAGACCAGATCTCACTTCCGAGCCTGTTCCCGAGGTAAGGGCTGAAGTGGGTGGACCGACCGAGGTCATACAGGTGGAAGAGTCTGATCGAGAGGCTGAGAAGCGCAAAGGCAAGGCTAAAATGGGCGAGGGTTTGATTAAAGGCATGGTTAAAGCCTCCAGAGGGTCGTCGAAGCCAACCAACGTTGCAGCTCGGGCCCTGGAGATATACCCCGACGCTAACTTGTTAGATGCCACCAAGGAGGATATCATGTCCCTTGATGGTCTACTCAGCCCCACCGAAGCTCACGCCCTTCGCAATCTCAATCCCATGAGCTTGATGGGTGTTTCGGCCGCTTCAGCTCTTCGGGTAAGTTTCAGTTCATATTCTGCATGGCTCCGTTGTCTTGTGGATTCTGACATAGTGCTTCGAATGCAGAGTTTGGTTCTTTCATTGCGGGCCGTTCACCTCGAGCGCGATCGAGCTACTGAGCTACAAGCAGCTGCCGCTGCTTGGGATGGCCAGAAAAAGGTCCTTAAAGGGCAGGTTGCTGAATTGGAGGCTCGGTTTGCAATTTTGAATGATGAGCTGGAGCGCGCCAACGAGGCTTCGGCGAAAGCCGAAGCTGATCTTCGGGCAGCTGAGGATTCTGCCGAGGCTCGTGTACAGGCTGCGACGAGAGAGTTCACCGCCGAGCGCTCGAGGTTAAGTCTTGAGAACGCTTGCCTCGACGCAGAGCTGTTTAGAGAAAAATCTGAGGCGCTGGAGGCGGGGGAGAAATATTGCAGCAAGCTTGGGGAGTATAATGCTAAACTCCTTGAGCTGCAAAGCCAGGTGGATGAGGTGCCTGCCCTTCGGAGCAAAGTATCCAGGCTCGAGGACAGTTGCTTATCTCAATGAGCGGGCCGAGGTTAGGGCAACAAGGGCAAAGTTCGAAGAAACATGGGCCGTTGTCAAGACCAGGCTTAGCGCGCTCGAGCAGGTCCAAGCTGGGGAGATCGTGCTCGAAGATGAGATTGTTAAAGCGAGGGAGGCAGCTGCCGAGGCTCAAAGGATTGTAGATGAGCTCCCTTCGAGTGAAGGATCCGATGATGAAGGTGATAGTGCCGAAGAGGGCAGTGGGGATGCCGGCGGGGCGTAGCCTTCATACTTTGTAGATTTTTGCTTTAGTTTTATGCGCCTTCATGCCTTTTAGGATATTGGCCTTCGGGCTTTCATGTATATATGTTGGACCTTCGGGCCATATTTTGGGTGTAAATAACTTTAGCCTTCGGGCCTTTAATGGAAACTTTCGCATCTTTATTTCATGTGATGGCCTTTTACCAGTACCGAACACTTTGATGCGAATTTTAATGTTTGCTTGCAAGACTTTAAGCAGAATTTAACCGATGCGAACTTGGGGCGACGTCTCGCCCTCGAGTCGATGCATTGAGCGGTTTTTTTAAAAAAAAATGTAAGATTCACAGATAACATGAGTGCAAACGAAGCCGCTTTATTGATATCGGTGAGCCAAAGACCATGTACAAAGAACCAAGCCGGGGCGGACCTTGGGTAGAAAAAGTTATAACAAAAACGTGCCACTATCGGGCTAATTACAATGCACTAAATCTAATCCTCGGGCATAAGTCCCCGGTTGTTGGATAGATAAGCTTCGGTTGGGAGGCTCGATGTCGACCTCGCTATCAACCCCTTCTCACTCCCCCCCAGTATTCGGTTGTGAATCTTGATGAAGATCCGAGCACTGGAATCGGTTCGGTTCGCTTCCTGAAGAGGTCAAGCAAAAAGAGGGAACGAGGAGTAAGTTAGTTCATTGTTTATCAATGCCACGGGAGCGTTGTTCGGCTCGGGGATGTTTAATTTAAAAAGATTTGAAAGATGTTTACCTCGGCTAAAAGTAATATCGCTTCAGATAGGAGACATTCCAGTTCAGAGGTTCGGGTTCTCCTTGAAGAGACTCGATCTGATAAGAGCCTTTTCCAACGATTGCTTTGATCCTGTAGGGTCCTTCCCAATTTGCAACAAGCTTCCCCCCATTGTCTTCCTTCGTTGATTGGTTAACAGTTTTTAACACATAATCTCCCACTTTGAAATCTCTAAATTTAGCTTTCCTGTTGAGGTAAGCCTCGATCTGCCTTTTTTGGGCAGCAAGCCGAACCAAAGCTAATTCTCTCTTTTCTTCAAGCAAATCTAGCTCAATGTGCATCGCTTCTTGATTGGCGTCTTCGGTTGTATGAGCATACCGAAGGCTTGGTTCGCCCACTTCTACTGGGATGAGAGAATCCATACCATAGGCTAGTGAAAAGGGAGTCTCACCGGTGCTGTTCTTCTCAGTAGTTCGCATGGCCCACAGCACCCCGTGCAGCTCTTCGGGCCAAGGACCTTTCTTCTCATCAAGTCGCTTCTTCAAATTTTCAATTATGATCCTATTTGAAGACTCAGCTTGGCCGTTAGCACTTGGGTGATATGGAGTCGAGGCTATCCTTTTGATCCCCCATTGTTTGAAAAAGTCAGTGATAGCAGCCCCCATGAATTGTTTGTCATTGTCACAAGCGATCTCTTTTGGGACACCGAACCTATAGATGATATTCTTTCTAATGAAGTCGATTACTTGCTTTTGCTTCACTTCGGTGAGAGCTGCCGCTTCCACCCATTTTGTAAAGTAATCGGTCAGCACTAAGATGAACCGAACACCACCGTTTCCTTTGGGCAATGGTCCCACGACATCCATTCCCCATTTCATGAAGGGCCACGGTGATACCACCGAATGAAGAGGCTCGGCCTGTTGGTGAATCATCGGTCCGTGGCGTTGGCACTTATCACATTTTTGCACGAAGGCTTTCACATCGGCACTTATTGTGGGCCAATAATACCCAGCTCTTAGCAATTTACGCACTAGGGACTTTCCCCCCGAATGGTTGCCACACTCGCCTTCGTGCACTTCGGCCATCACATACCTTGCCTCATCGGGGCCCAAACATTTTGCCATCGGGCCGCAATACAATCGTTTGTACAGATTGCCCTCGATCGAGTGATACGAAGCCGCTTGAGTTCGCAGCTTCCTTGCTTCTTTTCTATTTTGGGGGACAGTCCCCGAGTCGAAATAGGAGATGAATTTATTCCGCCAATCCCAACGATTATCCACAGAATTAACTTGTAATTTCATCTCTCTCATTTGTGCTGTTAGCAATCGAACCACCGAGTCAGTCCCCGAGTGAGCTTCATCGATTGCCGAACCAAGGTTTGCCAGGGCGTCAGCCTCGGTGTTCTCCTCCCGAGGTATTTGCTTAATCTGCCATTCTTGGAATTGTGTTAAAATCCTTTGTGCTCGATCCAAGTATAGCTGCATTCTGGGCTCTCGAGCCGTATAATCACCGAGGACTTGGTTGACCACCAATTGTGAATCGCACCTTAGTTCAATTCTTTCAACCCCCATTTCTTTAGCTAGCTCTAAGCCTGCTAGAGTTGCTTCATACTCTGCTTCGTTGTTGGTTACTTTTTTGAACCGAACCGAATGCCTAATCTTCTCCCCGGTGGGTGCCCTCAGTACAATGCCTAGCCCCGAACCCTTTGAATTTGTTGCCCCATCGGTGTGCAGTACCCACAATCCCGAAGGGGATCCTTTTGTCATGGAATTCTCTTTTTCCGCCTCGGGCAGAATTCCAATGCTAAAATCAGCCACGAAGTCTGCCAAGATTTGGGACTTAATGGCTGTTCGAGGTTGATAAGTGATGTCATATTCACTTAGCTCAACCGCCCATTTGGACAATCTCCCCGACAACTCTGGCTTATGCAATATATTTCTCAAGGGGAAGGTTGTAACTACTGCTATTGGATGGCATTGAAAGTAGGGGCGCAGTTTTCGAGCAGTAATTAGTAAGGCAAGAGCTAGTTTTTCCAAGTGTGGATACCTGGTTTCGGCATCGAGGAGTGTCTTGCTTACATAATAGATGGGCTGTTGCTTGCCATCTTCCTCTCGAACCAGCACCGCACTGACTGATACTTCGGACACTGCTAAATATACCAGCAATGTCTCTCCTTCCTTTGGCTTGGCAAGCAACGGTGCGTTAGCCAAGTACTGCTTCAGATCTTCCAACGCTTGTTTACACTCCGGTGTCCACTCGAAGTGATTGTTCTTTCTCAGAACGGAGAAGAAGTTGTGGCATCGCTCCGAGGACCTTGAGATAAAGCGACTCAAGGCAGCGACTCGGCCAGTTAAGCGTTGGACCTCCTTTACCCCGGTTAACTCCTCGGGGATTTCTTCAATGGCTTTGATTTTATCTGGGTTGGCTTCGATTCCCCGTTCGGAGACAATAAAACCCAAGAATTTGCCTGATCCTACGCCGAAGGCGCACTTCTCAGGGTTCAGTTTCATCCCATATTGTCTCAATACAGCAAAAGCTTCCCTCAGATGAGTCAAATGATCCTCGATTTGGATCGATTTGACGAGCATATCGTCTATGTAGACCTCTATACACTTCCCGATGTACTCTTTAAACATGCGACACACCAACCTTTGGTATGTCGCCCCGGCGTTCTTTAGACCGAAGGGCATTACTCTATAACAGAAGGTACCTCGGTCTGTGATGAACGAGGTTTTCTCTTCGTCCTTCGGGTCCATGAGAATTTGGTTGTACCCCGAGTATGCATCTAGAAAAGTTAATAGTTTATGTCCAGCCGTGGAGTCTATTAACCTATCAATTTGTGGTAGTGGATATGAATCTTTGGGGCAAGCTTTGTTCAAGTCAGTTTAATCCACGCACATTCTCCACTTGCCATTTTTCTTTGGCACCACCACAACATTGGCCAACCACTCAGGGTACTTCACTTCTCTGATGAAACCATTTTCTTGCAGTTTCGTGGTTTCGTCTTCGATTGCCTTCTTTTTGACCCCGGCGTGAGGCCTTTTCTTCTGTTTCACCGGGGTAAACTTTGGGTCTACAGTCAATTTGTGGGTCATGATCTCCGGATCGATACCCGTCATGTCTGAGTGCGACCAAGCAAAACAATCGTGGTTGGACTTCAAAACTTCTATTATTGCTTTTTTCGACTCCGGGTCCAACTCCGAGCCGACAAATACCTTCCTATCGGGGAAATCTTTCGATAGAGTGAAAGACTCCAACTCTTCAATAGGTTAGTCCTCGGCCTTTTGCTTCCGAGGCTCTTGAACACAAGCTGGAAGTTTTTCGTCTTCTCCTCGGGCGTCCTCCCCGCTTGACCCCGAACCCTGTAGTTGCTATTGTTTTGGCCCAACCGGGGCGACTCCACTCTTAAGTGCAACTGAATAGCACTCTCTTGCTACTCGCTGCTCCCCTTTGATCGATCTAACCCCCCAAGGCGTTGGGAATTTGATCACTTGATGTAAAGTGGAAGGAACAGCTTCCATGGAGTGGATCCATGGCCTTTCGAGGATCACGTTGTAGGCTAGATCCTCGGGCATAACTTGAAACAGTGTCTCCTTGGTAACCCCTTCGGTGAATGTATTGAGTGTGATCTCACCCAAAGTCTTCTCCGTGGAGTTGTTGAAGCCAGCTAACACTGTTGACTTGGGAACAACTTCACCCTTCAATCACATCTTCTTAACGGCCCCGTAGCTAATTATGTTAACTGAGCTACCGGGGTCGATCAAGACTCTTTTGATATCGGAGTCATTGATCCTCAACATGATGACTAGCGCGTCGTGATAAGGAAACATCATCCCATCACAGTCATCGTCATCGAAAACAATATCTTTGCCCGAGCCTCCTACTCGAGTTCTTTTCTCCATAGTAATGGAGAGCTTAGCGAACTTTTTGGCGGCGGCAAAGTTCACGCCGTTCACTTCGGATCCCCCAGTGATGACATTCACTACTCTTTCAGGGGGTGGAGCTCGAGGTGGTTGTCCATCACCTCGATTCTTGGAAAAGTTGTCCTTTCCCTTATCGGTGAGGAAATCTGCCAAGACTCCTTTCTTCAGTAGGTGGGCCACCTCGAGGCGTAAAGCTTAGCAGTCCTCGGTTCTGTGGCCGTAATCTGCATGAAATTCGTAATGCAGATTCTGATCCCTTTTGTCTGCCGGGGTCCTCATATCTTTGGGAACCCTTACCCCGGCTGTCCCCTTGACAACGTCGACCAGCTCCGAGGTCGATATGTTGAAATTATAATCTTGGATCCGAGGAAGATCCTTTCTTGGGACCGAAGCGGAGCTCGAGGGATTTCTTTGGTTCACATTGGTTTGAACCTTCCCTCCAAGCCTTTGGCTTACATGAGAGGCTGGGTATGAGTTACCGGGGTTGTTTCCCAACCTCTGGCTAACATGTTGCCTCGGCGAAGTGTAAGGCTCATACCTCCCCTTCGAATTATTTCGTGGCGCCTCGGCGCGATTTGAAGTATCACCTCGGTTCTGATAACCTCGGTTCTTGAACTCTGCCTCCTCCAATCTGATTTTGGAGTAAGCTCTTCTATGCAGATCCTCCCACGTCAGGACCTGATACTGTTGCAACTCTTTGCGCAATTCAGCTGCAGCACCTGAATTGCAACTATTGATACCCTTTTCGAAGGCCATGATAGCCAAGGTATCATCCATTCGAGGCAATTCCATGCGTTCGGCGTGGAATCGCTCGAGGAACTCTTTAAGCGGCTTACTGGAGCGTTGCTTCACTTCACAGATATCCTCCTTCCTCTGGAGGATCTTTTGCGCGCCGGTGTGAGCCTTGACAAAGGCACTGGATAGTTCTTTAAACGAGGAGATTGACCCCGCTGGTAAGCACAAATACCACCGAAGGGCCCCTTTTTCTAACGAACTACCAAACTTCTTTAAGAACATCGACTCGAGCTGCGTGGATGTCAAGTCGTTGCTCTTTACCATAGACATGTATTCCCTAATGTGTTCCTTGGGATCAGTGGTCCCATCATACTTTTTGAGGAATGTGAGTTTGAAACCCACAGGAGTTGGGGCTGGAGCAGCTTCGGGCTTATAGGGCTGCTCCCTATATTGCTCGATGTCGAGGTCATCTTCCTCCTTGCTTATACCCGGTACGCCTTCAAGACGCTTTTCCACGCGCGCCTCGATGCGCGCCTCGATTTCTCTACTCATTCTTTCAACGTCGACCGAGGACGTTGTTTCGGCCACAGTGGGAAAGGTCTCGAAGTGTGGCGATGCAGTTGGGTTATTCCCCGAGCCCCCAGACGTGGCTCCATTGTGAGGTCCCCCTGTTGTCGCGCCCGGAGGAACGAAAGGTGGGGTGCCTCCACCAGGAGCCGAAGGCTGGGTGCTGTTTGGGGCGGCGCTATTTCTCACTTCCAACGAAGCACGAAATTCGGCGTTGATACTAGCCTGCTCATCCTGCTTATTTTGGAGAGCCTTTAGTGTGGTGACAACATACATTTGAAATTCTTCAGTTGTCATTGGGGTGAAGGATTTTTGGTTCGTCGGAACATCAACCCGATCGTTATTACCGCTGTTGTTATCAGCCATAACGTTGGATCACAAATTTCTTGACGAAAACGGATTTTGAACTTTGGAACAAAGCGTTACTGCTTATATCCCCACAGACGGCGCCAATTTGTATGGGCCTAAATCAGTTTAGGTACACAAATCGAATTTCGGATTCGAATATAAACAGATCTTTGTATCAAAGCTTGAATAAACGAATGAAAATGGACGTAAATGCGTAAAAATAACTTGATTTCAATATATGAACGTTGAGTACAAACTTGGGCAGAGTTTTGGTATATATTTCTGAATACCTACAACACAAAATGAACTTCTATTTATAGGCCTAAGGGCCAGACCCACGTTCTCCATCATCCGCCAATGTCTCTTCCACGATCTTGATGGGTAAATGCTGAGTAGTGGCTGAGCTAGTGGGGTGAAGTAGTGGGCTGCATAGCCGCTGGAACCGAGGTTGTGACCGAAGCCTTATCACAAGACTTCGGTCGTTTGACCTTGCTGTTCGAGTAGGATGGTTTGTCGCCGAAGCCCAAGGCCTAACTTGCCTTCGGGCGGGCCACAAGGCGCTGGCTTCGGAGGGTTGATCACGAGATCGATAGTCCTCTCTTCGGAGCACCAGCTCGTTTTGCCTTCGGTCTACCATCTCGAGGTGCTGACCGAAGGTGGCGATTTTTACCCAATACAATGTGTATTTCTGCTAACGTTATCATCTTTATGTTCGCACAGTTACTAGTTCTGGTTAGAACTTATATTTCCACGAAAGTTGTGGTAATAATTAGCATCATAAAAAAAATACATATATAAAAGAAGAATATCATGAAATAAATATGGTTTCTCTATTAAGAACCTCTTATTCAAGATTCATACGTTGTTACGACATGATAAATTGATGATGCAAAGTTCATGGATCCATTGCGTTGAGTACGGCCCTTTTTCTAAAACTGGTCAAGTAGCAGGTGCTTGAAAATGTTACCGACCAGCGACAACAAAGGGACTTCGAATCTTGTACTTATCATTGGTCCATGTAACAGACCCAAACAATTCACGCTCTCCAGTTATAGTTGTGAAAGTCACTTGATAGCTCAGTTTCCTAATGTTACTTGTAAATTTCAACTCTTTTGGAGTCACTCGGACTCTCAATGCATCTGGTGCTGTTATGATTGCAGTATATACTGATTCTTCTCCATTAATGCTTGTTAGAGTTCTGGTAACTTTCTTGGTTGCTCTTTCTTCGGATATAGTAACGGCTATTGATGGGTAGTTCATGTTAGACACTGATTCAGTGCTTGAGTTGGTGGGGCATGAAAAACTCTCTGGAACTGTCTTTGATATGAGTTTTATTGTTGATGTGTTATAGCCTGTAGAACAGAGGAATTGCAGGTAGTCTGTGATCTCTGTCTCATAAACCAGACCTGGTTTCAGTGGTGCTGATGTAGTTGCTACTCCTGCGCCATAGTCATATGGCGTGGCGAGGTATTGTCCATATGCACTATTGATTAACATAGGGGTCTTTAAGTTGCTTTCCTGAAAAGCTATCAAAAAGAAAAGAGAACAAAATCAGAAGATTGTGACTTTCATAGGAGCAATCAGTGGTGGCATAACTAGACTATCACACCTATTAGGTTCATACCCGTGGTCATAATAGCTGATCTGATTACTGATGGACTCCAGGTGGGATTTTGAGACATCAATGTTGCAGCAATTGCAGAAACATGAGGACAGGCCATGGAAGTCCCTGAAAGAATGTTGAACATTGGTGGTTTTTGGCCAGACCGAGCCACTTCTGTATCATTTGCAGGCCAAGCTGCAAGTATTGCTGTCCCTGGTGCTGCAATATCCGGCTGCAAGTACATGTCAGAAACCATTCAGCCTGTGATCTACTATGTAGGGAATAATTTCTGCTTTATAACACGAGTATGCAAATTGTCACGAGTCCTTACTGTCCCTTTGGAGGTATCCAATAAAATTGGAAGTAAGAGAGAAGATAGCATGTCCCTAAGCAAGGAGCACAAATCAAGCATGGTACAAACTGAAAAGAAGAAATGAGTCCTTACTTTTAGGAGGTTTGGAGTGTTGTGTGCAGGGCCTCTTGAGGAGAAGAAAGCCACAACAGGAGCTGGTTTGAAATTATCCACAGTAACAGTTGGTAGAATTGTAGTCACTGGGTACCTTCAGTAAACATTAAGGTCCTGTTAGGAATTTGCTATGTAACACTATGTGATTGTTGATCAATAAATAGAGTACCTTGTAGAGTTTATGTACGAACGAAGCTTTATGCCATCTGCTTGAGTTATTACTGCCCCTGGGAAGGATCCTATTTTGGGTGCCACTATAAGTTCATCATCAGGAATAATTAATATAAATCCTATGCTACCCTTGTTCTTCACTTCGTTTATCCTATCTTCAATTGAATAATCATCATCGAGATGTTCACAAACAACAATTTTTCCCCTGACCTTGCGTTCGTCAAGTGAATCTGGTTCACAGTCGCTGAAACTTTCCCAAGTTAGTTGCGGGTATGTACAGTACAATTTTATTTCCTAGGGAGACCCCAGAAACGGGAACTACTAATATATTTCAATCTTCCAATTACCTTGCCTCCCCGTCATAAACAGTTAAGTTGGCAGATCTAGTGTCCATCAACGGATAAACTGGAGATTTCTTGAGATTACTAAAACTGATACTGCCACCCTGAAAATTAACAAGGGTATAGAAAGATCTAAAAAGATATTTAGTGGCAAGAATAACATTGTTTCTCTTTTAAATACCTTGATCAGCTTGTTCCTGCCCAAGGGAATATGTGTCTCAATGTTTCTGTCAATAGTTGTAGCAGCAACTGTGAAAATCCAAGGAGCAACATTGACAACAGTTTCTTGTTCAGGGCCATCATTTCCAGCAGAGCCGACAACAAGAATGCCCTTCTCTACAGCATGGAAAGCTCCAATGGCTATAGGACTTCTTGAAAACTCGAACTCTGCTCCAGCTGGTTGACCAATTGATAAGTTTATGATATCAACCCCATCTGCAATGGCATCATCAAATGCTTTCATAATAGCTGATCCACTGCATCCATAAGGTGTGCATATACGGTACACAGCTATC
Organism: Petunia secreta; assembly: GCA_029990175.1. Taxonomy (NCBI): domain Eukaryota; kingdom Viridiplantae; phylum Streptophyta; class Magnoliopsida; order Solanales; family Solanaceae; genus Petunia; species Petunia secreta. The sequence continues at coordinate 61,550,923 of JARKIP010000035.1, read as the reverse complement.
CTCGACCCTGGAGATCCACCCTTGACTGTTCCAGCTGCCAAACCATAGTAGGATGCACCGGCCACTGGACTCCCTGCTGCTGTGGCTGCAACATGAGTACCATGCCCATCATGGTCCCTAGGTGTTCCAGTAACAGGTGGTATAGATTCGCCAGGTTCATCGTAAAACCTTGCGCCGATTAGTTTCCTGATACGGGTCCATGAGTGTAGACAGTAAAACTATTAATCATAAACTATACGACTTGCTAGGTACTTAACTCTATGAATCAGCAAATATTTGAACAGGACTGAAATTTTTTTTGAGTGTCCAATCAAGAACCTTAAGATCAGAAGTTATTACCTGTTGCAGCTGGAAGAATTAAAATCATAACCGTTCGTGCAACTTCCTTTCCATCGGGATGGGACTGGACCCATACCCTTGTCATTGAAACTCTCAGATTCAGGCCATATTCCTAAACATAATGTGTGATATATTGGTTTATTAGTGCACGAAAGAATAAATCAAGTGCTAGAAAAGTGTGCATTAATTAAGAATATTCCTACCAGTATCGAAAATGCCAATTATGGTGTCTGCTCCGTTTGAGGTTGAATTAGAACCAGAACTGTGAGAGATATTGTTTACCAGATCATACTGATCCCTTAGAAAATCCCATGAACGCGTTGTGTGGAGTTTGAATACTGGATCAGGAAAAACAGAGATTACTCCTGGTTGTTGAGCAATGAACTGAGCTTCAGCTTCTGATAAACGTGCTGCAAATCCTGAGAAACTATTTTTGTAGCTGTGCACCACTGCATTCTTTCTCCTAACGCAACATATGATGTTAAAAATTAAAACCTTTGCATGAATTACAATAGTTCGGAATGTAAATGGTTCAGTAGTTCCTAGAAGACATGTATAATAATGTATTATAGTAATATTCAACTCGATGTCACAAGGTATAGTGAGCATAAAATTATCTAGCACCAAGTCCAAACACAGTTATGTATGTTTACTATAGCTAACAAAAGTTACTACTAGCAATCATGTTCTTGACCAGTGAGCCATATAACCTTATTATGATCCAGAATGTTACACATAGTTAAAGGTTACAAATTACAACCAACCTTGTTGTCAGGGAGCTCATGAGTTGAAGTTGATCATCTCTAGCGAAAACACTCGATGAACCGGTGGCGCCCATGTAAACAATGTAAATGCCATAGCCTTCTGCTTGAGAAGCTGACTTGGATTCCTTTAGAAAAGAGATTAGGACAAGACAAAACCAGAAGAGTAGACAAACTTTTTTCATCTCTACTAACTCTTGATGGAATGGAAGTGGAGTTGTTGATAGTGTTGTTTAAATAGGGGGGAAACTTGATCTGCTCTGTGATCTTCGTGTCTGTTTTGCAATCTTCAGTTAGTGTAGTCCAACGTGTGCGCATTGCCATCTGCGCAAGCATTTATCAAACAAATGCACAAGTCTAATGTGGTGGGCTATTTTTAATAATCATGTGATTAAGGGTGGTTTACACAAACAGCCGTCCATATGTAAATATTTTCTATTCATTAGCCACAACTTTTTATAGCCACATCACTAGTCAAAAAATAAACAGACACACACATACACACCGCACTCGCTCTTTTTCTTTATTTGTCTAATACTCCTATATATTACCCTCTCTGCCCCAATTTACATGACATCGTTCGAATTTTGAATGTTAAAAGGAATTTTGCTTTGGCTACGATTTTTAAATATTTTTAATTATTAATTATTTTAATTTATAATATTTTTTATGTAATTCCTAAATATATAAATTTTATTTCAAAAGCAAAAACAAAAAAATAAACTCTATGTTCGAGTTCACATCAAAGTTAATATACTTCATTTACAAAATCCGAATTGTGCTACATAATTTAGGACGAAGGGAGTAAATATTATTACAAGGGTTTCTTCTTCTATAAACAAATGTTTGGGAAAGCAGAGGGTGTCACGACCCGTTTTCTGAACGAGTTATGACACGGCACCTGGGTGCCAGGTGAACCAGACCTGCTAAACTTTTCATACATCTTTCAAAACTCATAGTAATTTAAATAAATAAAAACTCAGTATCTTATAATAAATAGTCAATATAGCTTTAAAAATACTTTAAGCGTTAAATCTTAAAATGTGCACCATAACCCTTCTAACTCATTGTCTATGAAGCCTCTAAAACTAGAAGACTGTCATATTGCACGAGACATGAAACCCTCAGCAATACTCAACTGAATAAATAAAGTAAATGAACAAACTGGTAAGGAAAGCTGATATGTCTCCACTGAAAGCAAAGCGGAGCTCACCAACAACTGAGGATGTGAGGGAGAGTCCTAGCCTGAAGTCTGATCGCCTCTGTGACCTGCGTCTACGTTGACGAAGCCAACGTAGGTTCCAAGAAAAAGGAACGTGAGTAACGAATCGCTCGTCACCCAGTGAATATCATCGACTCCCTCAGTAAGGCCGGAACGAGAGTTAATAAAACATGAATGCGTAAACTTTACTTTAAGGCAACTGAAACATTAGATCAAAATAAACTCTTTAAATATTGCAAAATAGCTTATATTTTCTTTCGAGGGAGTACCACTCAAATCTGACATCTTTTCTTTCTTTCTCTTTCTAATCCCCGTGGCGTCCCATAGTTCAATGTGTCTGACACGCTAGCATTCATTGCCCGACTATGGCAATATAATATAGTGCCCGACTATGGCACATACCTACCCTGTCATGGTAGTTTCGGGGTAAAACGCAACCCGACTATGGTCACGCTCCGCAGCCCGACTATGGCTACGAACAAGTTTACCCTTCTCAGAATTTAAGGTAGCTCCCAAAAATATCTAAAATATTGCTTGGCACCAAAGGCCTCAATTTGAACTTAAGCTTTCATTTAAAATCTCATCATAGCTTCATTAGCTTTCAAACACAATTAAATCTTGAATCATTTAATAATAATCATAGAATAACATAAATAATCTCATGAAATTGTACTCAAGTAAAGATATATGATCGGGATGTAAAGGAAGCTATGAAACATATTTCTAGATACTTGATACTAAAGAACGACTTGGAAACATTAATGGATAATTAACGTTTGCCCGCTCCAATCAAACGTACATTAACTTCTCTAAAGCAATTTATCAAACATCTTAAATACATGCACTTTGTGAGAAAAGCACCTTAGGAAGGGTATGTCTCAACTCACCTCGATTACTCCTCGAGCCTACCCGTAAGCTCCAATTCACGCACTTCACGTCACCCAACAACTACGATAATTAATTTACATAAACAATTCCAAAGTTTCAATCTTTCCCCAATTCAAGTACTTAGGTTCAACCATTAACTTTCTAGGTTTTGGGGAACTTTCCTAAAAGTATAATCTATTACGAAGTGATGTTCTTGCGTGTAATAGCACTGTCATTATTTAATTTCATAAAGAGAATTTACCTTGATTGGATCTCAAATTGATTAGCCGAAAGCTTTTCCGTTGTGCTCTGTTCTGTTTTTTTGTTGTGCTCTGTTCGCTTTCTGGAATTACTCCTAATAGGGGAGTACATAAATTTTATATGACTTGTTGTCTGAAGCCTTTTCCTTTGTTAAGATTTGAGCTAACAGCCACAAAAGTGATTTTTCTTTAAAGGGTAGCTAATCTCTTTTGGTCAAACTTTATGTCAGCTTGGGTTTTTAGCCCTTTGTAATTTCCTTTCCCACTTTAATTGTAATTTAATATTTGTACTTCATCCATAATAATTATTTTAACTTACTTTCCATACACTTCCTATTCGGACATCGTCATTATATAAAACGACTTTACGTAAATATTTTCCCATGACAATAAGTGTTCTAAAACTTCACAATTTTGAGGAACGTCACATTCTTCCCCCCTTAAGATCATTCGTCCTCGAATGATTTCTATTCCTCACTCCTAGGCCACTTTTCCATTCCACCAACTTGCCAAATGTTCCAAAATTTGGCTAAGTGTTAGATTTCTTAAAAATTTCGGCAGAGTCTCCCCTGTAATTGGACTATCCGAAAAAATATCCCTGTCAGAAATACAACAACTACACCAACAACAACCAGTACACCATAACAGGCCATCTATAGGCACTAATAACAGCTCAAAATAACCACTATCACTCCGGGAAGGAGGTAAATCCCAACAATAAATAAAACATGCTCCGGCAAGGAGCTGAATATCAATAATAAATCAAACAAACTCCGGCAAGGAGCTAAATAACACTAACGAATTAATATACTCCGACAAGGAGCTAAACCACATAATATCTAATAATTGACTAGAAAAAATTTAAATACAATTTATATCTTTATAGTTCACATACCTTGTTCTTCAAATAGATGGGGATACCTTTTCTTCATGTCTTCCTCAACCTCCCAGGTAGCCTCTTTTGAATTTTGACCACGCCACAATACTTTCACCGAAGCTATATCTTTTGTTCTTAACTTTCTAACTTGCCTATCCAGAATCTGGATTGGTACCTCTTCGTAACTCAAGTCTGTATTAATTTCTATGGTGTTGGAAGGAATAACATGCGACTCATCATGGATGTACTTTCTTAACATAGACACGTGAAAAACAGGATGGACCGAAGATAACTCAACTGGCAAGGCTAACTCATAAGCCACATTACCTTTCTTGCTTAAAACTTCATAAGGTCCGATAAATCTAGGACTAAGTTTTCCCTTCTTACCGAACCTCATAACTCCCTTCATTGGTGACACTTTTAAGAATACCATATCGCCTACATTAAACTCTAAGTCTCTATGCCTCTTATCAGAATAAGACTTTTGACGACTCTGAGCCGTTTTAAGCCTTTCTCTAATTAGCTGGACTTTCTCTAAAGCCTCGTAAAAAAACTCTGGGCCAAGTAGCGGCACCTCTACTGGTTCGAACCAACCCACTGGAGATCTACATCTACGGCCATATAGCGCCTCATACGGAGCCATCCCAATACTAGCCTGATAGCTGTTATTGTAGGCGAACTCAATGAGCGGCAAGTGATCATCCCAATTACCACCAAAATATATAACACAAGCTCGCAGCATATCCTCGAGGGTCTGAATGGTCCTTTCTGCCTGACCATCAGTCTGTGGATGGAAAGTGGTGCTCAAGTTGACCTTGGTTCCCAACCTTTTCTGGAAAGCTTGCCAAAAATGAGCGGTGAACTGCGGACCTCTGTCAGAGATAATCGAGACTGGGGTGCCATGCAACCTAACAATTCCTTAATGTACAACTGAGCATACTGTTCGGCAGTGTCTTTCGTCTTAACTGGTAGAAAATGAGCTGACTTTGTGAGTCTATCTACAATGACCCAAATTGAATCATTTTTACGATATGTGCGAGGCAAGCCTACCACGAAATCCATATTTATCGCTTCCCATTTCCACTGTGGTATCTCTATATCCTGAAGTAGACCACCTGGTCGTTGATGCTCTGCCTTGACTTGCTGACAATTCAAACATTTAGCCGCATACTCTGCTACTTGCTTCTTCATACCTTTCCACCAATACAAATCCTTCAAATCTTGATACATTTTAGTAGCACCAGGGTGAATAGAGTATCTCGAGTTGTGAGCTTCTTCCATGATGGCTTTTCTGAGGTCATCTACATCTGGTACACATAACCTGTCATTTAGCTTCAAAGCTCCATCGCTTCCAAGAGTGAAAGCGGTGATTTCTTTATTTCTGACTCCATCTTTTATTTTCACCAAATACGGATCCTCATCTTGCTTAGCCTTAACATGTGCAATAAGTGATGAACGTGCTAAGGCATAAGCAACCATATCTCCTCCTTCCGTCTCATCCAGTCTAATCCCGTCATTTGCCAGCTTTTGCATTTCTCGGCCTAACGGTCTCCTCTGAACTGATAAATGAGCTAAGACACCCATTGACTTTCTGCTGAGTGCGTCTGCTACCACATTAGCTTTGCCCGGATGGTAAAGGATATTGATGTCATAATCCTTCAACAGCTCGAGCCACCTTCTCTGCCTCAAATTTAACTCCTTTTGCTTGAAAATGTACTGGAGACTCTTATGGTCTGTATATATATCAGAATGCTCACCATACAAGTAGTGCCTCCATATTTTTAAAGCAAATACTACCGCTGCAAGCTCTAAGTCGTGTGTGGGGTAGTTCTTTTCGTGGTTTTTCAACTGCCTGGAAGCATAAGCAACAACCTTTCCTTCTTGCATGAGAACGCAACCAAGCCCTACTCTGGAGGCATCGCAATAGACTGTGAATCCACCCAAACCTGTCGGCAAGGTTAACACATGTGCGGTGGTCAACCTCTTTTTCAATTCTTGAAAGCTCTACTCGCATGCGTCTGACCACTGAAATTTAATTGCTTTCTGAGTCAGCTTGGTCAATGGTGCTGCAAGAGAAGAAAAACCCTCAACGAACCTCCTGTAGTAACCTGCCAAACCCAAGAAACTTCTAATTTCGGTCGGTGTTGTTGGCCTTTGCCAGTCCTTAACCGCTTCTATCTTTTGAGGATCTACCTTAATGCCTTCACTAGATACCACATGGCCTAAGAATGCCACTGATTGGAGCCAAAACTCACATTTGGAAAACTTAGCATATAGTTCATTCTCTTTCAGAGTCTGCAGTGTTATCATGAGGTGCTCTTCATGTTCCTCCTTGCTCTTGGAATATACCAAAATATCATCTATGAACACGATAATAAAGGTATCCAAGTACGGCTTGAAGACTCTATTCATTAGGTCCATGAAAGCAGCTGGTGCATTCGTCAGCCCAAAGGACATCACTAGAAATTCATAGTGGCCGTAGCGAGTTCTGAAGGCTGTCTTTGGGATATCTTCTTCTCTAATTCTCAACTGGTGATACCCCGATCTCAAGTCTATCTTAGAGAAGTACTTTGCTCCCTGAAGTTGGTCAAATAAGTCATCAATTCTAGGCAATGGATACTTGTTTTTAACCGTGACTTTGTTCAACTGCCGATAATCAATACACATTCTAAGAGACCCATCTTTCTTCTTGACAAACAGGACCGGAGCACCCCAGGGTGACACACTCGGCCTGATGAAGCCCTTGTCAAGAAGATCTTTCAACTGCTCTTTCAATTCTTTAAGTTCTGCTGGGGCCATTCTATAGGGAGGAATAGATATGGGCTGAGTGCCCGGGACGAGGTCAATACCTAACTCTATGATTCTTTCTGGAGGAAGTCCGGGAAGGTCATCTGGAAAAACTTCTGGAAAATCTCTAACAACTGGCACAGACTGAAGAGTAGGCGCATCTGATTCTGCATTAATGATATGAGCCAAGTAGGCAACACAACCTTTACTTATCATCTTCTGTGCCTTAAGATAGGAAATAAATTTACCCACTGGCGACGCTGAACTACCCTTCCATTCTAGGACCTCTTCATTTGGAAACTGGAACCTGACTATCTTAGCACGACAATCTAATGTGGCATGGCAAGAAGAAAGCCAATCCATACCCATGATTGCATCAAAGTCCACCATTTCTAACTCTATAAGATCAGCTATAGTATTGCGGCCTTGCACTGAGATTGTGCAGCCCCTATAAACTCTCGTTGCTTTCACTGGCTCTCCAACTGGAGTAGATACTAAGAAGGACTCACTTAGATGTTCAGGTTCTAACCCGAGACTCGTAGCAAAATACGGAGTGACATAAGAATATGTAGAACCTGGATCAATCAAGACATATGCATTCTGTGAGTAAACTTGAAGTATACCTGTAACAACTACTGGAGATGCCTCTGCACTCTGACGATCAAGTGTAGCATATAAGCGGGGTTGTCCCCCTCCCTGGTGGACTGAGCCTGAACCTCTACCCGCCCCATGCGCAGCCTGGTTCTGAGGGCCACGAGCTTGGGGTGGTGCAACTGCAGTAGCTGAAGAACCTGTTGGATGTGCTGCTCCCCTATCATAGGCTCGCTGCAACTTTGGGCAATTAAATTTGTAGTGTCCCTCTTCAAGACAATTGTAACAACCTCGAAAACCCAACTTGCACGGCCCTGAATGGCTCTTTTTACAATTACCACAAACATCACCATACTGTAGCTGCTGGTTGACACTGCCTTGACTCTGAATAGCTGGAGATTGAAAACTCTGATTTTGATTGGACCTGCCACCAAGGTTCTGATTCTGACGAGATTGATTCCCATAGTTCTGGTTCTTCTTGAAGTATGACCCACCACCTGACTGGTAAGAGGACTGAGCTGGTGCAGTTGTAGCCCTGTTAAATGAGCTCTTTCCTCCTCCCATTGAACCATTGTAACCGCTGGATGATCGGGCCCTCTTGTTATGGTAGCTTTCCTTTTCATCTCTTCTTTGATGTTTCTTTCTTTCCATGTGCTTAGCAAATCCCACAACAGAGGATAAAACTGACATACCTGTTGCTGCTGCCGCTGTAGTGTCCTGAATGTGAATACCCAACCCATTAACGAATCTATCAATCTTTGCCCTCTCTGTTGGAATCATATGGGGAGCGTACTTAGCCAACTTGATAAACTCCATCTGATATTCTTCTACACTCATTGATCCCTGCTTAAGTTGCTCAAACTGGGTAGCCTTGACTGCCTTATCTTCTTCTGGTATAAAGTTCATTGTGAATGCCTCCTCAAATTCCTTCCAAGTAGGTGGGCCATAATCCTCATCTCTCTCTCTTTCCCATATCTCGAACCAAGTTCCTGCGGTACCCTTCAGCTGGTAGGCAGCTAATTCAACAGCCTCATTATCAACTGCTTTCATCAACCGGAGTGCCCTTTTAACTTCCTCAAGCCATAACATTGCATCTTCACCAACCTTAGTACTGTAGAATTCTGGTGGTCTCAACTTGAGAAACTCGTGTGCCCTGGAGGTTATAGAACTTTCATGTCTGTTGCCCTGAGGTGGTGCCTCATTCTCCCTATGACCCTGAGTAGCCATGACTGTAGTAAACATCTCCACAGCCCCTCTCATTGCATTAAAAGCCTCACCCATCTCTGGTGGCAAGACAACTTGAGCTGGAACAACAGGTGGGGGTGGCACTTGGTTCGGGTTAGCTTGCTCATCTATCTCAACCTGATCAACCTGCTCCTCTGGTTCAGCCTAGGGCGCTGGAGTCTTCTTAGTTGGCTTTCCCTTCTTACTTTTCTTAGATTTACGCTGAGCCACCATAGCCGCAAGCGTTTCTTGATCAGCTGCTTGAGCTCTGGTGTTAGAATTACGAGTACCAACCATTTCTGTGAATTAAAAGAATGAATAAATTAGAAGGATTCTTGAAGTTAAGCTCTATTGCACGATCTAGAGTATGAAAGAAAGCGAGACTTTTCCTAAATGTCTGCAGCCTCTTGTTCATAAGTATGGCGCGCTTCATACCCATAAACAAGACTCTACTGACACGGCTTCATAGACCCCTAAGACTCTCTAAACCTGTTGCTCTGATACCAAGTTTGTCACGACCCGTTTTCTGAACGAGTTATGACACGGCACCTGGGGGCCAGGTGAACCAGACCTGCTAAACTTTTCATACATCTTTCAAAACTCATAGTAATTTAAATAAATAAAAACTCAGCATCTTATAATAAATAGTCAATATAGCTTTAAAAATACTTTAAGCGTTAAATCTTAAAATGTGCACCATAACCCTTCTAACTCATTGTCTATGAAGCCTCTAAAACTGGAAGACTGTCATATTACACGAGACATGAAACCCTCGGCAATACTCAACTGAATAAATAAAGTAAATGAGCGAACTGGTAAGGAAAGCTGATATGTCTCCACTGAAAGCAAAGCGGAGCTCACCAACAACTGAGGATGTGAGGGAGAGTCCTAGCCTGAAGTCTGATCGCCTCTGTGACCTGCGTCTACGTTGACGAAGCCAACGTAGGTTCCAAGAAAAAGGAACGTGAGTAACGAATCGCTCGTCACCCAGTGAATATCATCGACTCCCTCAGTAAGGCCGGAACGAGAGTTAATAAAACATGAATGCGTAAACTTTACTTTAAGGCAACTGAAACATTAGATCAAAATAAACTCTTTAAATATTGCAAAATAGCTTATATTTTCTTTCTAGGGAGTACCACTCAAATCTGACATCTTTTCTTTCGTTCTCTTTCTAATCCCCGTGGCGTCCCATAGTTCAAAGTGTCCGACACGCTAGCATTCATTGCCCGACTATGGCAATATAATATAGTGCCCGACTATGGCACATACCTACCCTGTCATGGTAGTTTCGGGGTAAAACGCAACCCGACTATGGTCACGCTCCGCAGCCCGACTATGGCTACGAACAAGTTTACCCTTCTCAGAATTTAAGGTAGCTCCAAAAAATATCTAAAATATTGCTTGGCACCAAAGGCCTCAATTTGAACTTAAGCTTTCATTTAAAATCTCATCATAGCTTCATTAGCTTTCAAACACAATTAAATCTTGAATCATTTAATAATAATCATAGAATAACATAAATAATCTCATGAAATTGTACTCAAGTAAAGATATATGATCGGGATGTAAAGGAAGCTATGAAATATATTTCTAGATACTTGATACTAAAGAACGACTTGGAAACATTAATGGATAATGAACGTTTGCCCGCTCCAATCAAACGTACATTAACTTCTCTAAAGCAATTTATCAAACACCTTAAATACATGCACTTTGTGAGAAAAGCACCTTAGGAAGGGTATGTCTCAACTCACCTCGATTACTCTTCGAGCCTACCCATAAGCTCCAATTCACGCACTTCACGTCACCCAACAACTACGATAATTAATTTACATAATCAATTCCAAAGTTTCAATCTTTCCCCAATTCAAGTACTTAGGTTCAACCATTAACTTTCTAAGTTTTGGGGAACTTTTCTAAAAGTATAATCTATTACGAAGTGATGTTCTTGCGTGTAATAGCACTGTCATTATTTAATTTCATAAAGAGAATTTACCTTGATTGGATCTCAAATTGATTAGCCGAAAGCTTTTCCGTTGTGCTCTGTTCTGTTTTTTTGTTGTGCTCTGTTCGCTTTCTGGAATTACTCCTAATAGGGGAGTACATAAATTTTATATGACTCGTTGTCTGAAGCCTTTTCCTTTGTTAAGATTTGAGCTAACAGCCACAAAAGTGATTTTTCTTTAAAAGGTAGCTAATCTCTTTTGGTCAAACTTTATGTCAGCTTGGGTTTTTAGCCCTTTGTAATTTCCTTTCCCACTTTAATTGTAATTTAATATTTGTACTTCATCCATAATAATTATTTTAACTTACTTTCCATACACTTCCTATTCGGACATCGTCATTATATAAAACGACTTTACGTAAATATTTTCCCATGACAATAAGTGTTCTAAAACTTCACAATTTTGAGGAACGTCACAGAGGGGGAAGTAGAGGTAAAGTAGTGTTCAATTGAACCTAGCAAGTAGTTTTAATCCAAACTCTATATTTTGTCGTAATAAATTTATTTAATATATATAAATTGTTAATTTAGAATCTAATAATTTAAAAGTACTAGAAGTGAACTCATAAATTTTAACTACCGGCTTCGTTCGTTCCCCTCGTCCAATAACATATTGTTAAAACGAATCAAACGTCAAAATTTCGTCCTCGTCTTGAACTTTGAGAAGTAGACAATTTTCATTGATTTGTTGTCTTTCCTTGAGTCCGTGCTTTTGTTCTTTTATTTTGTTATATTTTCTTTTGAGTACACATTTGACGTGGCGATCCAATACTAGGAAGAGATTTGTCTATTCTTTTCTTTCTGCGAACTTGCTTCTCAATACGTTTTATCTCTTTTTCTCAGTGTGACATGATTGATCCAATATTTTAGTATCACGATTATGTTTCCATCAGAGGCGAAGCCAGGATTTAAAGTTTTGGGATTCATATTTCTAATCATTTTAAGTTAGGGGTTCTAAATTAATAATCAATACATATTAAATATTTTTTTCAAAGTAAATATACATGGTTTGATTAAAGCTACGGGATTCGGCCGAACCCCGAATCGTAAGGCTAGCTCCGCCCCTGGTTTCCATTAGAGTCAAGAGGATCTCTTAAAATATGGTATACATGTATATTATCAATACCTTACCGTACTAGGTGGGCCTATATTTTATTGCGGTTGCAATTCCATAATCTTTTTCTCATTAGCATTTCTCTAATTTCAGTGGTAACAAAATAAAAAAAACAACTATTTGGTTCAATAAGTTATTATGTAGTCCTACAGTAAACTCCATTTTTGCCCAATTTATGCTCATGACATGCTGAAATGCCTTGAAAAGTTCATTATTTAGTATCTTTTGTTTTCTTTCAGTATTCTGTTTCAGAAGTTCTCTCCCCTAAAACAAGCAAATATTTACTTGCTTTTCGTGTAAACAATCAAATGGCCGCGACGTTATCAAATGTGAAGGATTTTTGTTTTTGTTATGTGCATACTTACTCAAGAGGTCTAATAGTCAATGTGAAGGATCTTTTACCTTTGTGTTAAAAACTGTCTTTCTGCTAATGAGAAACATTGCTAACTTTTCCATCATATAGTTGATCAAATTAAAATATAATCTTCCATTTTACCTGAAGAAAATCATGCGTGGTCATCCTGTTTATAGCCATTATGCTCTCACAACCTACTGCTTCTAGTGTATTGACTGACACAAATTATGATATTCAAAATATGGATATGGTTTTTCCATCACAATGTTTTTTTCGAGATTAAGCATGTAGTCACAAGTGATGGTTGATAACTTAATTGTGTTCATGGATGCTTGATATTCCATATAAACTTTCTAGACTACTTTAGTCTACAGGAGTGAAATATTCCAATATCACTGATCACATTATTGCCTTCATGGATGTGTAACATTGCATACCAGCATTCTAGAGTACTTAGTAGTCTAGAGATCTGAACACGTTCCCATAGATGTCAGTTACTCACTACTTACAACTAATGGACTGCGGACTTTGTACTTACCATTTGTCCAAGTAATTGAACCAAATAGGTCTTCCTTTGGGGTAGATGAAGCTCTGAAAGAGACTTCATAGCTTAGTTTCTTGCTATTATTTGTAAATTCCAATTTACTAGGAATCACTTGGACTTCCAATCCAGTTGGTGCCTCAATGGTTGCAGTGTATACTGATGCTTCGTCCCCAACATTAGTAGCAGTTCTAGTAACTTTCTTTGTTTCATTTTCTTTGAGACCAGAAACAGCTATCGATGGGTAATTCATATTAGAAACCAATTCAGAGCTTGAATTTTTAGGACATGAAAAATCTTTAGGAACTGTATTTGAGATCAGTTTTATCTTTGATATGTCAAAGCCAACAGAACAGAGGAACTGCAAGTAGTCAGAAACATCTGTCTCGTAGACTAGACCTGGTTGTAATGGACCTGAAGTGCTTGCTTCTCCTGCACCTATGTCATATGGCGTTGCATTTGATCCAGAGACTGTAGTGATTGGAGCCTTTAAATTATTTGTCTGAATAGCTGTTGAAAAGAAGGTTGAAATAAGCAGTGTTATAACTAAACAAAAAATGGTTCCTCGTTTACTATATTACGTTCCTTACCCGTGGTCATAATAGCCGATTTAATAGCTGAAGAACCCCAAGTGGGATTTTGCGCCTTGACTGTTGCAGCGATGCCAGAAACATGGGGGCAGGACATGGAAGTGCCTGAAAGTAGGTTGTAAATTGGTGGTTTTTGGCCTGGGAGAGCCTCGCTTGTGTCATTTCCAGGCCAAGCAGCAAGAATGGCAACCCCTGGTGCTGTTATATCCGGCTGAAAGGACAAAAGTAAGTCCAATTTAGCCTTTGTTTTATTTGTGCCTAGAGAAAACTTCTGCTTAGAACACAATCAAAGATGAATATATATGGTCTTACTTTGAGGAGGTTAGGGGTGTTGTATGCAGGGCCCCTTGATGAGAAGTAAGCCACGACTGGAGCTGGTTTGTACTTTGTTATAGAAACAGTTGGTAGAATTGATGCAACTGGATTCCTTCAGAATTTTGAAGAAGGTTAAACGGATGTCCACTTAGGAACAATACTAACTCAATCAACTACACCAATCCCAAACTATTATACTAAGGATCTTCTATAAGGTCCATTTCGTTCCAATACCAAATAATTTGTTTTTAAAGGTAAAAGATACTCTAAAGCTAGATATTCTATAATACATCTCACATTATCCTTAACATAATTTCCTAATCTTGTATTATCACACGAGTCTTTATCCTGATTACAAAGAGTTTTGGTGGATATTGTACCTAATACGCGAGTAGAACAACAATAGTTAAGCTTTTATCTCAACAATTTAAAATACTGCCTACTATTGGACACTAACAGTGATTACCTTGTTGAGTTGATGTAGGAGAGGATCTCAGTACGATCTTTTCCAGTGACTACAGCCGCAGGAAAAGATTTGAACTTGGGTGCCACTGTTCTTTCATCGTCGTCTACTAGTATAAATCCAACTCCACCTCGGCTCTTGACTTCATCTAGCCTGTCACGGGGTGAATATTCGCCATCATCAAGATTTTCACAAAGAACAATCTTCCCCTTGACCTTGTTTTCGTCTAATGCACCAGGAACGCAACCCCTGAAACATCGCCATTTTATGTTATAGATATAAAAGTGAAACTATTTCATTTATTTTGGAGGCACCAGATATGTGAACTGATGTTCTTGATCTTCCATTTACCTTGCATCCGCCTCAGAAACAGTATCGTTTGATTTGGTTGAATTTCCATGAATCAATGGGTAGAGTGAAGATTTTGACATGTTACCAAAGTTTATTCCTCCACCCTGAAAAATTGATGTTTAGTATTGTGGCACAATGTTTAACTTTACTGGAAAGGGCTGCTTTTGCTGCAACTTCCAAAGTTGTTCATAAGGAAATTTGTATTAGAGTAGTCTTACTTTAATCAACATGTTTCCAGCCAAGACATCTGTCTCGAAGTCACGGTCAATGGTGGTGGCTGCAACAGTTAGAATCCAAGGAGCTATATTGACAACAGATTTTGGAGAAGGGCCACTATTTCCAGCAGAGCAGACAACAATAATACCCTTTTCTACAGCATGGAATGCTCCTATGGCAATAGGATTGCTTGAAAATTCAGGTTCAAGTCCTGCTGATGAACCAAGTGATAACGATAAAACATCAACCCCATCTGCAATTGCATCATCAAATGCTTTCATGATAGCTGATCCACGGCACCCAAAAGTAGTACAGACACGATACATGGCGATCCTTGAACCCGGAGATCCACCCTTGGCAGTCCCTGTAGCTAGGCCATAGTAGGATGCACCCGAAACAGGGCTCCCAGCTGCTGTGGACGCGGTGTGAGTACCATGTCCGTTCTCGTCCCTGGCTGTGCCAGTGAGTTTTACTCTACTCTCATCAGAGTCCTCATAAAACCTTGCGCCAACTATCTTCCTGATAAGAAGTTACAATCATCACGAAAGACCAATAACTATATGCTTCTAATCATATATCCTTGTTTATAACTATGATTCTTCATTTTTCAGCCAATTATACGTAAAATGCACTGAATTGGCACCTATATGATTTCTCTGTATCTATCCCTCGTCGATAGTCATAATTAGACAGCATTTATGTTGTCCGTCAACCTACCATAGGTGGAGTCATGTTGTATCTGTGATTGCTACAAAAGAAAGTGCAAAAATGAGGAGGAGAAAGTTACTTGTTGCATTTGGAAGAGCCAAAATCATGACCATCCATGCAAGTTCCATTCCACCATGCTGGAATTGGACCCATATCCTTGTCATTGAAACTCTCCGACTCTGGCCATATGCCTGAATATATTGTTGGTGATATTATGATCCTTATCGTAATTATAACAAAGAAACAGCAATACATTTGTGGTATTATATTGTGATGTCATTTGAAAATACCCTTACCTGTATCCAAAATGCCAATTATGGTATCAGCCCCACTTGGTGATGAAGCAGGAGAGCTTGGAATTGGATTGATTTCTATGTCACTTTGGTACTTCAAGAAATCCCATGAATGTGTAGTATGGAGTTGCAGTACTGGATCAGGAAAAACAGAGATAACTCCAGGTTTTTGAGCAATGGATTGGGCTTCAGCTTCTGATAAACGTGCCGCAAATCCTGAGAAACCATTCTTGTAGCTGTGTACCACTGCATTCTTGTTCCTGACACAGACCAGAAATTTATGTTTGTTTATTTGGTGGTCGTGGAGAGCAATAAGAATGAAACAAGTTAATCTCGCACCAATAAAGTTCTATAACCTGGTAACAGATTCATGTTAAAATTAGAAGAGTTTAACGTCTACACAACCCTTAATTTAAGTCTTTAGATCTGTGTTTGAGTATCAGGTCAAATAAGTATAATTATAGGTAGCCGTCCATTTAAAACAGGTTACCTGATTCAACAAGTTAAAATATACAACACTTTTTCGTATGTATAAGTTAAATACTATAATTTATATGTCATTAGTTGACTTGACAAGAAGAAATAAAGAGTTTTTCGAACATAAATAAAAAATATAGTAAGAAGCAAGAGTGACATGTAAATGGAACCGAGGGAGTGTCTTCATAAACCAACCTCTTAATCAAGGAGCTCATAAGGCGAGCTTGATCATTTCTGGTACCACCATTAGATGACGCCGCAGCACCCATATAAACGATATATATTACATTGCTTTGTGTTTGAGAAGCGGACGACGCGGCTTCTCTCACACAAGAGACGATGAAAAGATAAAAGCATAAGAACAAACAAAGGTCTTTCATTTTGCTGCTGACAAATCTTTGATGTTAAAGGTAGTTTTATGGTGTAGATAAAGCTTGATCCCACCAGCGCTGTTCTATAAATAGGATAGACAAGCAGAGGAAAGAAATTTGGAATGTCTGGTAGCAGAAAATAAATTGTACTGTAAGCAATGGTAATCATTGTTTGTGCATTCATGCGTGTACGCACTGCTTAAGAGCCTGTCAATCAGCTATATTATATCCTTCTAAAGTGGGTTTATTGCTTATCCAAATTAACATGCCCACTGAGACAGTGGAGTAGTAGTTCATGGTGGTGGTAGGCGGTAGTTCATGGTGGTGGTGATAGGCTACTGAATTACTATGTTATTAAATTAGTCTAATGGGTAGAAAGTATGTATATTGGCTCTAAGTGCTTGACGACCAAACTAGCTAGTATAACTGAAGAAACGTAAATAACAGAATAACTGAATTACCCATGCCATTTAGATGGAAAACTTCCCCTAATTTACTGCAACACTCGCTATCTTTTGGTGTGCCCTTATCAACGGGCGACTCAACAGGATTGACGGCCTAAAACCAGTTATATGAGGCCCTTAAACTTATTTCACAAAATTCATGCAACACAATGAGACACAAAAGGACTTGCTTACATAGGTTAATTGTACCCAAAACAAAGGCACCACCAGTTTAGCCAATATACTTGCACTAGGTGGACTTCGACGGATGGCCTGGTATTCAAATTATGTGCCATTAGCGATAAGTTCTTATGCCCTCTCGAAATTCACACCCAGTGCACTTATATCGAAGATAGTACTGTGAGAGGATTTAAGTTAGTAAGTTGTAAGAATATGGATCACGGGTCATGGGTCGCTCCAATTGGGCTGATCCGACCCGGTTAGGAGAAATAAGAATATGTGGTTAAAGGAAGTTACCATATTCCATCACATCTCCTATACTTCCTTCACTAAAGGAATATGCAAAAGTGGGGGAATGTGGAAGATAGTGGGCAAGTTACATTTGTTTCTTCCAACTCCTTTACATTATATATAAGAAGAAGAAACAAAAAGAATATGTAGTAACTTTTTCACTCTTCTTATTATTCCACCAAAAAGACACAAAACAAAAAGAATGCATTTAGTTGGTGACAATCAAACTTTGTTTCCTAGTGATTCAAAGTAGACTTGGGCAATTGCAAGGTGGTAAATACAATCTTCCGCTGTGGTGTTAACAGGTACACAATTCATGTTCCTGTTACCGTTATTATTTCTAACAATTTGGTATCAGGAGCCTCGATTAATTGTTCCAACTTAATGCCGATATTTTTTTTTTTTTGGTATGTGTACAAAACAAGAAAAGAAAATAATAGACAAAAGTTTCATAGTGGTTGATGAAAATAGCGGTGTTAACAGTGTCGTAAACGTATTGTACTGTGTGGGAAAGATTCCTCATTTATGGTTCATTATTGCAAGTTTTGTTGCATCTTGATTGAATAGCTGTGTGCCAAGAAGAAAAAAAATGAATGAAGGCTGTAAGTACTGATTTTATGTTTATCGTTACTTCATGCTTTAATTACAGTTGATGCGTTCGAAAGTTCCCAAGTTAATTGGACGAAGAATGAACGTGTTCACAAAGATTTTTTTCCTTAAAATAGGCCACATAAAGACCTTTGAATTGGTATATATGAACTAGATAATGGAACAAAATATTTTTATTCTGCTATTCCATTTGTCTTTCCCAATAGTCATGGAATGTTTTTGATCAAATCTTGTAGTTGTAAAATTTTGAAAGGCTACTACCATCTTTTGATCCAAGACCACTGCTACTTTTTCTTAAGAATTGTTCACGGGTTACGACAATGTTTCATAAAGAAACATTTTTTATAAAGTGTAAAATTTTTGACATGGTACATGAGCAGTTTGAATTTAATTTCAAGGGTTTGGCACATAACACAGAATTTGACATAAAAAATTTAAGTCAATTTTTTTTTTTTGAAAGGGTTGAATGTGTTGTGCATTAGTGTATCACGTATTTACAAGAAAAGAAACTTAAGGAGTTTAGAGAGTTGAAGATGGAACCTAATGCTGCTATATGGGAGCACATTGACCTTTTTGAGATAAAACGCTATGAACTAGGTCAATTTGGTTAAATAATTGATGAACATGTAGCTCTTAGTATGTTGGCTGATTCACTTACAGAGCCTTGGAGTGGAGTGTTGACTAACATGTATCATGAGACATTCCCAAAAGTGCCTTATTATGTTTATTTAAACGCACTAGAAAATGAATGGGAAAAATATATGAACATGTAATGGCCTAGCTACATGTAACTTAGGTTGTTTTTCATTGTAATTAGTTTTTCAATTAATGAAACTTTGTCATTTGTTTGCAAGATTTCATATTTTTTTATTTATGTGTGGCAATTAAAATAAGTATGACATGAAATTAAAAATCTTGACGAAATACACACTATGAGAAATGATTTTATAAAATATTAGTTAAGCATTTAGTTGTAGATGATGAATGGAAACATAGTAACCTTTCGATTCTATACAAAGTATAAAATTAATATTTTATTTAATTAATTTGCCTAAGTGTGTATATCACATGTGAGAATGATGAGTAATAAAAACACTTGCATTATTGTTTCATTTAACAGACTATCGCATCAAAAACTATCATTGCTGACTTAAACAAGGGTGACAAACTAAACGGCGAAAATTATGATATTTGGAGCCGTAAGATGTGGTATGTGCTGGAAGAGCAAGATGCTCTAGAAGCTATTAACCATGTCATGGTTTGCCCAGAGGAGGGTAACACTGCCCAACATAGGAGGGATCTTGAGGCTTACAATTCTTGGAAAAAAGAAAGATGCCACTGCACGTGGAATCATTGTAAGCTCGGTTGTGGATGATTTCATTCACGAATGTGAATAATTCCCTACTGCTCATGCCATGTGGGCGCATTTGAGAGAAACATATGGGAGTACTACTGTGACCCGCCTTAGACAGCTGACTATCAAATTTGATACTTACAAGAAGCGTCATGATCATAGTATCAAACAACACCTTAGGGTGATGTCAAATATGATAACTCAACTCAAAAGTGCTGGTCATATTCTCTCTGATGAGCAACAGGTTCAGGCAGTGATCCGGTCTCTCCTTAACAATTGGGAACATCTGAAAGTAAACTTGACCCACAATGACAGCATCAAAACTTTTGGTGATGTTGCTCGCCATGTTGAGCTTGAAGATGAGCGGCTTAGTGCTGCAAAAGCTATACCCACTACCTATGTGGCAGAATCAAGTGGTAAAAAGGCTTCAGGATTCAAGCGCAAAAATAACTGGAAAGGCGGAAAGGGCAAGGAGACTGGTGAAGGACCCTCACAGAAACGAAACAAACCAAACCCTAAGAAGGGAAAACGGTTCTTTAAGAAGAAAGACAAGAGCAAGATGAAATGCTACAACTGTCAAGTGCCGGGACACTTTGCTCGTGAATGCACTGAGCCGAAAAAGGTAGCATTTCAAAATGCATCTCTAAGTGCTACATTTGTTTCTAGCACAGTTTTATTAACTGAATCTTATCCTGTATGGATTATAGACTCAGGGGCCACCGACCATGTGACCCGTGATCGAGAAGCGTTTGTGGAGTACTGTCGAGTTCCATCTGGATCAAGGTGGATATATGTAGGAAACAATGCGAAGGTTGAAGTCAAAGGTCTTGGCACTTACAGGATTGACTTGCGTGGTGGCCGTACTTTGATGTTGCATGACGTCCTATATGCTTCAGAAATTCGACGGAACTTAATATCTGTGTCTGTCCTTCTTGATTTAGGTTTCAGTTTGAACTTTAGTCGCAATCTTGTGAGAATTACTCAAGACAATGTTTTTTATGGTTCTGGACATCTTTACGATGGTTTCATTGTGTTAACTTGTAATCCTTCTACTTATGACTATTATGTGGACCGTTGTGTTATGGCATGTTCTTCTAATAATAGCGATGTTGACATTATTACATGGCATGCTAGATTAGGTCACATTGGGCAAGATCGAATGAATAGATTGGCTAAGGAAGGACACTTGAGTTCTTTCTCAAAAGTTGAAATACTAACTTGTGAACAATGTCTTGCCGGAAAGATTACACGTAAACCTTTTGGGAAGACTAAGAGAGTTGACTTCCCATTGCAATTAGTCCATTCAGATATCTGTGGTCCAATGAACGTGAAGGCAAGATCTGGTGCCTTGTATTTCATTACGTTTATTGATGATTTCACGCGTTTTGGTTATGTTTATTTGATTTCTCACAAATCTGAAGCACTTGAGTGTTTCAAATAATACTTGAATGAAGTTGAGAATCAATTAGACAGGAGTATTAAAACTCTAAGAACTGATAGAGGGCGTGAATATCTATCAAGACAATTTATTGACTTGTGTAATGAAAAAGGAATCACCAGACAATTAACTATTCCTTATACACCTCAGCAAAATGGTGTAGCAGAAAGGAGGAATAAAACTCTATTGGACATGACAAGGTCAATGATGGCGCAAACTAATTTACCTATCTCTTTTTGGGGAGATGCATTATTAACAGCGGCCTATATATTAAATAGAGTGCCTTCTAAGTCAGTTCCTTCCACTCCTTATGAGCTATGGACCGGCCAGAAACCAAACTTGGATTATTTACGACCTTGGGGTTGTGCTGCATTCATAAAAGATTCTTTTATCAAGTTTGGTAAACTGGATCCTAAAGGCAAGAAATGTATCTTTATAAGATACTCAGAACACTCCAAAGGGTATGTGTTTATTGGTGAAATGGAGGATGGAAGTGTTACTGAAATTGAATCACGAGATGTCATATTTTTAGAAAATGATTTTCCTAAGAAGGGTGAAGTACATGATAGAGAGCCTCTTTATGAAATATTGAACTCAGATGGTCAGCAAGTGTCTTCTGACACATTTGATGATCTAATTGATCAAGAATATTGTGGTGATCCGAGTGGGAGCTTTTCAATACAAGATCCTTATTGTGAATTTGATTTTCAATTAAGAAAGAGTACCAGGAAAGGTATACCTAAACGTACTTATGATATAGAGGATTACGCTTTCCTGGTATCGGCATCGGAAGTGAATGAGCCAAACTCCATTGCCGAGGCTTTATCAAGCCCTGAAAAGGATGAGTGGATGAAAGCAATGACAGAGGAGTTAGATTCCATGAGAACCAACAAAGTCTCGGACTTAGTTGATCTTCTGCATGAGCGTAAAGAAATTAAGAATAAATGGGTTCTTAAAATTAAACGTAAAGTGGATGGATCAATAGAAAGTTATAAAGCACGGCTAGTAGCAAAAGGCTTCACTCAGCAAGTGGGAATTGATTATGAGGATACTTCTTCACCAGTTGTGAAGTTTACCTCAATTCGCTTACTTCTAGCTATTGTTGCGCGTTTAGATCTAGAATTACATCAAATGGACATGAAGACAGCTTTTCTAAATGGAGAATTGAACGAGGAAATCTACATGGAACAACCTATAGGTTTCATCGTTAAGGGCAAGAAAATAAGGTCTGTAAATTGAAAAGATCTATTTGTGGTCTAAAATAGTCTTCAAGGCAATGGTACTTGAGATTTCATAAAGAAATGATCTCATATGATTTTACTATGTTTGATGAAGACCATTGCATTTACATTAAAAGGTCCAATGATATGTTTGTAATTCTTTCCCTTTACGTGGATGATATATTGATGGCTGGAAATAATTTAGAGTATCTAAAGATTATCAAGTCATGGCTTTCAAGGTCGTTTGATATAAAAGATATGGGTGAAGCAGACTACATCCTTGGTGTTAAGATCCAAAGAAACCGTTCCAAAAAGTTATTGAGTCTATCTCAAGAAACTTATATAAAGAAAATTTTGGAACGCTTTAGGATGAGTGAGTGCAAACCCATGGATACTCCTGTAGCGAAAGGTGAAGCTTTATGCCTTGAAATGTGTCCACAGACTCAGAGAGAAAAGGAAGAAATGTCTCGAGTTCCATACTCAAGTGCTATCGGGAGCTTAATGTATGCTATGTTGTGTACTCGCCCTGATATTTGTTATGCCGTAGGTCTAGTTAGCAGGTATCAATCCAATCCTGAAAGAGACCATTGGAAAGCGGTGAAGAGGATTTTTCGATACCTGAAAGGGACTGCAGACTATTCACTATGCTATGGTGGATCTGATTTGATGTTGAGAGGTTATACAGATGCCGATTGGGCTGGTGACTTGGATGAAAGAAAGTCGACATCTGGATATGCTTTCTTACTTAATGGTGGAGCCATTTCATAGAAAAGTAAGAAACAAACTTGTATTGCTCTTTCGACTATGGAAGCTGAGTTTGTAGCTTATACATATGCAGTACAAGAAGCTGTTTGCTTGAAGAGATTCTTTGAGCATATAGATATTGCAAAGAATCCGCAAGGATCGATAATTTTATATTGTGATAGTTAGGCGGCTATTGATTTTATAAAAGATCCTAAGCATCATGAAAAGACCAAACACATTGACATCAAGTATAAGTACTTGAGAAACATAGTTGCAAGTGGTGAAGTTCCAATACAATACATGCCTACACTGAAAATGGTAGCTGATCCTTTTACAAAGGCAATATCTAGAGACCAGTTTGAGAAACATGTTAAGGCTCTAGGTTTGCGTAGGATATGACTAGTTTTATGTATTGTAAAAGGATTTGAATGTTATACTCATATATATATATATATATATATATATATTATTGAGTTTGTATTAAATCTCATGTGCATGTGATAGAATTTATTTGTGATAAGTGTGTCGAACAAGTCGCGAGATCGGCTCTCTCACACGAGCGATCACCTTTGACGTCGAGGAACGTACAGAGATGAGATCTATTGAATCTTGATTTGAACAAGGTCATGTAAAAAGTTTAAATGGTCGGTCTTGATTAGAGTTTGGACTTATTGATTCAAACATCCTATATGACTTGTTTCGAAAGTCAGATATGAGTTTTTCAGAAGATTGGATTTGAGGATTATTTGAAGAAAAAAACTCGGGTTAGACATTTTAGAAGAGTCTAGACCAAGATCTGTACGGTGTTTATATATATATTTAGAAATGAGACACACGCGCCAAATTTGGCAAGAACACTATAGCACGTATTTCATACCACGTGTGCTGATCGACCAATAGGGTAATGGAAGAATGGATCCCTGCTTCTTCATTGTGTGAGACCTTAAGAAAAATCAATTTGATTTTTCATTAGAATACCCTTTGACCTTTTACTGTCTCTTGAAGTACAAATCTGTGTTGCTACTTTAGCATGTTCCTAATAGCCACGAGTGATTCGGCAATACGGTGCATGTCTAGGAAAGCAGCTGATTTGGGATGAATAGATTCGAGTAGAAAGGGAAGACAATTAGAATAATTTATAACTTAACTTATATTCACAGGTCGACCATTACACTTGCCATGAGAGTTTCAAGTGTAATTGTGATACTAAGTTAAATAGAAACTCGATTTCGCCTCAATCGAGGTTGAGGGATCAGATAAGTAGCTACTAGAGTAGCGAATGATGTCTGGGGTATTGCGAGTAATAAGATCCTCATGTTAGTAGTGAATCCTTTTCCGCATGTGATTGGATTTCTTTATGGAGCTATTGTACAACCTTAACAGGTTTAGCTCTTATTAATGCTCGCAGGTCGCACGAACTATTTGCATGTATGATTTTGTTTTGTGTTGTGGATCCAGCCCACTATGAGCGAAGTGGGAGATGTAAGAATATGGATCACGGTTCATGGGTCGCCCCAATTGGGCTGATCCGACCCAGTTAGGAGAAATAAGAATATGTGGTTAAAGGAAGTTACCACATTCCACCACATCTCCTATACTTCCTCTACTAAAGGAATATGCAAAAGTGGGGGAGTGGGGAAGATAGTGGGCAAGTTACATTTGTTTCTTCCAACTCCTTTACATTATATATAAGAAGAAGAAACAAAAAGAATATGTAGTAACTTTTTCACTCTTCTTATTATTCCACCAAAAAGACACAAAACAAAAAGAAGGCATTTAGTTGGTGACAATCAAAATTATTTCCTAGTGATTCAAAGTAGACTTGGGCAATTTCAAGGTGGTAAATACAATCTTCCGCTGTGGTGTTAACAGGTACACAATTCATGTTCCTGTTACCGTTATTTATTTCTAACATAAGTATTATATGCATGCTAACAATAAAACCAAATTCGAACACCACCTTTTGGCATTCTTAGTTGTCCAATAGAATGCTGATGAACTGATATGAGATTGTAAGTGGCTCTCTTTCGTACCACCAGCCAATAGAGTATAATTCATTACTCAAACGAGTGTCACTTTTTTAGAAACAAATTAATCCCTACCGTATGTATAATTGCAAGTTTTGTTTGTGCCTAAAACTTGCTCACGTAAGTTATGAATAATAATAAAATAAAGTAAAAAAATTGAAGTTGTATTCCTTGAATAACAGAGCATATATAGTAGAATATTGATAATGATTTATGATGAGGAAGAGGGGTATATATGGGCTTTTAGGTTTACCCCAATCTTAATTATGTTAAAATACTAACTTTATAGTCCTTGGGCCTGCTACAAGTGGTGGTAATACAAAGTAAAACCTAACTAGGAGACTAATTCCCTAAAGGCAGCTACGACTGTGCCCTTCGGCTCCCTTAGCTTGATGAGCGGTCCTGGCTATGGAGAAGACGTGTATCCTTAGCGCATGTTATCTTGTAGGACAAGCTTTAGTCTTCGCCAGCTGGACTCGTATTCCCGTAATTATGGTGACGTATTTTTACGCACACAGTTAGTCATCTCCCCACTTGCTGAGTGCTGTCGTAAGCAGCCAGAAAGTGAAAGAAGTGTGAAAAAGAGAGATGAAAAGACCCTGAGCAGGTACAGTTCCCGCCCCTTGATGCTCTATCTTCGGTGCATATCAGATCGTACTCGAGTAAGCTTACGTGCCATCTTATTGGTGGCTGGCAGTGGCTGCTCCCGCGTCTTCATAACGCTACTGTTTCTCTGTCATATCCCGTCATTAGCGTGATATCCCATGTCTGTCATAATCATCACGATCCTACGTCTGCTAATTAATGAATCTGCCTTTTCGAGTTACCCTATGCTATATATATTCACGCTTTATTTCTTCTGATTTTTCCTAGTCTCTTCATTATCCTATAAATCTTACTTACTGCAAACAATTTTGTTTTTTCAAAGATCCTCTTATTCACAATGGCCGACATCCCAAGCTTTCTTCTAAATGGCTTCAACGCTCAAGATTATATTCCTTTGAACCTTAATTTCAATAATAGGGCAAGTTGCTTATGCAAACAAAAAACACAAGGGAACACCAGCAACCTGGCCATTGAAGCTTACGCTTCCACCATTCAAGCAGGCGACCTTCAGCGCGCCATACACGATTGTGGTTGGGGTCCAGATGTAGAAATCATCATCTCGACCGCGAGAGAAAGGGTATCCAGCTACCCCAAGGGCTACTCTTTTGTTTATACGTACTCTTTTACCATCGGGCTAGAGCTTTTGGCACACCCGATTGTGGAAGAGGTGTGACGCCAATACAACATCTGTCTGGGCCAAGCTGGCCCCTCTGTATGGCGCCTGATCGTCGTCCTGAAACACCTGTCTAGAAGGGTCGGTGTTCACTTTCTGGCACCTTTATGCATTTTCTACTCTCCCTAGCTGATCAAGTCGGGTATTCTGAACTTCAAGAGACGGGCCACGAGAGCCATTATATCCAATAGAGAAGATGCTAACAACTGTAGCTGGTGCTACCGCTATGTGCCTTGCATACTTCTGATTTAGTTGTGTTTGTTCCTTTTCCAAAGCGTCCATGATGCAATGCAAAATACGTGGAAGAAATACGATATAAATAATGGAGAAGTGATAAAATAAGATACGTGATATCTATAAGATATTGAGAAACAAGGATTGGGGAGTCAAGAAACGAGAAGAAAGGACGGATAAACAATTCAAACAAGAATTTATTATTCAAAGAGGGAGAAATGAAACTTGAACCTTACAAGGAATTCACACTAGATGTTGAATCTCCATAGGTTCCAAGTCGTACAAGATTCACGAAGTGATCCCCTTCGGACTAGAAGGCTCGGCCTTTCTAATTTTCTCTCAATTTCTATCTCCAAAGTCTAGCTAATGAAGAAAATGGCTAAGTGTTCTTATTTATAGTCTTTCCTAAGACTATGTGAAATGACTAAAATGCCCATAGGTTGGGTTAGGACATACAAGGCCAGTTAAGGGCAAAATAGAAACTTCACACAAAAATCAAGAAGTCTTTAGCGTTGGTTGCTCCGCCTCAGGGATGGGCGCTCCGCCCAAATGGTCTGTTGATCAAGAAGTGCAGAAGCTAGGCGCTCCACCTGGAAAGTTGGGCGCTCCGCCTGGACAAAGTAATGTCTGGGCGCTCCGTCTGGAAAGCTGGGTGCTCCGCCTAGCCTTGGGCTATGGCTGGGGCACTCCTCCTTGTGCTTGGTGTCCCTCAACTCATCTCCGAAGCTCTTGCCCTTGCGTACTCGCACCCTTCTTGCTTGGCTCTTGATGGTAGGGTCCTAATCCCAATTTGGATTGCATCATCCTCCCCTTCTTGAAAGGATTTTGTCCTCGAAATCAAACCATCAAAGCCTACGTCCAAAGACAAATACAAACAAAAATCTCTACTCCAAGAGTAGGTTAGTGCTCAAAAAGTGTGGAAAACACACTCTTGTGATAGAGCCAAGCATCAATAACAATTAAAAAGTTCATGCCTCCCAAGGAGAAGACAAGTACTTGACTCGATAATAAAGTGCGTCCATCACAAAGACAAGCAAAGAAATCAATAGGACGTGAAACATGCAAGATGTAGCAATCAATTCCCCTATGATCCCTAAGCTTACTACCAACACACCAAGCCTTCAAATCAATTTTATCACAATGTGACACATTGGCTTTGGCTTTGGCATGCTCAACACTCAAGGTGTGATCAACATATGTGATGGAGTAAGTTAAATGGTTCAATTCACAACTAACATCAAATACTCCACTCCCCTTCTTAAGAGCACTCTTACACACACCAAGAGGTACCTCCTCAACTCCACTTTTACCTCCAAGACAACCCTCCTCGCTAGACAAACTCCCAAGGGAGGTCGCAAATAATGGATTATCTATAGAGTTAAGCATTCCATTCTATGGAGGTTCAAACTCACACCCTACTCTAGTTTGACATAAATCACCATTTTCATTGAAATTGCCCTCATACAAAGGATTAGCATAAGCGCACTTCTCAAGTTCATTAGCAAGCAAAGGTGAAGTTCTCAAACTAGAGACAACATCTACACTTGAGGAGTCATTGAACACAATTCGATCCATCTCATGCAATAGAGACTCCTCAAGTTCACGATTACTCTCACTACAACACATTAGACCACCACTACCAATTAAGTAATCAAAAGAAAGAATAGGATATTCATGCAATTCATCTTCTCCGTTATCAAATATGGGTGGGGTGTCATAACAAGGTTCATAAACAAGGTCAACTTCAATATTCTCACTAAAGAGAGGTTCAATGAAAATCGAGCTCACATCATGATGTGGCTTTTCAACCCTCTCAACTAGTGGTTCATTTGCACACACAAGTTGACCTAATGGCTCTACACTAGTTGCAAACACATTGTAATATTACAAATCATCAACTAGAATAGAGTTTTCACAAACAAGATCACAAGACAAGGAAGTGATATGCTCACGGGAAGAAGAACTAACACTTACATTTGAGTTGCATCCGGGCACACTCAATGTACTTGAAGTATCATGGCTAGCTTCTCCTCCTTGTAGCTCACATTTGGAATCGCCTTCACCTTGTCTTTCCATCTCGGAACATGATTGAAGCTCCATTGGTTTGCCTCCAAGAATTCCTACACAAGAATTCAAACATATAGAAGAAAAAATAAAAGGTTAAGGTTAAAATAAGGGGTACCCTCACTCTCAATTCTTTTTTCCTCTTTCTTTTCCCTCATTTTATTCCAAGGTTAGGTGTACATTCGGATGGTGACAACCCACTCACGTCACTCAACACAACCTCTCCTTTTTCCACTCGAGAGTTATCACCGATCGCTCTCTTACTCCTTTCAATCTTTTGTCTCTCGGGCAAGTTGGGATGAGGCCCAAGAATACCCATAGCCGGAGTAGGTGGACTTTTAACATCAACCCAGAATTTAGGACTTGGAGACTCATCACTTGATGTCTCCTTCTTCTTCGTTGGTGAACCACTTGGCTTTGAAACTTGTGGCTTTGGGTTCACCTTGTTGACACTTGTCAACCCTTCATTTGCACTAGTCCCACCACTTTTTGTAATTGTAGAACTCCTCGATTGCACATTTTCGCCAATGGAATGACGTGCTCGCTCCTTGCTCCTTTGCATAGCCAAAGAAGGTGCACTTGTAGGCAATTGGCCTCTCACTCGATAAGTTACAAAGTCATAGACTCTTTTCTCTATGCCCACAAGATACGCATCCTTCATAGTACTATATCGCACACTCTTATCTTGCAACCATGGCTCACCTAGCAAAATATCAACATGTTGCATTGGATACACATCACATCACACATAACATCTATAATTTCTATGAGATAGAAGTACCCGAGCTTCCTTGGAAAGCCACACTCCCTCATACTCATAAGAATCCTCTAACTTACAGCATGGTATCCTCAATTTATCAACCAAAGAGGCGCTAATACAATTGGCATCGGTCTCATCAATTTTGAGCAAGTATCCTTCAATACCATTTACCTCAACAACGAACCTTCTTCTACCCAAGTTTTGTAGAGTGGCATCCAAGTGAGAACTTGAACGCCCATGAGTGTCAGCACCGACAACTTAGGTCTCCCTTGTCCCTCCTCGCCAGCAAGATTGCTAGGGTAACTTCCACTTCCCGTCACTCTTCCAACATTAGAAATGTTGTTGGAAGTTGAGGAAGGACCCTTCCCATGGAACCCATAAGTTCCTCTCGCCTTGGTTCCATAGCCCATAGTACTACTCCTACTACAACCATCCAAGCCCCTCACGGCACTAGAACCATATAACCCCTTTATAGTAAAAGCAACACCATCTCTCAAACCAACCTCCACATGGAAATTAGAAGCATTAGGTCGCTTAGCGTACCTAAAAGATGCAAGCGTCTTCTTTTCCATGGAACAACCACCACCTCCTCCCATACTAATGGAAGGACCTCTACTACCCCCCCCCCCCCCTCTGTACACCACTAGCAACACCAAAAGAATATGCAAATGAATAATGCGTATAATCAATTTCATCATCAATTCCCTCCATGTCACTATCATGCTCATATTCATAACAAGTAGAGTAAGTATGATCAATGTACCTTGAAGCATCACCATCTTCATATTCTTGACTAGAAGCATAAGGATCAACACATTCATCTTCATGAGCTTCATAGTCTTCATCAACCTCATGATCAACATAGTGAACCGCTTCATTCTCATATGAGCCATAGTTCCCCGAGTCATCATAGCAATATCCATCATCACCCTCATAGGAACCATAGTCTCCCTTGTCTCCACAAGAGCCATAATCTCCACAATCATCATCCGACATAGTTGCAACACCAAGAGAAAATCCTCACAAAAGTCACTCCCTCACGTGTATCACTGATGTGTTGCTAAAATACCACACATTACATACTTATACTTGAGCTTGTGTTGTATTAAATTGATGAAATAAGTTCATTTATCATTGCTTTGTTGCATTATGTAGGTTGAATATGTTGGAGAAGAGTTATGGAAGAAACAAGTCAAAAAGAAGCCAAGTTGAAGAAAAAGAAAAAATGTGGCTAGTCTGTAAAAAACACCGAATAAAAATGGCTATGCGTGAAACAACGGGTAAGCTGAGCTGCAAAAAAGTGGCTATCTGGTGAATGTTCGGTACCAGGGTGGCTACGGGATGAAAATTCAGCCATTTCATTGTTTTAACTTAGGGATAATTTTGGAATAAAGATTTTAATTACTTTGGGGACTACAAATAGATAGTTTTACAATAGTTTAGGGATCTTTTGGCTACTTTTCCAAGTTTGGGAGCAAGAATCATCAACAACTCTTGAGATCAAAGATTGGGTGCACTTTAATGAGCAATTCTTTATCCCTTTCTTTATTTCTTTGATTTGTATTGCTACATTTGGATAGTTGATGTAACTTTGGATATAATTATATGAATGATTCATAACTAGGAATTTATATATGCAGGTTTTGATTATCTAGCTTCTATTGCTTTGGTTGCTTAACTTTAGTGCACATGACACTAAATTTACATGTCTACTTTACTAATTAAAGACTCGGGAGAGATTAGTTAGCGTTGAATAGTGAAGCTAGCGAGGATTTGGGTTGATAGGCTATTTCATAGACTAACTCATCTAAAAGAAGCTACGCTCGTAAGAGGTCTTCTTTCCTCTGGTAATAGGTAGTGCTTTATAAGCTCAACCATGGCTTTGACGAGCGTCGTTGAGGTAAATCCCTTCAAGGACGGAAGGATTCTAGGGATTACATTAGAACGACTCGCCATAATATATAAACCCCATACTATAATTGCGTCCTAGGCATAAAACTCGTCTTCCTTGGTTGTGAGTGTTGACACTCAATTTTGCCCCGAAATTATAATTATTTTTAAAAAAAAAGTAAAGAAAAAATAAGATCAAAATTTTGAAATCTAGAGTAATCAATTGATTTTGATGAAAGAAGGCCAAAAGTGCACTACATAACCTAATTTTTATCCTACCCTTACAATTTCTAAATAGCTTGATTTACCTGCTAATTGCACAAGCTTAACCCTGCACCTAGCTTACCCCCGCAAGATAAATATATACGTTTAATACTATCATCCCCATAATTAGAAAACCCCAATCTCAGTTTCCCAAATCTGCGATCTGTTTCCCTTTCGCGACCCGCGACAAAAACCCGACCCAAACCCCTTTCTTCTCCGTATGATCGATGTGCTGGGCAAGTAGCACTGTTCCAGCTGGTATCCCCTCACGTTTTCCCTCTCTCACCAGTACAAACGGACCTATTATCTCATCCGTTCGTTTGAACTCTCGAATCAATCCAGGCCCTTGATCGATTTCGTGTGGATAAAGATGAGAGAGGTGATATTTTACCTCTCTCACCCTTATCTCACGGGTTTTGATCAAAAAGATAAAAGGGTTATTTGGATTTTTCCCACCAAGGTAAAAATCCTAGAAAATCTTACTATTTATTGGTCATTTTCTGTAGGGTTTAGGGGTTCTGAAAATTTTGACATCAAAGAAACGGCAGCATAGAAAAGAGAAGAAAATTTCTTTCTGTTTTTTTTAAAAAGTGAGAATATACATATACATCACTGTTTTCTTCATT
The DNA here is from genome assembly GCA_029990175.1 of Petunia secreta. Classification (NCBI taxonomy): domain Eukaryota; kingdom Viridiplantae; phylum Streptophyta; class Magnoliopsida; order Solanales; family Solanaceae; genus Petunia; species Petunia secreta. Next base: position 61,518,770 of record JARKIP010000035.1, on the reverse strand, counting down.
TTTCTTGGAGTAGAGAATATAGATTTATCATCTTCGCGTCGCTTTAGTTCGAGTCGATTTTATTCAGCACATAGCTCAGTTCACTGCACTTAGCAAGGTTAGTCTTTTATTTCTCTCATTTTTATGGTTTCTTTATGTGCGCTTCTGTGACTATTAAGCTTGTTGAATCATGCCTGCTTTGAAAATCAATTAACAACATGTATTAACGTTTACAAAGTTGTATAAAACCACTATCTACGTTGATAAATATTGAATCTTGTCTTATCTAAAAATAATTTCCTGTTATGATTGAGAAGATAGAGCAAGTATAAGAATCTGTTTTAGTTTGATTTCTGGAATTTTGGTGAGGTGTTTCTTGGTTCTAAGAAGTTAAGAGAGGCAAGGGTGTTCCGGAAGAGTGTGTAGATGTTTTAGAGGTTAGTGCTGGTGTAAGGAAGGGTCATGGGTTTGGTTTTCTGCTTGGGTTGTGCTTCAGTAACTGCAAGGGGTTCCAGGGAGTCATGGAAGCAGTTCAAGGAGTGTGTGAAGGCTGCCTTGTCTTGCAGGTGTTCTGGTCTCTGTGAGATGTAGGAGAGGAGTTAAGAGGGCTATTTGAGGGTATTCTAGGATCTGTTAAAGGGAGTGCATGGGTCTGGTTTGTCAGGAGCTGCCTAGACAGTTTAGGAGGGTTTGTGAGTGTATGTAAGTGAGTATGGGGAAGCTGCAGGTAGTGAAGGGAGGTCTGATGGTTAGGCAGGTTACTGAAGGGGTAGAAGTTAGTTAGAAAGGCAGGGTTTGGTTTCAGGTGTGATGGTATGTTCATAGGATTAGTTAGAAGGTGCAGATGTCTTTGTTTGTGTTTCAGAGGGTCAGATGAATGAGTGTTTGAAGAGGTGTCTGGGTGCTGCAGATTTAGGAGAAGTGCTGGAAGCATTAGGAGGTATTGGTGTTCAGGTATTTAAGAATGGTTTGAAGTATTTTGTTATAGGTGAAGAGGAGTTTTAAGTTGAGGGATATAGATGCTGCAGTTTCAGGAAGTTCAGGCTGGTGAGAAAGATGCCTTCAGGTGTAGTGCAGGTGTGTAGAGGAGGTCAGGCAGGTGGAATAGGAGATATTGTTTGTGTGGTGCTATGAAGAAAGAGAAATACAGGTATGCAGGAGTCTTGTGTGGTTGCAGCAGCTGTTTATGGTGTCCCTGGAGTTATAAGGTATGAGTTTGGTCCTCTGAATGTTTGTAGAGGGTCTAGTTCATGTGATCTGTGAGTTTGTGGGAGCTGTAGGTGGCTGTTGTTAGTATAGGAGTTTGGCAGGAGGACTAAAGGGTTAGGGTCTTAATAGTGCAAGGGTTTGTTTAGGGGGTTGCTTAGCTTTGAATATGCTGCAGCTGCAGTGTGTGCATGTATGTGTTTGTGAGCATGAGGGTGTTCAGGTGTGGTTCTGAGGAAGTGCAGTGGTTTAGTTCATGATGTGCAGGTTGCTTTTAGTTAGGTGCAGGAGTATGATCAGGTGTAGTGGTCTGTTCAGCTTCTCCATTGTTTGCTGCAGTTTGTTTAGGCAGGTTAGAAATGCAGGGAGATTGGTTCAGGGGACCTAGTTGCCTGTTCTGGTGTTAGCAAGTTCTTTTCTTGTTTTGGATATTTGGTGTCTGTTAGTTAAGTTTCAAGTGGTGCAGGTTTATGTGAATGTATGCTTGCATGTATGTATACCTGATTGTATGTGCAGTCGTTTGTATGTATGCATGCATTGTGTGTGTGCAGCTAAGTGTGTTGATGAAGGGTTTAGGAGTGATATCAGGTGGCCTATGATGGTGCAGTTTTGTTTTTATGGAGTAGCTTTTGGTTAGTTGTGAGGGATGTCTTGTGATTGTGAGGGCAATAGGTGCTGGTGGTTGTGAGTATGTGGGTTCAGGTTCTATTTGGAGGGTGTAGGATGCCGGTTGATAAATTAAATGTGATTGGGGTATGCAAATTGCATACCAAGAGGCGAAGCCCGTGGTGTCTTTAAAAGATCAGTGGGGTCCCTCTCGGGAATGACTTTGCGTATGTGCAGGCCGATATTGACTAACCAGCTGCATCTATGGTAATATAAAGTATGCTTGTCGCACACTAGGAGAGTAAAGCCATTGCGTCCTTAAATGACCAGTGGGGCCCCTCCTTGAAGACCAGTACGGTCTTGGCTACCTAGGAAACTGTGAGGCTTGATTAAAGCCGAGGACTAGTGAGGAGCCCTATGAGCAAAGTCTGTGAGCCTTGCAAAACTGAGGAAACTGAGAGGCTTGACTAAAGCCGAGGACCAGTGAGGTTTTTTTTATTTTTTGAAAGGTCAATTGGCGCCTTTCATGATTTGCAGTCTGGTGTTGAAAGATAATTGAAAGTTTATCCGGGGGTATGGTGAAAATAATTGGGAGTTTTATTTGGAGTAGTTGGAGTTAGTAAAGGTGTGGAGAATTGTCTTGACGTGGGAGTTAGTCCTTGGGCTGTCTCATTCCCTTTATGCGATAGGATAGAATAGCGTGAGAAGTTCTTAATAGAGTGTGTTATGATTTGTGCGTATTATATCATTTGTTTACGATTGTCTTGGAATGAATGATAATCTTTTGTTTATTGTTTTTCTTTATCATGTACACTTTTGGGGACGAGTTGAAATAAGACTCACCAATTGGGATGGCCTGCATTTGGAAGTTATTTGATCCGCTCCGCATTTTCGGGACTTGATATCCCCAAAAATGTAAAAAAAAAAAAAAAAAAAAAAATGAAATCTCTAAATTCAAGGCTCAGTGATTGAGTTGCTAAATCCGGGTTCTATCTTCTAAACTCTCTCTTTCCCGTTCCCTTTAGAAAAATATGTTTTAGGAAGCCCTGAAAACCGGACTAGGACTTTGCATGATAGAAACTTGGTAGGATAGCCGCTCTAGTGAAGAAATTAGTTTATCGCATGTTTAGAATTGTTTAAATAATCGCTCATCTCGTTTCCTTGGGATGCGCCAATCAATTTAATGTGATAGAAACTTCTCGTTAATTATTGAGTGCAAAAAATAATAATTAATATTTACTTTAAAATTATACAACCTTCATTTATTATTTATTTTAATTATTTATCCATTTCTTACTTATTTATTTATAACTTATTCATTAATTAAATTAATTAAGTGGTATTTATTTAATTTAGTTAATTTATTTATTTAATTTTAATTAATTATTTATTTATTTAATCAATTAAAGATTTATTTATTTATCTATTTAATTAATCAATTATTGTTATTATTATTCATTTAATCCTTTATTTAGTTTAATTTAATAAATATTAATTTATTTAATTTATCCATTTATTTATTTATTTATTTATCCATTTATTCAATTAATTAATTAATCTTTTTATTATTATCTAATTATTATCTAGATTATTTTATTTATTTATCTAACTTCATTCAATCTACTTATTCAATTAACTAATCAATTGATCATTATTTAATTATCCATTTAATTAGCCTTATATTTGGTCATTTATCTATATAAGTATCTGCATAATTAAAATCTTGTCTTATTTATATTTATTCCTATCATCTTTATTTAAAATTAGCTTTATATATATTATTATCCTTAATAAATTCGTGAAAACCACCGGTTTAACCGCATTTAGCGGATCTTTGAAAGTGTTCCTGCAAGGGATCTACTTTCGAATTTAACAGAACCACTTACCTCAGAATCTCTGATTTTAATAAACTTCTTTTAAATAAAGGGATTAATTGCACTCTATAATTAACGTTAGGTTCCTAATGATCCTTAAATTAGGTGGCGACTCCAAAGAAACTCTTTGGAGTCCCATTTTTTTGAAATCAAATCCCGATGCATACTAGTGTATATTTTTTTGGGAGGGTTCAACAGCGTGGCGACTCTGCTGGGGATAGCATTCAATGGTTCTAACCATAAGGTTTTCACGAATTAGCCTTGCTTATGTGTTTGTATGCTGAAACTAGTATGACTAGCTTATTATTTTATTGTTTATTTGCAAGCATGCTTATATTAATCTAATTGATTGTTGTGTGTCACGAAAGCATGTCACTACACTATTATTTGTGCACATACATAAACTGGCATTCCGTTCATACTTCCCCCACTCATGGGAACCTCTTGCATTTTCACCCCAAATATCCACGAGGCGCGCCCATGCGCACCCGCACTTTCTTCCACTAAAGAACCCTATGACGAGTTGGTACACCGGCGGCCATCGTAGGAGTAATTCGACTGCGACACCGCTTGCCACTCACCTGTTAGCCTCAACCGTTAACCCACTCTTAGATGGAGCTTTAGGAGCATGCATGCATTTACACCTTAGTCTGGACCCGGTCCTCGGTAGCGCCTCCATAGTTAGGAATCCGCCCTTATGTCAACAGGTTCTTGTAACCCGGTGACCCGCATATTATGTGTTTTATGATAACGAATCTCCAGTCCCAGCTGAATTTTGAGCACAATCAAATTTAGAAATTTTGTTTTCATTTTCTTATAGGTTAAAGAATGGAACAACAGTTTGACAAAATTTACATGGTCACTGAAATCCCAGAGAAGTTAAAGTTGTGGTGGGAAAGCTTTACTGACCAAGAGCAAACAACAATTCAGGGAAAACTAGGCAGAATGGTGGACTTGCTTTATTGTGTCACCCCAAATCGCAATTTGGTTCAGGCTCTTGTCCCATTCTGGTGTCCGACACGAGCCGTATTTAAATTCAGGGACTTTGAGCTGACACCCACTCTAGGGGAGATGGTTGGAATAACCGGTTTGAAGTGTCAGGGCAGGGATATGTTCTTCCCAAATCATCAAGGGGGAATGAAATTCCAGCAGAAGCTGGGGCTACACAGAGATAATAGATTGGGTTTTGTTGACAAAGATTGGGTTCATTTAGATTATTTTTATATGAGGTTTCGAAGTAGATGGGGTTACCGTGATTTCGGGACGGAGTTCGCTTGTAGTAAAGAGACTTGGGAGGAGAGGCGTGTGAGAGCTTTTGTTGTCACCTTTCTGGGTGCCATTGTCTTCCCTGAAGAAAAAGGACATATCAGAACATGTATTGGTTCAGTGGCCCATGCAATGTTTGACGGGATTAACAAGAACAAGTCCACCACAATTGTTCCTATGATTCTAGCGGAAATATACCGGGCTCTAAATGAATGCAGAAGGGGTTCGACGTATTTCGAAGGTTGTAATCTTCTTCTCCAAGTATGGGCGATAGAACAATTTTTCCATCAAAAGCCCATGATGGACATCTATAAAGTGAAAGATAGTGGGGGAGTAATAAATCCTATTGCTAGCCAAAACACGAGAACAAGGAGGTGTGAAGAACCTGAATGTTTTGCGGGGTGGCATGATTTCTTGGCCCGCCTTACTGATAAGCAAGTAATGTGGAAGTTAATTTAGGCTCCTTGCGATGAGATTGTGCTTAGGACTTCTAAGCGGTACTACATCGAGCTGACTGGGTTAACGAGGCTTCAGCCTTACGTACCTTTGAGGGTCTACCGCCAGTTTGGGATGGAACAGTTTATTCCCCTCTGTGCTGATATGCTAAAATCAGAAACTCATTACAGCCTGCCAAAGGCAATTCCAAGAATGAAAGAAATTCTCGAAGATTGGAGGAATCTGCAGACAGTAAAGGTGTCAACAGAGCACCAGAGCTGTACACCAAAATATCTAGCCTGGATCAAAGAGGAGCGGTGCTTAGGTCTCAGTCCGCCAGGAAGAGTTGGCTATGAAGATGCAGACATGACGAAGAAAATAATACAGGCAAGAGCGAAAACCTGTCATGATGAAACATCCGCTCCGACAAGCAAGAAGATGAAGCAAGTAGGAATATGATGCAGAGCTTGGACAAATAGCAGTTTATTTATTTACTTTTGATGTATTTTCTATTATGCTTTTTTTTGTTGTATTTTCATTTATTATGAAATGATGATATATTGAAAAGAAAAGAAGAAAAAAAGAGAAAAAAAAGAGAAAAAAAAAGAGAGAAAAAGAAAAGAGAAAAAGAGAGAAAAGAAAAGAGGAAAAGAGAAGAGAAAGCAGAAAAAGGAATGAAGAAAGTTGATTACAATGATGCAGACCTGATGATGAAGATGAAGCAAGGAAAGCATAATTCAGTCACAACATTGCACCCACACCAGCATGATGCAGTTGATTGGCAAAATGGCGGCTTTATTTTAGTTTTGATGTATTTTCAATTATGTCTTTATGTTTATTGTATTTTTCATTTGCTATGTAAGGATTATGTATGAAGAAAGAAAAGAAAGGAAAAGAAGAGGAAAGAAAAAGAGAAGAAAAAAAGAAAGAAAAAAGAAAGAAAAAAAGAGAAAAGACGAGAATGAAGTATGATGTAATGTTATGAAAGACAATTTTGTATCAACTTTATCTATTTTAATGAAATCTCTTACTCTAAATTTGAATTGCTCAAAAATGGTTGTGACTGTTTTTCGTTATCATTTATTTGCGCGATTAGGCGTACCTCTAGCACAAAGAGGCACCCTACAGGGTAGGACGCGTCCGCATTTTTAATTTTACGCACATTCCTTTTGGTTGCCACATGCTTTAATTTATCGCTCATTTAAAATGCAAAAGCGCTGCGTGACGCGCACTATGTGATTATGTGCAATTTTACCAACAACATGCAAACTAACACAGTTTACTTTTGAATTTCTCTTTTGTTCTGTTTATTCCTAAAGCAGAGGTTTGATTTGTGCTGATTGAGTTCATCCAAAGACATCTCTGCATATCGATATACATTTCAGAATTCGACAATGTCTGGTATCGAGGATCAGCCTCCCTCTCTCAATGACAAGACTCTCGAAACTCCCGGATCTTCAAGGGGAAACATCATTCTTGCCCAAGATGATCTTATTCTAAGCCTGACTAAGCAGATACAGATGCTGAGTGATGAGCTAGCAATGATTAAAGGGCAAGCCCCTCAAAATGCACCTTCAAATGCCAATCCTATTCATAATGCACCCACATACCAAAGCAACCCACTTAATCAAACGCCACCACCAAATCGCACACAAGTTAGTCAAAATACCCCGCCCCCCTCAGCAAAATACCCAACCTGCTGGTTATCCTCCATATTATCCATATCCTAACGACCCCACTCCTCCTCACTACCAATATTTACCTGCCAAAGACACTCCCAGTCCTCCACAATCTAAAGCACCCATTGATGTGGCTGCTGCTCCTCAAAATGCCAATGACCCAAGATAGGGATATCCCAAGGCGCAGTATTATGAGCATGACCCTAATGGTAAGAATTTGGACTTCACAGACTATGCACCACAAAATGAAGTGCCTGTAACTGTGGAAAAACAGGGAAAGACAAGTGGGCAAGAGGAGATAATCCAAGCGATGAAAATCATGCAGCAATCTATCAAGGATTTACAGGTGACTAAGAAACGTCAAGGCGCCTCCTACCGCAGTCTTTATCTCTACCCTGACATCACTCCTCCTCCCGAGTTTAAAGTGCCAAAATTTGATATGTAGGATGGTCATAGTGATCCGTTTGCTCATTTGACCAAGTATCTCAACAGAATGAGGGTTGCGGGAGGCAAAGAGGAACTTCTGATGGCTTACTTTAGTCATAGTCTGGAAGGTATTACTGCCGAATGGTTTGCAAGATAAGATATAAGCAAGTGGCATGAGTTTGATGATATAGCCAATTATTTCACGAATCAGTTTGAATACAATGTTGCGATGGTCCCTGACCTCATAACCCTAGCCAATTTGAGGAAGAAACCGACAGAAACTTTTAGGGAATATGCCCTGAGATGGCATGAACAGGCAACACGGGTACAACCCCCGATGACCGAGAAGGACATGGTGAAGTACTTCATTAGTGCTCAAGATGACTCTTATTACATGCATATGCTCCCTATGATGAGGGCACCTTATGCCGAACTTCTTACGATGGGAGAGATGGTGGAAGAAGGCATCAAATCTGGTCGAGTTGGGTTGTGAGCTTTGCTTAATTGAAGATAAGTGCCTAAATGTTGGGGCAAAGGATCCGATGGCCAATTGGACATGTGTCCCAGTGGAAGAGACTTGGTGAATGAACTCACTTGTTTATTTTGGCATCACAGTCAGATTGAGGCCCTGAACTGTGTTTTTTCTTCGGTTTATGTTTATGTCCTTTCAAAATAACTTGTTTACATTCTGCATGTTTTGCTTTAATGTGTTGCCTCCCTAAATTAGAATTTTGAAACAAATAAAATGCACTGCATTCCCATATCATTATTTTGCTATGCTTTAATTATTTACTTTGTTTTACGCTTTTAATTGATGTTTGTTTCTGTTTCAGCTTTCCACTTAACAAAACTGCCGAAACTTTGCTTGTGACATCTAATGAAACAACTGAACAAACTGGTACCGATGCACTGAATATTGGGGAATTTGATGAAGATTTTGTTTCTGATGAAATAACAAGAGAAGTCGATCAGTTTGAGAACAAACCAAAGCCTAACTTGGAAGAAACTGAGTCAATCAACTTAGGAACTTCAAAAAATGTTAGAGAAACCAGAATCAGTGTTCATTTGACCCCGGAAGAAAGAAGAGCTTATATTGAACTATTGAACGAGTATCGAGACATTTTTGCGTGGTCTTATGATGATATGCCCGGTTTGAGTACCGATCTTGTCACTCACAAGTTGCTAACTGATCCTTCATTCCCGCATGTTAAGCAAAAGAAGAGAAACTTCAAGACTTCCACAAGCAAACAAATCTTGGAAGAAGTGCAAAAGCAATTGACCGCTAAGGTGATTCGATCTCTCAAATATCCCACTTGGTTAGCGAATATTGTGTTGGTGCCCAAGAAAGATGGCAAAGTTAGAGTTTGTGTGGATTATCGTGATCTCAACAAAGCAAGTCCAAAAGATGATTTTCCATTGCCAAATATTCATATCCTTATTGATAACTGTGCAAAACATGAGCTTCAGTCTTTTGTCGATTTTTTTGCTGGTTATCACCAGATTCTAATGGATGAAGATGATGCTGAAAAGACTGCCTTCATCACACCTTGGGGCGTATTCTGTTATAGAGTTATGCCTTTCGGCTTGAAGAATGTCGGGGCAACGTATATGAGAGCAATGCCAACTCTTTTTCATGATATGATTCACAAAGAGATTGAAGTCTATGTAGATGATGTTGTTATCAAGTCAAAGAAGAAATAAAATCATTTGACTGATTTGAGGAAGTTCTTCAACCGCCTTCGGCGGTATAACTTGAAGCTTAATCCTGCAAAATGTGCATTTGGTGTTCTCGCCGGTAAGATGTTGGGTTTTAGAATTGGATCAGTCTAAAATCAAGAATATTCAAGACTTGCCTCCTCCAAGGAGCCGGAAGGGTGTGATGAGCTTTCTTGGCCGTTTGAATTACATAAGCCCCTTCATTGCATAATCCACGGTTATTTGTGAACCAATAATCAAGCTGTTGAAGAAAGATGCTGTTATTGAGTGGACGGAAGATTGTCAAAAGGCTTTTGATAGGATAAAGGAGTATCTATCTAATCCGCCTGTGTTGGTTCCTCCTGAACCTGGAAGACCATTGATCTTATATTTGTCTATCTCAGGAAATGCATTTGGATGTGTCTTCGGGCAACATGACAAGACCGGGAAGAAAGAACAAGCCATTTATTATCTAAGCAAGAAGTTCACCCCTTATGAAGCCAAGTATACTCTCTTGGAGCGAACTTGTTGCGCCTTGACTTGGACCGCACAGAGGTTAAGGCACTATCTTTCATCATATACAACTTATCTTATCTCGAGGATGGATCCTTTGAAGTACATCTTCCAAAAGCCGATGCCCACGGGGAAATTAGAAAAATGGCAGATTTTGTTAAGTGAATTTGACATAGTTTATGTCACTCAAAAGGCGGTAAAGGCACAAGCATTGGCGGATTATTTAGCTGAAAGTTCTGTTAACGACAATTATGAGCCATTGAGAACTTACTTTCCCGATGAAGAGGTCTTGTTTTTGGGTGAAGGCATTTCTTCTGATGGTTGGCGTCTTTTCTTTGACGGAGCAGCAAATTTCAAGGATGTTGGTATTGGAGCTGTCTTAATTTCTGAAACGGGTCAACATTATCCTGTTTCGGCCAAGCTCATATTTCCATGTACTAACAATATGGCTGAATATGAAGCATGCATTTTGGGTCTTCGATTAGCGGTTGACATGAATATTCAAGAGCTTTTAGTAATCGGGGATTCTGACTTGCTGGTTCACCAAGTATAAGGCGAGTGGAACACCAAGAATGCAAAGATTCTTCCTTATTTGCGTTGTGTCTAGGAATTGTGCAAAAGGTTTGCAAAGATTGAATTCAAGCATGTTCCAAGAATTCAAAAAGAGTTTGCCGATGCTTTGGCAACTTTATCCTCTATGATCCAGCATCCTGACAAGAATTATATTGATCCCATTGAAATTGAATTGCATGATAGGCCAGCTTATTGTTTTCAAGTTGATGAAGAGCGAGATGGCCATCCTTGGTATTCTGATATCAAGAATTATCTCAAGGTTGGGAGATATCCTGAAAATGCAACAAGTGTTCAAAAAAAGAGCATTCGGAGGCTAGCAAATCAATTCTTCCTAAGCGATGAAATCCTATATAGGAGGACCCCAGACTTAGGACTCTTAAGGTGTGTTGATGCCGTTGAAGCAAATAAATTGCTTATGGAAGTGCATGCGGGAGTTTGTGGACCGCACATGAATGGTTTTATCTTGGCGAAGAAGATTTTGAGAGCAGGTTATTTTTTGCTAACTATGGAAACTGGCTGTGTTCAGTTTGTGCGGAAATGCCATCAATGTCAAATTCACGGAGATATGATCAAAAGACATCCTTCTAAACTTCATGCAATGAGTTCTCCCTGGCCTTTTGTTGCTTGGGGAATGGATGTTATTAGTCCTATTGAGCCGGCTGCCTCAAATGGACATCACTTTATTTTGGCGGCTATTGATTACTTCACCAAGTGGGTGGAAGCAACTTCTCACAAGTCCGTAACCAAGAAAGTGGTGTCAGATTTTGTGCGCAACAATATCATTTGTAGATTTGGGGTGCCTGAATCAATCATCACTGATAATGCTGCAAACTTGAATAGTGATTTAATGAGAGCAACTTGTGAAAGCTTCAAGATTACTCATCGCAACTCTACTGCATACTGGCCTCAATTGAATGGAGCAGTTGAAGCGGCAAATAAGAACATCAAGCGTATTCTTCGCAAGATGATTGATAATTATAGAGATCGGCATGAAAAGTTGCCTTTTGCACTTCTTGGGTACCGCACCACCACTAGAACTTCAACTGGGGCAACTCCCTATCTTTTGGTGTACGACACAGAAGCAGTCTTACCCGCGGAAGTAGAAATTCCTTCCTTGAGAGTCATTCAAGAAGCTGAATTACAAAATGCTGAATGGGTGAAGATCAGATGTGAACAGTTGATGCTTATTGATGAGAAAAGAATGAATGCAATTTGTCATGGGCAACTTTATCAAAATCGCATGATCAAGTCTTTTGGCAAGAAAGTGAGAGTGAGAGACTTCAAACCGGGGCAATTGGTGTTAAAGATTTTTCCTAATCAAGAAGAAACAAGGGAAAAATTTGCATCGAATTGGCAAGGTCCATATGTGGTTCATCGGGTTTTATCTGGAGGAGCACTGATTCTGACAGAAATGGATGGTCAAGTTTGGCCAAAAGCAATCAACGCATATGCCGTCAAAAGATACTATGTCTGAAGCAATCACAAGTTAGCATGGTTTTGAATGTAATCTTTGATGTAATGCGAACTACGCATGAACTGAATCCCAAGGTGGGATACGTAGTAACTCACATCGAGTTTGGTTGCATTGGTATAAGAATTTCCCATTTTCCCCTTTGATGTAAGATTTCAACTACTTCTGACCTGATTCCTGGAATGGAAACAGGATAACTAGGCAATCCCCATCAGATTCAGTCAAAATATTGTAACACTTTAGGCTTGTTTATCTTTTATGATGTAATTCCGAACTACGCAGCTGGGCAGATGTATAGGTTTTCCAATTCGGATACGGTTTAGTACTTAGATTGCCATATTTTTCCCAAATATCTTTATGTAAGCAGAACTACGCACAGTCTGATTCCCGTGGAGGGATACGTAGGCTCTCTTAATGGGCTTGACTCTATAATATTAAAATTTTCAGTCTCCCCTAAGGCAAGCAACTTGGGCAATTTTTGCAAGATAATTTGAAGATTTGAAAGATAGCAACTGGGGCGAATTTTGCAAAACGAATTGAAGATTCAGAAGATCATAACTAGAGCAGATTTTTAAAAATTGGTATTGCTTATCAAAGGCTAAGATGGAAAAGTTCAAATATTTTCAAGATTGGTGCAAGTTGTGGATACAAAGGACATTCAGTTTGTTTCAAAATATGTCATGAGTTTCAGTTGAAGTAGAAATTTTAAACGCATTTCAAAATTTTCATTTGCATATCAATGATTACTTGCTTACTATTTTATCAAATTACTTTATTTTTGCCTCTATCTTAAGATGAGTTATACTATTGAGTTCATAAACCAAGTTTCCGAGGATGGTTTTCAAAGCTCAAGTCTCATGAAGAAGAGGAAGCGATAGCAGCAACTACGAGATGAATCAGCACAAATCAAACACCCCCTCCCCAAAACTAACAAAATTTTCTTCGAGAGCAGGAACAGGAAGGGAAAGAGCATTTAGACAGAACAAGCAACGACAATCGGATTGACGGCGCATATGATTCTGCTTGACGAATCATTCAAATTTACTCTTGCAGCATCTAAGCATCACATCTGATTATTGCCGAAAAGGCGGCACTTTTCTTTTCTCAAAATCTTGACATCGTGATAGAATTTACCTCGCGATAGTGAATTGACAAGTCAACTATGAGACACCATGAGCGGTGTGTCTCGCCGGTTGGTTGTCCTGCAACAGCTTTACATTATGCACCTGCTTTAAATTATGAATCGACAAGTCAACTTTGAGACACTATGTGCGGTGTGTCTCGCCGGTTGGTTGTCCTGCAAAAGCTTTATATTATGCACTTGTTTAAATTATGAATTGACGAGTCAACTATGGGACACCATGTGAGTCAACTATGGGACACCATGTTCGGTGTGTCTCACCGGTTGGTTGTCCTGCAAAATCTTTATATTATGCACTTGTTTAAATTATGAATTGACAAGTCAACTATGGGGCACCATGTGCGGTGTGTCTCGCCGGTTGGTTGTCCTGAAAAAGCATTATATTATACTTGTTTAGAATAGAATCGACAAGTAACCTATGGGACACCATGTGCGGTGTGTCTCGCCGGTTGGTTGTCCTGCAAAAGTATTATATTATACTTGTTTAGAATAGAATCGACAAGTCACCTATGGGACACCATGTGCGGTGTGTCTCGCCGGTTGGTTGTCCTGCAAAAGCATTATATTATACTTGTTTAGAATAGAATCGACAAGTCAACTATGGGACACCATGTGATGTGTGTCTCGCCGGTTGGTTGTCCTGCAAAAGCATTATATTATACTTGTTTAGAATAGAATCGACAAGTCAACTATGAGACACCATGTGCGGTGTGTCTCGCCGGTTGGTTGTCCTACAAAAAGCATTATATTATGTACTGGTTTGAATCATGAAATAGACAAGTCAACTATGAGGCACCATGTGCGGTGTGTCTCGCCGGTTGGTTCTCCTGCAAAAGTATTATGTTTTATATCTGCACAGACTAAGATTTGGAAAAGCAACTTGAGGCATTATATCTCGTTAGTCAATTTACTTTGTTTATTGTTCTGCAATTCGTACCCGCTTTACTTACTGTCTTACTTTACTATTTCAGAATAATGATCATCCTAGAGGTTCTCCGGGTGGAGCGCCTCGTCAGTTGATTGAAAGAAGAACTTGTTGACAGCATCACAACCAGCATTTACAATTTTTATATTATCCCTTTATTCTATTTCTTATCCCAATTGACAAGGTTTATTAGCGGTTGTTCGCTTATCCTTTATTAAGTCTTTACAGAATTTTAGCAGCACTGCAGCAGTATTTGGAGCAAAACGTGGAACTTTTTCTTAGCAGTGAACTGGGGCAATCGTTGATATCAGCTAGACTCGTCAACGAGGATCTAAAGAATCGCACTCGAACAAGCAAGTCTTACCTAATCTTTCATTCCAGATTAGGCGTCAGTTTGAATTCTATTCTATTCGTGCGTCCTTTTATGTCGACTGTGCGAGTTTTCGTATCTAAGTGTCGTTGAACTACATATGGACTGATTCTCTTTCAGACCGAGATATGTAGGCAACTCGAAAACTGGAGTTCGGCCATGTCCATAAGCCTCGCCTTTTAGTCCTTTGAAATCAAAGTCTTGGTTTTATCGGGACAAAATTGGTTTCTTGTCAACTTCTTGACCCTAAAAACTCTTTCATCCTTTCCGGGTAAAGAGGGACAGCTGTAGTCCCAAAATTATAATCATTTTAAAAAAAATTAAAGAAAAAATAAGATCAAAATTTTGAAGTCTAGAGTAATCAATTGATTTTGATGAAAGAAGACCAAAAGTGCACTGCATAACCTAATTCTTATCCTACCCTTACAATTTCTAAATAGCTTGATCTAGCTAAAATAGGCTAATTGCGCAAGCCTAACCCTGCACCTAGCTTACCCCCACAAAATACATATATACGTTTAATACTCCCATCCCCATTATCAGAAAACCCCAATCTCAGTTGCCTAAATCTGCGATCCATTTCCCTTTCGCGACCCGCGACAAAAACCCGACCCAAACCCCTTTCTTCTCCGTACGATCGATGTGCTGGGCAAGTAGCACTGTTCCAGCTGGTATCCCCTCACGTTTTCCCTCTCTCACCAGTACAAACGGACCTATTATCCCATCCGTTAGTTTGAACTCTCGAATTAATCCAGGCCCTTGATCGATTTCGTGTGGATAAAGATGAGAGAGGTGATATTTACCTCTCTCACCCTTATCTCACGGGTTTTGATCAAAAAGATAAAAGGGTAATTCGGATTTTTCCCACCAAGGTAAAAACCCTAGAAAATCTTACTATTTATTGGTCATTTTCTGTAGGGTTTAGGGGTTCTAAAAATTTTTGACATCAAAGAAACGGCAGCATAGAAAAGAGAAGAAAATTTCTTTCAATTTTTTTAAAAGTGAGAATATAATACATCACTGTATTCTTCATTTTTCTTGGAGTAGAGAATATAGAGTTATCATTTTCGCGTCGCTTTAGTTCGAGTCAATTTTATTCAGCTCATAGCCCAGTTCACTGCACTTAGCAAGGTTAGTCTTTTATTTCTCTCATTTTTATGGTTTCTTTATGTGCGCTTCTATGACTATTAAGCTTGTTGAATCATGCCTGCTTTGAAAATCAATTAACAGTATGTATTAATGTTTACAAAGTTGTATAAAACCAATATCTACGTTGATAAATATTGAATCTTGTCTTATCTAAAAATAATTTCCTGTTATGATTGAGAAGATAGAGCAAGTATAAGAATCTGTTTTAGTTTGATTTCTGGAATTTTGGTGAGGTGTTTCTTGGTTCTAAGAAGTTAAGAGAGGCAAGGGTGTTCAGGAAGAGTGTGTAGATATTTTAGAGGTTAGTGCTGGTGTAAGGAAGGGTCATGGGTTTGGTTTTCTACTTGGGTTGTGCTTCAGTAGCTGCAAGGGGTTCCAGGGAGTCATAGAAGCAGTTCAAGGAGTGTGTGAAGGCTGCCTTGTCTTGCAGGTGTTCTGGTCTCTGTGAGATGTAGGAGAGGAGTTAAGAGGGCTATTTGAGGGTATTCTAGGATCTGTTAAAGGGAGTGCAGGGGTCTGGTTTGTCAGGAGCTGCCTAGACAGTTTAGGAGGGTTTGTGAGTGTCTGTAAGTGAGTGTGGGGAAGCTGCAGGTAGTGAAGGGAGGCCTGATGGTTAGGCAGGTTACTGAAGAGGTAGCAGCTAGTTAGAAAGGCAGGGTTTGGTTTCAGGTGTGATGGTATGTTCATAGGATTAGTTAGAAGGTGCAGATGTCTTTGTTTCTGTTTCAGGGGGTCATATGAAGGTGTGTTTGAAGAGGTGTCTGGGTGCTGCAGATTTAGGAGAAGTGCTGGAAGCATTAGGAGGTATTGGTGTTCAGGTATTTAAGAATGGTTTGAAGTAATTTGTTATAGGTGAAGAGGAGTTTTAAGTTGAGGGATATAGAGGCTGCAGTTTCAGGAAGTTCAGGCTGGTGAGAAAGATGCCTTCAGGTGTAGTGCAGGTGTGTAGAGGAGGTCAGGCAGGTGGAATAGGAGATGTTGTTTGTGTGGTGCTATGAAGAAAGAGAAATGCAGGTATGCAGGAGTCTTGTGTGGTTGCAGCAGCTTTTTATGGTGTCCCTGGAGTTATTAGGTATGAGTTTGGTCCTGTGAATGTTTTTAGAGGGTCTAGTTCATGTGATCTGTGATTTTGTGGGAACTGTAGGTGGCTGTTGTTAGTATAGGAGTTTTGTCAGGAGGACTAAAGGGTTAGGGTCTTAATAGTGCAAGGGTTTTTTTAGGGGGTTGCTTAGCTTTGAATATTCTGAGCTGCAGTGTGTGCATGTATGTGTTTGTGAGCATGAGGATGTTCAGGTGTGGTTCTGAGGAAGTGCAGGGGTTTAGTTCATGATGTGCAGGTTGCTTTTAGTTAGCTGCAGGAGTATGATCAGGTGTAGTGGTCTGTTCAGCTTCTCCATTGTTTGCTACAGTTTGTTTAGGCAGGTTAGAAATGCAGGGTGATTGGTTCAGGGGACCTAGTTGCCTGTTCTGGTGTTAGCAAGTTCTTTTCTTGTTTTGGATATTTGGTGTCTGTTAGTTAAGTTTCAAGTGGTGCAGGTTTATGTGAAATTATGCTTGCATGTATGTATACCTGATTGTATGTGCAGTCGGTTGTATGTATGCATGCATTGTGTATGTGCAGCTAAGTGTGTTGATGAAGGGTTTAGGAGTGGTATTAGGTGGCCTGTGATGGTGTAGTTTTGTTTAAAGGAGTAGCTTTTGGTTAGTTGTGAGGGATGTCTGGTGATTGTGAGGGCAATAGATGCTGGTGGTTGTGAGGATGTGGGTTCAGGTTCTGTTTGGAGGGTGTGGGATGCCGATTGATAAATGAAATGTGATTGGGGTATGCAAATTGCATACCAAGAGGCGAAGCCCCTGGTGTCTTTAAAAGATCAGTGGGGTCCCTCTCGGGAATGGCTTTGCGTGTGTGCAGGCCGATATTTACTAACAAGCTGCATCTATGGTAAAATAAAGTATGCTTGTCGCTTATTAGGAGAGTGAAGCCCTTGCGTCCTTAAATGACCAGTGGGGCCCCTCCTTGAAGACCAGTGCGGTCTTGGCTACCTAGGAAACTATGAGGCTTGATTAAAGCCGAGGACCAGTGAGGAGCCCTATGAGCAAGGTCTGTGAGCCTTGAAAAACCGAGGAAACTGAGAGGCTTGACTAAAGCCGAGGACCAGTGAGGTTTTTCTTATTTTTTGAAAGGTCAATTGGCGCCTTTCATGATTTGCAGTCTGGTGTTGAAAGATAATTGAAAGTTCATCCCGGGGTATGGTGAAAATAATTGGGAGTTTTATTTGGAGGAGTTGGAGTTAGTAAAGGTGTGGAGAACTGTCTTGGCATGGGAGTTAGTCCTGGGGTTGTCTCATTCCCTTTATGCGATAGGATAGAATAGCGTGGGAAGTTCTTAATAGAGTGTGTTATGATTTGTGCGTATTGTATCATTTTTTTACGATTGTCTTGGAATGAATGCTAATCTTTTGCTCATTGTTTTTTTTTGTCATGTACACTTTTGGGGACAAGTTGAAATAAGACTCACCAATTGGGATGGCCTACATTTGGAAGTTATTTGATCCGCTCCGCATTTTCGGGACTTGATATCCCCCAAAATGTAAAAAAAGGTTGCTAAATGCGGGTTCTATCTTCTAAACTCCCTCCTTCCTGTTCCCTTTAGAAAAGCATGTTTTAGGAAGACCTGAAAATCGGACTAGGACTTTGCATGATAGAAACTTGGTAGGATAGCCGCTCTAGTGAATATATTAGTTAATCACATATTTAGAATTGTTTAAATAATCGCTCATCTCGTTTCCTTGGGACGCGCCAATTAATTTAAGGCGATAGAAACTTCTCGTTAATTTTTTAGTGCAAAAAATAATAATTAATATTTACTTTAAAATTATATAACCTTCATTTATTATTTATTTTAATTATTTATCCATTTCTTACTTATTTATTTATAACTTATTCATTAATTAAATTAATTAAGTGGTATTTATTTAATTTAGTTAATTTATTTATTTAATTTAAATTAATTATTTATTTATTTAATCAATTAAATATTTATTTATTTATCTATTTAATTAATCAATTATTATTATTATTCATTTAATCCTTTATTTAGTTTAATTTAATAAATATTCATTTATTTAATTTATCCATTTATTTATTTACTTATCCATTTATTCAATTAATTAATTAATCCTTTTATTATTATCTAATTATTATCTAGATTATTTCATTTATTTATCTAACTTCATTCAATCTATTTATTCAATTAATTAATCAATTGATTATTATTTAATTATCCATTTAATTAGCCTTATATTTGGTCATTTATCTATATAAGTATCGGCATAATTAAAATCTTGTCTTATTTATATTTATTCCTATCTTATTTATTTAAAATTAGCTTTATATATATATTATTATCCTTAATAAATTCGTGAAAACCGCCGGATTAACTGCATTTAGCAGATCTTCGAAAGTGCTCCCGCAAGGGACCTTTTTTCGAATTTAACAGAACCACTTACCTCAGAATCTCTAATTTTAATAAATTCTTTTTAAGTAAAGGGATTAATTGCACTCTATAATTAACGTTAGGTTCCTAATGATCCTTAAATTAGGTGGCGACTCCAAAGAAACCCTTTGGAGTCCCATTTTGTTGAAATCAAATCCTGATGTATACTAGTGTGCATTTTTTTGGGAGGGTTCGACAGCGTCTAATTCTAATTAATGTCTAATAATTTCTAATTTATGGTCAATTTTAAATTTAAATTGAATAAATTTTATATTAAAAGGAAAATAGGCTAAAATCGCAATCTTAGCCTCAATCCCAGCTCACCCGTGCAAACACACATATACACACCACATTTTCAGTCTCCCCAAAATTCAAGGAGAAACCCGATTCCCTTCCCCCAAATCCCTAAACCCATCGATTTTGACCCGAACCCGCAGACTCCCTTTTCGAATCCTTTCTTCTCCGTACGTTTACTCTGTTGGACGAATAAGAGGCTTCTAGGAGCGTCCTTTTGGGATAAAATTGTTTCAATTCCAGCTGGAGGATAAAAAATATTTTAAACCAAGTCATAAAATCCTTAGCCGTTAGAGATCCGTTAGGGTCAATTATGTATTTTCAATCTCAGATATTTTCATCCCTAGAACCCTAATTTTACCATATACTGTAAATGGTCATTATCCGCAACTTTTGAAAGGAGGAGGAAATTGAGAACAGAGCGGAAGAATACAGGGAGAAAATATAGGGAAAAGGGGAGTCGAGGGATAAGTAGCAGCAGTATACATACATATACATATTTTATTCTCAAGGGAAGGTTTCAAAAATACATATAGTGTTACTACTTTCTGTATGTTTCCTGGCATTGGTCTTGTGTCTTCGCTTAATTATTTGTGTCGTTGCTTCGCTATTCGAGTCGTCGACCTTGTTCGAGTCGTACTCTTCGATCCTTCGCCCTAGTTCGCTGCTCGCAAAAAGGTAAACCCCTCGACCTTGCATTCTTTTTATCCTTTCCATTTGTGTGATCATTCTACTTGATGTATGAAATAAAAAGTAGTTTGTTCGGATTGATTGTTACACCCTGAATTAAAATAACTTGTGTTAATTTGTATTCACTGTTATTGATGTCTTGTCTGGTTGAATGCAAGCTTTTAGTTTCCAAGTTTGTTTTGGAATCTATGATGATTACTGTTTAGGAATATGAAAAATTCAGTCTTTATTATTCTATTGTTTTAAAACAAGTTAAAGGCCATCTCTTGAGGATTAATAACACAACTCAGGTTATTAGTTAAGTGAATCTCTGCCAGCTGAAATGGAGCAATGCTCGGGTGTTATTAATAGCATTAGAAATCAAATAAAGAAAGAAACTTGAATCTTTTATCGATAGCATATTGTCTTGTTTCTCAACTTTTGGATCCGCAAGCTGAATATTGAGGATTTAGAGGATGCTTTGGGCTGTAATCTCCTAGAGTCTTATCCTGCTATGTAATGCTTGTATATCAATGTCCCCAAAGCTGGAATGAAGCAGTTCTCTATTCTGTTAGTTCATAGTTTGGCTGCAGATTTGTTAGGAGTTGTTAAGGGTCTGTAAGGGAAGTTTTGTTTCCTGTTGGTACTGTGAGTTTAAGGGGAAGAAGGGCCATTTTCAGTTGTTTATGGTAGTTGAATGGGCTGTGGGATGTTGGATAGTTGTTTGTAGATTGTGAGAGAGTGAGGGAGCAGCAGGGGTTGTTTGTGAGTGTGTGCAGATATTCAGGAGCTGAGAGAAGGAGTCTTCTGATGAGTGGTGAGTATGTGGGATGTATGCAGAAGTGTAGAGGGCTGGATGTTTGTGAAGTTGTATGGGTTTGGTCCAGGGCATTTTCCAGGGATACATAGGTAATAAGGTGGGTCTTAATGATGTTCCTCGTTGTTTCAAAAGGTTGTAAGTGGAGAAAAGGGTTTGATTATGGTTAAGTCAGCCTTTAGGTGCTATTAGGTGTGTTTCTGGCTTGCACTTCATCTTTAATTCCCTTGTTTGCCTTATTTTTCTCAGTTCAGTCTCAGCCCGAAAAATATTTTGCCATGTCTTCTATATCCTTGAAGTTGGTCCTATAGCAGTTTAATTATGGTTTCATCCGATGAAGTTGATGTGTTGAGCATGAGAGTTATATGTAATTTATAGCCATTTTTGGTGGTGCGTTGTCTTTTAATAAGAGAAAGTTTGGTTTTTATTAAAGGTACGCAGAAGTTGTGTTTAACGATTTTGCAGCTTAAAGAGATGGTCTAATTGATGCATGTTGCTTCCTGTTTGCTGAATATTCTGGAAGGTTCTTTGATAGTTCATAAGCTTCCTGTTTTCATCTTTGTCCTAGGCTGCTTTGGTTCATTTCTTTCTTTTTTTCTTTGTTCGATTTTAAGTTAGTTCTGTAAATAATCGTGAAACATTTACTGATCTTTATTTCCATTTAACCTTTGCATGAACAATATCTTGGGATCGAGTTGGCTAAACTCACCAAATGGGGATGATTCATTGATTTGGAGTCGCATTGGGGTCAAGCTCGTACTCAATTTTCAAGACTTTAGAAATTTTAGAAAAATCAAGGCTCCCGCGAGTTTGTCAAATTTCCGGGTTTTATCTTTCAACTTTTATCCTTCCATTTGCTTAAAATATTTATGTAAACTTTGTAGAAATATTTTATATATATATATATATATATATATATATATATGATTTGTTTGAGTTATTTGATTCACTTTATGTTCATTACTTTATTTTGAAGTCGTTATTTAATTTATTGCAAATCAGGCTATTTAAGCAAATGCGTGCAATATTTCATAAATTTTCAAAAAACCACGAATAATAATAACTATAAGAAAGGACTTCTATCTTATTGATACGAAGTAGTTTCTTTAAAAAGTCAAAATTTATAAAGAAGTTTTAACTAACTTCTAAATGTCCCGAAACAACTTTACAAAAAGCGACTTGAAATCTAAGTTCCATCTTATGGTGTGATACTCGGATTTTAAAGTTGAAAATAAGCAAGTGCCAATTATGCGCTATACCACATGCGAGTTGGCAAAGAAATTAGGACGATCAAATCGTTCCTTTTTAAAAGAAAATGCGTTTTTATTTCATTTTATTTTATTTTGAAAATAATTAAAGCTTTTAAATAAAATTGCAAAATCTTTTGAAAACTTACTAAACTTAATTAGTTGAATTAATTAATGGTCAATTAATTATTTTTAGAAAAGCGCATAAATAGCACTTGCAAATATTTTGGAAACCTGTCGGATTAACCGTTTTTAACGGAATTTCGAAAGTGCCTTAAAAACCTTCTTTCGAAATTAACAAAACCTTTTACTTAGAATCTCTAAAAGAAAGACCGCCTTTTTATAAAATGGATTTTTGCAGACATTTGCTTATTTGGTTCCCTGTTATCCTTAATTTGGGTGGCGACTCCAAAAAACTTCAAAAGAGTTAGTCCATCCTGTCGATATTCCTAAATTAGCCCTTCGGAGTTATTTTTTTTTTGGGGTTCAACAGTGAGAAGGCCATAGATCGCCTTTACTTGCTTTCCTAGTGTAGTTTGTAGTTGATAATATCATTCCATCACCTTGTTATCCTAGTTTGGCTTTGTCAAATAGGTTTAGTTCCTCCACTACTTTGATCACATCACTTTGTTCCTTGTGGATTCGACCCCGACTCCTAGTTGGGTAATTGTATTGCGATGATTATTCTTACCTCAAGCCAAGGTGTGTGTTGAGCGTTGTCAAAATTTGCGCCGTTGCCGGGGAACAATTCGCGTATTAGAGTAGTTTGAGGAGTTGAGCTAGTTGGCTTAGTTCCAAACTTTGTAATAGGTCTAATGCAAACATGAACATGGAACTTGAACCCAAATGGCAAGGCATCCAAGAGAAGTTTCAGGAAGAGATGGACCTATCTACTTCACAAGATGAATGCAATGAAAATGAAAGATTGGAATATTTAAGTGAGCGGATACTTAAAAACAATTGTGAGAATATCGAAGCCTTCAATGAGATAAAAGATACGATCCATCAAAATGGCTTACCAATTCACAATTTGGAGACTCAATTGAGCCAATTGGTTAACACTTTCAATGATCAACAAGCTAAGGGTGTTGCCAAATTTCAACAAAGGCTTCACATGGAAGATGTGCTTGAGTTACAAAGTGAAGAGATGGAAGAAGAGGAAATCCGTGATGAAGATGATGTTTCGTGCCAAGTTGTGGAGCTAAAAGTGGAAATCCAAGTATTTGACTCAATAGTTGAAGATGATGCCTGTTTTGGTTCCTTGCTTTCCAAGTTTTGGTTCCCTGTTTTCCTTAAATTTGGTGGCGACTCCAAAAAACTCCAAAAGAGTTAGTCCATCCTGTCGATATTCCTAAATTAGCCCTTCGGGGTTATTTTTTTTGGGGGTTCAACAGCATATTTCCAATTATTTGCAAAGCATGCCTAATTTATTTGCTTTATTATATCTATTTGTTTGGTTTGTTATAGAAAGCATGTATTACATTTTATTTGTGCATAGTCTGCATTCCGTTCATATTTCCTCCCTCATGGAGCCTGTCAATTCTCTTTCACCTCCTCGATTTCAGTACGGGGCACCCGCTTGACGGGTAGTAACGCAGGAAGGGCATTTCCCTTACCTCACTCTTTGAAACTTCTTTCGTGTCACCAAAAGTTAGTTCGGGATATTGAGATTGCCTGGTTTTGTCATGGCCAGTTCTGCTGCGTTGTGAGGCCAGGTCTATCCCGCATAGGTCGAGTCAGCCTCAACCGTTAGCCCACTCTTAGAAGGTGATTTTAGGACATGCATGCATATACACCTTAGTTTGGACCCGGTCCTTGGTACCGTTTCCAGGAATTAAGAAACCGCCCTTTTGTCGATGGGTACTTGTAATCCAACGACGTTTCATTTTATTTGGTATGTGGTAGCCATAGACGGATCCATGCCAGTTTGCCTTTGCCAAATTTGAGAGTTTGTCTCACGGTTTCTTTTGTTTGCATGGAGATAGCCGTTTGTTCAAATAAGGTAATGTTCACAGCTGTTTTCCAATGCATTCAATATAGTTGAAAATTAGCAGTTGACAGATCTGGATCCGGCAAGGAGCAAACATGTTGTTGTTTTAGTCTTTTGGGACTGAGTTATTGTATTTTATTTTCAAAATCGGTGTATTACCACGTTAATGTGGTTTGTTGTCGGATTTCTGTTCAAGGCGCTGTACTGTTGGAGACATTTTTAATAAAAGGCAGGTTTTTAAATTTTTATTGGTTATTGTATCGTTATCCCCAAATTTACATTGGCAACGGTTTGGATCAATTTATTATCACCGCATTGGTTTGCTACTTGACGATTAGGCTTACCTCTAGCACGAAAGAGGCACCTTACAGGGTAGGACGCGTTCGCATTTTATTTACGCTCGACTACGTGTGATTTCCACATGCCAATTTATTGTTATATCTTCCATGTTCAAACTGCCAAAGCGCTACTTGACGCGCGCTATGTGCTTGTGTGCAACCTTGTAAATAACATGCAATCTAATATAGTTACCTCTGAACTTTTTTTTTTTTTGTGTTTACTCCCTTCCCCGCAAAAGTTTGATTTGTGTTGACTTTGAAATAGCTGATTTCGCAAAATCCAAAGCAAGAAAAGGAGATTCTCTTCCTATTGTGATCATAAAAAAGAATAAGGCAGTGTCTGACCCGTCTTTGGAACAAAATGCAAAGAAGGATGAAAGGGTTCTCTTTGATCTTACAAAGGAAAAGGGACAATCAGAAGTGGAATATGTATCCAGTCTGAATGAGTGGTATCATTGGCAAACACAGGAGAAGTCTAGTCGATACCATGTGTCGAATTTGAAAAAGAATCAAACAGAAACTTTCCGTGAATATGCTATCCATTGGACAATTGAAGCCACTAAGGTCCAACCACCTTATACAGAGAATGAAGCAATTGCATGTTTCATATCATCCTGGACAGTGAGCTCTACCACCAAATTCTTCGCCAAATATCGGATATATTCGAAATGACATTTGCCAATATCATTAAGATGGGAGAAACTATGGAAATTAAAATGATGCTTGAATCAGTCACTCCAAAAAATGCAAATGCAATGGCCCAGTTTGCCAATGATAAGAAGAAAGGAAAGGGGGTGCAGGTTCCAAGTTGTCCAAACCCACCTTACAATCTATCTTGCCAAAACAAATCCACTTTTAACCATCATAGTCAATGAAAAGCTCCTTTTGCGCCAATGCTTGATTTCAACTCGTTTGTTTATCAGCTTTACCCACAACTGTATGTCCATCAATCACTTTCAAATAACCATGCGCTCCCAAATTATCAACCATTTCTGAAGCACCACCCTTCATCTAGTCATCAACCCATAGCTTCCGTTCGCCAAGGTCTCCTAGCCATAGCAAAACCATGCACAAAGGTATTCAAAACTTTTACACCTATAGCCGAACCTTATAATCAGTTTTATGAAAGGCTAAGGGAAGCTGGAATGATTCACCTTATCGCTGATGCCACACCTAGTCCTCTTCCAAAATGGTTCGATAAAACCAAACATTGTGCCTATCATTCTGGGGCACCAGGGCATGACATCAGAAATTGCTACGCACTCAAAAACAAGATCGAAACAATGATAAGATCAGGAGAAATCCAAATGGTGACGGCTCCTCCAAGTTCCCAATACTCATTATCTAGCCTAGCGTCTGGTTCTAAGTCCAACTTTGAAAAGAGGGCTCGCCGAAAGTTTACATTTCCAATAGAATCTCAAGAGCATTTGTTTGAAAGGTTAAAAGGTGCAAAGGTTTTAAAGCCCTTGATAGGAGATGGGACATCTAATCCTCCTCCAAGATTGACTCATGGGGTCAAATATTATGCTTACCATGGAGAATATTGTCAACATGATACTAAGAACTGCATTACTTTGAGGCACAAAATTCAAGACTTGATTGATGATGGAGTACTCCAGCTTGCTTATGACGATGCAACTCAATTGAGGCCCTGAATTGTATTTTTGCCTTTAAAGTATGTCTTTTGAAAATGACTTTTAATTATTATCTTTGCATGTCTGTCGCGTAAGCCTCCTTAAGTTAAGATTGAATAAATTATACACTGCATTCTCATTATGTTATTATACTTTGTTTGCTTTATGGTATGCTTTTGATTAAATATTCATTTCTATTTCAATTTTATAATTATCAAACCTGCTTAAACTTTGCTTGTGGTCTATCAGGAAACAACTGAACAAATTTGAGGATGATGCCCTGGAAAGTTACCTTTTGCACTCTTGAGATATTGCATTACCGTTAGAATTTCAACTAGGACAACTTTGTTTGTGGGCAAAAGGCGTTAAAGCAGTTTATTTGAACAAATGAAAATTCCTTCTGTAAGAATCATTCAAAAGCTGAGTTAAAAATGCAGAATGTGTGAAAATTAGATGTGAATAGTTTATACTTATTGATGAGAAGAGAATGAATGCAATTTGTCACGGGCAACTTTATCAGAATTGCATGGTCAAGTCATTTGGAAAGAAAGTTAGAGTGAGAGAGTTCAAACCGGGGAAACTGGTATTGAAGAAGATCTTTCCCTAATCAAGAAGAAGCAAAGGGAAAATTCGCACGGAATTGGCAAGGTCCTTATGTGGTTCATCGGGTTTTATCCGGAGGAGCACTGATTCTGGCAGAAATGAATGGTCAAGTTTGGCCAAAAGCAATCAACGCAGATGCCGTCAAAAGATACTATGTCTGAAGCAACCGCAAGTTAGCATTGTTCTGAATGTAATTTTGATGTAATGCAAACTCTGCCTGACCTCCGCGTGACCTGAATCCCAAGGCGGGATAAGTAGTAACTCACATAGAGTTTGGTTGCATTGGTGTAAGAATTTCTCATTTTTCCCTTTGATGTAAAGTTTGAACTACTTCTTACCTGATTCTTGGAATGGCAACAGGATAAGTAGGCAATCTCCATCGGATTCGGTCAAAATATTATAACACTTTAGGCTTGCTTATCTTTTATGATGTAATTCCGAACTACGCATCTGGGCAGATGTGTAGGTTTTCCAATTCGGATGCGGTTTCGTATTTAGATTGCCATATTTTCCCCCCAAAAAAATCTCTATGTAAGCAGAACTACGCACAGTCTGATTCCCGTGGAGGGATACGTAGGCGCTCTTAACGGGCTCGACTCTATAATATTAAAATTTTCAGTTTCCCCTAAGGCAAGCAACTGGGGCAATTTTTGCAAGATGATTTGAAGATATGGAAGATGATAACTGGGGCAAATTTTGCAAATAAGTTGAAGATTCAGAAGATCATAACTGGGACAGATTTTGCAAAATTGAATTGCTTATCAAAGGCTAGAATGGCAAAGTTCTACGGTATTCAAAATTGGTTCAAGTTATGGATGCAAAGGATGTTCAGTTTGTTTTAAGATATGTCGCAAGCTCAAGTCAAGGCAGAAATTTCATAAAAGGCATCTTACTTTCATGAAATATTTGCATGGTTACTTTATTTACTTTATTACCGAACTACTTTTACTTTGCCTCTATTATTAAAACATTCATGCTATTGAGTCATGAGCCAAGTCTCCGAGTATGATTCACAAATCCAATTCCGAGGAAGACATGGGAGCAGAAGCGACATCAAGCAGCAAGATCAGGATGAAGTCTGCACAAATCAAACGCTTCCCCTTCCCTCCCCAAAACTAACAATTTTTTCTTTGAGAGCAGGAACATAAAAGCTTGCAATGAAAGGATCATTCGCACTATGGATGAACAATTTATTGAACGCGCATTCAAAGTTGCCTTGCAGATTGCGTTGCATTGCCTTTTCATGACTTAAAGCATTATGCTTTGCCATGAGTTACTGCCGAACAGGCGGCATCTCTACCTCTATGATTTTCATTCCCAAATAAGCAATGAATCCGAGGCATGCGTTATGTTTTCAAATCACGCCAAAATAAGCATTTCCTTATTTTAATTGACAATCTTCTCAAGACCATCATTGCCTGGTTGTCTCGCCAATTGATTTATCAAATGGCTATTGCACTGATTACATTCTTGCTTTAAATTCTGCCTTTATATTTGCTTTAAATTAATGCTTTGCTTTACTTTTTCAGGTCAACCATCAGTTTCTCGGAGATTATTCACCTTGTCGCATATGCAGCACAAATCTATTTCTTTCTTTTTCATTATAGCCTTTGCTTTATTATTCACTTGTTTCCAACACATTTACTTTAAAATTGCAGGAATTGAACATCAGATTCAATATGAACTGAAGGGAGTATCCAACACTTGCATCACTATCAATACAAGCAACACCAATAAAGTTGAAAACGCATATGATTCGGCTTGCCAGATCATTCAAATCTACTCTTGTGGCATCTAAGCATTACATTTAATTATTGCCGAAACGGCAAAACTTTTCTTTTCTCAAGGTCTTAACATCATGATAGAATTTACCTTGCGATAGTGATAGACAAGTCAACTATGAGACACCATGTGCGGTGTGTTTCGCCGGTTGGTTGTCCTGCAAAAGCATTATATTATGTACTTGTTCAAATTATGAATAGACAAGTCAAATATGAGACACCATGATCGGTGTGTCTCGCCGGTTGGTTGTCCTGCAACAGCTTTACATTATGCACTTGTTTAAATTATGAATTGACAAGTCAACTATGAGACACCATGAGCGTTGTGTCTCGCCGGTTGATTGTCCTGCAACAGCTTTACATTATGCACTTGTTTAAATTATGAATTTTCAAGTCAACTATGAGACACCATGAGCTGTGTGTCTCGCCGGTTGGTTGTCCTGCAACAGCTATACATTATGCACTTGTTTAAATTATGAATTGACAAGTCAACTTTGAGACACCATGAGCGGTGTGTCTCGCCGGTTGGTTTTCCTGCAACAGCTTTACATTATGCACTTGTTTAAATTATGAATAGACAAGTCAACTATGAGGCACCATGTACGGTGTGTCTCGCCGGTTGGTTGTCCTGCAAAAGCATTATGTTTTATATCTGCACAGACTAAGATTTGGCAAAGCAACTTGAGGCATTATATCTCGTTAGTCGATTTATTTTGTTTATTGTTCTGCAATTCGTACCCGCTTTACTTACTGTCTTGCTTTACTATTTCAGAATAATGATCATCCTAGAGGTTCTCCGGGCGGAGCGCCTCGTCAGTTGATTGATGAAAGAACTTGTTGATAGCATCACAACCAGCATTTACAATTTTATATTATCCCTTTATTTATTTCTTATTCCAATTATTATAGTTTATTAGTAGTTGCTCGTTTACCGTTTGTTAAGTCTTTACAGAATTTTGGTAATACCGCAGCAGCATTTGGAGCATAACGTGGAACTCTTTCTTAGCAGTAAACTGGAGCAATCGTTGATATGAGCCAGACTCATCAATGAGGATCTGAAGAATCGTACTCGAACAAGCAAGTCTATCCTAATATTTCATTTAAGATTAGGGTGTCAGTTTGAATTCTTTCCTATTCGTGCGTTCTTTTCTGTCAATCGTGCGAGTTTTCGTGCCTAAGTATCATTGAACTACATATGGCCTGATTCTCTTTCAGCCCGAGATATGTAGGCAACTCGAAAACCAGAGTTCGGCCATGTCTCTAAGCCTCGCACTTTGGTCCTTGGAATCGAAGTCCTTAGTTTTATCGTGACAAAATTGGTTTCCCGTCAACTTCTTTACCCTAAAAACTCTTTCATCCTTTTCCGGGCAATGAGGGACAACTGTTGACACCCAATTTTGTCCCAAAAATTCTAATTATTTCTAATTTAAAGTCAATTTTAAATTTAAATTGAATAAATTTTATTTTAAAAGGAAAATAGGCTAAAATCGCAATCTTAGCCTCAATCCCAGCTCACCCGTTCAAACACACATATACACACCACATTTTCAGTCTCCCCAAAATTCAAGGAGAAACCTGATTCCCTTCCCCCAAATCCCTAAACCTATTGATTTCGACCCGAACCCACAGACTCTCTTTTCGAATCCTTTCTTCTACGTATGTTTGCTCTGCTGGACGAATAAGAGGCTTCTAGGAGCGTCCTTTTGGGATAAAATTGTTTCAATTCCAGCTGGAGGATGAAAAATATTTTAAACCAAGTCATAAAATCCTTAGCCGTTAGAGATCCGTTAGGGTTATGTATTTTCAATCTCAGATATTTTCATCCCTAGAACCCTAATTTTACCATATAAATGGTCATTATGCGCAGCTTTTGAAAGGAGGAGGAAATTGAGAACAGAGCGGCAGAATAAAGGGAGAAAATATAGGGAAAATGGGAGTCGAGGGATAAGTAGCAGCAGTATACATACATAAACATATTTTAATCTCAGGGGAAAGTTTCAAAAATACATATAGTGTTACTACTTTCCGTTTGTTTCCTGGCATTAGTCTTGTGTCTTCGCTTAATTATTTGTGTCGTCGCTTCACTATTCGAGTCTTCGACCTTGTTCGGGTCGTACTCTTCGATCCTTCGCCCTAGTTCGCTGCTCGCAAAAAGGTAAACCCCTCGACCTTGCATTCTTTTTATCCTTTCCATTTGTGTGATCATTCTACTTGACGTATGAAATAAAAGGTATTTTGTTCGGATTGATTGTTACACCCTGAATTAAAATAACTTGTGTTAAGTTGTATTTACTGTTATTGATGTCTTGTCTGGTTGGATGCAAGCTTTTAGTTTCCAAGTTTGTTTTGGAATCTATGATGATTACTGTTTAGGAATATGAAAAATTCAGTTTTTGTTATTCTATTGTTTTAAAACAAGTTAAAGGCCATGTCTTGAGGATTAATAACACAACTCAGGTTATTAGTTAAAGTGAATCTCTGCCAGCTGAAATGGAGCAATGCATGGGTGTTATTAATAGCATTAAAAATCAAATAAAGCAAGAAACTTGAATCTTTTATCGATAGCATATTGTCTTGTTTCTCAACTTTTGGATACGTAAGCTGGATATTGAGGATTTAGAGGATGCTTTGGGCTGTAATCTCCTAGAGTCTTATCCTGCTATGTAATGCTTGTATATCAATGTCCCAAAAGCTGAATGAAGCAGTTCTCTGTTCTGTTGGCTCATAGTTTAGTTGCAGATTTGTTAGGAGTTGTTAAGGGTCTGTAAGGGCAGTTTTGTTTCCTGTTGGTACTGTGAGTTGAAGGGGAAGCATGGGCATTTTCAGTTGTTTCTGGTAGTTGAATGGGCTGTGGGATGTTGTATAGTTGTTTGTAGATTGTGAAAGAGTGAGGGAGCAGCAGGGGTTGTTTGTGAGTGTGTGCAGGTATTCAGGAGCTGAGAGAAGGAGTCTTCTGATGAGTGGTGAGTATGTGGGATGTATGCAGAAGTGTAGAGGGCTGGATGTTTGTGAAGTTGTATGGGTTTGGTCCAGGGCATTTTCCAGGGATCCATAGGTAGTAAGGCGGGTCTGAATGATGTTCCTCATTGTTTCAGGAGGTTGTAAGTGGAGAAAAGTGTTTGATTATGGTTTAGTCGGCCTTTAGGTGCTATTAGGTGTGTTTCTGGCTTGCACTTCATCTTTAATTCCCTTGTTTGCCTTCTTTTTCTCAGTTCAGTCTCAGCCCGAAAAATATTTGCCCTGTCTTCTATATCCTTGAAGTTGGTCCTATAGCAGTTTAATTATGGTTTCATCCGATGAAGTTGATGTGTTGAGCATGAGAGTTATAAGTAATTTATAGGCATTTTTGGTGGTGCGTTGTCTTTTAATAAGAGAAAGTTTGGTTTTTGTTAAAGGTATGCAGAAGTTGTGTTTAACGATTTTTCAGCTTAAAGAGATGATCTAATCGATGCATGGTGCTTCCTGTTTTCTAAATATTCTAGAAGGTTCTTTGATAGATCATAAGCTTCCTGTTTTCAACTTTGTCCTAGGCTGCTTTGGTTCATTTCTTTCTTTTTTTTTTTTTGTTCGATTTTAAGTTAGTTCTGTAAATAATCGTGAAACATTTACTAATCTTTATTTCCATTTATCCTTTGCATGAACAATATCTTGGGATCGAGTTGGCTAAACTCACCCAATGGGGATGATTCATTGATTTGAAGTCGCATTGGGGTCAAGCTCGTACTCAAGTTTCAAGACTTTAGAAATTTTAGAAAAATCAAGGCTCCCGCGAGTTTGTCAAATTTTTGGGTTTTATCTTTCAACTCTTATCCTTCCATTTGCTTAGAATATTTATGTAAACTTTGTAGAAACATTTTATCTATTAATATATATATGATTTGTTTGAGTTATTTAATTCACTTTATGTTCATTACTTTATTTTGAAGTCGTTATTTAATTTATTGCAAATCAGGCCATTTAAGCAAATGCGTGCAAAATTTCATAAATTTTCAAAAAACCACGAATAATAATGACTATAAGAAAGGACTTCTATCTTATTGATACGAAGTAGTTTCTTTAAAAATTCAAAATTTATAAAGAAGCTTTAATTAACTTCTAAATGTCCTGAAACAACTTTGCAAAAAGCGACATGAAATCTAAGTTCCATCTTATGGTGTGATACTCGGATTTTAAAGTTGAAATTAAGCAAGTGCCAGTTATGCGCTATACCACATGCGAGTTGGCAAAGAAATTAGGATGATCAAATCGTTCCTTTTTAAAAGAAAATGTGTTTTTATTTCATTTTATTTTATTTTAAAAATAATTAAAGCTTATAAATAAAATTGTAAAATCTTTTGAAAACTTACTAAACTTAATTAGTTGAATTAATTAATGGTCAATTAATTATTTTTAGAAAAGCGCATAAATAGCACTTGCAAATATTTTGGAAACCTGTCGGATTAACCGTTTTTAACGGAATTTCGAAAGTGCCTTAAAAACCTTCTTTCGAAATTAACAAAACCTCTTACTTAGAATCTCTGAAAGAAAGACCGCCTTTTTGTAAAACGGAATTTTGCATGCATTTGCTTATTTGGTTCCCTGTTTTCCTTAAATTTTGTGGCGACTCCAAAAAACTCTAAAAGAGTTAGTCCATCCTGTCGATATTCCTAAATTAGCCCTTCGGGGTTTTTTTTTTTTTTTTTGGGGGTTCAATAGTGAGAAGGCCATAGATCAGCTTTACTTGCTTTCCTAGTGTAGTTTGTAGTTGATAATATCATTCCATCACCTCGTTATCCTAGTTTGGCTTTGTCAAATAGGTTTAGTTCCTCCACTACTTTGATCACATCACTTTTTTCCTTGTGGATTCGACCCCGACTCCTAGTTGGGTAAATTGTATTGCGATGACCGTTCTTACCTCAAGCCGAGGTGTGTGTTGAGCGTTGTCAAAATTGGCGCCGGTGCCGGGAAACAATTCGCGTATTAGAGTAGTTTGAGGAGTTGAGCTAGTTGGCTTAGTTCCAAACTTTGTAATAGGTCTAATGCAAACATGAACATGGAACTTGAACCCAAATGGCAAGGCATCCAAGAGAAGTTTCAGGAAGAGATGGACCTATCTACTTCACAAGATGAATGCAATGAAAATGAAAGATTGGAATATTTGATGGAGCGGATACTTAAAAACAATTGTGAAAATGTCGAAGCCTTCAATGAGATAAAAGATATGATCCATCAAAATGGCTTAGCAATTCACAATTTGGAGACTCAATTGAGCCAATTGGTTGACACTTTCAATGATCAACAAGCTAAGGGTGTTGCCAAATTTCAACAAAGGACATGGAAGATTAGCTTGAGTTACAAAGTGAAGAGATGGAAGAAGAGGAAATCTGTGATGAAGATGATGTTTCGTGCCAAGTTGTGGAGCTAAAAGTGGAAATCTAAGTATTTGACTCAATGGTTGAAGATGATGCCAAAGAGTAAGAAAATGCACTAGAGCCTTGTGTGGAATTGCAAAATATTATTTGTGGGGAATTTAGTGCAATGAGATATGAGGATGTCAAAAGTGATGAGATATTAAAGTTCAAGCGAGTGAGACCTCACTCATTTCATTTTTCAACATTGTGTTTTGAAGGTGAAATGCAAATTGACCCACTTAAGCCCTTGGAGGAAGTGAGCAATGAGGAACAAAGTGCTTATATTCTTGAGTTTGTCATGCCAAGAAAGCAAAATGACACCCCTCACTTGAAGGCCAAGAAGTGCAAAATGAAGTATTCGGCCTTTGGAAGTTTGAGATTCGTACCATCACTCCGAGAGCACAACCGAAAACTTGATTCAAAATTTGAGAAGCAATTCATATCCTCAAAATGGAGAGAAAAGTGTGATTTGGGTACTTGTCGTGCCACGACGTTAAAAGCGGCGCTTCTCGGAAGGCAACCCGAGCATTTTAAATTATTGCATTTTATACTTGTAGATTAGTTTCAATTATTGTTTCTGATCATTCTACCAAGTTTCATGATTTTTGAACTTCATTTGGACTGAATATGAGTGGTTGGACAGTTACTGCACTGTAAAAAGTTGCACATAAATGCTTAAGTGAGTTGGAATCTGCTCTCAGAAATTAAAATAGGCGACCCGCCTCAAAGAATGGGTGCCCCGCCCTTATTTTGTTTCAGCATCTTATTTTGGTAAATCACAAACAACTCCCTCACACATTCAAATCCAATGCCACTCCTCCTCCACTGCACGCACACCCCACGCCCCGCCACCATCTCCGATCACAGCAACCATCAGCACCGGCGAACACCCTTCACCACCGGCATCCAGGTAAGTATTCTCTCTCCTCGATTCTCAATTTCCTTCCGTCCCCAATTCCCAATTCATTCACTTTCCCGATTCCGCTACTCAAAATCACCGTTGACCACCACTGCTGAGACCACTACCAGCGACTACATTAACTCAGGTATGGATTTGTCCTCTCTCTTAATTGAAAATCTGTCTCCCCTGCTCCTTGGCGTCACCCCTTCGCCGCTGTTGCAATCCACCACCACCATCAGTGGCGATCACATTCCATTAATCACCACCAGTCTTGTCGTCGCTCAGGTAAATCGCTTTCTCTGTTCTCTCCTCCTCGATGAATTTCTGCCCCTGTCACAAAATCCCATCCCCTGAAGCCCGTCGATTCCCCTCTATTAATTCTGAGTTGATGATTGATGAGGTGTGGTTTGGGAAGTCTGGTTGTTGATGGGCATGATGGCCTTTATGCTGGTTTTGTTGATAAAAATTGGGGAAAGTCGGATGTACCCCAAGTGATTAACCTTGAACAAAGCTGTAGTGCACTTAAAGTGCTCGACAGAATGCCTAAATGAGACTTTCAGCCCTGAATGGTGTTCTGGCCATTTTAGTTAATCTCGAACAGTTGTGACTTGTTAAAATTATGATTCTTCTATCTTGGTTGCTATTTACACTTGGTTTCGGGTCATTGGTGAGTTCTTTGATTAATGAGTGTGTGTGTGCGCATAAATGGGATGGTTCAATTTAAGTTGATTCAAGAAATGGTAGCATTCATCAGAAACTCTGTGTTTAACTTCCCATGAGATAAATGTCGTGTGAGACATATTTGGTCATTGGTTTTAGATGGCATAATATTGATTTTGGCCCTGTTGAGGCTTGAAAAAAAAATAATAACTGCAGCCTGTAACTGTTATGATAGTAACCACTGAAATCAGCTTCACTGTGTCCATTAAACAGTACCTCAATGTAAGTTTTGAAGTGGTCTGAGATGTATAGAACTTGTCTTGAACAATGTGGTAGAAAGAGATGAACAGAGATAGGGAAACTGTGGTTGGAATTAGTATGCTACTCTACTACCGTGAGTTTTGCAATGTGATTCTTATCCTTTTGATTGGACTGAGCTAAAATGTTCTGAACTAGTTCTTCTTTTTAACTGTGTGCTCAATTCTCTTTTGCCACTCTATGAATGCTTCTTCATAGTAATCATGCTGCTATATGCCTAGAGTTGTCATCATGTACGGTTAGTTGGCCAAGATGCCTTTGTGATAAAAATGAATAGGCCATGGTGATTGTAGTCTTGTGGATGTGACTAGTTCAGACCTACTGGTGTGTGTATTACCAAGTGCTATGTGCATGGTTTCTCTCTGAACTGTCCCCCTCTTCCACGACTGGTGGACTGTTGCAGTATAAGCTCATATGCAGGCCGGTCATAGCTTTGATATTGTGTGCTTCCAATTAACTATCCTTGGCAGGTTTCCTATGTCATGTTGCTACTTATGAAAAGTGTTATTGCGTTGCTCTATGTTAGGCCTACTGTTACGAAGTTCTATAGTCGCAGACAGAAGGTTGCAAATAAGGGTGAAAATAAGGCCTAAATGTGACTATTTTATTTATTAGTTATTGTGTTATGTTTCTAGCAGTTATTTGTCTTATTTGTATTTAAAATAAAGGGGGAAAACAAGCAGTTTCTCTCCAGACTTTCTGTAGGTTTTCATCTGGTTGTTGGGAGGCTAAGGTTCCTCAAAATACCTTAGTTGTTGGGCAAATTCTTCTTCTATTTCTGTTGTGTAATTGTAAAACTTTATCTATCTATTGGTGAAAGTAAATAGTAGTTGAAGTGTGTTTAATTCTGTGTTGTTCTGTGTGTTCTTTTGAGTTAGGAATTAGACAGATCAAAGTTAGGAAATTCTGGTTCCTAACAAATTTGGTATCAGAGCCTTGATGGTTTCAACCAAAATGGAGGGGAGGATTGAAGGATTAGAGAAGACGGTGAACGAAGTACAAGAGGAGATTGGATCGGTTCGGGATTACCTTGGTCAATTACGAGACTGGATGCTTAAAAAGGATGAACATGATGCTGAAATTCTTCGACATATGCAAGGAAAATCAGCGGTTCAGGCAGATCCAATTAGAGATGCAGAAGTGATGGCAGAGAATAGCGGTAGTCGGCATGGTGATGTACAACAGGAAGAAGTTCAGCCACAATTTCGCAATGGTATGCATCCTAGAAGACTGGAATTACCCTTATTCTCTGGAGATAATCCATATGGGTGGCTTAACAGAGCAGAGCGCTATTTTAATTTCAACAACGTCGAT
The DNA here is from genome assembly GCA_029990175.1 of Petunia secreta. Lineage (NCBI taxonomy): Eukaryota > Viridiplantae > Streptophyta > Magnoliopsida > Solanales > Solanaceae > Petunia > Petunia secreta. The sequence continues at coordinate 61,482,010 of JARKIP010000035.1, read as the reverse complement.
GATAAGGATAAGTTGGAGGCTGCTGTTGTTTGCCTTGAAGGAAAAGCCTTAAATTGGTTCCAATGGTGGGAGACAAGAACGCTGGTAGTCACCTGGGATATGTTCCTAGTAGCCATACTCCAACGATTCACTCCATCGCAGTTAGGGAACCTATATGAGGTTTTGATAGGGTTGCAGCAAACTGAAAGCGTGTCCCAATACAAAGAAGATTTTGAATTACTGTCAGCACCTTTGAAAGATGCAGATGACGAGGTTTTAATGGGAATATTCAAAAATGGATTGAAAGAAGAGGTTAAAGCAGAGTTGCGTCTTAGTAAACTGGGAACCCTAACACAAATTATGGACCAAAGTCAGCGTATTGAAGAGAAGAATTGGGCTCTTAGCCAAGCCCACTTGCCAAGGCATATGCGTATGACACTTCACAGGGGTTTAACTCATTTTCCAGTAATTGATAATAACCGAACAACAAGCTTTGTAAGTCCTCATGCTCGTGTTGCTACAGTACCATTTAGTTCTGCACGTACAGCCGCTACAGCAGCACCAAGACAATTTCAAGAGCAAAAGTGAGGAGAAATTGCGCAACCAGGACTAGAAACTTCTACAAGGCGTGGAGGACCATACAAAAGACTATCAGATGCAGAGTATCAAGATAAATTGAGAAAAGGACTTTGTTTTCATTGTGATGAAAAATACGGTCCTAATCACAGGTGAAATTCAAGACAATTGAATCTACTTATTGTTGCAGCAGAGGATGATGAACAAGAAGGCATAAATGAAGATTCAGAGGAAGTAACCATAGGGGAGACAGACCAACTGAATGCTCAAGGAATGTTGGAGTCACAAAAGTTACTGGAATTGTCATTGCATTCCATTGCAGGGTTCACCTCAAAGAAATCATTGAAAGTTTGGGGAACGATATCGGGGAAGAAGGTTATTGTGTTGATTGATAGTGGAGCTTCAACAAACTTCATCTCTCGTACCATGGTAGAAACATTAGGGTTAAAACAAACGAAAACTAAGCCGTTTGTGGTGGAAGTGGGAAATGGACAGCAAGTAAAGAGTAGTGGAAGTTGCGAAGAAGTCGAATTGTGGATTGATGAATTACGCATAATACAAGACTACTTCCTTTTCAATTTGGGCAGTGCCGATGTAGTGTTAGTATTGCAGTGGCTGGAGACTTTGGGGGATATTCAAGCAAATTTCAGAACGTTGACGCTGAAATTTGAGATAGAAGGGCAGACACGAGTTGTTCGAGGTGACCCTTCATTGTCTAAATCAGTAGCTTCACTCAAAACCATGTTCAAAGCCTTGCAGAAAGATGGAGAAGGGTATTATGTTGATCTCAAAGAATTAACAGCAATGGAGGAACAAGAGAATTTAGATTTACAACAATTATTGAAAGACTTTGGAACATTGTTTGAGGAGCCGAAAGGATTGCCGCCTAGCAGGAGTCATGATCATGCTATCCGACTTACAGAAGGATCAAATCCACCAAATATTCATCCGTATCGTTACTCCCATTACCAGAAAAATGAGATCGAGCGAATTGTCCGAGAAATGCTAGCAGCTGGTATCATCCAACCAAGTACAAGTCCTTTCTCTAGTCCAGTGTTGCTAGTTCGCAAAAAAGATGGTAGTTGGCGGTTTTGTGTACATTATCGGGCCCTTAATAAGATCACTGTTCCCTATAAATTTCCAATTCCAGCGATCGATGAATTGTTGGATGAGCTTGGTGGTGCCACTATATTCTCAAAATTGGACCTAAGATCAGGGCACCATCAAATTCGGGTTTGCAAGGAGGATGTAGCTAAGACAGCTTTTCGTACACATGAAGGCCACTATGAGTTTTTGGTCATGCCCTTTGGATTGACTAACGCTTCATCTACCTTTCAAGCTTTGATGAATGAAATATTTCGGCCTTACTTACGTAAGTTTGTGTTGGTCTTCTTCGATGACATATTAATCTATAGTGCAGATTTTTCTACTCACTTGGCTCATTTGCGTGAGGTGCTACAAATTTTAAAACGTCATAACTTGGCTGTCAATAAAAAAAATGTCAATTTGGACAGCAACAATTGGAGTATCTGGGACATGTAATTTCAGCAAATGGAGTTTCAGCCGATCCTGCCAAAATAGCCAGTATGGTTAATTGGCCAATTCCCAAATATGTTAAAGCTTTGAGGGGATTTTTGGGGCTTACTGGTTATTACAGAAAGTTTGTTCGTGACTATGGGAAAATAGCCAGACCACTCACACAGTTACTCAAGAAAGATGCTTTTAGTTAGAACAACGAAGCACAGTTAGCTTTCGATTCTCTTAAGGAAGCTATGGTAACTTTGCCGGTTTTGGGTCTACCAAATTTTAACAAGGTGTTCGTGCTTGAAACAGATGCTTCAAGATTTGGGATTGGAGCTGTCCTAATGCAAGAGGGACGTCCCATTGCTTTTCTTAGCCAAGGACTCTCTGTTCGAGCACAATCTAAGTCAGTATATGAAAGAGAGTTGATGGCTATTGTTTTAGCTGTACAAAAATGGCGCCATTATCTGATGGGTCGTCATTTTATCATCCGGACAGATCAACGAAGTCTTCAATTTCTTATGGACCAACATGCCATGGCTGAAGAGCAACAAAAATGGGTCACCAAGTTGATGGGATTTGACTTTGAGATTCAATATCGCCCAGGTTGTGAAAATAAGGCAGCTGATGCCTTGTCTCGCCAATTCCATTTCATGGCTTTTTCTGTTTCTCAGAACAATACTTAGATGATCTCTCCACAGAAATTCAACAGGCTGATGAACTCCGTCAATTGACACAAGAGTTGCTTCGAGACCCTGCTTCATGACCGAATTATGCTTTAAAATATGGCTGCCTATTTTTCAACAATCGGTTAGTGATTCCCCGTTCTTCCATACACATTCCCATGCTCCTCAAGGAATTTCACTCCTCACCTTCGGGTGGTCACTCCGGTTTTTTTCGGACATACAAGCGCATTTCACAGGTGTTGTATTGGAACGGAATCAAAAGGGATGTACAAAATTTTGTGGCTGGTTGTGAAGTTTGCAAGCAGAACAAGTATGAAGCCCTTAGCCCTGCTGGTTTGTTGCAGCCATTGCCTGTTCCTACTCAGGTTTGGGATGACATTGCCATGGATTTCATCGGCGGATTACCAAAAGCAATGGGGTGTGATACTATACTAGTTGTGGTGGACCGTTTCACTAAATATAGCCATTTTTTCTTCTCTTATCACACCCATATACAGCAAAGAGTGTTGCTGAGTTATTTGTTCGTGAGGTTGTACGACTGCATGGATTTCTTAAATCCATTATTTCGGACAGAGATCGGGTATTTATCAGCCAATTTTGGCAGGAATTGTTTAAGTTATCCGGGACTAGTCTCAAATTAAGCTCAGGTTATCACCCTCAGACCGACGGTCAAACTGAGTTTGTCAACCGCTCTTTGGAGACTTATCTACGGTGCTTTGCTGGAACACATCCAAAACAGTGGCCGAAATAGATTCCTTGGGCTGAATTTTGGTTTAATACCACTTACCATGGTTCCACCAAGATGACCCCCTTTAGAGCTTTATATGGACGAGATCCTCCATCTTTGTTGCGGTTTACTGATGACATTTCTGCTGTTGAAGAAGTCAACCAGCAGCTTGCTGCTCGCAACGCTATTCTTGATGAACTCAAATCAAATTTGACTCATGCTCAAGTTCAAATGAAACTTTACGCTGATACTAAGCGTCGTGAAGTTGTCTTCCAGCCTGGTGATTTAGTTTATCTTCGATTGCAACCTTTCAAGCTTCGCTCCCTAGCTAGAAAGGTGAATGAAAAGCTAAGTCCTCGCTACTATGGGCCATATACTGTCTTGAGTAAAATTGGAGAAGTTGCTTATCGCCTTGATTTACCCCCTCATTCACGGGTGCATCCCGTATTTCATGTTTCCCTGCTAAAGCGTGCTGTGAAGGATTCTACTCCGGTTCAGCAACTCCCTCCTCTCTTATCTGAAGAACTTGAAATGCAAGTGCAACCTGAAAGTGTCATAGATTGTCGGACACTCTTGAATGGCAAGCAAGAGGTTCTGATCAAGTGGAAGGACTTACCTGACTTTGAGAACACTTGGGAATCCTATGAAGTCATTGATGCTCAATTTCCTCATTTTCACCTTGAGGACAAGGTGAAACTCGTTGGGGCGGGTATTGTTAGGCCTACTGTTACGAAGTTCTATAGTCGCAGACAGAAGGTTGCAAATAAGGGTGAAAATAAGGCCTAAATGTGACTATTTTATTTATTAGTTATTGTGTTATGTTTCTAGCAGTTATCTAGCAGTTATTTGTCTTATAGTTATCTAGCAGTTATTTGTCTGGTTGTTGGGAGGCTAAGGTTCCTCAAAATACCTTGGTTGTTGGGCAAATTCTTCTTCTATTTCTGTTGTGTAATTGTAAAACTTTATCTATCTATTGGTGAAAGTAAATAGTAGTTGAAGTGTGTTTAATTCTGTGTTGTTATGTGTGTTCTTTTGAGTTAGGAATTAGACAGATCAAAGTTAGGTAATTCTGGTTCCTAACACTCTATTTCTCACAGATATTTGGGAAGTGCTGTTTTGGTTGTAATATGTTTTGAGTATAAGAGGGGAAGTCTGAATACCCTCACAATTCTTCCTATCTATCGATACTTGTGTACCTTTCCAGGAACCTCAAGGCGAAACTATTTTTGTGCATTGTGAATTATTGTGGTATGCTACAGTTGTGAGAAGTAGTCAAGGGGAAGTCTCTCACCATAATTCCTACATGTTTATGCTTGTGCCTATTATTTTGCATTGTGATATGTAATTGAGGAACTTATTGTAGTTGAATAGCTATAACATGCTGTTGTTCTACCTGAAATAGGGAGTATTCTGTTATTTCTAAATTGGGGAAGGGGCTTTGGCTAATCTGTTTGTACAGAACAAAGGCCTTTTAGGCTTAATATGCGAGTTGTTTGAAAGCATGAGTAGTCTGCTAGTTATGAGGATTAGTCAAGGGATAAGTCTGAGTACCCACATGTCTCAAGAATTAAAAGAAGCTTAATGTCTGATCCACTTCATTGTGTTTTGAATTCTGAAAAGGAAATTTCTCTGCGAGTTGAACTCGAAGGATCAACTCAGAAGCTTCGATAGTGAACTAAAATGAACAATCTGCGATGGTGGGATAGAATTGGTGTTCTCTGCTGTAGTAAAATCTAAATGTGGACTCGTGATTGTGATGATTTTTTTTTTTTTTGCTAGCTCAGAACTTCTATTGGTGCCATAATTTTTCGTATTGCTGTAAATGATCTCTGAATTGCTTACAACTGCTTCAGTTCAATTGCCATTTTAGGATTAGTTGTCTGGTGCATGTCCAGAATACTTACTAAAGAATGATTTTCCAGGTTGAATGTGTGAGTTTGAGCAGCTTACTATCTTGTTAAAGTAATATGAAGAACACTGAAATGGCATGCCGTCCAGATGAAAGTTGGAAAAGAAAGAAGAACAGAGTTGATAAGGAAGGGAGTCAAGAAGGAAGAGGAGAGGTGTTGGTGCTGTGAGGCTTACTCAAAGACATGGAGAAAGGGATAGTCAACTCAAGAAATGGAAGAAGGAAGGGAAAGCAAGACAAATTTCCAGAGACACATTTCCAGCGAGCCCTTAAACTTTGCTTTTTATTGTTTAGTTGCCTTGAGGGCAAGGCAACATTTTAAGTTGGGGGGAGGAGCTTATTTGTTTAGGAATGATGTGACTTCTTGATTGTGATTTTATGACTTTAACTTGATAATTTTGTAGAATTGATCTTTCTTTTGAGCATTTCTCATTCTATATTAGTATGTTTTTTATAGTAACATTTCATTCTTGTTTATTAGTTTAATTTGCGTTCTTAGATAGTATTATGTTATAAGAAAAAGAAAAAAAAATGGAAAATGAGGAAAACTTTCAAAAACAAAAAGTACTCACATGAACTACGCTTGGGATGTTACTTCTTTTTATCTGATTCACCTTTGTGTGATACGTAGGCATCCCACTTGGGTGCGAAAGCCTCATTTGGGTCCGAACAATCCTTTTCATTTTAAATACCATTTTTGTACAAAAATTTTGAAATAACCTCCTTGGTTTTTCTTTGCCATGGTTCTTTTCCAAGGAAGTAATTGTGTTGAACCGGGCATCTTTAGGATTTAATTAGTAGTAATAGTAGTATAGTAGTAGTTGTGGATTTTTGCCCCTTGGCCAATTTTTGGCATGTTTGGTTCCACCATTATTTAATCCTTGTCATGTGAGCTTGTTTTGAAAAATGGATAGAAAAATTTAGTTGGTGAATTGTGCTATGATCTTTAAGTTCAACTTTTGACTCTTATATCACTAATTAGCCCTCAATAGGCTATGAGTAAACTTTGGATGCTTAATTGCCTTGATTGGGACTTGAATATACTTGTTTTCCTTGCTTTAATTGTGCCATGTGTGGTGAGATTTTGGTGTGTTCATGTGTGTGCTTCTTGATCTAGAATTTGCCCTAAGTGTGCTTCGAGGCGATCCTATGTGTTGCTTGACTTGAAAAATGATTTTAGGCTTTCTTTGGCCTGCTAGTAACCTAAAAAGCCTACCCTTGCATTATAATCTTAGTCAACCCCTTTGAGCTTAATATCCTTTCTTTTGGCAACCATATTATTAACCCGGACCAATTCTAAGTGCTTAAAGCACTAACTCTCTTTTTGGTCCTACCTCCTTGAGTGCATTGAAAGACATGCAACTTAGGCAAAAGCCTAAGTTTGGGGGTGGCACGAGTTATGGCGAAAGTGTGGAAGTTAATGAAAATCAAAAGAAAAGAAAAGAAAAGAAAGAGCAACAAAAATGAGTTGAATAAAAAAATAAAGAAAAAGAAGAAAAAGAGAATTGATGAATAAAGAGGGGAAAGACTAGTGTATACTCCTCGATTTAGCAAGGTGTAAGTGCAAGAAAAATGAAGTGTGCCTTAAATTTTTATATGGTGTAGTGTTCAAGGAGGTGTGTAGTCACTATTTGCCCAAATTTTATCCCACCTTTAACCAAAATCCTACATTACAACCCTAACAAAATCCTAATTGATTTCGGCTCAAGCATTCTTACATTAGTGGAGAGGTACACAAAGGGCAAGCTTATGGGTCTTTAGCATGCATGATGAACTTCTTTTGAGAGAGTGAGTGAATTCTTCCTATCATTAATCCCATTTGTGTTGTCATTCCATTTTTGTGGTTGGGATATTCTCTTGAGTGGTGAGGGAACTTGTGAAGTTGAGTGGAAGATTTGTGTTTTACTTTCCAATTGAGATGAGCAAGCAAAAAGGTGAACTCTTGTGACGAAGAGGCAAACTTTAAAACTCTTGTGTCATGGCATGTTTGCCTTCTTTGGTGTTTTGTATATATGAAAATTATACTCACATGGCTTGGCTTAATTGTTGGTACCAACCGATGCCATTTGTTGTTGAACTTAAAAGTATTTTTGACTGTTGTGGCTTTAGTAAAAAGGTGCATGAATAGATTGAAATACAATTTTGAATTTAGTTGTGTGTGCTTTGCTTGAGGACAAGCAATAGTTTAAGTTTGGGGGTGTGATGTGTGGCTAAAATAACACACATTACATACTTATACTTGAGCTTATGTTGTATTAAATTGATGAAATAAGTGCATTTATCATTGCTTTGTTGCATTATGTAGGTTGAATATGTTGGAGAAGAGTTATGGAAGAAACAAGTCCAAAAGAAGCCAAGTTGAAGAAAAAGAAGAAATATGGCTAGTCTGTAAAAAAACATCGAATAAAAGTGGCTATGCGTGAAACTGCGACAAAGCTGAGCTGCGAAAAAGTGGCTATCTGGTGAATGTTCGGTACCAGGGTGGCTACGGGATGAAAATTCAGCCATTTCATTGTTTTAACTTGGGGATAATTTTGGGAAAAAGATTGTAATTACTTTGGGGACTACAAATAGATAGTTTTACAATAGTTTAGGGATCTTTTGGCTACTTTTCCAAGTTTGGGAGCAAGAACCATCAACAACTCTTGAGATCAAAGATTGGGTGCACTTTAATGAGCAATTCTTTATCCGTTTCTTTATTTCTTTGATTTGTATTGCTACATTTGGATAGTTGATGTAACTTTGGATATAATTATATGAATGATTCATAACAAGGAATTTATATATGTGGGTTTTGATTGTCTAGCTTCTATTGCTTTGGTTGCTTAACTTTAATGCTCATGACACTAAAATTACATGTCTACTTTGCTAATTAAAGACTCGGGAGAGATTAGTTAGCGTAGAATAGTGAAGCTAGCGAGGATTTGGATTGATAGGCTATTTCATAGACTAACTCATCTAAAAGAAGTTATGCTCGGAAGAGGTCTTCTTTCCTCGGGTAATGGGTAGTGCTTTATAAGCTCAACCATGACTTTGACGAGCGCCGTTGAGGTAAATCCCTTCTAGGCCGGAAGGATTCTAGGGATTACATTAAAACGACTCGGCAAAATATATAAACCTCGTGCTATAATTGCGTCCTAGGCATAAAACTTGTCTTCCTTGGTTGTGAGAAGGCCATAGATCACCTTTACTTGCTTTCCTAGTGTAGTTTGTAGTTGATAATATCATTTCATCACATCGTTATCCTAGTTTGGCTTTGTCAAATAGATTTAGTTCCTCCACTACTTTGATCGCATCACTTTGTTCCTTGTGGATTCGGCCCCGACTCCTAGTTGGGTAAATTGTATTGCGATGACTGTTCATACCTCAAGCCGAGGTGTGTGTTGAGCGTTGTCAATCACTCAATATATGAACACTCAAAGGCGAGGCCTTACAACTTGAGAACCAAGGTGATCACAACTAGTATGTCCAAGTAAAAGTTCGGAATGGAGTTAATGAAACTCGATGTACGGACGGCTATTTAAGTGCGCACTTGAGGCCAAAGAAAATCTACGACTCTTCTTTGAGTTTTAATCTCCTCTACGCACGAGTGTCCTATTACGCTCAAGAGTTAGTGTCAACGGAGCAGGCCAATTACTCTAGAAACACTAACCAACAAGTTAGGAAACAAACGGAACACAAAAACACACGAAACAAAACAAAACCGCACCCGAACAGGGGTGGGCGCTCCGCCTGGCTAACATTCTGATAAAAAAAGTGGGCGGCCCACCTGGGGTTGGGCGCTGCCTAAGGAACGTTTCAGCAGATTTTCACAGCGAGGTTTTGGTGATTTTGGCCAACTTTTTTGATCGATTTCAACCAGATACACAAAATCAGCGATACCCAAAGGTGTATAGAACTATAATAACTAATCCCCAATGGTTTTCAACTCGAAACAAACAACAACAAGCTTCGATTCAAGATTGAAGCGTTTTCAAGAAATGTCAAACTTTTTGGATTTTTGATTTTGAAAATTTTGATTCGTAACACCAAATTGTGATATATGGGTATCAAAACGACGGGAATACAATAAGGAACAAATCCCAATATTTTTAAACACTTGAGGATTCGAATCCAATCCGATCTACCAAATTTTTTCAAGTTTTCAACTTTTTCATTTTTTTGTTTTCTTCTTTTTCAAGAACCAGAACAACACAACAACGATACTAACATAAGAAACAAGGAACAGGGGTTTATAGGAACATAACCCAAGCCTTGCTCTGATACCAACTAATGCAATGCAAAATATGCGGAAGCAAATACGTTACAAATAATGAGGAAGCGATAAAATAAGATACGTGATATCTATAAAGATATTGGGAAACAAGGATTGGGGAGTCAAGAAACGAGAAGAAAGAACAGATAAACAATTCAAACAAGAATTTATTATCCAAAGAGGGAGAAATAAAACTCGAACCTTACAAGGAATTCACACTAGATGTTGAATCTCCATAGGTTCCAAGTCGTACAAGATTCACGAAGCGATCCGCTTCGGACTAGAAGGCTCGGCCTTTCTAATTCTCCCTCAATTTCTATCTCCAAAGTCTAGCTAATGAAGAAAATGGCTAAGTGTTCCTATTTACAGTCTTTCCTAAGACTATGTGAAATGACTAAAATGCTCATGGGTTGGGTTAGGACATACAAGGCCACTTAAGGGCAAAATAGGAACTTCACATAAAAGTCAAGAAGTCTTCAGCGTTGGGTGCTCCGCCTCAGGGATGGGCGCTCCGCCCAAATGGTTTGTTGATCAAGAAGTGCAGAAGCTAGGCGCTCCGCCTGGACAAAGTGATGTCTGGGCGCTCCGCCTGGAAAGCTAGGCGCTCCACCTGGCCCTGGGCTATGGCTGGGGCGCTCCTTCTTGTGCTTGGGGTCCCTCGACGCATCTCCGAAGCTCTTGCCCTTGTATCTTCACACCCTTCTTGCTTTGCTCTTGATGGTAGGGTCCGAATCCCAGTTTAGATTGCATCAGTTCAACAGAAAGTGTAAGTTTTTTTCGCTACTTTACTTCCTTATTCATGCTCGTTGTTGAACCTTTTGCTAACCCTTTATTCTTCATTCCCGTATTGCTCCGTGTAACTCATTCTCCCCTTTCTCGTTGCAACATGGTCGAATATGTCACGAGACTCTTTACAGCCAATCCTCAAGCTCAAGATGAAGTTCCATTCGGTAGCGACCATTAAGCATTCGCAGGCAAAAAATCATGGTATGTCGTGCTTACATCGTGATGGATAGTCTTTGTTTCTCTGTTGTCTGAGGTTTTCTTATTTCTTCAGGTCTTTACCGCAATGATGCTATGTCCGACCTCTTGGAGATTAAGATTGTCGAACCATGTGTGGAGGATTTGCCCAACTTATTTGTTTCTACTGAGAGAATTGCTAGCTAGCCAGCAGTTCTCGGTCCTTGAAGATGAAGAGGTTTCTTGTGTCTTCAGGGGTTGCAGTAGCCGCTACTTTTCTCGTTCTACAGGGTGATGAAGTCCCCCGAGTGCCTGAGTCGTACGCCAGTGAATCCCCTTCTACGGCTGCTTTCTTTGAGCCTACCAGTACCCCTTCTTTTTCCGCCATTTCGGGAAGGCGAAAACATGGAAGTGAGTTCCGATGCCGAAGAAGAGATTGGCATAGAAGATCGTTATATTGATACCTCTGTTCCTCCCTCAGGTTTGTCGTGTTTACCTGATAGATGATTTCCATATCTCTGCCTTCCTTTGTTGATTGATCATCTTTCTTGATAGATCAAACTCTTTCCCCCATGGTCTAGAATCCCATGCCTCCCATTTTCCCATTTAGACGTCGCCCCGAGAAGGAGGTAGTTGGGTCTTGCTCCACAGTTACTGGCCATGAGGTCGCTGAGCTAGATGGTAGTGTTTGCCACTACTGAAGAAGATGCACACGGGGATGCTCGTGAGACAGCGATACCCATCCTGGAGGGGGCGAACGTGTTTCAAAACCCTAACATTGTTGTTGAAAGTCTTGAGAGTTTATTTGGGCCGGCTGAACATCGGCATTTTGCGGACTTCAACTCTCGTGAGCTGCTGGTTAGCTTTGTAGATTATTCAGTGATGGTAAGCATCTCATCTTCCATGCTTTTCCCTAACAATTCCAATCATTTAAATTTTATTTGCTCATCCTTTGCCTCATATTTCCACAGGGACTGGTCGTTTCTTTGGAGGTTCTTCGCCGCTATAACCTGCGTGGGGTGGCATAAAGACGTCTTCAGGAGGAGAACGACGTATTAAAGGGAACAATACAGAGTCCGCACCCCTTAGTCGAGGAAGTACAACGGCCAAAAAGTGAGAAGAAGACCTTGGAAGTCAAGTCGATGCTCGTCGGAGCTGGCTCTATAAAGAGAAGCTGGAGAAAAAGACCGAAGAACTTATTCGGAAGCACAAAGAACAAGTTGATGAGCTCATGACATCCCTCCTGGAGAAGGAGGTTATCTAGGCCATGGCTAGAGCCAAGATCACTCACTTGGAGGTTTCGTTAACGGCCAATATCCACACAGAACTTGAGTAAACAGAGTATGTACACCAAACTGTTGCAAGAAAAATCTCTATATCTTCAAAAAGTACCACTATTTTATACATGAACTTACTAAAACTTATACCATAAAAGGCACTATGTGTCTAAATTATTTTTCTTCCACTTGTTCTCAAATAAAATGGTGGTCAAGTGCAATCAACTAGCATAATCAAAATAAAGAAAAACATGTATGGTGTAATTAACAATCTTCAAGGACGCTCACGAAAACAAAGAAGGGGCCAATTAACAAGTTTTGTTTAAATCCTGTTAAAAAGGGAATTACCATAAATCCCTAAATTCTCAAGCTTCCTTTACAGAATGTCCAAATTTTGCCGCTATAATAGGTCTCAATATTTACACCTAAATTTACAATTTCTCATTAGTATCTCAAATATATTTGACGTGTAATTTAGCCATGCCATGAAGGAGTCAAGGTTGTAGATGGGTTGAAATGGAGAAGATGGAAAACAAAGGAAACTTTACGAAAAAACTTTCTCTAAGCATCGCACTGGCCTTTTTCAAAGATTTTGTTGACTATATTAGTCTAGCATCTATTAAGTTCTATAACCTTGTTACAAATCCACATCAAAACTATATACTAACTGTGTACATATATGTTAACACTATTAAACCATCTAAAGATAACTATATATAACATATGAAAAGTGCGTTGGAAATTCAGGGTTACTTTACAGGTAAAAATTTAGTGCAGGGGCCTGTTTGGCGCGCGTTAATTGATTTGTAGCCGTTAAAAATAAATTCGCTGAGAAATAGCCACATCTGGATAAATCCCAGTATAAATACTGGGGCTTTGAACAAAACTCCCCAGTATTTATACTGGGAAGCTTCAGTAACTAACCCCAGTATAAAATGCTGGGGCTATTTTGTTATGGGACTGAAGCTTTATATATAAAGTCTCATAACCCATAACAAAATGCTGGGGCTGTGAACAAAACTTGTTCAAAGCCCCAGCATTTTGTTATGGGACTGAAGCTTTATATATAAAGTCCCATAACAAAATACTGGGTTCAAAGCCCAAGTATTTTGTTATGAGACTAGTCTGGGGTGTTTTTCCAACGCTAATGGAGCTTAAGTGTGCGCGCGAATTTTTGGCTATTCTTCAATGAATTTTGAAACGGTGGATAGTCCCCAATAAGCGTGTCCAAAAATGGCTAGTGATCAAAATTTCCCACTTTACAGGTGAATATCCTAAACTTCCACGTTGTTGGTGGGGGTTTGAATTCTCATGCTCCTATCCCTAATCCACTTCGCCTATCAACCAATGTAATTTATAAATTATAAGGCGGGTTACACTTTTATAATATATATATATATATATATATATATATATATATATATATATATAAATCGAGTTAATAACTTATATGGTCATTCAAGTTTGACAATTCACCTATCAAAATCACTTATGTTTGATTTGTATCAACAAGGTCATTCAACTTGCACAATTTAACCTACAAAGTCATTACAACCATAAAACTAAATGATTTATTTGAAAGAACTCACCTCAAGTTTAGTTTCTTAGTACTATTTTTCCTTGTAGTTTACGATCTTACATTTAAATTCCTTAACTTTATTATTTCATAACAATTCTTTTAGTGTATTTATTATTAGTATAAAAATTGTGATCTAATTTATTTGTCTTTTATAGTATACGGATATTTAATTAATTTTATAAAAATCAGTTTGAAAGAAGTTATATCGTCCATTATTGTTTATCATCACTATAAGAAAGTACGAATTACATGTGAATTTTTCTATGGGTTATGAGCAAATTAAAGCATGCGGATTTTCCTACAAAAGAAAAGATAAAAAAAACTTTTATTGGAAAAACCTCGGTAGATTATTATTACTTGCTAGCAGGTGATTTTTTATCCACAAGAAATTTACATGCGGATTTTGCTAGCGAAAACACTAGAAAGTTACAATATTAATTTGGCAAAAATTCGTGAACATAAATTTTTTTTGTGGATTATCATAGGGAAATATCCATAAGTAATACCCCTTGAAGATCCCCCAGTAAATTCATAGGAAATTTTACATAAAAAAATTATGGATAATACTGTATTTTTATGGGAAAATTTCACAAGAACATTGTGCAGGAATATTAAATCCCTATAAATGTAGTCCACAAGAATATTCCAAGTTATTTTACAATTAAAATATAAATTATTTTAAATCCTAAGAAATTTCTAAGTAATATTCTCACAAGAATATCCCTATGTAATATCCGCAAGAAATCTATTTCTGATATAAGCTTGCTTCCGAAATTAATAAACAAATGAATATATTAGAAAAAATAAAATAGTCAAATAATAATTTTTTACATTAATAATAAAAATGTGAAAAGGATTATTACAAAGAGATTAAAACAAAGGAAATACCTGTAATATCATAAATCATAAGGACATAAGTATTTTGAAACTAAACTTAATGGGAGGTATATGAAATTATCTCATTAGTTTTCTGGCTATGATGACTTTATAGGATAAATAATGTAAGTTGAGTGACTTTGTTGAAACAAACCAAACATAAATGACTTTGATAGGTATTGCCAAACTCGGATGACCACGTAAGTTATTAACTCACGTAAATCCTATAAATACTTTAGATAGTCGTATTTAATTGCACATGAAGTTCAAAACGTAAATAAAATCAGAACATAAACTAAAAATATATTGTAACTTATGGTGATCCAAATACAGAAAGATATCATCTTTTTATAATATTAAACACCAAAAAAAAAAAAAGTGACACATGAATGAGGGGTAGCTTTATAAACCAACCTTTTAAAGCATTGAAATCAGAAGTTGCGTTTTATCATGTTTGGTGCCACCATTAGTGGACGCGCCATTCCGTATGCATTGACTGTTAATGGTAATTACTACTGCATTTCACAGATTATTACCGAAAAAAATTATGATATAAGCTTATGTAAAATTATAGGATTTTTTTACATAAAAGTAGTACAAGTTTTAGAGCTTAATTACCAAATATAGTAACATTTTAGTAAAATTATCCTATATAGAGTAAAACACAAGATAATTACAAACATAGCAAAAATATAACAATATTTTTCCATAACATACCAAACCCTTACACTTTTCCTTATATTTCCCCCACTATCACTTTTACTCCTCTCATTTCTCCCTATTTCACTTTTCCTCCCACCATTTCCCCCCAATTTCACTTTTACTCCTCTCATTCTCCCCAATTTCACTTTTCCTCATCTATCCTCAATGTATCTCGTTGAATCTCACTATTTCTGCATCGTATCAACTATTTCTGTACCGTATCCAACTGTTTCTGCTTCGTTTCAACTGTTTCTGCACCATTTCAAATGTTTCTACAGTACCGTATCTAACTGTTTCTGCACCATTTCAACTGTTTCTGCAGCACCGTATCTAACTGTTTCTGTATCGTTTCAACTGGTTCCAACCGTTTCAACTGTTTCTGCACCGTTTCAACTGTTTCTGCAGCACCGTATCTAACTGTTTCTGCACCATTTCAACTGTTTCATTAATAAAATCTTAGTAAATTTTCACTAATAAACAACATATGCACACACATAGAGACTATATATATATATATATATATATATATATATATATATATATATATATATATATATATATATATATAGTACTAATATATAAGCGTGAAGCGAGAGGTGCTTCCTTTCGTGCTGCCTATGGTTCCGTGCACCGATTTGCCAAATTAGCCACTTTTTGTGTTCCAGTTGATTAGGTAGTCAATTTTTGTATATCTTAAAGTATACTGATTAACCACTTTTAAGGTTACTAACTGAAATATAGTCACTTTATATACTGCATGTAGATCAAGGAGCCAAAAATATTTTTAGAATTTACACTGGCGTAAATAAAATTTTGAGATATTGTTCGAGAGCTTGGCAATCAAAGAACCACTTTTACGCATATTACTTGAGTGTGGGGCATAGGACTCATTGGAAAAGATTTCTATAATGAAGTAACAATAATTTTCAAAAGATAAATGTCTACGTATATACTGATAGTTTAAATATTTGTCACACTGCTAATATAAAAAAAAAACTTACTCTTAAAAATTACAGTCATTCCAGATGTAGCGTAGAGAATTGTATTAAATTCTTTCAGATCTATCAGAAATTGCTCCAAATTATGTCGATATGAGTTAAGTGGTTATTAAAGAGGATCAAAACTCAAGAACCACTGCTAAAATATTCTATATTTGCAGAAATCAACATTAATACTTGGGCCCGGGCGAGGAAATTTGACACTTATTGAGAGATAGTTGTAGTATAAAGTATTGTATTTTAAATAGATTAATAAAGAGATATTATCGCATAAACTGAAATTAGTAGAGAAAATTTTAAAACATGTAGTCGAAAAATGAACCATAAAAATGAGAAGTTGAAAATTAGATTATTATATTAAAATAAAAAATATATTTTATTTTGGATAGACTATAAAGGAAATATACCACATAATTTGAAAAAAAAAAAAGGAAAAACAGAGAGATTTTTTACACTATGCTTGGGCCCGTACTTGCACGGGCTCCCCTTTCCTAGTATATATATATATATATATATATATATATATGAAAATATGAATATGAATATATATAGTATGTATATGTACTTATTTAGTTATTTATAAAAGATACGAGATTCTGTTGAATCATTAGCAAGGTTTTCCTTGAATTTTCCATCTTGATTTGTGAATTGTTTGAAGACATCTGATCAAATAGCATGTATTTATTATTTGAATATTTTTTTAACCTGTTAAAATATGCTTGATACACCCAATTATATAATTTACTTATTTGCCTAAAATTAGAACAATTAAAGAAACTTACCGGGGCTTGACAGGTAATAAATATTCATCTATCACATGAGTAAGAGGGAGTAACAATAATGGACAAAAAAAATTGGAGGGTAATGGTAAAACAAGATGAATATATACAGCTTTGTAGCTTACTAATAGTCTACAAGTGTGCAGCGTTACTGTATTTTAGGACACAGTCACTACACTCCTAGCTAAAATGGAAAACCAAGTCAATGGAGGAAGCAAGAGAATTGTAGCAGTAGCTGAGAGTCCAATTAGAAAGAAAGAACATGGAAAATCAAATGACGGTGAAGCAGAGAACCATGTTTCTAGAACGAGCAAACATAGAACCAAATAGAAATGGGGGAGGGGTGATGGCGCTGGGGTGGTGGGGTAATGGTGGTGGTGTGGTGGTGATGCCGTAGGGTGGGGGTTATGGCATTGGAGTGGTGGGGGTGGGTGGGGTGATGGGAGAAAGAGAGAGTAAGTGGGAGAATTTTTAATTTGGGGAAATGGAAAGTGAAAGTGAAATTTATTAGATTATTGTTAAATGTGTTAGAAAAATAATGCTATGCATTGTAATTAAAGAAATATTGCTATTTTTTTGTAATTAATAGTGAAAATTTGTATATTTGTGTAAAAAAACTCTTTTGTAAGCAATGATAGATCTAATTACAACTATTAACACCGTGCAAATTTTGACTATTTTGCAAAATTCTAGCAAATTTACCCCTTTTGCCTAAATAAATTAGTATCTTTTTTACTGGCTGAAGTCTTTAAAAATATCCACTATAATAGCATTCTGGATTTATATATTGAGAGACAATCAAGTAAAAATTTGGCTCCGTAGCCTGTTTGCACCGTGCTAAATGAATACTAGTCAGCAGTACAAAACTGTTTGAAAACTAGTCAGTTCCGGACAAGTCTCAGTATTTTATACTGAGGATCACTTAAACACTAATCCCAGCATAAAATACTGGGACTTTACTATATATAAGGCTCCAGGGACTTTGAACATGAATCCCAGTAAAAAATAATGGGACTTTAAACATGTTAGTTCAAAGTCTCACTATAAAATACCGAGATTAGTTATGGGTGTTTGTCAACTCTAATGGAGTGTAAGTATGCACACATATTTTTGGCTATTTCTTAATTAATTTTGAAACGGTGGATAAAACTCACTTAGAGCGTCTAAAATTGGCTAGTTATCAATTTTTCCCGACAATCAACCCATCCGAGTAGGCCCACTCTTGCCATATCTTCAAATAAATTTTACACGCATAGCACCCTATTAATTCCCCCCCCCCCCCCTCCAGAAAAAGCATGCCCCATTCTCATCCTCCTCTAAATAGAAACCTTAGCAACCCAAAATCACATCTCCTCCTGCCGCTCCTTCCCAATTGTTGCTTCTCCCCCTCTTCTATTCCACTCTGCCGCCGATGTATCACCGCCACCGCCGTTACTTTTCTTCTTTTTTTTTTCTTTCAAAACTCCGGCGAGATCTCTTCTTCTCCGTTTCTTCATTCATTTTTGTGGATCCACGTTATCATGTTGAGAAGTATACTTGCATAGATATGGTATTTTTGTTGAGGACTGTAGAGGTCTAGTGCTTTTCTTGAGAATTGGTACAGATCTGGTGTTTTAATTTCCGTAAAAATTTTGTATAATTATGATATTTTCCTTTAAAATATCAATAGAGCTGCTATAAAATATTGTATAAATACTTGTACGTTTTATATAATTTTAAACATGTTCTATACAAGTTTATATACAAAGTAACCATTGTATAAAAATGTATAACATTGTATACATGTAAATAAATATGAGTATAAAATATATATAAAAGCATAGAAAATGTCATTTTTGCATACTATTATAAATGTGTGTATAATGTTTCTAGTTACAGTATATATTTTTTAGTATTTGTATACGCAAGTCTCTATGTATAATGTATTTTTTGATAGATTTGTGTTTATGAACTTGTCAAAGATCAATGATATAAAAAAAAACTGACAAATAATAAATTCGGTGAAACCAGAAAATAAAAGTAATAGCAGTGAAGAAATAAAAAATTCTAATAAAAATCTGGCAATTTCAAATTTTTCGGCCACCGACGGGAGGGTGGAAGCCAAGGGATCAGTGGCGGGGAGGGGAGAAGTGGCAGGGTTTTTCTTCTTTTGAATGAGAGTCCAAATTTAGGGGGAAAAAAGAAGAAGAAAAGAAGACGACGACGACAACAAGTTCAATGCCAATATAATTAAAAAATACGGTCTTTTTTGTAATTTCATTGTTTGAAGTGCTCTTTTTAAAGAGAACCCATAGCACTATTAAACCTATCCTTTTTACTATGAAACGTCTGATTAGCAAATAACCATAACTAGTTTAATAATCAGAAATCTTAAGCTTTTTCTCACAAATATAGGGCTTCGTGTACTCTAATGATGACGCAACTTCAACCTGATAGGGTAGTTGATTGGTCGGGACTTCTGCCTAATCTGCTGGCTCTCATAGCTAAACGTTTAAATTTGATTGAGGACTACTTGAGTTTCGGTACTGTCTGTAGATCCTGGCACGCTACCGCAACTAAAAACAATTTTAACAATGAACTACCTCGAGTTCCTTGGCTTATGTTAGCCGAGGAAGATAATGATATTAGTATTTCGGATACAGGCAATGATGTCGGTTCATGTCGGAAATTCTTCATCCTTTATAATGGCATAATTTTGAAGAAAAGGATTCCAAAAGCTAAGGGGAATTTGCATGGAGTCTATGGGATGGCTTATAACCGACGCAGAAGATGGTGAAGCTAGTCTGCTACATCCCTTTTCTGGCGTTCATATTGCGTTGTGTTGCTCCCAACGTACACACAAGTATACGCGGTCTACAAGTAATAAAATGATAAGTAGAGTATCGTTCCCACGAGGACTATTCAGACTGACACTTAACAAACAATTTCTAACTACTATTCAGGGATCTTTTGCCAATAGTGAGAGTTTTTATTAACTAAGAGCAGTAACTAAAATGATGGAAATTCAGTCAAACAATTGAGCAAACATTGGTTGTAAACAATATTACGGAGACGGTCCAGGGTCAGAGTTACGAACAATCCAGTTGAGTTTTCCAATTGATTCTACTTCTTAAATCCCGGATTACTAACAGAGTAAATGTACCTGTGAGAACCTTTCGATTCTTCACAGTCTATGCAGGCTACTCCAATCCCTATATGTCTATGGGTTGAATCACGTGCACGCATTAACGAATTATGTAATTAGTTAAACTAGGCGAGCAAGTATATGTCTATCCTACTCACAAATTGTTTCCCCGATGTCCGGGTTCACAAATTAGTCCTACTCTTTCTTATTGCGTTCATAAATTCCTTCTTTCGAGTTCAATCTAAAAATCATAGATAATGCATAATTATCGAGCTCTAATAATTACACAAGTGAAATCAAGAAAGAATAAGTAACCCGTTATGTGATTCAATTAATGAGAATCAATCTTCAAACATCAACTTTCATGAAATACTCTAACCCTAGAACGTAAGAATTAGCCACGCATACTCATAATCACAAGGCAATGAATTGATGAAATAATGATGTAGTAGATTAATAGATGAAAGAATAGGAATTAAACCCTTGTTCAATGAAGTATGGTGCTCTCAAGTTGCTCCAAAGTCTGAACTCCTTCTAAAAACTAAGCAAAAGAGTATTTATAGGGTTTACAAAGGCCTAGTAATAAGTTACACCTAAGCCTAGACGAAATAGGAAGTTCAAAAATGCTCCAGGGGCGCTGTAGCTGGCGCCCCACACCCCTGAACGCGCGCACACAAGCAGTTTACGTCGAAATCCAGGTGCCTTGGCCATGCCCCGCGTTGAGAACCATGCCAGAAGGCTGGGCGCCTTAGGGGCGCGGCGCACCTAGTAACACACCAGGAAAATTCTGCTTCTCCTTGCTCCGCAGCTCGCGTCGCGTTATACCTTCGTGTGCTCGATCCAATCCTCAATCAAAATCCAATCTTTTCTTGCTCGAACATGCTCTTTAAAGCCCCAATTGCACTTCATAACGACTTGTACACACACGACACAATATCAGTGCAAAATCACATTCATTAACTAGAAAACGGGCGAATAAATACTCAAACGTGAGGAAATATTAAGAAAATATAGGCATAAAATGCCAATCATCACCACCCCACACTTGAACCTTTGCTCGCCCTCGAGCAATTACCAACTAACTTCCCAACCTAGGTAGAACAGGTCTGCCTATGACTATAGTTGATACCGACCATTGAACAAATGCATACAAGACTACTATGGGTCCAATAAACATGCCAACAATTTAACAAACTCAAAAACATGAGAACAACAACCCCAAGATAGCTCAAATGCACAAACTCAACTCATTGCAACCATGCTCCCATAAAATCACACCTATCTACTCAAGCAAAAAGCCGCAACTTCACCTATCTCATGCACACCATGTGCCCTCACCAAAATGAAGCAAGAGAGTATCCCCTAAATATCACACAACAATGAATATGAAGAATAGAACGGGGACAATAGCATAGAAAGAATTCACTCGCTCTCATGAAAATCTCACATGTCACACACGATGTACCATAGGCTTGCCCGTAGTGTAGGACTCCACTAATGTAAGCTCACTCCAATCGGGATTAACTAGGACTTTGAAAAGGTTGTAATGTAGGCTAAGGGGCTGGTAGGATACATATGGGTAATAGTGACTACCTCCCTAAGCACTTTAATACATCACAATTAAGTTAAGCACAAGTCTCATCAAAGCCACCCAACCAACAACTTTCACACACACCTTCTCACAAAGTAGCAATTTTTTTTTTTAAGCACACACTAGTAAGGATGGATATTCTTCTCTCTTTATTTCTTTTTCCAAATTTTTTCAGCTTTGCTTTTTTTTCCTTTTCTTTTCATTTGTTTTCTTTTTCTATTCACTTCTTTCTAAACCTTGCTAATGCTCATAATCAACTACTACACAATTCATTACATATTCCCCTGATTGGGTCCACTCAAAAACCTCCCAATATTTCAACCACAAACTCCACAATAAAACAACATTATCAATTAAAGTGCTTAAGGAGTAAAGGGCCAAAAAAAAAGCAATTTAGAACAAGTGGGTAGGCTTGGGGTGTGGGCGCCAACAAAAAGGTCAAAGATATCACAACAATCAAGTCCAAGGTGTATATGTAAGGGTAGGCAAATCAAAAGAAGGCCTGTATCATTTTCCGACTAGAGCAAACCTAGGATTTCGCTTTGCACACACACGGGGCAAGTTCTAGACACCAATATGCAAACATGGAGTATAATAAGAATATGCCTCACAACACACATTGCACACAATCTACACAAAAAGGCTCCATCACAACTCTCAATCAAGCATTTAGAGTACAACTTGTGGAAAATTAAGCACTAATGCGCAAAGGTTCACAACAAAGTCAAGCAAGTGGACTCAAGCATCTCAATAGGGTCATTCCATTTTTTTCTCTAGGCATGTATCTCAATTTAAAACCAAAGGACAACACAAATAGCACATGCAACAAGTTCAAGTCCACCGGTATCAAACAAATCGAAGGCACCTAGCATTCTACCTATTTCCTTCGTCTAGGGTCACCTATACTAACTATTCTAATCCTAAAAATAAAAACTACCCGGTTCAAAGGCCTCCCCGTGGAAAAGAACCGAGGCCATAAGAAAAACAATGGGGTGGATGACATGTACCACTAATAAAGACTTAAAGGAAAATCTTTTTGGAATTTTTTATTGGTTTTCTAATTTTTTCCAATTTTTTTTTATATATTAAAGCAAGAAACAAATCAAAATAAAGTCAAGTGACAAAAGAAAATCCTAACGGTACATGCATCCCTAACCTCAAAAATAAATGGGAGTTCCCCACCCCACATTTAAAACTAAGCAATGTCCTCTGTGCGACAAAGAAGAAAGTGCAAGAGTAAAGGAAACTTCCCTGAAAGCCAGCCGGCCTACAATGGGTGGTGCGCTGAAGTGCGGTCCTAATCTTCCTCCTCCCCATCTGTGGTATCTCCCTCAGCATCTGTCTCCACAGCCTCACTATCCGGATCACGATCAACGATGTCCGAATCAGTGTTCTCATCCTCCTCCGAGGGCAGCACCACTGCCTGAGTCATACCCAGCAGGCGTCTCGAAGACTCCAATAAAGGCACTGTGTGATCAAGCGCCGTCATATCCATGACAGCCTGCCGAGCCATGTGCTCCATCATCAAGTACTGACGGGCGGACAAGTTGGCGTCTGTGTCCCACCACTCGTCTGCCGTCAGTCGCACAGGTGCAGTAGTGGTCACACTCTTTACCGTGGTGATATCAAAATGCTTCTCAATATCGGGTACAATGCGATCCCCGACCTCATCAACTGGGACTCCAGCCTGCTCCAGATACCGGGTAAGAATGTTCCCAAAATACAATCGGCTACATGTCTTCGACTGCCTTTGCTCTCACATCAACCTTAGCATGTAGTAGCCAATGTTAACCGGCCTCCCGGTCATGAAAAAGTAAATCATGCACGCCCGAGTCTTGGTGACTTTGGAATAATGAGATGAAGGCAAGATGCGTGCATTTATCAACCTCATCCATACTCGAACTGTCTTCAAAAATTGTGAAAAGAACATGAATTTGTGTCTTCCTGACTCAGTTCGCTCCCACCTATGAGTGGAGCTCTCACCACACAATGTCTCTCGCATAGCCTTGTAATCAGGCTACTTAATAAAGTCCTCAGCTCATCATAGTCGGGGTCCTCTACTCCCAAGAAAGCGTTCAACGCCAATCTCATCTTCTCACCCCAAATAGCAACCATATCATCATCTCTCCATGCTTCATCCGGATCCCAATTGGCATAGAGCTCCTGTACTAGGTCGAGGTTGGCATGACCCGGACTCTCAAAGACCGAGTCCAATGCAAAGCGTGAATAGCATCACCCACACCTCGACACTTTTGCATCAATCTCCTCTTGTCAATGGCTTGCTCGGGAATATATCCCGCAGGCCTCACACTCTTGTACCAAGCTTGGCACTCACCCTTCTTCACAAAAGAGAGACCGAATTGCGTCTCGCCCTCGGGCCTTGGGATATTCACCGCATCTTTAGGAACTCTAGCCTTGGCCTTTGGCTTGGCCTTGGGCTTGGCCGGTTCTTTGCCCTTTGCATTGCTAGATGAAGGCCCGGCTTGGAGTGATCTCTTAGGAGCCGACGCGGATGAAGAGCTTAGTTTGTGGGGTGTTACAACCATGGTGCCTACAGCAAACAAAAATACCAATGTGAGACATCAATTCAAGCACGAGATTTCAATTCAAGCACAATTGGTAGGACACCACCCCACACTTATCGCTCATTCTATGTATCAACAATTCAACTCATAAGCACGAGCGACTCCACACTTAGCTAAAACTAGCGTTGCATAAAATTGCCACGGTTGTGGACTTCATGATCAAGTTAGTGGGGGTTACAAAATAGCCAATTTTTAGGCATGTGCGACACTCAATGTTCATCTTGAGCCTAAGGATATCATTGCTACTCAAGAATTCACAATGTTAGACAATTTCATAGTTGAGGCTTTTTAACAAACACTTGGTGTGCACAATATTCAACTTTCAATTTCAATGGCTAAGGTAATGTGATAACCCTCCCAAATTGTTTGGAGATCCCTTTTTACAAGTACACAAGCTAACCATGAAGCATAATTAAAAATCCAAGCAATTGAAGATCAAATTCTAATCACAAGCTTGCATACTAGTTAAGGAATTAAACATGGAAAGAGATTGTTAACTTACATGTAATGGAGAGAGAAGGGAGAGAATTTACTTATTTGAAGATGTTAGATTGAGTGGAGAAGAACTTGTGATTAATTTCAAGAATTAGGAATGAGTTGGCAGAGTTTTTGAGAGTGTTTTGAGAGAAAATAATGAAGAAAAGGGGAGGGGATCGGGTAAAGAGGGGAAAGGAAATCCGGGTCGCGGGTTAAAACCCGTTTGGACCCGGATTTTTGACCTAGCGCGGTTACCTCTGCGGCGCGCCTCAAAGGCGCTTGGTTTTCTGAACATTCTGCCTGCCTCGGCGCTTTGGGAGGCGCGGGGCGCTCCCATCGCGCCCAGACTTTTTGCTTCAGGTGTCCTTCAGGTGCGTTGGGAGGTGCGGGGCGCACCCAAGCGCGCTCGAGCAATTTTTTTGTACCAATTTTCGATTCCAAGTGTGAACCCAAGCACGGAACATGCCTCAAGGCGTCCAGTACCCCTCAATACATCAACTGCATCTCATTTAGCACTCCCGACACCTACAAAAACGACACAACAAAACAAAAACTACGTGACACTATAAAACACAAAACAACTAAACTATTACAAGTACAAACTCGGGTTGCCTCCCGTGAAGCGCCTTATTTAACGTCGTGGCACGACGAGTATCAATCATGGATCCCTCAAAGTAATGGAGGTACGATGATTCACCGAACCTCCCCAATAATGCTTCACCCTTTGGCCATTCACCAAGAACGTCTTCTCCGAATCGGGGGCTCTCAATTCAACTGCTCCATGTGCGGTAACACGAACTACTTCAAACGGCCCCAACCATCTAGATTTCAACTTGCCCGGAAATAGCTTCAACCTCGAATTAAACAACAACACCAGCTGCCCGGGCTCAAACTGACGACGCTCAATGTGCTTGTCATGCCACTTCTTTGTCCGTTCATTATACAATTTTGCATTTTCATAAGCATGGAAACGGAACTCTTCAAGCTCATGCAATTGAAGCATTCTCTTCTCACCCGCCAAGGCCATATCAAGATTGAGCTTTTGAATCGCCCAATATGCTTTATGCTCTAGCTCAACGGGCAAGTGACAGGCCTTACCATAAACAAGCCTATATGGAGAGGTTTCCAATAGGTGTTTTAAATGCAGTCCGATAGGCCCAGAGAGCATCATCTAACTTCATAGCCCAATCCTTCCTCGAGGCATTCACAGTCTTCTCAAGGATTTGCTTAATCTCTCTATTAGATACTTCCACTTGGCCACTAGTTTGGGGATGAAAGCAGTTGCCACATTGCGGCGAACCCCATATTTGGCTAACAATTTATTGAACAACCGGTTGCAAAAATGAGTACCTTCATCACTGATTATAGCCCGCGGTGTCCCAAAACGAGTGAAAATATTTTTCTTCAAGAATTTCACCACCACACTCGCATCATTTGTTAGAAGTGCCACAGCCTCCACCCTTTTAGATACATAATCAACTGCCACAAGAATGTATTTGTGGCCCATGGAAGGCGGGAACGGACCCATAAAGTCAATCCCCCAACAATCAAACAGCTCAATCTCCAAGATATTGTTCAAAGGCATCTCATGACGCCTAGAAATAGTACCCGTTCTTTGGCAATGATCACACTGCTTAACCAAAGCATGAGCATCTTTAAACAAAGTAGGGCAAAAGAAACCAGACTGAAGTACCTTTGCAGCCGTTCGATCTCCACCAAGATGGCCACTATAAGGAGAGGAATGGCAGCTTTGTAGAATCGGCTCAACTTCTTCCCTTGGAATGCATCTCCTAGCTAATTGGTCAGGGCCTATCTTGTACAAATAAGGCTCATCCCACACATAAAATCTGCTCTCATGAAGGAGTTTGCGACTTTGCTCAGCTGTAGCCCCAGGAGGATACACATTACTCACAATTAAGTTCACCATGTCAGCATACTATGGCACCTCGGCTGCAGCTAAAGCGAAAAACTGCTCATCAGGGAATACCTCTTTAATCTCAGGCGCTTCATCTACATGATCTCTATTCTCCAGCCTTGACAAATGATCAGCTACTTGATTCTCAGTCCCCTTGCGATCTCGAATTTCAACATCAAACTCTTGCAATAGGAGAACCCATCGAATTAGTCTAGGCTTGGAATCCTTCTTCTCAAACAAATACCGGATTGCGGCATGATCAGTGTAGACAACAACACGAGTGCCAACCAAATAAGATCTGAATTTATCAAAAGCATACACCACGGCTAGCAACTCCTTCTCAGTGGTGGTGTAATTGGATTGGGCTGCATCAAGAGTCTTGCTTGCATAATAGATGGAGTGGAAGATTCTTCCAATTCTTTGGCCGAGAACATCCCCAATAGCATTATCACTCGCATCACACATCAATTCAAATGGCAAAGACCGGTCAGGAGCAATGATGATTGGTGCAGTCACCATCCTTTTCTTCAACTCTTCAAATGCCTTGAGACAAGCATCATTAAACTCAAATTTCACATCTTTCTCCAACAACTTGCACATGGGATTAGAAATTTTGGAGAAGTCCTTTATGAAATGCCTATAAAAAACCTGCATGTCCCAAGAAACTACGCACCCCCTTAACAGAGATAGGTGGTTGTAATTTCTCAATAGCCTCAATCTTTGCTTTATCTACCTCGATCCCTTACTTTGACACCTTGTGCCCAAGTACTATGCCTTCTTGAGCAATAAAGTGACATTTTTCCCAATTCAGCACCAAATTTGTTTCTTCACAACCGCTCAGCACAGCATCTAAAATTTTCAAGCAATCATCAAAGGAATCACCAACTACTGAGAAATCATCCATGAACACCTCAACAAATTTTTCCACCATGTCGGTGAAAATAGCCATCATACACCGCTGAAAAGTCCCCGGGGCATTACATAACTCAAACGGCATCCTCCTAAATGCATAGGTGCCATATGGACAAGTAAATATAGTCTTCTCTTGATCTTCAGGATCTATCACAATTCGATTGTAGCCCGAGTACCCATCCAAGAAGAAACAGTACTCGTGCCCAGCAAGTCTATCCAGCATTTGATCAATAAAGGGAAGTGGGAAGTGGTCTTTCTTGGTGGCCTTGTTCAGCTTTCTATAATCAATGCAAATACGCCACCATGTGACTGTTCTTGTAGGAATCAACTAATTATGCTCATTCTTCACCACTGTCATGCCCCCTTCTTTGGAACACATTGCACTGGACTCACCCACATGCTGTCAGAGATAGGAAAAATAATACCAGCATCCAGCCACTTGATAATTTCTTTCTTCACCACCTCCTTCATGATTGTATTTAATCTCCTCTGCTGCTCTATAGATGTCTTATGGCCTTCTTCCAAAAGAATTTTGTGCATCCAGAAAGAAGGACTAATCCCTCTAATATCAGCAATGGTCCAGCCAATAGCTCTCTTGCGCTCTCACAGCACTCTCAGCACCTTTTCAACCTGCACATCAGACAATAAAGAAGAAAGGATCACGGGCAAGGTATTACCCTCACCCAAATAAGCATAACGCAAATGCGCAGGTAAAGGTTTGAGTTCAAGAGTAGGAGCCTTCTCAATAGACGGTTTAGCAGGAGTTAAGGTCAACGGTCTATCAAGCTCCTCAAATTTCTTCCATCCTGGGATGAATTTACTCTGCATATTAAGAATCTCCACATATTTTTCAATGTCATCATCCTTCAAGATATCATCATCATCACATAAGAGTGCCTTTTCCAAAGAATCAACATTAGAGGCCAAGAATGACCTCTCATCAGCAGTCAACTCATCATCTACCACTTTTACCATGGATAACTCTTCATAATGGGAAGGAAGCTGGGTAGCTCTGAACACATTGAACACAACTTCTTCCCCATTTACCTTCATAATCATCTTTCCAGCTCTAAATCTAATGACAGCATCAGCAGTAGCCAAAAATCCTCTTCCCAATATGAGAGGAACCTCAGGATCAGCTTCATAGTCAAGAATAATGAAGTCAACAGGCAATATAAACTGACCCACTTGTACAAGCACATCCTCAATAATCCCCTCGGGGCATGTCAAAGATCTATCAGCCAGTTGCAGAGTCACAGTAGTTGGTCGTGGTTCACCCAGGCCTAGCTTCCTGAAAAATGATGAAGGCATTAAATTCACACTAGCACCCAAATCACACAAAGCTCGTCCAACCTCATGCTCCCCAATTTTCAAGGGAATAGAAAAACTGCCAGGATCCTTCAATTTCTGAGGAAGTTTGCTTCTAACTCTAGAACTGCACTCCTCAGTGAGTGCAACTGTCTCGAACTCAGTCAGTCTTCTCTTGTTAGCAACAATATCCTTGATGTATTTAGCATATTTGGGAACATCCCGTAAAAGCTCCACCAAAGGAATATTTACCTGAATCTGACTCAAGATCTCCAAGAATTTCTTGCATGCTGCATCAACTTTCTGCTTCTGAAGTCTCTAAGGGAAAGGTGGTGGTGGTCTCACAATAGCAGGCTCGGGCTGCTTTTCTATCACTTTCTCAGCTTCTTTCTCCACCTCTCTATCAACATTAGGCTCTAACTCACCAATAGGCTTCCTTGGCTTTGGGGGAACTTCTTCTAGAGCTCTTCCATTCCTCAAAGTAACTGCTTGCATAAATTCCTTAGGATTTTTCTCTGTATCACTTGGCAAAGCACCCCGAGGTCTATTATTCTGTACTCCAGCTAGCTGCCCCATTTGTCTCTCAAGATCTTTCTGAGCATTGCTCAAATATTTTATTGTTTGTGCCTGAGCTGCTGAATCATCCATGAGTTTTTGCTGCCCTACAAGAATTTGTCTAAGCATATCCTTAACTGAATTAGGCTGCTGTGGCTGAGCCTGCGCCTGTGACCCCTGCTGTGGTGCATTTTGAAGATTATTTTGGGGTCTCTCATTGCCTTGTAGCTGCTCACGGTTATCCCTCCAAGAAAAATTTGGGTGACTACGCCAAGTGGTGTTGTAGCTATTACCATATTGATTGCGATTCTGACCCTATGACCTGTTCTGATTACCCACATAATACACTGACTCTGGATTAGATGGACAGACGTCAGTGACATGATCCTCTCCACAAACCTCACAAAAGACTTGAAGTTGTTGCACTGGAGCTGCTTGTTGTTGAGTCTGCGGCAGAGCTAGCTTGCTGATTTGATTGGAAATAGCATACATTTTCGCTCTCAGTTCTGAAACTGCATCTAATTGAAGTACCCCAGCAGATTTCTGTGCAGTAGCTCTACCAACTCCCTGCCAATCAGGATTGCTCTGCGAAAACTTGTCTAGTAAATCATAGATCTGGTCAAAATTTAAGGCCAGTACTTGGCCTCCAGCAGCAGCATCTACCACGATCTTAGTATGCGCATTCAATCCTTCAACAAAAGTATGTGCAATAACCTCACTGAATTGGTTGTGGTGTGGACAATCTCTCAATAAAGCTTTAAATCGCTCCCAGGCTGAATACAAAGACTCTCCTTCTATCTGTCTGAAGGACATAATTTCACTCCTCAGCCGGGCTGTCTTTGCAGATGGATAAAATTTAGCCAAGAACTTCTTAGCCAAATCCTCCCAAGTAGTGATAGACCCAGGCTTTTCAGCCTTTAACCACTTCCTCGCTACCCCAATCAGTGAAAACGGGAACAACGTCAAGCGAACATAATCAGTAGGAACTCCCGTTGGTGTATAAGTGTCACTGATATCCAGGAATTTCTGAATGTGTTGCTGCGGATCTTCATGAAGTAATCCAGCATATTGCCCTGTCATATGCAGCAACTGAATCATGCCGGGCTTAATCTCAAAGTGCCCGGTGATAGCGGGCTTCACAATACTAGACGCCACTCCCCCCAGGCTGGGAAGAGCACCATCTCGCACCGCTACTGCTCGTTCTTCTGCCATTTCAGTTGGTAAGGAAGCAAGTACAATTGCTAGTGCTTTTCGGTCTCTCGCTTCTCTTCTTACCCTTCTCAAGGTCCTTTCAGGCTCGGGATCAAAAGGTGTGAGTAGTTCGTCCTTTCTATTCCTTTGCATGCAAAACCTGTTGCCTGAAACAGCACAAGAAACTCAACAAAAAATTAAAGATGAATAGATAATAAGTAATCGTTCAAAAAAATCAGTCAATAATTAGTCGCCGGCAACGGCACCAAAAACTTGTTGCTCCCAATGCACACGCAAGTATACGCGGTCGACAAGTAATAAAATGATAAGTAGAGTATCGTTCCCACGAGGACTATTCAGACTGACACTTAACAAACAATTTCTAACTACTATTCAGGGATCTTTTGCCAATAGTGAGAGTTTTTATTAACTAAGAGCAGTAACTAAAATGATGGAAATTCAGTCAAACAATTGAGCAAACATTGGTTGTAAACAATATTACGGAGACGGTCCAGGGTCAGAGTTATGAACAATCTAGTTGAGTTTTCCAATTGATTCCACTTCTTAAATCCCGGATTACTAAATAACATAGTAAATGTACCCGTGAGAACCTTTCGATTCTTCACAGTCTATGCAGGCTACTCCAATCCCTATATGTCTATGGGTTGAATCACATGCACGCATTAACGAATTCTGTAATTAGTTAAACTAGGTGAGCAAGTACATGTCTATCCTACTCACAAATTGTTTCCCCGATGCCCGGGTTCACAAACTAGTCCTACTCTTTCTTATTGCGTTCATAAATTCCCTCTTTCGAGTTCAATCTAAAAATCATAGATAATGAATAATTATCGAGCTCTAATAATTACACAAGTGAAATCAAGAAAGAATAAGTAACCCGTTATGGGATTCAGTTAATGGGAATCAATCTTCAAACATCAACTTTCATGAAATACTCTAACCCTAAAACGTAAGAATTAGCCACGCATACTCATAATCACAAGGCAATGAATTGATGAAATAATGATGTAATAGATTAATAGATAAAAGAATAGGAATTAAACCCTTGTTCAATGAAGTATGGTGCTCTCAAGTTGCTCCAAAGTCTGAACTCCTTCTAAAAACTAAGTAAAAGAGTATTTATAGGATTTACAAAGGCCTAGTAATAAGTTACACCTAAGCCTAGACGAAATAGGAAGTCCAAAAACGCTCCAGGGGCGCTGTAGCTGGAGCTCCGCGCCCCCGAACGCGCGCACACAAGCAGTTTACGTCGAAATCCAGGCACCTTGGCCACGCCCCGCGCTGAGAACCGCGCCTGAAGGCTGGGCGCCTTAAGGGCGCGGCGCGCCTAGTAACGCGCCAGACAAATTTTGCTTCTCCTTGCTCCGCAGCTCGCGTCGTGTCATGCCTTCGTGTGCTCGATCCAATCCTCAATCAAAATCCAATTTTTTCTTACTCGAACATGCTCTTTAAAGCCCCAATTGCACTTCATAACGACCTACACACACGACACAATATTAGTGCAAAATCACATTCATTAACTAAAAAACGGACGAATAAATACTCAAACGTGAGGAAATATTAAGAAAATATAGGCATAAAATGTCAATCATCAAGTTGCCGCATCCAAATACCACCTTCGAATACGATAACCACCGAATGAAATATCTAATGACTTTTTTCCAGAAAGCAGTTTTGTCAGCTAGTCCTTCTCGTATATCGGACTATGTTGTCATGGTTATTGAGGGAGACATCTCATTACTCGGTTTTTGGAGACCGGGAGATTTGACATGGACAAGGATTAATAGCGTTGAAAACTCTCACACTCTATATGGTGATATTATATATTTTAATGCACACTTTTATGGCGTGGATTATGGTGGTCACGTCATATTATTGGATGTTGTTGGCTCAGAACCCAAAAGTCGTATTGTAGCACGACTACCATTCGTTTCTGAAGATCGAGCAAGTCAATCATACATCCTGGAATCACTAGTATCATTATTTGTAGTTACGCGAAATGGTGTGCAAGTAAGGGATATCAAAGAATCACAATATCCCACTGACATTCTCAAGACATAACATTGTTGGGAATCTTACTTATGGGACAATAAGTTTTCGTGTTTTCCAGGTTGAGTTAGCAACTGGCAAAGTGACACAAACTAGGGAAATAGGAGACGCAGCTTTTTCTCTAGGTGCTAATGCATCTCTATCGGTACAAGCTTCTCAATTTCCAGGAATCAAGCCCAATCATATTTATTTTACAGACGATTATTGGGAATCGTACCTATGAAGGAGGTGGCTTGGATATGGGGGTGTTCAGCTTAGCCGATGGCAGTATCCAGCCACACTACGCGGGTGTTTCACTTAGTCATGTTTGTCCTCCAACTTGGGTCACACCAACTCTATATTGAGCTAGACTCATTTGCATCTGAGGAGATAACAACATCCAGCCGCATTACAAGTGTGTTTCCCTGAGTCGTGTTTGTCCTCCAACTTGGGTCGACCAACTCTGTATTGAGTCGAGCAGCTTCTTTATGTACTCTATTTATTATGCTTTAGAGAAGTGTTTCTTTTAAGTCATTATAATTTGTCATTTGCATATTTCCTGTTTTCATATAGGAGTAATTCGACAAAGATACTCCCCAACTGTTGTTATACTTGCATTGGAGTATGTAGTGTTTGAATGCATCACTGCCTGGATATCTTCTTCCTATATCAATATTGCAAATTTCTTCCTGGAAACTGTTCAAGATCTGATAACATTGAGGTGCAGTCACCCAAAAAAAAAAAAAAAGAGAGCCATGCAATTTATTTTACTAACAAGGAAATCCCAGGTGGATAAATAATATTATCATCCATCATCATGTAGTTAAGATGGTATAGATAACCTTCTTTTTAGTACACTGATATATGGCTCAGTTTTTCCATTATATGGTTAATCAACTTAGAACATTTATCTTCTTTTTTATCCCAAAGAAAATCGAGTGTGGTCGTCCTGTTTATAACCTTTATGTTCTCACCACCTACTACTGTAGTTTCTTTCCCGATTATTTCTAGTGTAATTGACTGATACAAGTTGTGATAATCAAAATTGGATATGCACATATGGTTTCAATCATAACAATATTTTATTCAAGATTACTCATGTAGTTACACAGATGGTTGATAACATAATTGTGTCCATGGAAATATAACATTGCATACAAACTTATGCAATGTTAGCCGCTACTTACAACAAATGGACTCCGGACTTTGTACTTACCATTTGTCCAAGTAATTGAACCAAATAAGTCTTCCTTTGGACTAGATGAAGCTCTGAAGGACACTTCATAGCTAAATTTCTCGCTATTATTCGTAAATTCCAATTTACTTGGTATCACTTGGACTTCCAGTCCAGTTGGTGCCTCAACGGTTACGGTATATACTGATGCGTCTTCCCCAACATTAGTAACAGTTCTAGTGACCTTTTGTGTTATATTTTTTTTTAGACGAGAAATAGCCATCGATGGGTAATTCATTTTAGAGATTGATTCAGAGCTAGAGTTTTTTGGACAGGAAAAGTCATTTGGAACTGTATTTGATATTAGTTTTATCTTTGATATGTCATAGCCAACAGAACAGAGGAAATGCAGGTAGTCGGAAACATCTGTCTCGAAGACAAGACCTGGTTTTAATGGACCTGAAGTGCTTGCTTCTCCTGCACCTATGTCATATGGTGTTGCTTTGGATCCAGAGTCTGTAGTGATTGGAGCCTTTAAATTGTTCGTCTGAATAGCTGTTAAAACGAAGCTTGAAATAAGCAAGGACATCACTTATAAAACAAAAAATGGTTACTAGCTTAATATTGTTAAGTTCCTTACCAGTAGTCATAATAGCTGATTTGATAGCTGAAGGACCCCAGGTGGGATTTTGCGCCTTGACAGTTGCAGCAATACCAGAAACGTGAGGGCAGGACATGGAAGTGCCTGAGATTATATTGAATGGTTGTTCATTTCCAGACCAAGCAGCAAGAATGGTAACCCCTGGTGCTGTTATATCTGGCTGCAAGGACAAATGAAAATCCATAAGCCTGTGTTTTGTAGTGTCTAGAAAAACTTCTGTTCAATACACAACGATGAAATGTTGGTCTTACTTTAAGGAGGTTAGGGGTGTTGTCTGCGGGGCCTCTTGCTGAGAAGTAAGCCACAACTGGAGCTGGTTTGTACTTTGTTGTGGAAATAGTTGGTAGAATTGATGCAACGGGATTCCTTCAGAATTTTGAAGAATTGTTAACTGTTTGCACTTGAGAACAATCTCATATTCTATTAAAAACATGAGAAAACACTAAACTTAGTCGTTGAAATATATTTTTTCACTAGATACGATTTATAGGGTAAATGATGATAGAGGAGTAACTCTTCTCTAGTGAAAGAAATATTGTTTGAGGTTTATAACATAACTACAGCAAAATGTAAGTTCAGTGACCATAAGTAAAACTTTCAAGGTTGGCATGACAGTCACCTTGGCGTTTTTGCTGGATTGGTATGCCTACTTGGTTTTCCATTGTCGAGATTTGCATGTTCGGGGGAACTTGATTTTCTGAGCAACATAAAGAAAAATTCAGTTACGCGTAATCTTTTAAATGACAAAAGTAGTGGTTTGGCTTTAGCGCAAAAGATTTATAGTTAGATGACCATGTGAGAAACTGACTCCAATTAAACCTTAACAAATGCAAACATGGCCCAACTACTGGACGCATACAGACAGTAAATAGTAATTACCCTGTAGATTTGATGTAGGACAGGATCTCAGCAGCATCCTTTCGAGAGACTACAGCTGCTGGAAAGGATTCAAATTTTGGTGCCATTATTCTCTGATCATCATCTATTAGTATAAATCCAACTCCACCTAGTAACTTCACTTCTCGTAGCCTCTCAGCAGGTGAAGATCCATCATTCCGAAGATTTTCACACACAACAATTTTCCCCTTGACTTTGCTTTTGTCTAATGAATCTGGAACACAACCCCTGAAACATCACCATTATTTGTTACAGGACATTAAGAAAATGAGAGCTGAGATCTTGATTCAATATACCTTGCCTCGTCATCAGTAATTTTTTTGTTTAATTTAGCAGAATTGCCTTGAATCAATGGGTAGACTGGTGGTTTTGTCATATTACCAAAGTTTATACCTCCACCCTGGAAGCAACGAGGATATTCGAGTATTTGATTAGATAGCTTTGAACTTTCTTTAGGTACGAAACATAAGAAGTAAAGCAGATTGATGATTAGTATTGTGGGCACAGATCTTTGGTTCGAGTCTATTGAGATGGATTGAGCATATAAGCAAGTAGCGGGCATGATCCATTGTATTGCACCTGGACTTGATATCAAGGTGCACCAAATACTTTTAAATCTTGGCTAAGAGAAAGGACCTGATTAGTCATGCTACTTTTGAAAGTTATGGAAGGAAGTTTGGTACTCCATCTATTCCAAAAAGAATGACACAATTTGCTTATTAATCTATTCTATTATATATATTTGGAAAAAATCTAATGTGAACTTTCCATTTATCCTATATACATAGTCAACAAATGTTATGACATGTTTATAACCATACAAATGTTATAGTTACATGTTTTAGACTACAAGTTCCAAAAGGATTCATTATTTCCTTAACTCCATGTCAAGTCAAATTATGATATATAAATTGAAGTGGAGGGAGTATTAGGGGCCATTTGTTTTTATTAAGATTAAGAGGCCTGAATCTGAATGCACATCTAAATATTAAAATGCTGTCTCTGGACCTGAATATTGAATCATTAAGACTGTTTGTTTTTTCAACATCTGAATGTATTTAATTTTTTTATTTGAATAAAATAACATATAATTCAAATAAAATAGTAATTAAATATGAATAAGCAACTACAAAATATTCAAATCAATATCTAATATGTTCCTAAAGAAGAACCAACGTCTAACATTCAAGAAATAGAAAAAAATTTCAAATAACTAAAATATAAAATTTTCAAATTTATTCATCTTTGCATAAGTTGATTTGCTAGTTGCTCGTGTAAGTTGGTGGAAAATTAGTTCCGTAAAAAGAAAAAAGCAGTTCCTAAAAAAGTGGAGCTGAATGGGATACAGATACTTGGATCCATCTTTTTAGGGAAGAGGGTAGTAAGAGGTATTCAGTACTTATTTTTAAAAAAAAACAAATAAACTTAATGGGTCCAAATCTGTCCAATTCAGATTAAGAGCCCCATTAAGTGCAAACAAATGGGGCCTTATAGTTGTGTTTACCTTAATCAGCTTGTTTCCACCCAAGACAATATCTGTCTCGAAGTCGCGGTCAATAGTGGTGGCTGCAACAGTTAGAATCCACGGAGCAGTATTCACAACAGTGTTTGGGTAAGGGCCACTATTTCCAGCAGAGCAGACAACAAGGATGCCCTTTTCTACAGCATGGAATGCTCCTATGGCAATAGGATTGCTTGAGAACTCTTCAACACCACCGCCAAGCGATAGTGATAAAACATCAACCCCATCTGCAATGGCATCATCGAATGCTTTCATGATAGCTGATCCACGGCATCCATTTGGAGTGCAGACACGGTACATGGCGATCCTTGAACCCGGAGATCCACCCTTGGCAGTCCCTGCAGCTAGGCCATTGTAGGATGCATCTGCAACAGGGCTTCCAGCTGCCGTGGCTGCAACATGAGTACCGTGTCCGTTCTTGTCCCTGGCTGTGCCAGGGAATTTTGTTCCACTGTCCTCATAAAATCTTGCACCAATTATCTTCCTTTAGAATATTACAATCATCGCAAAAAGGTGAATTTACTGTTAGATTACCTTCAATGAGAAGCTCTCTTCTTCTTGTGAAGAAAAGATCCTGAGAACAAATGAAAGCATTCTTCGTTGTTCGTTTGACCAATCTTCTTTAACTCAGGTAAGATATAGGCTGTGAATTTTTCGTTAAAGTACGTGTTCACATATGATTGTAATTGATGAATAGTGAAACACATATAGAGAATTTTGGGAAATTATGTCTTCTTGGTTTTCCCTTCAACCTTGTTATGACTATGAATTTTTTGAGGTGGAGAAGACGACTGACAATCAAGGAAGTGATGCTTGAAGTGATGTAAGGAAAAATAAAAAAAGTGAAACCATCTAACGGAGTCGGGAAAAAACTCTGTAATCACTACAAGGTAGGTCTCAGGTTACAGGTCTCATCTATACAAACTGCACTGCTAAAATTAAAGTGTAAATATGAGGAGGAGAAAGTTACTTGTTGCATTTGGAAGTGCTAAAATCATGACCTTCCATGCAAGTTCCTTTCCACCGGACTGGAATTGGACCGACATCCTTGTCATTGAAACTCTCTGATTCGGGCCATATTCCTGAATATGATTTCAGTGATTTTGCATAATCATTACTGTACAAAGAAAATGCAGTAAAGTTGCAATATGAAAATTTTAAAAATGTCAAACCTGTATCCAAGATTCCAATTATGGTATCAGCTCCATTTGGTGATGTATAAGAACCAGAGCTTGGACTTGAATTGATTTCTACGTCAGTTAAGAAATCCCATGAACGTGTAGTGTGAAGTTGCAGTAATGGATCAGGGAAAACAGAGACAACTCCAGGTCT
Organism: Petunia secreta; assembly: GCA_029990175.1. NCBI lineage: Eukaryota > Viridiplantae > Streptophyta > Magnoliopsida > Solanales > Solanaceae > Petunia > Petunia secreta. The sequence goes on along the minus strand of JARKIP010000035.1, from coordinate 61,443,893 downwards.
TTTAGCAATGGATTTGGCTTCAGCTTCTGATAAACGTGCCGCAAATCCTGAGAAACCGTTCTTGTAGCTGTGTACCACTGCATTCTTGTTCCTAACACAGACAGAAACTTATGTTTGTTTATTTCATGGCCGTGAAGAGCAATGAGGATCTTCGGAAATAAATTGCTTTAGCACCAATAAAGTTCTTATACTGGTCGCAAAATCACGTCAAAATTAGTACATAATTAACACACCATAAATATCTTCAATATCTGGTGATCAATAGAGAAAGACGTCAACCATATAAAAATATGTCATATAAACCAACCTTGTGACCAAGGAGCTCATAAGCTGCGATTGATCAATTCTTGTACTCCCATTAGATGAAGCGGAAGCACCCATATAAACGATATAAATTCCATTACTTTGTGCTTGAGAGGCTGAGTCAGCTTCATTCATGCAAGAGACAATGAAAAGACAAAAGCAGAAGAACAAAGAAAGGCCTTTCATTTCACTGATGACAAGTGTTGATGAATCGTTCTTTGTTCGATCCGACCGGTCATGTTGTATAAATAGGTAAACAAGCAGTCGAAGAAAGTACGCAAAAGTAATGGTATATGTGTTGGTGCATTCATGCGTGTACGCACTGCAGAAGCGCCTGTCAATCAGTACATTACATCCTCCCAAAGTGCGTTTATTTCTTATACAAAAATGTCACTGAGGCAGTGGAGTAGCAGTGTTTGATGGTGGTGGTGATTGGCTACTAAATTAATAGGCGATATGCCAAAGATATCAAAAGACTGTTGAAAAAGAGTTTTTTGAAGTTAGAACTAAGAATTAAAAAATTATATTTAAAAGTTGAAGTTGTATTTTGACATAATTAAAAAAAATGTGAATAAAAAAAAAGCACCAGAACTTTGCCATTATATCATGTCTTAAGTGCACGCGGATAATACCACTGCATTCTTGTTCCTAAAAAGCCAAATTAGTGCACGCGGATAATACCCTCTCCATTATATCATGTCTTAAGTGCACGCGGATAATACCCTCTCCATTAGCCATTTTCTGGAGGGAATGATGACAAAAGCACCAGAACTTGATATCCCAAAGGTCAGGCACACAACCTCAGATGATGTAAAGAAAGAAGCACCAGGACTGATTGAATGTACCGAGTCTGCAAGCACTTTGGGACATAGATAACAGATTAGACGCAACCAAACTCTCACTCCTACAATATCTAATTGGCTAAACTAACTTTTTAACTAAACCCCCATTCCAATTTATGTGTCATAGTTTGACCCGCCACGAAATTTAAGAAATAAAGAAAGATTTTTTAAACTTATGGTTTAAAATAAGACATAAATATTTGTGTGGTTGTAAATCATTTCATTAATGGCAATAATTTTGAAGTTAAATTATTACCAAATTTCGAATGATATCATTCTTTTTGGAACATACTAATAAGAAAATGATGCCACATAAATTGAAAAGAAGGGAGTATCTAGTTGCTTTTCTTTTTTCTTTGTACTTGTTCTCTATTCTTTTACTCTACCATCATCTTTTCTTTTTATTTTTTTCCTTTCATCCAGAATATGATTTGATGCTTCTTCTACAATATCTAATTTATCGTAAATAAAATGTAATAGTAGCAGTAAAGTAAATGAGATAAGTAAGAATATGGAGAAAGTTTATTATTGTCTCTCTTATTTGTGAATTGATGGATGAATGATATCTCTTTTATAAGTTGCAAAAGCAACCGAAAAATTACATATCTGAACTAACATATTAAATTCATACATGTATTTATTAAGTACTTCATTAATGGCATCCACAAATGCAGTGGATTTGTAACACTCCCCCTTGGATGTCCATTAAGCAAGAGTATGTCTCGTTAAAATCTTACTAGGAAAAACCACGTGGGAAAAAGCCTAGTAAAAGAAAAAGAGTATAGACATCTTATGATACGCATTTAGAGCTGCCTCATTAAAAACCTTACCAGGAAAACCCAATGGGACAAAACCTTGATTAAGGGAAAAAGAGTGCAGCGCGTATGTATTTCCCTCTGATGAAGACATTGCTTTATATTACGGAGACTACGCATTCCGATCTTGTATATTAACTTCTCAAATGTTGAGGTTGGCAATGCTAGTAAAAAAATCCGCCAAATTATCACTTGAACGTATTTGCCGAACGTCTATTTCACCACTATTCTGAATATCACGAGTGAAAAAGAATTTTGGCGAAATGTGTTTTATTCTGTCTCCTTTGATATATCCTTCTTTTAGCTAAGCTATTCATGCAGTATTATCTTCATATAATACAGTTGGAATCATTTGCAAAGGAAACCCACACATTTTCTGAATATGTTGAGTCATCAGTCTTAACCAAATGCATTCACGACTTGCTTCATGAATTGCCAATATCTACATGATTAGAAGAAGTAGCTGCAATAGTTTGTTTTACCGAACGCCATCGTATAGCTGTGTCTCCACATGTAAATAGATAGCCTGTTTGAGAGCGTCCTCTATGTGGATCAGACAAATATCCAGCACCCGCATAGCCAGTTAATTGTGACTTGCATTCATTTGAATAAAACAATCCCTTATCGATAGTCCCTTGGAGGTATCTGAATATATGCTTAATACCGTTCCAATGTCTTCGAGTTGGGGAAGAACTAAACCTTGCCAATAAGTTTACAGTGAAAGATATATCTGGTCGAGTATTATTGGTAAGATACATCAGTGCACCAATTGCACTAAGATATGGTACTTCAGCGCCAAGAAACTCTTCATCATTTTCACAAGGTCGAAATGGATCTTTATTTACATCAAGCGACCTCACAACCATCAGGGTGCTCAGCGGATGTGATTTATCCATGTAAAACCTCTTAAGAATCTTTTCAGTATATGTTGATTGATGGAGAAATATTCCTTTTGCCAAATGTTCAATTTGTAGACCAAGATAAAAATTAGTTTTTCCAAGGTCTTTCATTTCTAACTCTTTCTTCAAACACTCCCTAGTATTTTTGAGTGCTTCATGAGTTCCAATAATATTCAAGTCATCAACATACACAGCTATTATGATAATTTCAGATCCAGACCTTTTTATAAAAATACAAGGACAAATTGGATCATTTTTATATCATTCTTTCAATAGGTAGTTGCTAAGGTGATTATACCACATACGGCCCGATTGTTTTAATCTATATAAGGATTTTTGAAGCTTTATTGAACAAGCTTCTCGGGAACCTTTAAATGCTTCGGGAATTTGAAATCCTTAAGGGATTTTCATAAAAATTTCATTGTCTAATGAGCCATATAAATAGGCTGTGACAACATCCATTAAAGGCATCTCAAGTTTTTCTTGTACTGCTAGACATACAAGGTATCTTAAGGTGATTGCATCCACCACAGGAGAATATTTCTCCATATAATCAATGGCAGGTCGTTGTGAAAATCCTTGAGATACAAGTCGTGCTTTATATCTAACGACTTCATTCATCTCATTTCGTTTTCGCACAATTATCCATTTGTACGCTACTGGTTTTACACTTTCAGGTGTTCGGACGATTGGTCCGAAAACTTCACGTTTATCAAGTGAAGTCAATTCTGCTTGAATTGAATCTTTCCATTTTGGCCAGTCATTTCTCTGTCTACATTCATCGACAGATTTTGGTTCAAGATCCTCGTTTTGTTACATTATCTCAACAACAACATTATATGCAAAACTGCTGTCGACAAAAATATTATTCCGGTTCCATAGTTTTCCCGTAGAGACATAACTTATTGAGATCTCTTCAATTTCATTATTCTCAAGTACCTGAGCCTCTCCTGAAGAGGTCTTATTAGTTGTTATGTCTTTATGCTCGTTTTGAGCAATTACCTCCGTAGTATGATCGTCTTGATCATTTTCTCCTTTTCTTTTTCGAGGATTTTTATTTTTGGAACCGGGTGATCTACCACGCTTTAAGCGTGCCTTAGACTCACTTGCACAAATAGGTTGCCCTACCGGGATAACTTGAATTGGAGCATTTGCAGCTGGAATATTGGATTTAGTTACCCTTGGTAGGTCAATGAATGCATCTGGCAGTTGATTTGCAATATTTTGCAAATACACTATCTTTTGAACTTCAAGTTCACATTGATTTGTACGAGGATCTAAATGAGATAGTGTTAATGCATTCCAGTCTTATTTCTTTTTCCAGCTGCTTATTCTCTCCCCCTAATGTTGGAAAAAATGATTCATCAAAATGACAGTCAGCAAATATTGCTGTGAATAAATCTCCCGTCATGGGCTCAAGATATTTAATAATAGACGGAGATTCATACCCAGCATATATCCCCAACTTTCTTTGGGGTCCCATCTTTGTACTGTGTGGTGGAGCAATTGGCACATATACCGCACATCCGAAAATTCTAAGATGGAAAATATTTGGCTCCTGACCAAAAGCCAATTGTAATGGGGAGAATTTATGATAACTTGTCGGCCTGATCCGAACAAAGGCTGCTACATGTAAAAAAGCATGTCCCCATACTGAAATGGGTGATTTTGTTCTCATAAGCATTTGTCTAGCCATTAAGTGGAGGCTTTTGATAAATGATTCTGCCAGACCATTTTGAGTATGAACATGAGCAACAAGATGTTCAACTGTTATCCCAGTTGACATACAATAATCATTAAATACTTGAGAAGTAAACTCAGCAGCATTATCAAGACGAATTGTCTTAATCGCATAATCTGGAAATTGTGCTTTCAATCTTATTATTTGAGCAAGCAACCTCGCAAATGCCATATTGCGAGTTGATAATAAGCACACATGTGACCATCTTGTAGATGTATCTACTAAAAACCATAAAATATCTGAATGGTCCACTTGGAGGGCGTATGGGCCCACATATATCACCCTATATACGTTCCAGAAATGCGGGGATCCTTGTCCCAACTTTAGTTGCTCTAGTAATCAATTTTCCTTGAGAACAGACAGCACAAGAGAATTCTTTAAATTGAAGAATCTTTTGGTTCTTCGATGTATGCCCATGTAAATTCTCAATTATATTGCATATCATATTATAACCGGGATGGCCCAACCGGTCATGCCAAATAATAAAATCATTTGATTTAGTAAACGTTTTGTTTACTATAGCATGTGATTCAACTCTGCCAATGCTTGTGTAGTACAAGCCAGAGGAAAGTGCGGGGAGCTTTTCAAGCACACATTTCTCACCCGCTATCATTGTAGTAATATAAAGATATTCAATCTTTCCATCAGTTTTAGTCTCAATATGATAGCCGTTTTGGCGTATATCTTTGAAACTTAACAGGTTTCTTTGAGACTTACTACAATATAAGGCTTCATCAATAGCCAAACATGTTCCTCCAGGTAATAGTAACTTGGCTTTTCTAGAGCCTTCAATCAATCTTGTACTACCACTTATTGTATTAACATTGACTCTTTTCATAACCATATAAGAGAAATATCTCTTATCTTTTAGAATTGTGTGCGTTGTAGCACTATCCAGGAGACAAATATCTTTGTTATTGAACTTGAATCCAACTGAAGACTGGGAAATTTCCATTTTCTTCATAAAAAGACAAATTACATAGAAAGAAACATTAAATAAAATAAAGTACAAGAAAAGTACTTTTAAATATTGAAACATAATTAAAGATGACATTTTTTTTCAAACTTTAAAACATAAAAAGTAAAGACATTATTCTTTATTAATTTTATTCCCCAGTTACAATGTCAGTTCTTCAGTTACGATTTTCAAAGAAGTCTCCAGCTTCTAAATGGGTAATATTTGGGAGGCCTTCAAAAACCATTATTATCATTCACAGCAAGATACGCCTCAGTCTCATCATGCTTGTCAGCAAGATGTGCCAGATGTGTCCCATTATCATTATTTTGAAAGGTCAAATGTGCCTCCACATTTTTTTCATTTCTTTTGAGCGAAGTTTGATAGAGCTTGACAAAATGTTTAGGCGTACGGAAAATTTTCACCCAATGACCTTTCACACCACATCGATGGCATATATTATTATTCTCGCCTTTTGTAGGATTAGCTTGAGAACCCTTATTGTTCTCATATTTATTTCCACTGTGACGACGATTATTATTTCCTCCCTTGCCGCGTCCACGACCATGGCTTTTACCACGGTAATTATGTGGCCTTCTTTCGGGCATATTATTTATTGCTACCACATTCGCCTCAGGGAATGGAGCATGTGCTCCCACATTCACCTTAGAGAATGGAGCAGATCCAGCGGGGCGGGCTTCATGATTTTTTATCAACAGAGAATTATGTTGCTCAGCTACCAGAAGGCATGAGATCATCTCAGAATATTTTTTCAATCCATTTTCACGGTATTGCTGCTGTAACACCATATTTGATATATGAAATGTGGAAAGTATTTCTTCCAATAAGGCATCATCATCAATAGTGTGACGTTACTCAAAATTTCTTAAGTTTTAGGACACTTATTGGCATAAGAAAAATTATTTACGTAAAGTCGTTTCATATATTATGGCGAGGTCCGAATATGAAGTATATGGTGAAGATAAGTTAAATATTTATCATGAATGATGTGTAAATATTTAAATGTGTGTAAAGTGGAGGAAGAAATGCAAGAGGTGCCAAAAGTTAAAGCCAACTTAATGTAGGTAGAGTTTACATTAAGTTGGCTAATTAGCCAAGTTACCCAATATATTGACCATTCCAAACAAAATCTAATAACCAACTAATATTAAAATATTAGAGTAAAGATAGCAAAACATATGCATCAGCAATTGGGTGTTTTAGGCGCGAACAAAAGTAGTACACCCCGTAACTCTTCCTTCGCCAAAACTGAAGCAGGGAACGTATCATCTTTAATTTAGCCTTCAAGTTAACATCAAGGTAAGTTTTTCTTGTGGATTAGTGAAATTATATTATGATTATACAAGAATCTAGCATCTTAATAGATTATATTCATTGGAGAATTTCTTTAAACCTAGAAAGTTAAGGGTTGAACCTAAGTTCTTAAATTGGGGCAAAGATGAGAACTTTGGAATTGATTACGTAAATTGATCGTTGTAGTTGGTTGGTAACGTGAAGTACGTCGTTTGGAGTTACGTTTAGGCTCGAGGAGTAATCGAGGTGAGTTGAGATATACCCTTTCTAAGGTGCTTTTCTCGCAAAGTGTATGTATTTAAAGTGTTTGATAAATTGCTTTAGAGAAGTTAATGTACGTTTGATTGGAGTGGGCAAACGTTCATTATCCATTAATGTTTCCAAGTCGTTCATTAGTACCAAGTATTTAGAAATATGTTTCATAGCTTCCTTTACATCCCGATCATATATCTTTACTTGAGTACAATTTCATGAGATTATTTATGTTATTCTATGATTATTATTAAATGATTCAAGATATAATTGTGTTTGAAAGCTAGTGAAGCTATGATGAGATTTTAAAAGAAAGCTTAAGTTCAAATTGAGGCCTTTGGTGCCAAGTAATATTTTAAATATTTTTGGGAGCTACCTTAAATTCTGAGAAGGGTAAACTTGTTCGTAGTCATAGTCGGGCTGCGGAGCGCGACCATAGTCGGGTTGCGTTTTACCCCGAAACTACCATGACAGGGTAGGTATGTGCCATAGTCGGGCACTATGTTATATTGCCATGGTCAGGCAATGAAGGCTAGTGTGTCAGACTTTGAACTGTGGGACGCCACAGGGATTAGAAAGAGAAAGAGAGAAAAGATGTCAGATTTGAGTGGTACTCCCTAAAGAAAGAAAGTATAAGCTATTTTGCAATATTTAAGAGTTTATTTTGATCTAATATTTTTAGCTGTCTTAAGTATAGTTCAAGCACTCATGTTTTATTAATTCTCGTTCCGACCTTAGTAGGGAGTCGATGATACTCACTGGGTGACGAGCGATTCGTTACTCACGTTCCTTTTTCTTGGAACCTACGTTGGCTTCGTCAACGTAGACGCAGGTCACAGAGGCGATCAGGCTACAGGCTAGGACTCTCCCTCACATCCTCAGTTGTTGGTGAGCTCCGCTTTGCTTTCAGTGGAGACATATCAGTTTTTCTTACCAGTTCCTTCAGTTATTTTATTTATTCAGTTGAGTATTGCTGAGGGTTTCATGTCTCGTGCAGTATGACAGTCTCCCAGTTTTAGAGGCTTCATAGACAATGAGTTAGAAGGGTTGTGGTGCACATTTTAAGATTTAATGTTTAAAGTATTTTAAGGTTATATTGACTATTTATTTTAAGATGCAGAGTTATTATTTATTTAAATTATTATATTTTTTTGAAAGATGTATGAAAAGTTTAGCAGGTCTGGTTCACCTGATCCTCAGGTGTCGTGTCATAACTCATTCAGAAAACGGGTCGTGACAAACTTGGTATCAGAGCCTCAGGTTTAGAGAGTCCTAGGGGTCTATGAAGCCGTGTCAGTAGAGTCTTTTTTATGGGTATGAAGCGCGCCATACTTATGAACAGGATGCTGCAGACATTTAGGAAAAGTCTCGTTTTCTTTCATACTCTAGATCGTGCAATAGAGCTTAACTTTAAGAATCCTTCTAATCTATTCATTCTTTTGAATTCACAGAAATGGTTGGTACTCGAAATTCTAACACCAGAGCTCAAGCAGCTGATCAAGAAACGCTTGCGGCTATGGTGGCTCGGCGTAAATCTAAGAAAAGTAAGAAGGGAAAGCCAACTAAGAAGACTCCAGCGCCCTAGGTTGAACCAGAGGAGCAGGTTGATCAGGTTGAGATGGATGAGCAAGCTAACCAGAACCAAGTGCTACCCCCACCTGTTGTTCCAGCTCAAGTTGTCTTACCACCAGAGATGGGTGAGGCTTTTAATGCAATGAGAGGGGCTATGGAGATGTTTACTACAGTCATGGCTACTCAGGGTCCTAGGGAGAATGAGGCACCACCACAGGGCAACAGACATGAAAGTTCTATTACCTCCAGGGCACACGAGTTTCTCAAGTTGAGACCACCAGAGTTCTACAGTACCAAGGCTGGTGAAGATGCAATGTTATGGCTTGAGGAAGTTAAAAGGGCACTCTGGTTGATGAAAGCAGTTGATAATGAGGCTGCTGAATTAGCTGCCTACCAGCTGAAGGGTACGGCAGGCACTTGGTTCGAGATATGGGAAAGAGAGAGAGATGGGGATTATGGTCCACCTACTTGGGAGGAATTTGAGGAGGCATTTACAATGAACTTTATACCAAAAGAAGATAAGGCAGCCAAGGCTACCCAGTTTGAGCAACTTAAGCAGGGATCAATGAGTGTAGAAGAATACCAGATGGAGTTTATCAAGTTGGCTAAGTACGCTCCCCATATGATTCCAACAGAAAGGGCAAATATTGATAGATTCGTTAATGGTTTGGGTATTCATATTCAGGACACTACAGTGGCAGCAGCAGCAGGTATGTCAGTTTTATCCTCTGTTGTGGGATTTGCTAAGCACATGGAAAGAAAGAAACATCAAAGAAGAGATGAAAAGGAAAGCTACCATAACAAGAGGGCCCGATCATCCAGCGGTTACAATGGTTCAATGGGAGGAGGAAAGAGCTCATTTAACAGGGCTACAACTGCACCAGCTCAGTCCTCTTACCAGTCAGGTGGTGGGTCATACTTCAAGAAGAACCAGAACTATGGGAATCAATCTCGTCAGAATCAGAACCTTGGTGGCATGTCCAATCAAAATAAGAGTTTTCAATCTCCAGCTATTCAGAGTCAAGGCAGTGTCAACCAGCAGCTACAGTATGGTGATGTTTGTGGTAATTGTAAAAAGAGCCATTCAGGGTCGTGCAAGTTGGGTTTTCGAGGTTGTTACAATTGTCTTGAAGAGGGACACTACAAATTTAATTGCCCAAAGTTGCAGCGAGCCTATGATAGGGGAGCAGCACATCCAGCAGGTTCTTCAGCTACTGCAGTTGCACCACCCCAAGCTCGTGGCCCTCAGAACCAGGCTGCGCGTGGGGCGGGTAGAGGTTCAGGCTCAGTCCACCAGGGAGGGGACAACCCCGCTTATATGCTACACTTGTTCGTCAGAGTGCAGAGGCATCTCCAGCAGTTGTTACAGGTATACTTCAAGTTTACTCACAGAATGCATATGTCTTGATTGATCCAGGTTCTACATATTCTTATGTCACTCCGTATTTTGCTACGAGTCTCGGGTTAGAACCTGAACATCTAAGTGAGTCCTTCTTAGTATCTACTCCAGTTGGAGAGCCAGTGAAAGCAACGAGAGTTTATAGGGGTTGCACAATCTCAGTACAAGGCCGCAATACTATAGCTGATCTTATAGAGTTAGAAATGGTGGACTTTGATGCAATCATGGGTATGGATTGGCTTTCTTCTTGCCATGCCACATTAGATTATCGTGCTAAGATATTCAGGTTCCAGTTTCCAAATGAAGAGGTCCTAGAATGGAAGGGTAGTTCAGCGTCGCCAGCGGGTAAGTTTATTTCCTATCTTAAGGCACAAAAGATGATAAGTAAAGGATATGTTGCCTATTTGGCTCATATCATTAATGCAGAATCAGAGGCGCCTACTCTTAAGTCTGTTCCAGTTGTTAGAGACTTTCCAGAAGTTTTTTCAGATGACCTTCCCGGACTTCCTCCAGAAAGAATCATAGAGTTTGGTATTGACCTCGTCCCGGGCACTCAGTCCATATCTATTCCTCCCTATAGAATGGCCCCAGCAGAGCTTAAAGAATTGAAAGAGCAGTTGAAAGATCTTCTTGACAAGGGCTTCATCAGGCCGAGTGTGTCACCGTGGGGTGCCCCGGTCCTGTTTGTCAAGAAGAAAGATGGGTCTCTCAGAATGTGTATTAATTATCGGCAGTTGAACAAAGTCACAGGTAAAAACAAGTATCCATTGCCTAGAATTGATGACTTATTTGACCAACTTCAGGGTGCAAAGTACTTCTCAAAGATAGACTTGAGGTCGGGGTATCACCAGTTGAGAATCAGAGAAGAAGACATCCCAAAGACAGCCTTCAGGACTCGCTACGGGCACTATGAATTTTTAGTGATGTCCTTTGGGTTGACCAATACACCCGCAGCATTCATGGACCTAATAAACAGGGTCTTCAAGCCATACTTAGACACCTTTATTATTGTGTTTATAGACGATATTTTGGTGTATTCTAAAAGCAAGGAAGAACATGTAGAGAATCTCAGGATAACATTGCAGACTTTGAAAGAGAATCAACTTTATACCAAGTTTTCTAAATGTGAATTTTTGCTCCAGTCAGTGGCATTCTTAGGCCATGTGGTATCTAGTGAAGGCATTAAAGTAGATCCCCAGAAGATTGAAGCGGTTAAGAATTGGCCAAGGCCAACAACACCGACCGAAATCCGAAGTTTCTTGGGTTTGGCAGGCTACTATAGGAGATTTGTAGAGGGCTTTTCTTCACTTGCAGCACCATTGACCAAGCTGACTCAGAAAGCAGTTAAATTTTAGTGGTCAGATGCGTGTGAGCAGAGTTTTCAAGAATTGAAAAGGAGGTTGACTACTGCACCTGTGTTAACTTTGCCAACAAGTTTAGGTGGGTTCACGGTGTATTGTGATGCCTCCAGAGTAGGGCTTGGTTGCGTCCTCATGCAAGAAGGAAAGGTTGTTGCCTATGCTTCCAGGCAGCTGAAAAACCACGAAAAGAACTACCCCACACACGACTTAGAACTTGCAGCGGTAGTATTTGCTTTAAAAATATGGAGGCACTACTTGTATGGTGAGCATTATGATATATATACAGACCATAAGAGTCTCCAGTACATTTTCAAGCAAAAGGAGTTAAATTTGAGGCAGAGAAGGTGGCTCGAGCTGTTGAAGGATTATGACATCAATATCATTTACCATCCGGGCAAAGCTAATGTGGTAGCAGACGCACTCAGCAGAAAGTCAATGGGTGTCTTAGCTCATTTATCAGTTCAGAGGAGACCGTTAGGCCGAGAAGTGCAAAAGCTGGCAAATGACGGGATTAGACTGGATGAGACGGAAGGAGGAGATATGGTTGCTTATGCCTTAGAACGTTCATCACTTATTGCACATGTTAAGGCTAAGCAAGATGAGGATCCGTATTTGGTGAAAATAAAAGATGGAGTCAGAAATAAAGAAATCACTGCTTTCACTCTTGGAAGCGATGGAGCTTTGAAGCTAAATGACAGGTTATGTGTACCAGATGTAGATGACCTCAGAAAAGCCATCATGGAAGAAGCTCACAACTCGAGATACTCTATTGACCCAAGTGCTACTAAAATGTATCAAGATTTGAAAGATTTATATTGGTGGAAAGGTATGAAGAAGCAAGTAGTAGAGTATGTGGCTAAATGTTTGAATTGTCAGCAAGTCAAGGCAGAGCATCAACGACCGGGTGGTCTACTTCAAGATATAGAGATACCACAATGGAAATGGGAAGCGATAAATATAGATTTCGTGGTAGGGTTGCCTCGCACATATCATAAACATGATTCAATTTGGGTCATTGTAGATAGAGTCACAAAGTCAGCTCATTTTCTACCAGTGAAGACGACAGACACTGCCGAACAGTATGCTCAGTTGTATATCAAGGAAATTGTTAGGTTGCATGGCACCCTAGTGTCGATTATCTCTGATAGAGGTCCACAGTTCACCACTCATTTTTGCCAAGCTTTCCAGAAAAGTTTGGAAACCAAGGTCAACTTGAGCACTGCTTTCCATCCGCAGACTAATGGTCAGGCAGAAAGGACCATTCAGACCCTCGAGGATATGTTACGAGCTTGTGTTATAGATTTTGGAGGTAATTGGGATGACCACCTACCACTCATTGAGTTTGCTTACAATAACAGCTATCAGGCTAGTATTGGGATGGCTCCGTATGAGGCGCTTTATGGACGTAGATGTAGATCTCCAGTGGGCTGGTTCGAACCAGTAGAGGTGCCGTTACTTGGCCCAGAGTTTGTTTATGAGGCTTTAGAGAAAGTCCAGCTAATTAGAGAAAGGCTGAAAGCGGCTCAGAGTCGTCAAAAGTCTTATTCTGACAAGAGACACCGAGACTTAGAGTTTAATGTAGGCGATATGGTATTCCTAAAAGTGTCACCAATGAAGGGAGTTATGAGGTTCGGTAAGAAGGGAAAACTTAGTCCTAGATTTATCGGACCTTATGAAATTTTAAGTAAGGAAGGTAATGTGGCTTATGAGTTAGCCTTGCCAGTTGAGTTATCTTCGGTCCATCCTATTTTTCACGTGTCTATGTTAAGAAAGTACATCCATGATGAGTCACATGTTATTCCTTCCAACACCATAGAAATTAATACAGACTTGAGTTACGAAGAGGTACCAATCCAGATTCTTGATAGACAAGTTAGAAAGTTAAGAACAAAGGATATAGTTTCAGTGAAAGTATTGTGGTGTAACCATAATTCAAAAGAGGCTACATGGGAGGTCGAGGAAGACATGAAGAAAAGGTATCCCCATCTATTTGAAGAACAAGGTATGTGAACTATAAAGGTTTAAATTGTATTTAAATTTTTTCTGGTCAATTATGAGATATTATGTGGTTTAGCTCCTTTTCGGAGTATATTAATTCGTTAGTGTTATTTAGCTCCTTGCCAGAGTTTGTTTAATTTATTATTGAGATTCAGCTCCTTGCCGGAGCATGTTTTATTTATTGTTGGGATTTACCTCCTTTCGGAATGATGGTGGTTATTTTGAGCTATTATTAGTGCCTATGGATGGCCTGTTATGGTGTACTGGTTGTTGTTGATGTAGTTGTTGTATTTCTGACAGGGATATTTTTTCGGATAGTCCAGTTACAGGGGAGACTCTGCCGAAATTTTTAAGAAATCCAACACTTAGACAAATTTTGGAATATTTGGCAAGTTGGTGGAATGGAAAAGTGACCTAGGAGTGAGGAATAAAAATCATTCGAGGACGAATGATCTTAAGGGGGGAAGAATGTGACGTTCCTCAAAATTTCTTAAATTTTAGGACACTTATTGGCATAAGAAAAATTATTTACGTAAAGTTGTTTCATATATTATGGCGAGGTCCGAATATGAAGTGTATGGTGAAGATAAGTTAAATATTTATCATGAATGATGTGTAAATATTTAAATGTGTGTAAAGTGGAGGAAGAAATTGCAAGAGGTGCCAAAAGTTAAAGCCAACTTAATGTAGGTAGAGTTTACATTAAGTTGGCTAATTAGCCAAGTTACCCAATATATTGACCATTCCAAACAAAATATAATAACCAACTAATATTAAAATATTAGAGTAAAGATAGCAAAACATATGCATCAGTAATTGAGAACCCTTATTGTTCTCATATTTATTTCCACTGTGACGACGATTATTATTTCCTCCCTTGCCGCGTCCACGACCATGGCTTTTACCACGGTAATTATGTGGCCTTCTTTCGGGCATATTATTTATTGCTACCACATTCGCCTCAGGGAATGGAGCATGTGCTCCCACATTCACCTTAGAGAATGGAGCAGATCCAGCGGGGCGGGCTTCATGATTTTTTATCAACAGAGAATTATGTTGCTCAGCTACCAGAAGGCATGAGATCATCTCAGAATATTTTTTCAATCTATTTTCACGGTATTGCTGCTGTAACACCATATTTGATATATGAAATGTGGAAAGTATTTCTTCCAATAAGGCATCATCATCAATAGTGTGACGTTACTCAAAATTTCTTAAGTTTTAGGACACTTATTGGCATAAGAAAAATTATTTACGTAAAGTCGTTTCATATATTATGGCGAGGTCCGAATATGAAGTATATGGTGAAGATAAGTTAAATATTTATCATGAATGATGTGTAAATATTTAAATGTGTGTAAAGTGGAGGAAGAAATGCAAGAGGTGCCTAAAGTTAAAGCCAACTTAATGTAGGTAGAGTTTACATTAAGTTGGCTAATTAGCCAAGTTACCCAATATATTGACCATTCCAAACAAAATCTAATAACCAACTAATATTAAAATATTAGAGTAAAGATAGCAAAACATATGCATCAGCAATTGGGTGTTTTAGGCGCGAACAAAAGTAGTACACCCCGTAACTCTTCCTTCGCCAAAACTGAAGCAGGGAACGTATCATCTTTAATTTAGCCTTCAAGTTAACATCAAGGTAAGTTTTTCTTGTGGATTAGTGAAATTATATTATGATTATACAAGAATCTAGCATCTTAATAGATTATATTCATTGGAGAATTTCTTTAAACCTAGAAAGTTAAGGGTTGAACCTAAGTTCTTAAATTGGGGCAAAGATGAGAACTTTGGAATTGATTACGTAAATTGATCGTTGTAGTTGGTTGGTAACGTGAAGTACGTCGTTTGGAGTTACGTTTAGGCTCGAGGAGTAATCGAGGTGAGTTGAGATATACCCTTTCTAAGGTGCTTTTCTCGCAAAGTGTATGTATTTAAAGTGTTTGATAAATTGCTTTAGAGAAGTTAATGTACGTTTGATTGGAGTGGGCAAACGTTCATTATCCATTAATGTTTCCAAGTCGTTCATTAGTACCAAGTATTTAGAAATATGTTTCATAGCTTCCTTTACATCCCGATCATATATCTTTACTTGAGTACAATTTCATGATATTATTTATGTTATTCTATGATTATTATTAAATGATTCAAGATATAATTGTGTTTGAAAGCTAGTGAAGCTATGATGAGATTTTAAAAGAAAGCTTAAGTTCAAATTGAGGCTTTTGGTGCCAAGCAATATTTTAAATATTTTTGGGAGCTACCTTAAATTCTGAGAAGGGTAAACTTGTTCGTAGCCATAGTCGGGCTACGGAGCGCGGCCATAGTCGTGTTGCGTTTTACCCCGAAACTACCATGACAGGGTAGGTATGTGCCATAGTCGGGTACTATGTTATATTGCCATAGTCGGGCAATGAAGGCTAGTGTGTCAGACTTTGAACTGTGGGACGCCACAGGAATTAGAAAGAGAAAGAGAGAAAAGATGTCAGATTTGAGTGGTACTCCCTAAAGAAAGAAAGTATAAGCTATTTTGCAATATTTAAGAGTTTATTTTGATCTAATATTTTTAGCTGTCTTAAGTATAGTTCAAGCACTCATGTTTTATTAATTCTCGTTCCGACCTTAGTAGGGAGTCGATGATACTCACTGGGTGACGAGCGATTCGTTACTCACGTTCCTTTTTCTTGGAACCTACGTTGGCTTCGTCAACGTAGACGCAGGTCACAGAGGCGATCAGGCTACAGGCTAGGACTCTCCCTCACATCCTCAGTTGTTGGTGAGCTCCGGTTTGCTTTCAGTGGAGACATATCAGTTTTCCTTACCAGTTCCTTCAGTTATTTTATTTATTCAGTTGAGTATTGCCGAGGGTTTCATGTCTCGTGCTGTATGACAGTCTCCTAGTTTTAGAGGCTTCATAGACAATGAGTTAGAAGGGTTGTGGTGCACATTTTAAGATTTAACGTTTAAAATATTTTAAGGTTATATTGACTATTTATTTTAAGATGCAGAGTTATTATTTATTTAAATTATTATGAGTTTTTGAAAGATGTATGAAAAGTTTAGCAGGTCTGGTTCACCTGATCCTCAGGTGTCGTATCATAACTCGTTCAGAAAACGGATCGTGACAAATAGGTTCTCCACATAATTTTAATTGAGAACTTATTCTAAAGACAGCAGAATTATATTCTGTTACGGTTTTAAAATCTTGTAACCGTAAATGAATCCATTCATCACGAGCCTTTGGTAGTACCATGGCTTTCAAGTGATCATACCGTTCTTTCAAATTAATCCACAGTTCTAGTGGATGTTTCACGGTTAAATATTTAATTTTTAACCTTTTATCAAGATGATGGCGAAGGAAAATCATGGCTTTCGCCTTATCTTGGCTCGATCTCTCATTTCCTTCTTTAATAGTATCGCCAAGACCTTTGGCGTCCAGATGTATCTCGGCATCAACCACCCATGATAAATAGTTCTTGCGGATATGTCAAGTGCTCACAGATGGAAGAAATTGGTACTTAATTTGGAGAAGATTAGAGCTTCGTGCTGATAACGTGTTGTAAATAAAATGTATTAGTAGCAGTAAAGTAAATGAAAGAAGTAAGAATATGGAGATAGTTTATTGTCGTCTCTCTTATTTGTGAATTGATGGATGAATGATATCTCTTTTATAAGTTGCAAAAGCAACCGAAGAGTTACATATCTGAACTAACATATTAAATTCATACATGTATTTTTTAAGTACTTCATTAATGGCATCCACAAATGCAGTGGATTTGTAACATAGTTGGCATTTTTTCAGCTTATACTTCTCAAATTGTCTCACATATTCACTATTTGACCCCATTCTTTATTAGCATTACATCTGAGTTAATTTCTAAAATGGTCACTGAACTATTGATAAGTATCTAAAAAAGTCACTTTCTTTTGGTTTGGAACAAAAATATCACTCAACTTATCCAAAATACCTTAAAACGTCATTCTCCTAAATTGTGGGTTAAAGGTCACCGGAAAATGCTGACATAGAATTTTATTTTAGTTTTATTTTTCAAGCATATTTTAGTTCTTTTTATTAAAAGTTAATCCAATAAATATTTTAATTTTTTTTTAAAATACCAAATTATTTATTTATGAAATACCCACATAGTACTTGATCCAAAATGGGTCTTCTCAAGACTACTTTATTTTAATTCTTTTTATTAAAAGTAAATCCAATAAATATTTTAATTTTTTTAAAAAAATATCAAGTTATTTATTTATGAAATACCCACATACTACTTGACCCAAAACGAGTCTTCCCAAGAAATGCAGAAAAAAGTGCAGTATGTTACTCTTATTGGGATTATGTAAAAAACTTATTTTAGCATAGTATGTTACTTTTTTTTTGTTGACAATGGCGCTCCTAAAGTTTGGTGGGACATTTAGACAAGCTTTGTTAAAAAGTTTTAATATTAATCTTTTATGGAATGGTCTGTAAAAGAGAGTTGTCTCTTTGGAGGATTTAGAATTTATCTTGTATTTTACCTGTATCATGACTTGAGAGTACAAATAACATACATCAATAAAACTCGTTCACATAATCTTAAGAAGACCCGTTTTGGATCAAGTAGCATGCGGGTATTTCATAAATAAATAATTTGATATTTAAAAAAAATTAAAATATTTATTGCATTCACTTTTGATAAAAAAAACTAAAATAAAGTAGTTTTAAGAAGACCCATTTTGGGTCAAGTAGTATGGGTATTTCATAAATAAATAATTTGGTATTTTAAAAAAATATATTTATTGGATTAACTTTTAATAAAAAGAACTAAAATATGCTTGAAAATAAAACTAAAATAAAATTCTATGTCAGCATTTTCCGGTGACCTTTAACCCACAATTTAGCAGAATGACTTTTTAAGGTATTTTGGATAAGTTGAGTGATATTTTTGTTCCAAACAAAAAAAAAGTGACTTTTTTAGATACTTATCAATAGTTCAGTGACCATTTTAGAAATTAATTCCCTTTTTTTCCAAAGCATTACCTCAAATTAAGGTTGATTTCTTGATTCTGCTTTAGCTAAAATTAAGTAAACATCATGGTAGAATTACATTTTTCAGCGTAAAATATGCCATTTTAAGTAACGATCCCCACGGTGATGCGATGTCACTTATTGATTGGCTTATACAATTATTACTTGAAAGCAGTGCAGAGCCGACTGGTGCCCAATTAGTTTGATTTTTTTTTTTTTTTTTTTTTAAGTATTTAGCATATACACCTTGCCCCAGCTGATAAGTGTGTTGTTTCTTCAAATGCACACATTCGTTTCTGGCAAGAAACAGGATATTTAAAAAGAACCACATGAAGCAGCAAAAAAATAGCTTACTTTGCTGATCCAAGATGAGACATGCAGCAAATTGCTTAGTAGTGCTTTGGTGCTGTTTGGCTTGGTAAATAGGATTAGTATTGAGAGCTATGCGCCAGCTGGCGGCGGAGGAGGAGGTTGCCTCAGGCGAGGACGACGTCGTGCTGGACGACGCCGCCCTACGCAGCTTCAGCGACGCTCTCCTTAGAGATGATGATGATGGAGGGGATGGCGAGGGAGTTGGTACCGAGGACGTCGACGCCGAGGGCAGAGGCACCGAAGCCGTAGATGTTGCCGAGGGGGGATCCACGGGGCCGTCTATTCCCCTCGAGCAGGAGCTTGAGCCACACCAAATCATTCCCTCCCATTTTGATAACTCCAAGGACCTAAAACTACAGGCTCGGACGGCTGAGCAGGAGGGGAAGCACAGAAACGTTCCCGTGAACACTACCCCAACTCTCATTACTCAGGCTCACACTGAACGAGTCCGGAGGGAGTGTCAATTTGCCGCCGAGGTCAAAGTTGTTATCCCCGACCCAACAAGCAGGGTATGCCACGATATCGAGGGTATGTCTTTTGCTTATACTTATCCATTCACCATCGGTTTCACTCTTCCCGTACACAAGGTCATCGACGACTTTTGCCGGGCTTACAATTTGTGTCTGGCCCAACTTGGCCCCGGTGTCTGGAGAGTCGTTCAATGCATGGACTGGTTAAGCAAGAAAGCGAAAGTGGACTTCACCTTTCAACATCTTATCTCCCTCTACTACCCTTACTTCCACAAAGCCGGGGTGGTGGCGCTCAACAACCGGGGCAAATTTGCTCTTCTTCACAAGAGTGAGGATCACGGGGACCGAGGCTGGAGTGAGCGGTTCATCTTGCTGGAGACCAAGGTCTTATCCACCGAGCCTGATTTTCCCGAGCGGTGGAATAACACACGTAAGCACATCGCTTTTGTCGTTTTCTCCTCGGTAGTTTGCCAATATTAACTGATTTTGCTATTTCTTCAGCCAACAAGGTTGACATCGTGCCCCCGGCGGGCTTGACTGAGTGGGTGAAAGCGATGACTAACGCTCGCACGCGCCCCGAGAGGACGTGGATGAACATGGCTGCTGAATTTGGTTGGCAGTGCAAGAGGCATGGTGAGTTTTGATAGTGTTTTAGTAATGGTTAATTTTGGGAATTTTCTGATTTTTCCCTCCCTCGGTGTCAGGTTTTCCAAATCGTGCCGCTAACACCAAGAAGAGCAAGAAGAAGAAGGAAGAAAAGAAGAAAAATGATGAAGAGACCGAGTCTGACGATGATCTGGCTGCGGTAGCCGGGGAGTATAAAGGATTGAAGGCTTCCAAGTCTTCAAAAATCTCCAAGGGAGCCCCCGATCAAGGGACTTCCAAAGGTAAACGTTTATCCTCAGTACGCGTTGTTAAGCGTCGTTTTCTTTCTATCCCAATGTTAAAATTTTTCCTTCGCTTGTAGGTGTGAAGCGGAAGAGGGCTACGTCGAAGAAGTCGTCCCGTTCGGTAGCTCCTCGTACCGAAGCGGAGACACTTCGCCAGCCCGAAGCGGTGGTTGAAAAACGCCGAGGGCTGGTGGACGAGCCTGAAGATAAGGCAGCCGACGAGGCTTGGTCCCGAGGAGATGTCGCTGTCGTTGATCTCGAAGGCCAAGAGCTTGAGCCTGATGCAGCTGCGGAAAAAGCCAAAGGTAAGGCTAAAGTTGCCGAAGCTGGAACCGCTGCATTCACCGGAGATGCTGGCTCTGGGTCAATGAGAGCGCATTCCGAACCCGCGAGGATTTCTTCCTCGGTGGGAACTTATCGGAAACTCGAGGTGCCTATGTCTTCAAATCTTCTTGGGTGCAACCCCGAGGATCTCCTCAGACTTACGCCCCTGCTAGGGCCAATCGAGGATAGGCTTATGCAGGAGTTTACCCCGGGTCAACTATACAGCACCTTGGCCTCCAACGCAGTAAGGGTAAGTTTCGTCATATTAGAAGCTCTTAGGAGACCAAAAGAATTTAACTTGCAACTTTACCTTCGGGTTATTTTTGACTTCGGTTTATTTGGCCTTTGCTCAGACTTTCATCCTTTCTTTGAAAGCCATCGAGGTTGAGTCCTCGAGGACCGCTGAGGTTCGGCGCGTGGCCCGCTTATGGGATCAGCAAAAGGATAAATTCAATGCTCAGATAGCTTTGCTGAAAGCTGATTTAGCCAAGTCCCAGGCCGATTTACGCGAAGCTGAGGCGAACTCCGAAGCCAAGATTAAGATCCTCGGTGATGATTTTGAAGCCGAACGCTCGAGGCTTGGAGAGGAAGTCGCGAGGCTGAGCGATGAGCTGTCACGAACCAAAACCGAGGCGGTTAACATGGCCAAAAAGCACCAAGATCAGCTGAGGGATCATCTGCTTCACATTAAGAAGCTAGAGGGCGAAACTTCCAAGCTTTCAGCCAAGGATGATCAGATCGCTGCCTTGAAAGATGAAATTGCGGCCCGAAAAGATAAAGCTGCACTCAAGGTGAAAAGGGCCGAGCTCGACAAGCGGTGGGCCATCATCAAGTCTCGATTAAGGTTGCTCAAGCGGTGTCGCGCCGGGGAGCTTAACCTTGATGAAGAGATTGAGAAGGCCGAAGCTAAAGCAGCCGAAGCCCAAGCTATCATAGAGGATCTTCCTTCGAGTGAGGCCTCGAGCGGCGATGATGAAGATGAAGAAGACGAAGAGGCCGAAGAGGGCTCCGGGGACGAAGGTGGTTCTCCTGAGGCCTGAATTACTTTTAGCACTTATTTTTGCAAGCCTTCGGGCTTTTGTGTTTGTACTTTCGACCTTCGGGTCGTTTTTGGAATGTATATATTCAGCCTTCGGGCTTTTAGTAAGAAAGAAGTATTTGCATCCTTATTTTGTGTAATGGCCTTTTAAGCATATCGAACACTTTGATGCAAACTTTACTTTAATCTTGCAAGATTCAGATAGAGTTTGACCGATGCGAACCTAGGACGACGTCTCGTCCTCGGGTCGATGCATTACGCGGCTTTCAAATGTAAGATTTAAACAGATAAAAATGGGTGCAACCGAAGTGATTCTTATTGATATCGACGAGCCAAAAGGCTGTGTACATAAAACCAAGCCGAAACGGACCTTGGGTAAAATTTCGAAATAAAAGCAAACTGACAAAAAACGCCGCTACCGGGCTAATTTACAATGTACTAAATCTAGTCCTCGGGCATTAGTCCCCGGTTGTCGGATAGATAAGCTTGGGTTGGGAGGCTCGATGCGGACCTCGATATCAACCCCTTCTCACTCCCCCCCCCCCCAGTGTTCGGTTGTGAATCTTGATGAAGATCCGAGCACTGGAATCGGTTCGGTTCGCTTCCTGAAAAGGTCAAGCAAAAAGGCGGAACGAGGGGTAAGTTAGTACATTTTCTGTTAATGCCATGGGAGCGGGGTTCGGCTCGGGGCTGTTTGATTTAAAGGAGATTGAAGATATTTACCTCGACTAGAAGTAGTACCGCTTCAAGTTGGAAACATTCCAATTTAACGGTTCAGGCTCTCCTTGCAAACTTTCGATTTGATAAGAACCTTTCCCAACAATTGCTTTGACCCTGTAGGGTCCTTCCCAATTTGCAACGAGCTTTCCTCCGTTTTCTTCTTTGGTTGATTGCTTCACGGTTTTCAGCACATAATCCCCGACCTTGAAGTCCCTGAATTTAGCCTTTCTGTTGAGATATGCTTCAATCTGTCTCTTTTGAGCAACCAGCCGAACCAAAGCCAATTCCCTCTTCTCCTCGAGCAGATCCAACTCAATGCGCATTGCTTCCTGATTTGCGTCCTCGGTCGTATGGGCATATCGAAGGCTTGGTTCGCCCACCTCTACGGGAATAAGAGAGTCCATGCCATACGCCAAAGAGAAGGGAGTCTCCCCGGTGCTGCTCTTTTCAGTCGTTCGCATGGCCCACAGAACCCCGTGCAACTCCTCGGACCAAGGACCCTTTTTCTCATCGAGCCTTTTCTTGAGATTCTCAATTATAATCCTGTTTGAAGACTCGGCTTGGCCATTGGCGCTTGGATGATAAGGAGTCGAAGCTATTCTCTTGATACCCCACTGCTTGAAGAAGTTGGTGATAGCAGTCCCCATGAATTGTTTGCCATTGTCGCAAGCAATTTCTCTTGGGACCCCGAACCTGTAGATGATGTTCTTTCTGATGAAGTCGATTACTTGCTTTTGCTTAACTTCGGTGAGAGCCGCTGCTTCCACCCATTTGGTGAAGTAATCAGTCAATACCAGGATGAAACGAACACCACCCTTTCCCTTGGGCAATGGTCCAACAACGTCCATTCCCCATTTCATGAAGGGCCATGGCGACACCACCGAGTGAAGAGGCTCGGCCTGTTGGTGGATTAGCCGCCCATGGCGTTGGCACTTGTCACATTTTTGTACAAAATCCCTCACATCGGTACTGATAGTGGGCCAGTAATACCCAGCTCTTAATAGTTTTCGTACCAAAGATTTTGCCCCCGAGTGGTTGCCACACTCGCCTTCATGCACTTCTGCCATCACGTATCTTGCTTCATCGGGGCCCAAACATTTTGCCATCGGGCCGCAATACAACCTCTTGTATAGATTGCCTTCGATCATGTGATACGAGGTAGCTTGGGTCCTCAGCTTCTTCGCTTCTTTCTTATCTTGGGGGACAGTCCCCGAGTCGAAATAGGAGATGAACTTACTTCGCCAATCCCACCGGTTGTCCACCGAATTGACTTGCAGCTTCATCTCTCTCATCTGTGCAGATAGTAGCCGAACCATTGAGTCAGTCCCCGAGTGATCTTCATCAATAGCCGAACCCAGATTCGCCAAGGCATCAGCCTCGGTGTTCTCCTCCCGAGGTACTTGTTTAATTTGCCATTCTTGGAATTGGCTCAAGGTCCTTTGTGCCCGATCTAGGTATAACTGCATTCTGGGCTCGCGAGCCGTGTAATCACCGAGGATTTGGTTCACCACTAATTGAGAGTCACATCTCAATTCGATTCTTTCCACCCCCATTTCTTTGGCCAACTCTAAACCCGCCAAAGCCGCCTCATATTCTGCCTCGTTGTTGGTTACTTTTTTGAATCGAACCGAGTGTCTGATTTTCTCCCCGGTGGGTGCTCTTAAGACTATGCCCAGCCCCGAACCTTTGGAGTTAGTTGCTCCATCGGTATAGAGTACCCATAAGCCCGGAGTTGTTCCTTTGGCTTCGGCATTTTCTCTTTCAGCCTCGGGTAAGATTCCAACGCTAAAATCTGCCACGAAATCCGCCAAGACTTGGGATTTAATGGCGTTCCGAGGCTGATAGGTGATGTCATATTCACTTAACTCTACCGCCCATTTTGATAATCTTCCCGACAACTCTGGCTTATGCAAAATATTTCTCAAGGGGAAGGTTGAAACTACGGCTATTGGATGACATTGAAAATAAGGCCGCAATTTCCGAGCGGTAACAAGTAAAGCAAGAGCTAGTTTTTCCAGATGTGGATACCTGGTCTCAGCGTCGAGGAGTGTCTTGCTCACATAGTAAATGGGCTGCTGCTTTCCATCTTCTTCTCGAACCAGCACAGCACTTACTGATACCTCGGACACTGCTAAATAGACTAGCAATGTTTCACCTTCTTTTGGCTTGGCAAGCAACGGTGCGCTAGCCAAATACTGTTTCAAGTCTTTCAACGCTTGCTCGCACTCCGGTGTCCATTCGAAGTGAGTGTTTTTTCTCAAAACGGAGAAGAATTTGTGGCATCGCTCCGAGGACCTTGAGATGAAACGACTCAAGGCAGCGACTCGGCCAGTCAAGCGTTGGACTTCTTTCACCCCGGTAAGCTTTTCGGGGATTTCTTCGATAGCTCTGATTTTGTCAGGATTAGCTTCGATGCCCCGTTCAGAGACGATGAATCCCAAGAATTTGCCAGACCCAACGCCGAAGGCGCATTTTTCAGGATTCAGTTTCATGCCATATTGTCTCAACACGGCGAAGGCCTCCCTCAGATGATTCAAGTGATCCTCCATTTGGATCGACTTGATGAGCATGTCGTCTATGTAAACTTCCATAGATTTTCCAATATAATCCTTGAACATGCGACACACTAGCCTTTGGTAAGTTGCCCCGGCGTTTTTGAGACCGAAGGGCATGACCTTGTAACAGAATGTACCTCGGTCAGTGATGAACGAGGTTTTTTCTTCGTCCTCAGGGTCCATGAGGATTTGATTGTAGCCCGAATACGCATCCAAGAAAGTTAATAGTTTGTGTCCAGCCGTGGAGTCTATTAACCTGTCAATTTGTGGCAATGGGTAAGAATCTTTGGGGCAAGCTTTATTCAGGTCGGTGTAGTCTACACACATTCTCCACTTGCCATTTTTCTTCGGCACAACTACCACATTTGCCAGCCATTCGGGGTATTTCACTTCCCTGATGAAACCATTTTCTTGCAGCTTCGTGGTCTCATCTTCAATCGCCTTCTTTTTCACCCCGGCGTGAGGTCTCTTCTTTTGTTTCACCGGGGTGAATCTTGGATCTACATTCAGCTTGTGAGTCATGATCTCCGGATCGATACCCGTCATGTCTGAATGAGCCCAAGCGAAACAGTCATAGTTGGACCTTAAAACTTCCATAATTGCGTCTTTCGACTTCGGGTCCAATTCCGAGCCGATGTGCACTTTCCTTTCTGGGAACTCTTTCAGTAGAGTGAAAGAGTTCAGCTCTTCAACGGTGGAATCCTCGGCTTTTTGCTTCCGAGGCTCTTGCACGCATGCCGGGATCTTTTCAATTTCATCTTGGAGGCTCGCCTCGCTTGACCCCGGTTGCGTTGGTTGCTATTTTTTGGGCCCGCTCGGGGCGACTCCACTCTTCAGTGCAACCGAGTAGCATTCCCTCGCTACTCGCTGCTCCCCCTTAATTGACCGAACCCCCCAAGGCGTTGGGAATTTGATCACTTGGTGTAAAGTGGAAGGAACAGCTTCCATGGAGTGGATCCATGGCCGCCCGAGGATTACATTATAGGCCAGGTCCTCGGGCATCACTTGAAACAGTGTATCCTTGGTGACACCCTCAGCGAATGTCTTCAGCGTGATTTCACCCAACGTCTTCTCCGTTGAGTTGTTAAAACCAGCCAACACTGTTGATTTGGGAACGATTTCCCCTTTTAGCCACATTTGCTTCACCGCCCCGTAGCTGATGATGTTTACCGAGCTACCGGGGTCAATCAGCACTCTCTTGATGTCGGCGTTGTTAATTCTTAGCATGATGACTAGAGCATCGTGATGGGGGAACATCATCCCATCACAATCATCCTCATCGAACACGATATCCTTGCCCGAGCCTCCAACTCGGGTCCTTTTCTCCATGGTGATGGAGAGCTTAGCAAATTTTTTAGCTGCGGCGAAGTTCACGCCGTTTACTTCGGACCCCCCGGTGATGACGTTAACTACTCTCTCCGGGGGTGGAGGCCGAGGTGGTTGCCCATCCCCCCGGTTCTTTGAAAAATTGTCTTTCCCCTTATCAGTGAGAAATTGAGCCAAGACTCCTTTTTTCAGTAGGTGAGCTACCTCGAGGCGCAAAGCTTTGCAGTCCTCGGTTCTGTGACCATAATCTGCATGAAACTCGCAATGCAGATTCTGATCCCTTTTGTCTGCCGGGGTTCTCATGTCTTTGGGAATTCTAACCCCGGCTGCCCCCTTAACGACGTCGACCAGCTCAAAGGTCGATATGTTAAAATTATAATCTTGGATCCGGGGGAGATCCTTTCTTGGGACCGAAGCGGAGCTCGAGGGATTCCTTTGGTTCATATTGGTTTGAACCTTCCCTCCTAGCCTTTGGCTTACGTGAGACGCCGGGTATGAGTTACCGGGGTTGTTTCCCAATCTTTGAGTAACATGTTGCCTCGGCGAAGTATAAGGTTCATACCTCCCTTTAAAATTATTTCGTGGCGCCTCGGCGCGATTTGACATATCACCTCGGTTTTGATAACCTCGGTTTTTGAACTCCGCCTCCTCCAATCTGATTTTGGAGTAAGCTCTTCTATGCAGGTCCTCCCACGTCAGGACCTGATATTGTTGCAACTCTTTCCGCAATTCGGCAGCGGCATTTGAATTGCGACCGTTGATACCTTTTTCAAAGGCCATGATAGCCAAGGTATCATCCATTCGAGGCAATTCCATACGTTCAGCATGGAATCGCTCGAGGAACTCTTTAAGTGGCTCACCGGGCCACTGTTTCACTTCACATATATCCTCCTTCCTCTGGAGGATCTTTTGCGCGCCGGTGTGAGCTTTGACAAAGGCACGGGATAGTTCTTTGAACGAGGAGATTGACCCCGGCGGCAAGCATAAATACCACCGAAGTGCACCCTTTTCCAACGAACTACCAAACTTCTTTAAAAACATGGATTCAAGCTGCATGGACGTCAAGTCGTTGCTCTTCACCATGGACATATACTCCCTAACATGCTCCTTGGGATCAGTTGTCCCATCGTACTTTTTGAGGAATGTGAGTTTGAAACCCACAGGAGTTGGAGCTGGAGCTGCCTCGGGCTTATAAGGCTGTTCCCTATATTGCTCGATGTCGAGGTCGTCATCTTCCTCCTTGCCTATCCCCGGTACGCGTTCGAGGCGCTTCTCGACGCGCGCCTCGATGCGAGCCTCGATTTCTCTACTCATTTTTTCAACGTCAACCGATGACGTTGTTTCTGCCATGGAGGGAACCGTCCCGAAGTGTGGCATGGAAGATGGACCACTCCCCGACCCCCCAGACGCGGTTCCGTTGTGAGGTCCCCCTGTTGTCGCGCCCTGAGGAACGAAAGGCGGGGTGCCTCCACCAGGAGCCGAGGGCTGGGTGCCGTTTGGGGCGGCACTGTTTCGCCCTTCTAGCGAGGCGCGAAACTCGGCATTGATACTAGCCTGCTCATCCTGTTTGTTTTGGAGAGCTCTTAGCGTGGTGACAACGTACATTTGAAATTCTTCGGTTGTCATTGGGGTGAAGGATTGTTGGTTCGTCGGAACGTCAACCCGATCACCATTACCACCATCGTTGTTATCAGCCATAGCGTTAGATCACAAATTTCTTGACGAAGAACGGATTTTGAACTTTGGAACAAAGCGTTATTGCTTATATCCCCACAGACGGCGCCAATTTGTATGGGCCTAAATCGTTTTTAGGTGCACAAATCGAATTTGGATTCGGATATAAGCAAATCTTTGTATCAAAGCGGTAAATAATGCGCAAAACAGATGAAAAATACGTAAAATATCTTGATTTCAATATATGGATGTTCAGTACAAATTTGGGCAGAGTTTCGGTATCAATTTCTGGATCCCTATTACATAAAATGAAATACTATTTATAGGTATAAGCTTTGCACACGATCTCCACTATCTGCTACCATGTTGTCCACGATCTTGGTGTGTAGTGGCTGAGTTAGTGGGGTGAAGTAGTGGGCTGCAAAGCCGCTTGAACCGAGGGGATCCACCGAGGTGAGAGCTGACGACCTCGGTGGCGTGGCCCTGTTGCTTGACCGAGGTGAAGGTTACCGAAGCTCAGCTCACGGCTCGCCTTCGGTGACGCATCCTCGGTTTCAAGGCTTCGGCGATTCGCTTAGCCGCCTCGGCGACTGCTTAGTCGCGACGTGCTCGGTCGTTGAGACTTGCGTGACCGGGGCAAATCGCCGTGGGTCGATTTTTACCCAATACAAGTATGTCCAGTTAAAAAAATAGGATTAGTATGTGGTGTAGAACCAAACAGATCTGTTTGCAAAATGGGTAAAAATGAAAAGGAAAGGCTTAGCTCCCGTTTGGACATAGTTTTTGGGGGAGTTTTTGGGAGTTTTTGGTTGAAAAAGTGTTTGTTTATGCTATTTGAGCAAAATTTCTCTTAGAAACTCAAAAAGTGGTCTTAAGCTGTTTTTGAACTAAAAACTGTATAAACTAGCTTTGCATAATAGCTCAAAGGCTATGGCAATACCAAAAAATTTGTTCGCAAAAAGTATGTTCAAACACTTTTTCATTTTCATATCAAATTTCAACCAAAAGGTGTTTCCCAAAAATTATTTTGGAATCTATGTGCAAACGCTAGGTAAAAATTAAAAAATTCCGTTACCGAGAATCGAACCCGGGTCTCCTGGGTGAAAGCCAGATATCCTAACCGCTGGACGATAAGGGATGTTTATAATATCTTTACTCATTTTACTAAATACTTTCTAACACAACATTATTTCTACATTTCCTCTAGTAATTATAATACTATTTGATTTACGATTCTGGAATAATAGAAAATGAACCTCAAATTGAACAGATAAATGATCTTTATTGGTGGTTGCTAGTAAGTAGACTTTAGTTTTCGGAGGCTCGTAAGTTGTGGAAAAAAAAAAATATTCATGTTGCATGAAAATGAGTTCTTTTCATGGCGTATTCGTATCTCTCATTTACCTTGCATTAAATTAAACATGTCCTGATGGAGAGTCCGAGCCAACCACAACCGAGCTTCTTATGTTTTTGAGCCCAGTCTGAACGAGTTTAACTTGAGCTTTATGTCATACCGAATCGAGCCAAGGTCAACCGAGTTTTGCTGTGTCAAGCCGTAGCCAAATGTGCCAAGTCAACCCGAGCTAAAATGCAATCGCGCTAAAGCGAGCTCTGAGCCGGCTCTGCTCTATACCGAGGTCTTAATACAACTTCAACAAACAAATTTAGCTTCAGATGCTCTTTTCCTTTTCCAAATTTAACCAAATTATGTCCAAACACCAACACTGTTACCTCAGCAAAACCAATAGAGATAAAATGTTGCTGTTGCCTGGTAAAGTCCTACGGATTGGAGAAAGTACTGGAACAGAGCTACGACACACTACAGCATCAAATGTCAGAGAATGATAATGTACAATGATTGTCATCTAGGCCAAATAACCAAAGCAACTACATAACCCTGGCCAATAAACTGCAAAAATGTTTCTTCTACATTGCAACATCATTTTCCAAATGGAAGTGTGCTATAAGAGACATGAGAAGCGTTTGCTTCACAAAGACTGGAACATGACTAGTATTACAAATGTTGAAACACTTGGCATACCAGATTAACCAAAGCTCAAGATGGATGTCACCTTCTATAGCCTGTAAATTTCTCAATTTTGATCCTTGAATCTTCTTCAGACAGAACTACCAAAATCTCCCTGGCCTTGGTTTAGTGCACAATGAGTTATGTTCTATGCTTTATTTACACGAATCTTCTGTCCCTCAAGCAGCTGTAATGAGAAACACAAGCTTGATCACATATTAATTCAACTCAGACATCCAGAAAAATCTAAAGACTGAAAATGTCGTGATGTGAATTAATCACTGTCCCTATTTATCACATGCAGCTGAAAGCATAACACGGATGAATAATGTTGCTAAGAAAAAAGGACAAACATGCAGCCATGCAATTTCCAGAAGATACCGGGACACTACACTTGCAATTTTATACTTGGAAAAAATCTTGTATAAAAACAAAAGAATGTACTCAAAACATATTGGAAAAACACAGCATAATGATCTATTAAACTGAGATTCCAAAAAAGATATAACAACCACAAGCAGAAGAGCAGAATGGTGCAGATGAAAAGGTAGGTGGTTCTCTTTCACGTCCAACAGAGAGAGAGAAAGAAGTGGAAATATTTAAGATCACTCCAATACATGCTTTCTGGATAAATATGAAAACAGAAAGGAAAAGAAAGGGAAAATGCAGGTTAAAGTCCAGTGTCACTCCCTCTAAAATGTTATTATGTCTCTTCTCCTTTAAGGAATTTGTTTTCAACTACTCTCAAGTGTTCAATCTGGAAAATGCAAGTAAGTAGATCTGTATAACCAAAGCTCATAAAAGAAAGTCATCTAAGCTATGGCATCTCTTCTCCACAATCAGCAGGAGCAACTATTGTTAGCCATTGTTTCTTTATCATGTCCCTCCTTTATCTTCCCCTCTTTCATATACCTCTCTTAGCCATTGTTTCTGGGTCTCTTATGAGAGATAATCACCTCTTCGAGTCTTCGTAACAAAAGCATTAACTTATTAAAAGAAAACAAAAATGAAAAGAGTTGATTCAGTGATTCCCTAACACAATGACTTATTCGAGTCAGCTTACAGCTTTACATTCCAGATGAAAAGTAAACACATTGTTGTTATCCTGCATGCAATGGTTGATAAAAATTTCACTCATAAATGGAAGGAAAGTAACTAGTCCTCCAAAAATAGAAATGGACACCACTGGCATAAAGTTCTAGTTGCAGGAAAACACAACTTTGAATCCAAAAGCCAAAGAAGCTGATTTTCATGTGCTATATGTGCTTAACAAAATCATGCATATGATCAGTTTTTGCATAAGACCATTGTACTTCTGAGGAATATACGAACCCGATTCTCATCAAAATATATAAAGGTCATAAACTCACCGCATTATTAGAAGATGATATTGCAGCTTCCACATCCTCTTCGGAAGAGAATGAAACAAACCCATATCCAG
Organism: Petunia secreta; assembly: GCA_029990175.1. Lineage (NCBI taxonomy): Eukaryota > Viridiplantae > Streptophyta > Magnoliopsida > Solanales > Solanaceae > Petunia > Petunia secreta. The sequence continues at coordinate 61,412,585 of JARKIP010000035.1, read as the reverse complement.
TAGACTTTGAGGTCCCTGGAACCCGGGATACCTTAGCACTTAAAACATTTCCCTTCTCAGAAAAGAAGTTCTTGAGCGACTCTGAAGTTACAGTCTTTGAAAGATTACCAACATAAACTTTGTGAGGACTGTCGACAAAGTTGGAATCGTCCAATTGGATAAGAGGTGAATCCACAGAAGGCAATGGCTTTTCAGTTATATTTACTTTGATTTCACGGCCTCCAACTTGCTGTTCAAGAATTAAAAATAGAACATATCAATCCTTTTTCAAGAAAATGACCAGTAACTTTAAGGTTAGGACTTAGTTAAATTGCAGAGCCATGTATGCCTTACGGTGCCATTAAGCTTTTCAGCAGCAGCTGCTGCATCCTCAACTGTCTTCATAGTGACAAACCCAAATCGACGACTCCTTCCAGAGTACTTATCATACATAACCTGTCAATGCAAAATAGAAAAAAGTTAACAAGTGTAGCAATCACTCGAACTATCCGTTCTCTCTTGTCAAACCTAGAATTACATGGCTGGGAAGAATTTCCCCCATTTACTCAAACCTGATGAGTAAACATGTTCACTATATAGACATATGAGTCAATAAACATGAGTCCGGATCTAAATATTTTTTTCTTTCAGCACACTATCTTTTCAGCTCATTTGGCATGCACTCTTTGACATTTAAACTTGCAAAAACGACTCAATATGCTATAGGCTCCCAACACATTCAGCTTGGTCTAACTCTTTTAAGCTCCAATCAGTGGCGGAGCCAGGATTTTCGCCAAGGGTATCAAAATATAAAGAATTAACACACAAAAAAATCAAGGGACTCAACATATAGTATATATTTCTTTTTACCAATCTACACATTGTAATTTTCCGACAAAGGTGTATCAATAAACCTTGGTTTTAAAGGGTCAATGTAGTTCGCTATAAAAGCATTTCACTACTATAACAACCAAGTTTACTTTGGAACTGTTTTTTTATGTAATATTATATTATACATTCTCACATTTTGCTAAAAATGTCTCGTCATTATAGACAAGTCTGAAATACCTCGGCCTTGTCAACAGCGCCGTGCTCTTCAACAATTTTCTGGAGCTCATCAGTGGTGAGGTTACGAGGGATGTTGCCAACGTAAAGTCTCCTGGAAGAGGGGGAGTCCACTGAAGTAGTTTCTTCAGCAACAGCATTGAGTCTTGTGGATAAGCATTGTCTGGAATGTGACAAGCTGAATTTCAGCAAAGGGGAAGCTGCTTGTTGTTTAAAGGACAAGTTTGGAAGTTGAATTATTGTTCTTGTGGGGTTGTGGACGAAATTTGGGGAGATGGTTAAAGTTGAAAGGCTTGACATTTTTGTTTGTGAACTGTATGAGTGCAAAGGGGGGAATTGGAGTGATAATTCCGGTATCTTATCTCCTATGTGTGGATAATTTACACTTTGTAGTTTGGGCCAATCTGTATAAAAGATAAGTTCGTGTGATATTGACGTAAAAATTTTGTGTAGGAGCCTGTTTGGCGCGCTCTAATTGATTCGTAGCCGTCAAAAATAAATTCGTTGAAAAATAGCCACCTCCGGACAAATTTCAGCATAAATACTGGGGCTTTGAACAAAACTTGTTCAAAGCCCCAGTATTTATACTGGGAAGCTTCAGTAAACTAACCCCAGTATAAAATACTGGGGCTTTGAACAAGTTTTGTTCAAGCCCCAGCATTTTATTATGCGACTTTGTATAAAGCTTCAGTCCCATAACAAAATACTGGGCTATAAACAAAGTCCCATAGCAAAATGTTGGGGCTGTGAACAGACTAAAGCTTTATATATAAAGTTTCATAACAAAATAATGAGATTTATCCCTTTGATGGGACCTTTGTTATGGGAATAAATCCCATTATTTTGTTATGGGATAAAGTCTCATTGTTAGTTCAAGGTCTCATTATTTTGTTATGGGACTTCTTCAGTCCCATTACAAAATACTTGGGCTTTGAACAAGCCCTAGTTTTTTGTTATGGGACTAGTCTGGGGTGTTTTTCCAACGCTAATGAAGCTCAAGTGTGCGCGCGAATTTTTAGCTATTCTTCAATGAATTTTGAAACGCTGGATAGTCCCCAATGAGCGCGTCCAAAAATGGTTACTGATCAAAATTTCCCGATTTTGATGCGCATCCATTTTTAGACGCGCTAACTGAGAATTATCTACCGCTTTAAAATTAATTGAGGAACAAGCAAAGACTCGTGCGCACACTTACACTCCATTAGCGTTGGCCAACACCCCAGACTGGTTTCAGTATTTTATAATGGGACTTTGAAGTTACATGTTCAAAGTCCCATTAATTTATAATGGGATTCATGTTTATAGTACTATGGAGTTTTATATATAAAGTCTAGTCTCAGTATTTTATAATGGGACTTTGAAGTAACATGTTCAAAGTCTCATTATTTTATAATGGGATTCATATTTATAGTACTCTTGAGCTTTATATATAAAATCTCATTATAAAATACTGAGACTTTGAACTTCAAAGTCTCAGTATTTTATACTGGGATTAGTGTTTAGGTGATCCCAGTATTTTATAATGGGACTTGTCCAGAGATGGCTAGTCTTCAAATAATTTTGCATTACTGGCTAGTATTCATTTAGAGCGGTGCAAACATGCTACGGGGCTAAATTTTTATGATAAGTTCGGGTAATTTACAGAAAATAGGATACTTCTGGTGCCTCGTTACAAATTTTCCTCCCGTAAGAAAAATCTTACAAATTTAGCTTTTGTAAGAAAATTCCTTGCAATAGCCAGATCTTTCTATAAGCAAGACCTGGCAATCGCAAGAAGTTCTCTTCTGGCACTTGCTAGCAACTTTTTCTGATAGGGGCTAAATTGTAAGACTTCTTACAGGATTAAATCTGTAACAGTTGAACTAGATATATCTATTTTGAGCAAAACATGGATTAGTTTGGGAGAGGCTGATTTTGATGGATGACCTTTTTTTAGGGTAAAGTGCACGAATAGCCACTTTTGTCAGTAGTCTTGGATTTGAGGCCATTATTTTAGTGGTTTTACCTGAGAGACCACTTTTTGGAACTTCAATTCTTGTAGGCTGAAGTTCAAACCTTGCTGAACTTCATGCCTAAGGTATAAAGTTCAATTTCAACTCGCAAGGGCTGAACTTTTAGGTATAGATGCATAAACTTCAACCCTTGTGGTATGAAGTTCATCCCACAAGGATTTAAGTTCCAAAAAGTGGCCTCTCATACAAAACCAATAAAAAAATAGCCTCAAAGTAAAGACCAGTGGCAAAACTGGCCTCTGAGTAAAAATTTTATATTTTTTATTCCGATCACCAAGGAACGATGATGCAGCCCAACTCTGTGCTGATCGGATATTCATTCCACCGAGGCCGATGACACGAAGCTAAGTCAAGCTAATGCATGACGTCCATATTCAATTGGCTTGGTCGGGAGAAAATAGTTGCTCCAAAGTTGATTGGTCGAGCTCAAGATCCGAAGGCATCATCTACAAGCTCGAGCCCGAAGAAGTGAGCAACCGAACACTTAACATCGGTGCTGAACAATAAACAGCCAACCGAAGGAATAGTATCCGAAGTTCAAGTGTTCGAGCTCATGTGTTCGAATCAAAAGGAGCGACCGAACACTTCACCTCGATGCCGAAGCATTGAAGCCAACCGAAGGAAGGCGAGCGAATTGAGAGTGTTCGAATTCTAGAAACCGAACACTTAGCTAGTCAGCCACTGCGTGACTTCTTTTTATTGGTCGCATGTGACCATTTTACTATTTCTTCCCTAGAGTAGCCTATATAAACCCCTTTACATTTCATTGTAAGACACCTAGATTTTGAGTATTGATGAATGAATGAGAATTACCGAGAGCATTATCTCTTTTAGTGTCAGATGTGAGCAAACCCGATGGGGTCTTCGGAACTTGTGGTTTCCGGTGAATCCGATTGAACAATTCCTCTTTGATCATTCAGTTTGCAAGATGCATTGTTCTTTTAAGGATTGTTGGATAGTTTAGGTGCTCTTTTCTTCTACTTGAATCGTACCGAGACCAGTTCCTCGGTGCCGTTCAAGCAAGAAAAGTTGTGTCAAACTTCTATCTTAATTTTCCGCTGTGGATTTCGGTTGCTTAGCTTTATCTTCGGATTTAGCTTGCACCAAACGATCAGCGTCTGCTATTCTTTAAAAAGTAGCCATTACTTGGCTCTTAATTTGAATGAATATTTAACATAAAAGTACAAGTTTTAGAACTTAATTATCAAACGTAGCAATAGTTTAGAAAAATAACCCTATATAGAGGAAAACACAAGTTAATTACTAACATAGCCAAAACATAGCAATATTTTTCTATAATATACAAACTCTTACATTCTTCCTCCTATTTCCTCCACTATCACTTTTGCTCCTCCCATTTCCCCCTATTTCACTTTTCCACCCACTATTTCCACCAATTTTACTTTTACTCCTCTCATTTCTCCCAATTTTACTTTTCCTCATCCCATCCTCAATGTATCTCGTTGTATCTCACCGTATCAACTGTTTCTGCAGCACTGTATCTAACTGTTTCTGCACCGTATCAAACTGTTTCTGCAGCACTGTATCTAATTGTTTCTCCACTATTTCGGTTATTTCAGCACCGTATCTAACTGTTTCTACACCGTATCAACTGTTTTTGCGGCCGTATCTAACTGTTTCTGCACCATATCAAACTGTTTCTGCAGCACTGTATCAAACTGTTTTTGCACCGTTTTGGTTCATTTCAGCACTGTATTTAACTATTTCTGCACCGTTTCAGGTTGTGTTCAGCACTGTATCTAACTGTTTCTGCACCGTTTCAGGTTATTTTGCACCGTATCTAACTATTTCTAAACTGTTTCAGTATCGTTTCATCCTGTTAGTGCGTTGTTTCTCACTGTTTCTAAGTTATTTTCACCTTATTTGTGTTGTTTCACATTATTTTTTATTTTAAACTTTTTAACTAGTTGTTTTATACTGTTTGAGCGTTGTTTCTGCACTATTTTTGCTCCATACCGAACTATATTCAACTGTTTCTGCACTATTTTTGCTCCGTATCAAACTGTATCTAACTGTTTCTGCACCATTTCAGTGCCGTTTCTGCACCGTTTCAGTGTTGTTTTTGCACTATTTTTGCTCCGTATCAAACCGTATCTAATTGTTTCCGCACTGTTTCAGGTTGTTGCGGCATTGTATCTAACTATTTCAGCACCATTTTGGGGTGTTTCAACACTATTTCAGCTTGTTTCACTGTTGTTTCAGACTTTTCACCGTCTTCCTTTTTCCCCAAAACCTCATCATTCAAATAACCATTATTGTTATCACATGTTTGAGACACCTTTCAAATTCAAATGAAGACAAATTAGTATTGTTATGTGATCAACTCAATCAATAAGATTCACTAACCAAATAACACAACCTTACATATTGGCCTCACGTTTTGTGTCTGCTACATAACACTACGCACGACACCTAAACAGTAACAAGTAACCATTCAAATTCAGATCAAGATTCACCAGATTCTGCAAACTGTCCTCCATCGCAATCCCCTCAACAAACAAACACAACAAACTCCGATTCTCAAGCTAAAAAAGGCTATAAATGAAAATTCAAGATTCCCCTTTCTCCTAATCAATTAAACAAAAACCCTTCATCCAATAGTGAAAAGCATCACTGATTAAGCAAAACCGGTGGGACTCGGTCAACAACGCAGCAGGATAATCACAGTACCAGGGAGGAGGTGCGATGCCGGTAAATTTTCTGGCTGAAGTAAACATCGCCGCTGATCCAGCTGTAACCGCCGATGGTGGTGGCGTTTTCCGTCACTGCCCTTTCGTCTTTTAGATCTATTGCTTCTACATTTGAAGGAAACAATACTGCATTCCATGAAAAAACACCATACAACTTTATGAAAACGATCTTGGAACTTTAACTAAACCATGCAGCTTCATGAAAAATCCTATAACTTTAAACTGACCTCCAAGAAATTTTACTGAAACTTGGTTAAAATTTCAGTGAATTTTTTATTTTTTTTTTATTTTTTTTTATTTTTTATTTTTTTTTTTGCAATTTTATGTTATGCAATCCAAGAAAAAATTCATGCAATTTTGAATAAAAGCTCCAAGAAAATTTTGAAAATTTTCTATGATATAGTTCAAACTTCCAGGAAAAATTTTTGGACTTTTAATGGCCATTCATCAAAGACCTTCCGTATTTTTCAAGTGCTGCTTTTCTCACTTAGTATTCTAAAAAGTGGCTACGTGGTTAAATTTTTACTTTGGAAGATATACAAAAATAATGTATTCTGGCGGCGCTCTCACATAGTTTGCCTCGTGAAAAACTTTTTAACTTTTAGTCGCACGCCAGACAAAATCCTAGCGATTGCCAGACCTTACTAGTAGCTGAATATGATGATTGTCAGAAGTCTGCCTGCCTCAAGTCTAAAATTGTTATTGAGAAAAATAGTGTACTGTATAACAGATGGAGAATATTGAAGTAATAGCTGAATTAAAAGAAAAGGTTATATCAAAATTTAAATTCGAATAATTAAACATTTCAATTCATATCTCTTCTGAAGGATTAATATAACATATTTTATAACGTATTTTAAATGCATAGCCATAATAGTGTCATGAAGTATATGCATATGAATCTCATTGAAAGTATATTCATACAAGAAGCAGAGGAACTTAGAAAAGGAAAACAAACATTGGAAGAGCCATGCCAAGCCGAATCAGTGAATCTAATGAGCTTTAAAGGAGCAGCCACTTGTAACTTGAGAGCAAAATGATAGGTTGCTTTGAGGTATTTGAGTACCGATTTCATAGATTATTCAAGAACAAAGAATGAAATGTAAAGACCTTAGCATCATCAAGGATACTAGTCAAAACATCCATCTAAATATGTTTACTGACAGAATCTTCTCACTCTCTTACGACGAAGGCAAGACACAACCTTATACTTACTATATCAGCATTCGTTTCTATTCACTTTTAATTTCTAAAAGTGTAAATGGGACGCTTATCTGCTATACAACTTCCGCTTTAGATGACGCCCGCTGAAATCTTGTTATCTCAGTTAGGACTTTTAGAGATTGATCTTTTACTGCACGAGGGTTGATTTCCATTCTGACCAAAGCTGGAGTCTTGGCCAATAGAATCTTGATCAGCTGTATTTCAGGCTTAGTGCCATATATACCTTCAATTTTAACTACCTTAAGGTGATTCAATGCCACGTCTGAAATGAACCTGAAGTGCTCCTCTCAATTGGAGAAAGAAGCACCTTGCCCCTAAATGGCAAATCATCTCTCTTCTCTTCAGCAAACATTTGGTTTGATGTATAGGACTAAATGCTACATAGATTAAGTAATGCATTGAGTTATCTTTGTTTAGTTTACAAAAATAGGTGAGGGATAATTAATACATGATTTACTTTATCCATCAATTTGGGTACTATTTTATCCCACATCCACATGGGATTAATAATAACCATATTTCACAATACATGGATTAAAGTTTGTAATGGCAAAACTACCCCTGTCTCTATTAACCTTTTTATAGTAAAAAAAGCCACTTTTTCAGAAAGCCTTATAAATGTCTAAGGGTATACTTGTAAACAAAAGTTTATACAGGTTTGTACCAAACACTTGTTTAAGTTAATGCATAGTTTATCCAATTTTAATACATTGAACCAAACACATGATAAAAACAATCCCTGCATTACTAATCCATGTATTAAAAATCTCTATATTATTAATCTATGTATTATTAATCACTATATAACTTGTTTCTCTACCAAACGACCCGTTAGTCTTTTCAGTGTAATGTCAATATGTGCGAGGTTCAAGATTTTAAACCAAGGCTGTGTTTGGGACGTCGAAAAATGTTTTAGTGAAGATTAAGTGGGGATATTTTTAATTTTTCTTTCAATGGTAAAGCTAGTGCATCCATGATAGGTGGCTCAATTCACAAGGGACCATCATAATAGTGTTTGGTAAGTAAGCTTCGATGTGATTACGATGTGCAATTGAAGTATACTATATATATATATATATATATATATATATATATATATATATATATATATATGCTATATACTTCTTCCGTCTCATTTTAAATGTATGAGTTTGACTGTGCAGCATACTATATGTAACAAGTAAATTCGCATCAAGAAAATAAATATCGAGACAGGAAAATATTGTAACAAGTCTAGTATTTGATTTCAATATATGAGTAGTACAATCTCTATAATTTTCCTGATTCGCCTTTTCAAATACAAGTTTTAAGTAATGATCCAAGGGCTTTTGAGCTTGATCTTGAATCTTCCTTTTAATTCTTGAATCCTTAGAACTTGTAGAAATTCCTTGCAGCTTTTAAGGAACTTGTAGCGTTTGATCCACGAGCTCCTTGTTGCTTCTTGTTATGAATTCCTCTTGCTCTTGATTTCTGATCTCCTCAAATGAGAGGTTTGACCCCTTTATATAGATATGGGATGGAGTGGGCTCCATGAAGACCTAACAGGCCTTGGCCCGTAGACCGACCAATCAGATTTAAGCACTGACAAAGCCATATTTGATAGGTCAGAACATGTCACTTGTACATATGGCACATTTTTATTGGCCATTGGAATTTGACTAGGATTTCCACGTCATTGGCATATGGCATAATCCTATTGGCTCTTTGATTTGATTTGGTGCCACGTTGCTTGACACTTGTCACATTTTGTTTGGGCGTCTAGGAAACTTGCATCCATTGGGCCCTAGACTAATTGGGCTAGCCTAACAAGATTGGGCTTTCATTATATTCAAATAATTAGCCCATAACACTTATTTGGACCAATATGTCTTGAATTTAACATATAACTATATTATTTTATGGATTTAAATTCAATAAAATTTATCCGTCTACATCCCCTACTTCAAGGCTTGTCGATGTCGAATTTGTAGAAGACTAGGCTTGAAGTAATCTCTTTATTCATGCGGCTCATATCCGATTAATGCCCACAAAGTGGCTACTTGATTTAGCTTGTGTAACATTTGCTATACTCTTGTTAGCAATCCCAAAAGTGGTCACTTGGTAGCAAGGTGTATCAAATAGCTACGTTTCAGCCAGCGGTCCAGAAAGTGACTATGAGAAAAAATGGGCTGGTCTCTTCCGTTTCCATCATGGAGCAATAAGCTGCCTACGTTTCAGTTACCATCCTTGAAAGTGGCTAGTTATGTAGCATGTTGTATCCAAGACTAGCTATCTTTCAGCTAGTAGCCAGAAACGTGGCAATTAGCTGAAATTAAGATAAAATTCTCTCAAATGTCGGCATACTATATTCTCCAAATAGGAATCAGACTAGTTGATTCCACACTTTTAGTCCTATTAGGATACAGTTTTCAAATTCTCTATGGACTCTGCTACTAGCCACGTCTATATTCTTCTATAGATACCAACATAAATCACAAGTTCTCACATTGAATTTATTAACAGAGACTCAAGAAAAGTTGGTATCCATAAAATTCTCCACGGAAATCGGAAAATTCTTGGTGAAATTTCGAGCCAATTTATATTTGAATATCAATTTATGGAGATAATGTAGAATTTGTTTCACCATAACTTTTAGATGTAGGTGTCTGCTTATGTAGCAAAAAATTTTAAAACTTATTCCCCAAGAAGTGAATCAGCTAGCATGCATAGTATGAATGTAAGAATATTTTTTTTTTCTTTTATGCTGAGAGCAACTTAATAGATGCAATAGAGTAGCAAAAATTGGTCTCGACAATGCTTGGCTTGTGCATGCTGTTAATTGAATAAGTTTTCTCTTCTTTTTTTTTTTCAAAGACTTGAGAGCTTTCAAACTCAAGAAAATTCATGCGACTTAGCTGAAGTATATTAGTAGTAACCGAAAAGTAGTCATGGATCCATAGAAAACAAAATAATGTGGTTGTTTGTGCGGGTATCCGTTTTAGCTGGAGAATGCCAAATAGGCTATACCTCATCCTCATTGCTTTTAAAAAAATATTAAGTTGGCAGATTGACCACTCGTACAAATATAATGTGATTTGTTGCGATTTCTAAGAGGGAACATCGTCGCACCCTGACACTTGCTTATTGCTTTTGACAAAATTAGATGGTTCATGCGTACATCATCCCGTGTTATTTCTTGAAATTTTAGCTGACAACCTTCACTCCTTTTTTTTTTGTCACAGCATGCAAGACGAAGTTCAACCACCCCAATTATCGTCGGTCCTCGTTTGCAAACTTGGCAGGTAACACCTCTCCTTTTTGACGTGTTTCATCTTTTATTTTCTTTTATTATTTTTTTTATTTCCAGCAACCAGTTCGCGAGGAAGCCTTTAAAAGTTTGCGATGAAGGTCTTTAGAATTCACTCTGGAAGCTTTTAAAAGTTCGGCAAGGAAGCTCTTAAAAGTTTGAGATGGACATCTTAAGAGTTCATGACGAAGGCCTTTAAAATTCACCATGGAAGCTTTTAAAAGTTTGGCAAGGAAGCTCTTAAAATTTTGAGATAGACACCTTTAAAAGTTCGCGATAAGGGCTTTTTAAAATTCACCACGGAAGCTTTTAAAAGTTTGGCAAGGAAGCTCTTAAAATTTTGAGATGGAAACCTTTAAAAGTTCACGATGAGGGCTTCTTTTAAAATCCACAACCGAAGTTTTTTATAAGTTCGGCTAGGAAGCTCTTAAAATTTCGAGACGGGCACCTTTAAAAGTTCGGGATGAGGGCTTTTTAAAATCCACGATGGAAGCTTTTAAAAGTTCGGCTAGGAAGCTCTTAAAATTTTGAGATGGACACCCTTAAAAGTTCATGACGAAGATCTTTAAAATTCACCATCGAATATTTTACAAGTTTGGCATGGAAGCTCTTAAAAGTTCGAGGTGGACACCTTTAAAATTTCGCGACAAAGGTCTTTTATAATTCATCATGGAAGCTTTTAAAAGTTCAGCAAGGGAGCTCTTAAAAGTTCGAGATGGACATCTTTAAAAGTTCGCAATGAAGGCCCTTTAAAATTCATCACGGAAGCCTTTAAAAGTTCGAGAATGAAACCTTTAAAAGTTCGCAAAGAAGATCTTTAAAATTCACAATGGAAGCTCTTAAAAGTTATAGAAGGAAACTCTTAAAAGTTCCAAGTGAACACCTCTAAAATTTCACCTTTAAAACCCACAGTGAATGCTTTTAAAAGTTCAAGAAGAGGGCTTAAGATTTACTTTGCCGTGTTTCTTCTCATGACCATTGTCTCCATTTTACGAATTGTGTGCTAATCATATTCACTTTACTTTAGCAGATTCAACAAGGTTTACTTCAAAGATTCCAACTCTTCCTCCACACGCAAATATCTTGTAATTTCGGATCACAAGGATAGCAAGGCAGAGACAAGGCTTTTAGTCGACACGCCAATAAGTGGTGTATACGCTTCTTCAACATGGCCATTTTTGAGGAATCCGTATAATTAGGCAACTTGGACTTACGAGCAAACCAGTCGTACATCTAAGATGCTGAGCCTTCTTTCTGCTACTCACAAAGTCACGAATACTGCAAGTTCCCTCCCCTGTCTTGGAAGGCGGATCATAAATAAATAAGTCCATTGGGGTGATACTCTGACATTTGGTGACGAATATCACTATATTCGCAGCTACTGGGAGTGGGCTGAAGACATCCTTAGCAGGGGCGAGCAGACCTTGAGAGCCACTAGGATTTATGATGCCGTATTTGCTTCGTTGTTCACCTATGATTGCAACATTAACCTCATGAAAACCTTTTGTGAGGGCTGGTGTCCTATCACAAACACGCTGCTCACCTCTGTTGGAGAGTTATCTATGTCCCTTTGGGATGTATGCATGATCGGTGGTCTTCCTATTACGGGGTCTCCTTACGAAGAAGTTGTTCCAAATGCTCGAGAACTCACTGGTAATCTTGACAAGAATAAAAGGTTTCTCCCACAAAGCTGCGAGTATTTATTTGATACATTTCATCAGCTTCGAGAGGGAAATAACCCAAATGTCTCTTTAAGAAGATGGATAGAGTTTTGGTGCAAAAGGGTCGTGACGTATGAGCAGCCTCCAGAGAGGGAAGAAAAGAAGTCAACTCGAGGTCGTCCTAAATTTACATATAATCCTAAAGGAGTCATCTGCAAGGCGGTTGCTTGGTCGAATGTAGAAGAGGCTTTGCTTCACAAACTTGGTATCAAAGGCTACACGAAGTATGACACTTACCTTGATGCTTTCCTATCATGTTGGTTATGTGCTTTCGTACTCCCAAAAGAAGGTGACTTCATTCGGCCTGAGACTTTCAAGATTGCAAGCCTGCTAGCTCGTGGGCAAAAGTTTAGCCTTGATGTCCCTATTCTGGCATCCATCTATAGGGGTTTAAATAGAATTTCTAATTGCTCAGAACTTGACCATTCTAGGGTGTACTTTCCAGTCCATTATGTGTATGGTTGGCTAGCATGTTATTTCAAAACACATTACCCTTTAGAGAAAAGGCCAGTTGGTCCACTAATGGTTACGTATTCTGGAGAGGGAGCTGCCAAAAACTTTGGAGAGGAAGAGGCAAGGAAGTGTGTACACAACGGAGAGAGCTTTGTTTGGACTGCGACGACGCCAGAGAAAGAGATGCCCTACGATTATCTTGACAATGGCAGTGCACCAGAGTCTGAGACAAACTTTTTTATGAGTCTTCGCTCGAACTACCTCCCCTTGAGAGATGGAACCACCTTTATCATTGAGCCTTATAGTCCACATCGTTTCAGCCGCTAGTTAGGCTTTTACCAAGACGTCCCTGGTTGTTTAGAGCTAGATTTTCGTGAAGCATGATTGGATGATTGGCTCCAATTTGCACTGGTTTGTGTGTTAGCCTATTCTAGGGTAAAGGCGACATTTCCCCCTTTCAGATCTACAATAAAGAATTCTTGCTCGCCTGGCTACAAGTCTTGGTGGGACAAAGTACATGGGAGCATCCTTGAGGATCATATTCAGTCATTAGTGAATGTTGTTAGGCCCGCCACAAATATGCACCAAGAGAATGGTGAGGATGTTGTTGTAGTTGACGAGCCCAATGCTGCAAAGGTCAAACCAACCAAATGAATTAAAAAGTAAGGGCAAGGGACTTAAAATGCCGGCGAAGATACCTAGTGAGGAAATCCATGTTCAAAATTCTCAAGGTGATAATGCAACCTCTTTGTTGAATGATCATGATGAAGTTTTTGTTGTTGACAAGCCCCATGTTGTGAAGGTCAAACCATCCAAACAAAGCAAAGGTAAGATCAAGAGACTTAAACCGCCTACGGAGGAACCTAGCGGGGTGATTCATGTTCAAATTCCCAAGGTGAAAACACCCTTATTGAACGATAATAATGAAGTTGTTATGGTTGACGAACCCCATGCTGTGAAGGTTAAACCATCCAAACAAGGCAAAGTTAAGGTCAAGAGACTTAAACCACCTGCGGAGGAACCTAGCGAGGCGATTCACGTTCAAAATTCTCAAGGTGACAATGAAACCCCTTTATTGAACGATTATGAGGGAGTTGTTATGGTTGATGAGCCCCATACTGTGAAGGTTAAACCATCCAAACAAAGCAAAGGTAAGGTCAAGAGACTTAAACCGCCTGCGGAGGTGCCTACTGAGACAATCCATGTTCAAGATTTTCAAGATGACAATGGGATACCCTTATTGAACGGTCATAATAGAATTTTCAATTCTTCTAAAAAGCGTCTTTCGCAAGACAACATGGGAGCACTAATGAAGATCGTCGCTGGAAACGCAAAAAAGTACCATCAGAGGAACATCTTCAAAAAGAAACCTCAATCGAAAAGCTTGCACAGGAAGTTGAGGTTCACAGCATTGAGAGTTCTGAAAAGACATTGACGGCTTGCACGGTGACGCTCTTAAACTCCTCATTGTATCATCATGGACGGCTGACTAGGTTGATGCCCCCTTTTTATTTACTTACTCTTAATTTTTTTTTATTTGCAGCATAATGATATCGAGAAGGAGCAAGAAGTATCCTCTGTTAACCACGACAAAGGCTCAGCAAAGTCGTCTTCTACTTTAAAAGAGACCCCTCTCGCATGCCAAATGACGTCGTTTCTATTTTTGAGGGAAAAAGTGTCATTTCTATGCACAAAAAGATGTTAGTTTCTGGCCTTTGGAAGGACATATACGGAAAGCTTTCTAAAATTGAGTTAGACGCTATTCCAGAGCTTAGGGAAGAATTCGAGGTCATTTTTTAGGAGATGCAAGGATAAAAAATTACCGATTTTTTACCTTTGAAGGACTTGATGGATTCCCTCTTCGAGCTCACTACTTCGTATGACCAAGAACGATCCAATTTGGCTGACAAGATGAGTGAAGCTAGAAAGCTGGAACTACTTTCAAAAGCAAATGAGCGTCTTCAATCATTCTAGTTAGAAGAAACTGAGAAGACTGAGCTAATTTCTTCAAAACAAGAGTTGCTAAGGACCACCAAGGCTAAATTGAAGAAGCTGCAACAAGAGAAGAAGGATCTTGCAGCCATTATCGAAGCTGCCAAGAAAGAGCTTGAGGAGATACAATTGAATGTTTCAGCTGTTGAGAACGAAATCTCTTCGTATGATGGCATGGATTGTGTGACTGATGATGATTCCGCTCATCTAGAAGAAAAGTGGCAACGCCTAGCAGCTAGCCGTCAAGACTTGCTCAATTACAAGTTATGTTTAGATTAGGCTACATATATTATCTTTTTTTCCTTCTTTATTTCTTGCACTTGATCGGGTAGTAGATTTCACCATTAATAAAGTTTTTCTTAGTGCTTTGGCATATATTATGTCCCTTTCGCTGCGCCTTCAATTTTGACACTGCATTTTACAGTACAGCGCACTTGTAGAAGAAAATTCATATCTTTTTTCTTGGATATCAAAATGAAGAAAAATTTAATTTTCCAGAAACTAAACTCCAAATCCTAAAACATATCTAAAATTCAGAACCAAATAGCTTCAGAATTGCTCTAGATGAATTTCTAAAATCAACCTTTAAACTTTACCACGTTCTGGCTCACAGACTAACGCGGCTTTACCAAAATATTTGTAACTTAATGAATATGCGTCCGAATCGCAAGCCGTTTAAATTTCTAGAAATTAGACTTCAAATCCAATAACATATCCAAAATGTGGAAACGAATAACTTCATAATGGCTCTAGGTGAATTTTGAAAGTCAACCTTTAAATTCCGTCACGTTCTGGCTCGCAGACTAGCGTGGCTTCACCAAAATATTTGTAACTTAATGAATACGCGTCCGAATTGTGATCTGTTTGAACTTCCAGAAACTAGACTTCAAATTCTAAAATATATCTAAAATTCAGAACTAAATAGCTTCAGAATTGCTCTAGGTGAATTTTTGAATTCAACCGTTAAATTCAGTCGCGTTCTGGCTCACAGACCAGCGCGGCTTCAGCAAAATATTTTTAGCTTAATGAATACACGTCCGAATTGCGAGCCATTAGAACTTCCAGAAATTAGACGTCAAATCCTAAAACATATCTAAAATTCAGAGCGAAATAGCTTCAGAATTTCTCTAGATGAATTTTTAAAATCAACCTCTAAACTTTACCACGTCCAGATTTCACTTTTCTTCCCCTCCAACCGTGAGTCCGGACTGTCGCCGCGAAGTTGAGTGAACTTAATCGTAAGTCTCTTAGTGCAACTCAGCTCTTCTCCGAATGGCTGAATGCTGCCGCCACTTCTATCTCCGGCGCTCTGAATATCGGGTATGATTGTTACTTTCTTGCCCTGCCCCACTCCCACCCACCTCTTCCGAAAAGACAACCTCGATCATTCATTACATATGATATATCGAGAGTTCAAGACCATAACGTAGACTTTGGTAGATGTACGGGGTAAGGGGGCAGGATGGTCGAAATGGATTTCAGTTCAGCTTTCCTGGCAAGACGTACTCAAGTTGCAATCATTTTCATCGCCCGGAGGAATTTATCATATTCCACACAACTATGGTTCCTAACTCAAGTCTTTATAGAATTTTCCTTTGAAGAATTCTTTGGCACTTAACTTCGCAATTTAAAACGAGCTGCTAAATATTTGCCTTTCTCCTTGGGGTTGCAAGTTTCGATAATAAAATCTTGGTATTAAAGTAGAGTTGTGGAGAAAGAGAAAGAAAGCACTCTCCTACTTCCCTTTTTATCACATCGTGCCCAAACCCACCATTTTTATTTTATGCGACTGAACCTAGAATGAAACTCTAAGCTGCCTACGTACCTCGGTGTAGAGGATCAAGTCATTACGTAGTTCGGTACAGGTAATTTTTTTTTTTTGATGTCCTAACTTTTACCAAGGCCGCATATTTCGAGGTTTTCAACCTACCAGACTTTTTTTTTGTGTCCTAACTTTTGTCCAGGCCGCCTCTTTCGAGGTTTTCAACCTAGCGGACATCAATTTTTTTGGGTGTCGTGTACAGTTTATACTCTTGTGGGCCGGGAGTAACTTGCATTTTATGCTCGTACGTCAAGGAGCGATCTTCTTCAAGGATAGTACTTCTTCAAAAATTTCCCATTAATGGGACCGATTCTTTTTCCTTTAGCATCAACAAGCTTATAAGCAACACTTGAATAGGTTTCTTGCATGACATATGGCCCGTCCCATTTTGCAGTGAACTTGTCCCCAGATTTGTGGGAGGTGATTATGGGTCTTCTTAATACAAGGACTTGATCACCAACCTGAAAGGACCTTTGGCGAACCTTTTTATTGAAGGCACGCGACAACCGAGCTTGGTAACATTCTAGACTTTGCTGGGCTTTAAGTCTTTTTTCATCAAGATCTTCCAACTCTTAAAGGCACAAGCAAGCATTTTCTTCATCAGTGAGCCCTTCTTGGATAGCAAGTCGCAGTGATGGTATTTGACGCTCTAGTGGTAGGACTGCTTCAACCCCGTAAACAAGTGAGTAGGGAGTTGCATGCATTGTCGTGCGATGAGTCATTTTATATGCCCATAAAGCTTCTTCTATCCTATTGTGTCAATCTCGCTTAGACTTGGAGATAACTTTACTCAGAAAGTTGCACAAAGTCTTGTTGAACGCTTCAGCTAGACCATTTGTGGCAGCATTGTACATAGAAGACTTGCGCTGCTTGAAGCCGAAGAGATCACAAATACTATTCATCAACCTATTGTCAAATGCCTTGCCGTCATCCGTTATTATATAACGAGGAATACCAAAGCGGTAGATGATGTTTACTCGGATGAAGTTAGCAACCTTCTCCTTCTTCACTACCTTAAGAGCGACGGCTTCTGCCCATTTTGAGAAGTAATCAGTTGCGGCCAAAATGAACAAGTGTCCTTCAGAAGACTTCGGCAATGGTTCGACAATGTCTAGCCCCCAAGCGTCAAATGGCCAAGATGCGACGGTCGGGTGTAACACTTCTGGTGGTTGATGTATAAAGTTTGCATGGAGCTGGCAAGCTTTGCATATTCGAGCGTAGTCCAAGCAATTCTTTACCATCATCGGCCAATAATATCCCATCCTTTTATGTGGAAGTGGAGTTTCAGCCCAGATTGATGTGATCCACATACTCCATTATGCGCTTCTTGCATAGCTTGAAGTGTTTCGTCATCCCCTAAACATCGCAGGAGCACTCCTTCAAATAATCGTCTATATAGAGTATCCTTGTTGTAAAAGAAGCACGGAGCTCGGCGACGAATTTCAGTTCTCCTTCTTGGATTGTCTGGTAGTATCCCATGACTCAATTAGTTAATGATAGGTTGCCGCCAGTCTTCCTCATCGACTTCAGAAATAGAAACAAGATGTTGGACGTCATTCATTTCAACCTCGACATTGTCTAAAGGTGGCACTACCCATTTTCGGCAGATAGTAACTTTCGTCTGACCAGGCAGGGTAAGTGTTGAAGCTAGAGCAGACAAGGCATCAGCTTTCTTATTTTCCCCTCTCGGCACATGTCGAAGAGTTACATCACCAATTCATCCTATCAATTTGTGGTATAGCCGTGGTACGGACGCAACTCAGGTTTCTTTACCTCATAGCTACCTAAAAGCTGATTAATCACCAACTTAGAGTCCCCATAGACTTGCAACTGCAATTGCTTCATGTCGACGGCCATTTCGAGCCCAAGTATGAGCGCTTGGTACTTTGCAACATTATTGGAGCAATGTTGAGTCAAGGTGAAAGAATATGGCAATACCTCTCCTTGGGGAGTTACAAAAACTACTCAGCACCAGCTCCATCGCGACATGCAGCACCATCAAAATACATCTTCCAAGACGGTTGAACTTCGACGAACATTGCATCTTCATCAGGTAACTCATCGGTTAGCTCCCAACCATAAGGTATCGGGTGATCTGCCAGAAAATCTGCCCGTGCTTGACCGCCTTTTGAGGGATGTATATGATCTCAAATTGTTGAAACTGGAGATACCATCTCGCCAATCAATCGCTAAGGACTGGTTTTGACATTACGAACTTGATAGGATTTGCTCGAGAAACCAGCCGTACAACATGAGCTTGAAAGTAATGTTTCAACTTTTGAATGGAGAAGACTAGTGCCAAACACAACTTTTCGATTGGCGAGTACTTCAACTCATTTGGCGTCATCATTCTACTCAAATAGTAAAGTGAATTTTCTTTTCCTTCACTATTTTATTGAGCCAAAAGTGCCGCAACTGATTTTTCTTGTGCCGCAATATATAATATCAACGGCTTTCCAGGGATTGGAGCTGCCAAAACAGGAGGCTTCATCAAATAGGATTTGATGCTCTCGAAGGCATTGCTGTAAGCTTGATCCCATTCAAAAGGAGTGCCTTTTTTCATGAGACGGCTGAACAGCTGACACTCCCAGCTAGATTTTGAGATGAATCTCCTAAGGTAGGCCAACTTTCCTTGCAGACTTTTCAATTCATGGAGATTTCTGGGTTCAGGCATCTTTAAAATTGCATATACTTTTGCTTGATAATTTTTAATGCCACGATGTCGAACAATAAAACCGAGGAATTTCCCAAAAGTAACTCCAAATGCACACTTCAAAGGGTTCATTCGAAGTTGGTACCTTCACAGCAATTCGAACACCACTCTCAAGTCGCGCAAATGGTCCTCTCTTCTCTTGGATTTTACCACCAAGTCATCAACATAGCACTCTACATTCTTGTGAAGCAAGTTGTCAAAGATATTTTGCATGGCCCTTTGGTAAGTTGCACCAGCATTTTTCAAACCAAACGGCATCACCTTGTAGCAATAAATACCCTTAGGAGTTCAGAATTCTGTGAATTCTTCATCCTTAGATGACATGCGAATTTGATTATAGCCAGAGGAGCCATCCATGAAAGACATAGCCTCGTAACCAGTAGTGGCATCAATCATAAGTTCTGGAATAGGAAGCGGAAACTCATCTTTAGGACATGCATTATTGAGATCCCTAAAATCAACGCAAACTCGAATTTGACCATTCTTCTTCCTTACGGGCACTATGCTTGAGATCCATGTGGGGTACTTGACTTCACGGATAAAATCAGCCTCAATGAGTTTGTTGACTTCCACTTCAATCAAGGGGACCAAATCTAGCCTAAAGTGACGTTGGGCTTGTTTTACAGGACGAGTACTACTCTTGACTGCCAAATAATGAAGCGCCACTTTCGAGTCTAAGCCAGGCATCTCTTTGTAACTCCAAGCGAAGACATCCTTGTACTCTTTTAGTAGATCTATATAAGAACTTTCTTCATCCGCTGCTAGCATAGCACTAATATATGTAGGCCTCGGATCTTTATTTCTACCAAGGTTGATTTCTTTCAATGCATCAACTGTTGCCTTCACCCCTTCTTCTAGATCGGGTGGAGCATCTTCTTCTTCATGAGGATTGCCATTGTTGAAAAATATGTGGTGACAACAAGAAATATCCTCTACCTCATTTATAATCCTATTTGGACATAAAGCATTTTTCTCTTTTTGTGCAATGATGTGATATGAAGATTCCATGCTTTCTTCATCTTCATCACGCTCCTTCGTGTGGACTATAATGTGAGTCTTGGCCTTTAACACATCTTCACATGAGACTATCAATTTTTCTTTGTGCCTCATTCTTGAAGGGATAAGACTTTGACCATAATTAGAAGGGGCATGCACCTTCGCATTTTTGGATTTCCTCGAAAGCTTGTTCTTCTTGTTCAACGGTCCCAACCTATCAAAGACAAAAGTTCTTAAAGATGGTTTTCTGAACCAATCAAAGACAAAATTTCTTGGAGATGGTTCTCCCAGCTGATCAAATATAGAAGTTCTTGGAGATGGTTCTCCCAGCCGTTCAAATACAGAAGACCTCTTGCTCGAAGCCTCAGAGTCGTCTTCAGTAGTGATGTAGTTGTTGCTTGCCCTTCTTATAGAGATACGAACCGGTGGAGGTTTCTCATAACCCAAGCCTTCGCGTGATTTCTTCATGATACTTTCAGGTAAGAGCTTCCCTAGTGTAGATGGTTCATTGGAGTCATGTCCGGCCTTTGCAAACAACTTGTAAGCATTCGGATCAAATCCCTCATTCGTGCGCTTCGTAGGGAGTTCTTTATTCAGCGGTAGATTTTTAGCCACAAAACTACCAAGTAACTTCGAGGTCAGCTTCATAGCGTCAATTCGCTTGACGGGGAGAGTTAATCCGTTGAGTTGATCACTTTGAAGATTAGAAGACTGGCGTTCTTCTTTCTTCAATTTTGGAACGTAGCAAAGTGTAGGACTTATTTTCTTGCTCAAAGCTGCAAAATTTGCCTTGTGTACGTTACTTTGATTAAAGAAAACTTGACCTCCATCAGCTACAACTTTTGCTTTACCAGCTGCCGCCTCAGCCCTTTTAGCTGCAAGCTCGGCATCTTTGGTTGTCGCTTTATTATCGGCTTTTACTCCCCCCACGACATTCTTCAAGTAGAATTTTGCATCGGCGAAGTGTGCCTCTACTTCGGTAAATGGTTTGTCATCAGCAACGACTGTCTTTTCGACTCCACCCTCATGATATTTTAGGCATTGGTGATAAATGGATGGAACCACTTTGTTCTTGTGTATCCAAGGCCTACCAAGCAAGATATTATATGAAATCCTTACGTCGATCACATGCATCCATGCACTTGAAGTCATCTCTCCAATGGTGAGATCCATTTTTAAAGCACCTATAGCCCTTTGCCCCCCTTGGTTGAATCCTTGAATCAACAAGCGACTTTGTGTTAGTTCTTCAATAGAGATGCCAAGTTTCTTCAGCATGCGGATAGGCAAGATGTTGACTCCAGATCCTCCATCAATCAAGATTCTATTCACTCTTTGCTCATTAACATAGCCAACCACGAATAAGGGACAATTATGAGGAGTCTCGCCAAGTAGAATGTCATCATTTGTGAAGGTGATCTTTGCTTCACAAGTATTTGCTTCTTGGGAGATAGGCTCAATGAGCTCTTCTGATTGCGCCGATGGCAACAACTCTGATGTTCCACTCTTCTCTTCTTCTTTATCAGCATTCAACATGAAGCCTTAATATCATCCTTAGGAATCTCCGTGCGAAACCAACTTGGAAAGAACTCTTCTAGAGTCACTAGCTGGCGCGATTTTTTATAGTGGTAAACCTCCACCCTTGCCTTTTGTGGAAGTCGAAAGGCATTTTTCTTTCTTGCCTTTTTCACCACCTTTTTCCTTATTGGTTTCTCAGCTGATTTATTTCGCGACTTCGTTTCGTAGCGTCTACGTCGAGTCACTAGTATCCAACCTTCATCATTTCCTTGATCAGTTTGAGCTTCACCTTCTTCTGATGATGCTTGCTCCAAGCCCTGCACATCTAGTTTGGCGAGTTGTAGCGATTTATTTATTAAGATAGGTTATAAGTCGCCAAACTTGATCATGGCGTCGTTCTCTTCAAATCCTTCAACGAAGTTGCAGATCACCATAGGGTCGTGCGAGCCAAACATGATGAAAACCTGGTTTGCCTCTTCCTTTTCATCTTGGAGTACAATCTTCCCTTCATTGGCCAATTCCATTATTTTGTCTTTGAAGACGAAGCATTTCTCGAGCGAGTTCCCCACAAGTCGATGATGCTTGCAATAATTTGGATCATTCTTCTTTCCAGCTTCATTGGGCTGCTTCATCTCTGGTAGCTCAATGAACTTTAACTCCAGACGTTCATCAAAAATTGCAGAAACATCGGAATCTCGGAATGGATATTCTCTTTCTTGCATCACTTTTAAAGTCAACTTCCGACTTGGCTTGTCCTTAAAAGAAGTCGTCTTCATACTTTGCTTCTTGCTTACCTTTGTAGTAAACTTCAAATGTGCAGCATCAACATTCATAGATTCTTTATTTTCAGCCTTGGGCGCCAGCTTGCTCCATTTCTTGACTCCTTGCTTGTCTTTTCCTCTGCGAGATTTATAGAAAGGCGGTCCTTCACTTCCACTGGAAGCAATGCTTAACTCCATATCATGAGCGCGTGTGGCCAAATCTTCAAAAGTCCTAGGCTTTATTCCTTGCAGGATGTAGTGAAGTCCCCAATGCATGCCTTGAATGCACATCTTTATTCCTGATGCTTCACTTAGCCTATCATTACAATTAAGACTTGCATGCCTCCATCGATTGATAAAATCAATAACTGGTTTTTCCTTTCGTTGGCGAGTGTTCGTGAGCTCTATCATGCTCACAGTACGCCTTGTGCTATAAAAGCGATTAAGAAACTCGTACTCCAGCTCCTCCCAACTATCAATGGAACCAGGCTCGAGGTCCGTATACCAATCAAAAGCATTTTTCCTAAGTGAGCGAACGAACTGCTTGACAAGATAATCTCCATATGTTCCCGTATTGTTGCATGTTTCAACGAAGTGCGTCACATGTTGCTTTGGATTTCCCTTGATGTCAAACTGTTGGAATTTTGGGGGTTGATAACCAGCGGGCATCTTTAAGCTATCAATCCTTGCAGTGTACGGCTTCGTATATGCGAGAGAAGACTTGGAGGCAACCTCGTACTTATCCTTAATTTTCCCCATAATAATCACTTTAGCTGATCAATTGGAATCACTCCATCAGTAGAAACTTGGATTTCCTTAGCAGGTGTTGCTTGCTTCGCTGGAGTATTAATCATTTCTTGAACTTCTGGACGCTTCCCTGGCGCATGGCTAGATTCGCCCTCCATCATGCTTTCCATCTTGTTGATGTGAGCGTCTTGATCCTTGGCATAATTTGTTAAACTATCAATCGCCTTTGCCAAGTTTGCAAGTTGTTCGTCCATCGTTAAAGTATTAGTCGCCATCGCTTGCACGGCTATTGGAGATGATGGAGAGTAACATGAATTTTTCCACAGATTAATCCTTGATTTGCCTATGTCCTGTGGTGTGGTTGGAGATGATCCAGCACTCGAATCATCATCGCGCCCTTTCATGATTTTCTTCTTAGATTCAGTAATGCTAAGCCGAGCTAAAGCTCTTTCAACAATTTCAGCAATGTTGCTTTCGTCCTCCAATCCACAAATAGAGGATCCAGCTCCTTTCGAAGATGAAAAATCAAATGTTGGAGTCAATGTGGGCGGCACTTTGAGTGCTTGTAGTCCAAACAAATTTACTTTATTCCTCGTAACTGGTCCAAAGCTTCCTTTAGTAGCATTCATGACGCTTTCAACTTCAGAGGATAACTTAGAGTTGGCATCAAGATCATGAGGCCGAGCAGATTTTGCAGCAGCAGCAGCAGCAGCAGATTTTGAGTTGGTGTTCTTAGAAGCCATCTCAATGTTATTGAACTTTGTGAGTTGAAAAGTTGAGATGAGAGGTAGAGATTGTCCCACTGGGCGTGCCAAAAGTTGTAACAAGTAAATTCGCGTCAAGAAAATAAATATCAAGACAGGAAAATATTGTAACAAGTGTAGTATTTGATTTCAATATATGAGTAGTACAATCTCTATAATTCCTCTGATTCGCCTTTTCAAATACAAGTTTTAAGTAATGATCTAAGGGCTTTTGAGCTTGATCTTGAATCTTCCTTTAATGCTTGAATCTTCCTTTTAATGTTTGAATCCTTAGAACTTGTAGAAATTCCTTGCAGCTTTTAAGGAACTTGTAACGTTTGATCCACGAGCTCCTTGTTGCTTCTTGTTATGAATTCCTCTTGCCCTTGATTTCTGATCTCCTCAAATGAGAGGTTTGACCCCTTTATATAGATATGGGATGGAGTGGGCTCCATGAAGATCTAACGGGCCTTGGCCCGTAGACCGGCCAATCAGATTTAAACAGTGACAAAGCCATATTTGATAGGTCAGAACATGTCACTTGTACATATGGTACATTTTTATTGGCCATTGGAATTTGACTAGGATTTCCACGTCATTGGCATATGGCATAATCCTATTGGCTCTTTGATTTGATTTGGTGCCACGTTGCTTGACACTTGTCACATTTTGTTTGGGCGTCTAGGAAACTTGCATCCATTGGGCCCTAGACTAATTGGGCTAGCCTAACAAGATTGGGCTTTCATTATATTCAAATAATTAGCCCAATTATGTTAGCCCATAACACTTATTTGGACCAATATGTCTTGAATTTAACATATAGCCATATTTTTTTATGGATTTAAATTCAGTAAAATTTATCCGTCTAGAACTATGTACATATATGCTATATACTTCTTCTTTCCCATTTTAAGTGTCTGAGTTTGACTGTGCACGTAATTTAAAAAAGTAAGAAAGATTTTAATTCATGCTATTTAAAATTAAAGGTATGTGTAATACGGGCTAGTGTCTTTATATTTCGTAGTCCAAAACAAATTTTGAAATTAAAGAGTTACCACATATAAAAAGAGATACTCTTTTTGGGACCGACTAAAAAAGAAAGATAAACACTTAAATCGAGACAGGAAGAGTACTACATAGTGTACTACTGCAGTGTTTTATGTAGTTATGGTATACTATTGCAGGATTGAATGTTGTTGGAGTAAATTGTTGAAGTTTACTGTTAGAATAAATTATACACTGTAATATTATACAGTATAAGTTACAATAAGTTGTATAAAATTGCAGTGGACTATTTAAGACACAATATTTTTTATTCGACTTTGAACTAAAAATATAATTCTATGCACCTCAAATCAGCTCCATATACGTAAACATGTATAATTATTGTAGATTGTGTAGCTTTATAGTGTAAGTTTTCCTTATTTCACCTTTATTAGTTTGGACACGAGTTGGTAATACGAAATATAAGCACCTTTAACAATTGATAAGAAAATGAATCGGACCTAACTCAACTATAAAAGTTGTCCAAAAACTAGTTCATGAGGTGAACATTACGTAAGGAACCATATAAGGAGAAAAACACTAAAACTCAACACCGTCTCGCACGCCTAGATTTGCCAATTGTAACATAGACAACAAAGAATGGGGCTCAATATCAGGCAAACCAAGAATTTAGATGAGTCTGGTTTTGCTACCATGATAAGAAAAGTACAATTATATCAAGATGCAATTGATATTGTTATAATTAAAGTATATAGAGAAGGTAAAGTTGATCAAAGAACGGAACAATCAAATTTAAAAAAAAAAAGAGATTTACCAAATTTTAATTGAAGTATGATGGCTAGGATGGGGTATTAGGTGGTAAAAAAAACATGCCTCTTGGCTTATTCATAAAAGGTGTTAATATAGTATTTTCATGTAAAACTAAATCAAATGTCTTTCTAATATGCTTATATATATGCATTAGCTATTTTTAGTACACGTAGAAAATGATATGGAAGACGCATGCCATGTACGTAAAGAGGGAGGGTATTATTGAAAAGAAGAAAATTGTATTGCAATGAAGTTTGAACAAAATCAATGTCTCAATGTCTAAAATTAAACTTAGAAGTTGCATTCCAGTGAAGTGTGTGTAGGACGATACCTGCTACGTAACTTAAAAAGACAAATGACCTATGTAAATTCCAGAAACTTAGTTTAGGTAGGGTGACTAAATTCACTCTTAATTAGCATGAATCCGTCTTGACCAACCTTTAAATCCTGATTTGACATATATGTTCTAACATTCAAAATACGGACCAGTTTGGTTCGATGCCCAAGCCTACTCCTGTTCATGATTCAACATGAGAAGAACCAGTAATGGTGAATAATGCAACGTTGGCAAGTATGGTTAACAGCATAATTTGTTCAACTCCTCTTCACAAAAGGCAACCGCAAAACCCTTTGCCTTAGAAAACTATTACTATAAGCAACTGAGTACCTAATGGAGCAGGATAGTTGAGGACCAAACATACCATAACTTGGAAAGAGCTGAACATTCTATTCCATATGTAACACACTTCAACACAGATTTCTCCCACGGTAAGAGAAGTTTGTTTAAAGAATAGAATGTGAAACCGATATAACAGAATGAACCATACTGAAGTGTGTGTGTGTGTGTGTGTGTGTGTGTGTATATATAGGTTTTTATATATATATATATATGGGTTTTGTTAACATAGTACATAGTTGTAGTATGTTAGCAATGTATACACTTTTTAGTTCTCTAAAATACACATTATCTATTTTTTAATAGTGGGGACAGTTTGGTCTTTTCACAAAAAGGAAACCATTCAATCTCCTATTCTCTTCTGAAATCAATGGCGTCCCACTTCCATCTTCTTCGACAATCTAAAAACGATTAATGAATCTGAAAAAACAAATCCAGCTGCTCTATATATTACCTT
Source organism: Petunia secreta (assembly GCA_029990175.1). Taxonomy (NCBI): domain Eukaryota; kingdom Viridiplantae; phylum Streptophyta; class Magnoliopsida; order Solanales; family Solanaceae; genus Petunia; species Petunia secreta. The sequence continues at coordinate 61,385,897 of JARKIP010000035.1, read as the reverse complement.
TTAAAAAAAAGTCTCCAATATTGACTATTAAATCTAATGAATCTTCGGATACCCCAATCATTCATTTCTCAATTCGAACCAATTCTTCTTATCTCAGACATGGTGAAATTGGCTAGGAGAACTTGCTAGTGGAGCATTATTCAGCATTTATGAATTGCAATAGATGGTTTTGCCTTTTTCTTCTTTCTTACAAATAAAAAACCACAATGAACTAGAAAAAAATTAAGAGGTCCCCAATTTTTATTTTCCGATTCACAAATGAAATACTAAGCTCTTAGGATTCTTAGCAGTGGTCTTATCTAAAATAGAAAGCAAAAATTATTGAATAGAAAAAAAAAAAAAAAAAAAAAAAAAACCATTCCAAAAGCCCCAAGCTTTTCTTTTGCGGAGAAGGAGAGAACAAAATGTTGAAGAGACAATAGTGGAGAGGGCCGATCACTCATCAGGAGAAATGAGAGAGGGTTCTCTATTTTTATTTTTGGACTTAAAAGACATTACTATCCATAACATATCAAAGAACTTAAAAAAGGCAGGGATAATTTGGATAAATCAAAAGTGTATACATTGCTAACATGCTGTATTTTTGGACTTAAAAGACATTACTATCCATAACATATCAAAGAACTTAAAAAAGGCAGGGATAATTTGGGTAAATCAAAAGTGTATACCCATATATATATATATATATATATGAGATGCAAAAAGAAGCAAACTGAAACTAAAAGGAAAAAAATCACAACATGAAATACTTAAAAAGTAATCAATATGCCAAGATAAGTATAGCAACAAAATCAGTAGAGCTCAACCGCTCTCTTCGACAGCCAAGCACTCCTATATTTTTCAATGACTTTCTACTGGATTCCAAACACAAGTTCACCCCAAAATATATCTCTTCCGAAGAACAAAATAAATCCACGTCACTGAATTGCAAAGGAATCCCACCCCTGTATCCACATTGCTAGTGTACAAGCCAAACAACTCATAATTTAAAGCCAATCAACTGTGTACCCTTTTCATGTCCGACCTTCTTTTCACTCTCTACACCAGACAAGTTATACATTATTTTTTCTGACCTACTCACCTCGGAAGGTGCAAAAATCTGGCCTCAGCAAGGACAAAATTGAAGCAATCATCTACCCTGTCACTTTCCAAAGACATGCTTCTTAAAAATAAGAACTATCCAACGCAGTCTGCCAACCATGACTGAAGATGCAAAACTTTCAACAGACTTGACTACTTTCCTGTGTGTCCGGAGCACGTTTCTTCAGCATAACCTTCTTGAACAAATTTTGACTGGCTAGTCGATTCCTCCGTTATTCCACAGACAGCTACCTCTACTTGAACATCCTGCGGATCCACATCATTACTTTTGTCGTTACCTGATTCATCCAAAGAGACCTTCTGGAATGAACTCGTTAGAACATTCCCCGTCGATCCACCAGGAGTTTGAGAGCCAGAATCAGCTGCAAGATTGCCAGAAGTATGTATCCATTTCTTCCAATCATCACGTCTCCTTACCTTATCAGCCTGGTAAAAACGACAGTCAAAATTAGATCATGCAACAGCACGGTTTCGTTTCCAACAGTTTGACAGACAGCCACTACAACAGACAATGTAAATCCAGCAATACGGTTCACAGAGGATGCTTTCTTACTGCATGACAGATTGGCAAATTCATATGAGTATATGGATTTAAACAATTGATTCACAAGAAATCTCTGCAAATATATCATCAACCACATCACACTATAAAAACAGCTGCCGAAACAAATACAGGTCTTAGAATTAAACATGTCTTTTACAGCTCGCTAAGTCACCAGATAATCAATATCAAAAACGGCTGTGACATCACAGGATATGATTTGAAGAATTAAGAAGAGACTCGCCACTGCCATTTCTTAGATTTGAAAAGAAAAGACAGTATGTAGTGAAATTTCCAAATTTCACCAATTTCCTTATAATAAATAAGCAGGGCCATGCAGACGAATAAATTTAGCAACCTTTAAGCATTATTGCTATCATAAAGCATAACAATGGACAACAAAAGAGCAGGATAAACAGTATGACTATGCTGTAACTAACAAAACTTTCCCAAAGGCAGTGATATCAAATATCAGACTACATGAAGAGAAATTCCCACAAAATCTTCCAAAGCATTGACTGCTTCAATATGATTACAACAGGAGCCCATTTAGAAGTTTTATTCAACAGAGTACCTGCAATTCCACAATCGTCGAAGCCCTCAAACAGTCCAAGATAAACTGGATGTTATTTGTGAACCGCATAACCTGAAAAAGCAGATCATAAAGCCAAGCATTGATCTGTGCATGGGAAATACTAACACGGAAATGAAAAACACCTAGCAGGCAAAAAAAATCGTATCGTGTTGTCAAAGCTCAACACAGCGTACAGAAGAGATTTCCAAAACATCATTGCAATTTCAAGTCAGAACTCTGACATTTAAAACAACATTTCACGATATCAAGACACAACTAGCTTAAAGGCATTAAACTCTTATCTCATTGACATGATGAATACTCAATAAGGATGTTTTATTGTTGGAGCAAGAGCTTTAAGCCTTTAAACACAAGATAAACTTAAAATAAAATAATTATAAAAATTAAAAAACTAAGAAGGGGTTAATCAATTGATCGAGACAACATGGAAAGTCCTGATATCCACTTGATACGAGAAAAAAAATCTTTCACTTGGATAAAAATTACAAAAACCCATGATGGACCATAAAAGTCACTGGTTCAAATTGAAACAGGACATAGATGCAATGCTCCTGGAAACAGTTGGGCGAGAGAAAAGGAAATTTTCAAACCTTAGTCAGATTTCAGAACTCCAGAAAAATTGCAAAAATTCAAATTTGGATGTCAAAATTTGAACTGAAAATAGGAGCGGAGATGAATTTCCTTTTTGACCTAGAGTTTAAAAGAGCAAGAATGGTAACAAACAAAAGCTATGAATGGATCTCCACGCAAATTATTTTAGTTTCAAAGATTGTTACTTCTGTCAATTGCGATACTATCCTTCAGCAACCATACTCATAACAAGGAATTTATTCTGGAAACTATAATGCCAAAATCAATAGGAAATAGCAATATGAAAAAAGAGACTATCGTAATCCTACAAACAATAAAAATAATATCACAGCAAGCAAAATCCTTTGTATATAAGGTTTTCTTTTTCTTCAATGTCCTCTAAAACCTACAATTGACTTCATGACTATCAGGTCAAACCTCATGCTCTAATTAGTAAGTGAATAGAGAAGATGGTGTCAATTACTTCACAGAAATGACTAACTGGCCCTCAAGCTTATCAAAATAAGATGGACAAAATAAAATTTAGAGCCAGGTTGCACAATAAAACACCAGGTATTATAACAAAGATTCATCACTTACTCGAGGAAAGTTAGCAATCAATTCAATAGGAACCCAGCCCTCTTCATCCATGTTTGACCTCAAAAAGTCATCTTTCACCAGATTATCATCACTGCAACAAATAAAGGATTTCGTCAGCACTGTGTTTCCAAAGAACTCATTAAGAGAAACCACAAAAGGCTTTCAACAGGGACGGGACAAAAGGGGGAAATAGAAGTAAGAATAGTCCAAATCACGAATACCTGAAGTAATATTCTATCTGCTTAACCAACATGGGAGGTAAGTTTGGATCCACAAGAGGAAAAAAGAAAGGTGGTGGTGGAGGAGGCGGGATGATTGGCACACCCCTAAAGGACTCTGGAGGCAACGGCGTGGGGACATATATGAATTGAGGTGGCATATCTGAAAGGAACCAAAGAAATAAGTGATAATTTGTACCTGCTAGATAAATAGTAATTAGATGCAGCGGAAGACTTACCATATCCCAAAGGACCAGCGAAGGGTCTCAAAGGTGGAGGCATAAATGGGGCAGAACCAGGGGATTGGGGTGGTGTGAACCCTCCAGGAGCAGGAACAAATTGAGGGGTGGTCACATGAGCATCTCGCCGATCTTGATCACGCCTGCCTCCATGGTTATTCTGATAAGATCCATCTCCACGGGGTCTTCCCCCAAAGTTCCCCTTCCTGTTAGGACCCCTATGTGAAAATTGGTCACCAGGCTGCGATGAAACTCCTCCAACAGGTCTAGGGCCTCTTACACGAGGCTCCATAACAGGTGGTGGTACCACACTCCCAAATGGAATTACAGGAAATGGTGGCGGCAATGGAGGTGGGGGTGGAGGTGGTGCCCGACTACTCTGATTGGGTCCACCACCTTGACCACTGCTAGTGCTGCTTCCACCACGATGCTTCATTGATCTTTGTCTAACAGGCATTGTATGATTTGCATTTGAATGTGAGTTGCTTGGATTAGTATTAGTACCTTGTTTTTGTGGTAACTGTGATATTATCGGTCCCTATTCATAAATAAAAACACCTACATCAATCAAACATACAGCTAACAGAATAACAAACAACAACATCATATCCAGTTTGATCCCACAAGTGGGGTCTGGAGCGAGCGAGACCTTACCCTACCTTGAGGAGCTAACAGAATAACCAAATGCAGGCATTTTCTTAAACTCAATTTCATAAGACCTAACTCTACACATGAAGAACATATAGGAAACAACATACATTCGGCGCAACAATAAAAACTATCAAAATATAAACTTTTGAGTAATAAAACCTGAGAAACAGGGGCTGATCCATCTGGAATCGGTTTCGATGAATCCGAAAAAGATTTGGGGGCGTTTAAAGACTCAGAGAGAGCAGGCCAAGCAACAGCACCACCCATAACAGAACCACCAGCTTCAACAACGACGCCGTTTAAAGGTTTATTCCAAGCAGGTTTTTTCGGACGAGCATCGGAGCTGCTCTCAGGCTGTTGAGTATCAGAAACATCATTCTCCGGCGAACATTTATCCACTTTCTCCGGCGATGATGACGGCGAACGAGGAGCCGTGACGGCGGCGGAGGATGTTTCAGCTTCGGTACTTCCGCCGCCGCGAACTATTTGTGCCCAAGGAGACGTTAAACTACGGCGAGATTGAGGACTGTTAACGCCAGCGGCGGCGACGGCGGCGGCGGCGGGTGAAAGCGGGGGGTTGTTGTTAGATGCTGAAGAATCGGCCGGCATGGCCACTGACAAAATAAGAAAGTTGTAGAAAATTCAGCTGAGAAAATTCTGAGAGAGAAAAGAGAAGAGTGATCAGGGGAAATGAGGGTTTTCAGGTGAGCGAAACAAACTAGGGTTTCTCACTCATCAAATCTCTTACAATGTTTTATTTTCCTTTTCTTTTTCTTTTTAATTTTTGTTTTAGGGAGAGTGAATGTGCTGACAGTATTTTTTTGGTAAAAAAGTAGTGACTGTATATGGAAGAGTGAGTGAGATTCAAAGGTTTACCAAAAAAGGCTCACACCATCATGCTTTTGACCAATCATAATTCCCCTAATGTTTTATTTAGAAAAACTATTATTGTTACCTAGTCATACCTCTATAATCACTTACTTTAAATACTTTTTTCGGAAAAGGGTCAAAATTACTCCCCTAAACTATTGAAAATAGAGCAATTTTATTCTCCGTTTGATTTTGATATCAAATTTGCCCTTACCGTTAATTAAGTGGAGCACTTATGCCCTTTGAAATTAATGGACTACACATCATATATATACAAATATAAAAAAAATACTTCACTGATGAGTTGGAAGTCCATGTTGGAAAAACAAATCTTCCCCCATTATGTTTTTATACATTGTCTTCTCCTTTCTTTGACAAACTGTAATTTATGTTTTTTGTAACCATTTGTCATTCAATTAAGATTGAACAGACGGGCAGACAGAACCAATCATACATAACCATTTTTGAATTGCACCGTCTACTTCCATCTGAACCATAATAGTTCCTCCACTCTTACATCTCCACAATTCCATTTAGCTACAATTTAAGCTGCATCAGTACCTGTTAAATTATATAGCATTTCCTTTGAAGCTAGAAAATGTGGGATCATGATTAAATATGATGATTGGAACCCAAAGACGGCTTAATTTTCAACCAAATGGAGACTTCAACTCAAGGAAGAACTCATCAAACATGTGATAACGAAACAAGAGCAAAATATATTTCTGTGAACCCACCTCTACTACTGCAATAGTGGGTATAATTTTAATTGTTGGAATTTTCAAGCTACCCCAATTCACCATGCCAAAAATAGGTTTTCTTATTTTGCTGTTGACCTTGAAGGCCATGGCCAATCGCAAACTCTTAGGGGTTGTTTGGTATGAAGGATAAGGGATTATAATTCCGGAAATAAATCCGGGATTATATTATCCCATGTTTGGTAGGAAGTACTAATTGGTACTAGTACAATTTTTATGTAAAAAATGTGGGATTAGTTATCCCATATAGGAGGTGGGATTAACAATTCCGCGATTATAATCCCGGGATTAACAATCCCGGGATAAACCTCTTTGCTACCAAACGACTCCTTAAAGCTTTAAGCTTACGTGCCTAATGTTGACTTTGTTATTGATGATTGTTTGTCTTTTCTCAATTCAGTTATTACCCAGACACCTGAATTTCAAGTTCTTCTAATTCCTCTATGGTAAATAAATGGGTGGAGCAGTTTGTTTGTTGATTTGTTCAAATAAGATATGATGAAGCCATTTTAAAATGAATTGCAGTCATGGGGAAGGAACAAAACAATGATTTAAAATAAAATTTGAGATATCTACCCAAATAAGCATCCATCTCAGCAATTATATTATATTTTAAGTTGTTTTATGTCCAAGTTGGAGGTCTGTTAGTGAAGAGGGCAATTGTGAGCCTGTGCACTAACAGTGAGGGTAATTTTGAGATTAAAATCAAACTGAGGGTAAATTTGATCTATTTTCAATAGTTTAGGGGTAAATTTGGCCCTTGTACTTATTTTATAGCAAGTAAGTTTCTTTTTTTTTTTGAAAATTTTTTATTGCTTTAACTTCCTCCCTATAGCAGCTTCCAAAAAATTTCACCTGGGGTCTTCAAAATTGACTGGTCCTAAGAATTTGTTTCCATTTAAGACGGTTTTAATAAAATGGCATCCGCTTCCTCCGAAGTTAACGCTTCAAGTTGTCAGACGGAAAGTGATACCTGTTAGGAAGAGATCGAGGGCAGGTGTTGTCTATGCGAGAATGTCAACGACAGGTGTTGCTCTAGGTGATACTTCAAGTTATCTAAGAGAATGAGGGATGAGATTCAAGGGCAATGTTGCCTAGGCAAGAGGAGGTCAAAGGCAAGTAGTGACAACTACTTGTTGCTGCTGATTTCCTTCTTTATTGAGTATAAGTTGACATCCAATTTTATCCCGAAAATATCTAATCAATGGTTTATTGTAAAATTTTGCAACTGAGGCCAATTTTGAAATACAGGAGCAATAGAAATTTCGGAAAGAAGGCCAAATACGCAATCCACCCTCAATGACAACTTACTTGTGCAAATGATCCTTAGTATCTATACCTCACCTCAATTTCCCTTACCTGGTTGCCCCATTTTGTATTTGCCCCATCCAAATCCTTAACCCATCTCCCCTCAAAGAATTGGCCCCTACTTTTCCAAAATCAAACCTTTGATTTCTCTCTCCCAAATCCAGCTATCGTTAGTTCTAGAAACAAATCAGAGTTGTCAGTTTTTGTACGAGGTAGTACTAGTTTATCCTCTATAGACGAACCACATCGCTCCAGCTTCAAATTCACATTCCCCGCTTTTACAGCATTAAAATTGAGAATATTCCAAGTAAATTTGAATGATCCTTATCCATTTAGGACCGTTAGAGGATTAATTAGTCATCTTGGAGTTGAATTTCACTCCATTTTCACTCTATAAATACCCAGCTATATGTTGGAGAAGGATCAGGCGTGAATAGTGAAAAGGGGCAGAATATACATCATACACAGATAAAGATTTCTTTTCTTAGTTTTTAAGTTTATAAAAAAACACAATGTCACTACTTCAGTTGATTTTTGGTTGTATCGTCGCTTCGTTATTTAGTCGTCGACCTTATTCGAGTCACTTTTCTTCGAATCCGACGCCCCTTTTCACTGCACCGCAGCAGGTAAAATCCTCCACTTTTCACACTATTTTTCTTTTCTGTCTGTTTAATTTGATATTTGAAATACGAATATGATTGATATGTTATGGTTAAACTTACGAATATTGTAAATATATCTCTAGTTATAAAGACTGAAATATTGCATATCTGTAACTTGGGTTCTAACCTCTTATTGTCTGAAATCATGTCTTTATTTCACCACGCTTGAATTACATAGCTAGGTCAGCCTGTTTCCAGTTGAAGAAATTTAGAAGTAGTCATGGTTCTTCTACTGCTTCAATATAGAACACAACATGCTAGTTGTAGTAACTAAGTTTGGGATATGAATATTGTTTATGTCTTGAAGTGGTCTATTTGATCAAAGCTTGGATCCTTATTTAGGAATAGTTCTGCTATAAATTCTTGATATGATATCGATGAGTATTAGTTAAAATTTTAGTTTTTTTAGTTGTGTTTTTGTCAAGTCCTGAAAGGATTAAATCTTGTTTCTTGGCTGCTATAGGTCTTTAAAGTTTGCTTCCTTGGCTTTATTTATTTGTGCTTTGGCTGTAGTAGTAGTAGTATCCATGGTTTAGGATCTCTTTCTCTGTCTTTTAAAAAAACTGTAGCCCGGAGAAGTGTAGTCATGGAGTTAGTTCATAATATGTTCTTTATGGGGCTTTAACTAGAATCGTGTTTCTTTCAATTTAATGAATGACTTGATCGTTAGTGATGTTTTTATTCATTTCTGTCTAAAGTGGGAAGCCATGAACTTTATGGAGACCTCTCCGTTAGTACAATTAAACTTAGTTCAATTCATAAAGATTGCATTTTTTATTAGAAAATATGATCTTTTAAGTTCTTTTCTCCTCTGATGGTTCATATTTGATTAGTTTGTGTGTTTGGAGAAGGGAGTATAGGAGTTTTATTTGGAGTTTGTTTCTGGTATGTTTAAGAAGTCAAGTTTCAGATTTAATAGGTCTCAAGAGGTTTTGTCTTTTCCTAGTCTAGTCTTTCCTTTTCCTGCTTAGCTTTGGAGGTGATAATAACCTATAGAAATGGTGTTAAGCTGCAACTTACTTTCCCATTATTCTTCTTTCTATGTCAGTTGCTTTTCTTAAGTTCTAGCCAGTCTCTAAGCTCATAGGATCAAAGGGTGAGATTGTCTGGTTCTTAGGAATATACGGGATCTGGATGGGGTTTAGTTTTCAGGATAAATGCAGTTTGGCTTAGCCTTAACCATCAGTTTCAATGAATCTTCGTTTCAAGTCTGAGTTTCCTGTTCTTGAAAATTCTGCTAGCCTTCTCCCTTGTCCAATTATGTGTATTGAGTTGAGATTAAAAGTTAGTCTGCAGCTTCAGTTGTTTCTTCTTTAATGTGAGCTACAGGTTCCGGTGTGTTTGATACGATCCGGATTCTCGGCTAGGCCGTGTGGGCACCCGACTACCTCCCCTAGATATGTTGGGCGAACCCTATCGACAAACTTGATCTATATATGACATAAAACTGACTTAAAGGCGAAATGAAGCTAACTTCAAACGTAAAATAGCTCTAGAAGATAGATATTTATACATAAGATAAACAAAATGTACAAGCTATCAGAACAATTACAGCTAACTACCCCAAACATAGGTCTAGAGGTTCCCAGATCAGACATCTACGAAATCGAAAGAATATATACATATCCCGAAGGGAGCAAAATAGGATAACACTATAGTATCTACAACTGGCAGCCTCAAGGAATAAGTCGGCTTACCACAGACAGCTAAGAACATCCTCGCTCCTCAGTCACGTTGCTGGCTGGGTCCTAGAGCGGAATCTGCCGAAATAAAAATACAAAATAAGAAACACGTATGGAGTGAGTCATAAGGACTCAATAGGCGAGCAATGACTATTTAAACTAAAAAAAAGCCAAACAAGCCAGGGAAATAAAAAGTAACGACATATAACAGATAAACAATGCACAAATGGGCGAGTATCAGTCTTATACAAGTAGCAAAGACAGAAGATTATAAGATGAATGCAACATGATGCAATGGGGTCACATGTGCCAAATGAATGGAGCAGAATCCTCCTACTCTTGGACGGAATTCTCCTATCCTCAATATGATGCAAGGAGCGGAATCCTCCTGCTTCTAGGGTGGAATCCTCCTGCCCTCAGATGACATAATGACCCAGAAATAAAAAAACATAACTAGAAAATACATGACAAGGTTGTGGCATAGTATGTGTGCCCTGTCGGCAGCTATTCATGTAAAGAACTCATGAATAGATCATCCAAAAGTCCAAAGGCCTTCAAAGAAGCGGATAAAATCATCTACCTCGAGTCCTTGGTCAGAACAACTACTGAACAACTTCTTTTCCTGCCCGACGTCCCTCAGAATAACTCTTTTCTGAGCTAGAAAAATATATTCGCACTTATAAGTGCCCGAAGAAAGAATATTTAGCCTTTAGACGGTGAAAGAAGAAAAATTACGAAATACTCCTAGGCCGGGCTCAGCCGAAAACCCATAAACTATACATTTTCAGATTCCTCATAATCCCACGAGTTCAATGGTATCATTTATTTTCATATTCAAATTAAATTTTCATTAAATTTCTCAGTTTCATAATTTATAGGGTCCTAACCCAGTTTTCCAATTCAATTTCAAGAAATTCTAGGTAAGAATCATCAATTAACGCAATTGAATATTATAGGATTGATCTCTGATGATTTTGGATGGATTTAGCACTAAAATTTTAGCTTAAACTGACATGGAAATGGGCTGGAACAGTTGTGAAAAAAATCAGCCAAAGTGAGCTTTTATACGGCTGAAACAAGCTGCTCACAGTGCAATTTTCGCACCAGCAACAACTGGTCTGTAATTTTGGTCCAATAGGACCCTACAAGATCAAAATGACCCCAAATATTTTAAACAAGTCATATAAGATTTTTGTGACATGTTCGCGAAGATGGAACTCGAATCGGATCTCTAGAACTCAAGATATGGCTCCCACGGAAAGATGTCAATTTTTTAACTTTTACAATTTTAGCAAAACTGAATGAACATGCTCGGAATTCATTTCTAAAAGTTGCTATAGGTCAAAAATGACCATACGAATCTAAAACAACTTTAGGATTTCTAATCAGAGCTCATTTACTCAAATCGACCTCGAAAACACCTTTTAAGCTTTACCGACAACCGAAATGGAAACCTTCTCAAAAATCATACCAAACGAAGTCTGAATCAGCTCAAATTTGACAGACAGGTCCTAATTGACCTTACAGAGCTTTTAAGACTGTCAGCATGGCAATCGAAGTCCTAAGTCCCAAAATAACTACCTAAAGTCATTTCATTCTCCTCCACTTAGACTCTCGTTCGTCCTCGAATGAACCAGAGTCTAGAGCAGATTTCACACGACTGATGGAAATTCTTTCGCCAACTTTCAAAAAGTGTTCAATGGTCATGATTATACTATACAGAACTAAAACATAAATACTGATAAAATATTTTAAGCTTTAGAAGTTAAGATCCTACCTGAGTCATCGAAGAGATGAGGATATCTCTCTCACGCATGTTGGACTCAAGCTCCCAAGTGTCCTCCTCGTGAGGATAACCATCAAAATTTGCTTCGAATGAAGCTCCTGGACATCTCTGGCAACTGAGAACTCCTCATAGGCTAGATTCATATCTAGCTGAGAAGGATCTTACTCAATCACCTCAGAAGGATCCCGGATGCACTTCCGGAGCATCGATATATGAAATACCGGATGAACTGGCATAGAAGCTTGTAACTCAAGCCGATAAGCCACCTTACTAATATGCTTCTCGATACAGAAATGGCCAATAAACTTGGGACTGAGCTTGCCTCTCCTGCCAAATCTCTTTACCCCCCGTATTGGTGACACTTTTAGAAATACCATGTCGCCGAAATTAAACTCTAATTCTTGGCTTCTATGGTTCAAGTATGAAATCTCCCTGCTCTAAGCGGTCGGCAGATGATCTTGAATAATAGAAACAATATCAAGTGTCTGCCAACCATCTCTGAACTCATCACCTCAACATCTCGAGACTAGAACGAACCAATTGGAGAACGATATCTACGACCATACAAGGCCTTAAATGGAGCCATCTGAATGGATGACTGATTGCTGTTATTATAAGAAAACTCCGCTAAGGCCAAATGATCATCCCAGTAGCCTCCGAAGTCCAATGCACAAGCTCTCAACATATCCTCCAGAATCTGAATAACTCGCTCGGACTGACCATCAGTCTGAGGATAGAACGTCGTGCTAAGCTGCACCTGGGTCCCAACCTCACTATGAAAAGACTGCCAAAACTGGGAAGTAAACTGGGAACCCCGATCTGAGATGACAGATACAGGAGCCATGCAACCTAACCACTTGATCAATGAAAATCTTAGCCAATCTTTGAGCTGAATTAGTAGTATTCACAGGGATCTGATTTAATCAGTCTGTCCACAATAACCTAGACTGAGTCATGGTGCCGCAGGGTCTTCGGCAGACCGACCACAAAATCCATACTGATCTGCTCCCACTTCCACTCGGGAATGGGCAATGCCTGAGCTGACCCTGCCGGTCTCCGGTGCTCGAACTTAACTTGCTGACAGTTTAAGCAATGAGACACATAATCAAACACATCCCTCTTCATCCCCTTCCACCATTATAGCTCTCGGAGATCTTGATACATCTTAGTAATACCAGGATGAATAGAATATCCCGAGCTATGAGTCTCGTGAAGCACTAACTACCTCAGATCTCCAACATCAGGGACACAGAGTCGACCGTTAAACCTAAGAATACCATCAGAATCAAGCTTGAAGGAAGGAACTCCTCCACTTAAGACACGACTACGCAACTCTTGCAGATGTGGATCCTCGAACTGTCTTCCCTTAATTTGGCCGACTAAGGAAGACTGAGCTGGAATACATGCCAGGACTCAGCTTGAGTCTGGGCGAAGAAATCTCACACCAGAGTTGCCAAGAGACTGCAACTCTTGGGCCAAAGGTCTCATGTCAGCATATCGAAAAGCCATGTTGTCCATAGACTTCCTGTTCAAAGCATCTGCTACAACATTCGGCTTCCTAGGATGATAGCAGATAATGAGACCATAATCTTTAATTAACTCAAGCCACCTCCACTTCCGGGCATTAATATCATTCTGAGAGAGAAGATACTGCAAGCTCTTATGATTGGTATATACCTCACAAGGCTTGCCATAAAGTTAGTGCCTCAAAATCTTCAGAGCGAAGACCACAACTGCCAACTCTAGATCATGAGTTGGATAATTCTTCTCATTCAGCTTCAGGTGTCTGGAAGCTTAGGCAATCACTCTCCTGTGCTGCATAAGAACACAACCAAGGCCTACACGGGACACATCATAATAGACTACAAATTTTCCAGTGCCAGAAGGAAGGGATAACACTAGAGCTGAAGTCCATAAGGCCTGGAGCTTCTGGAAGCTCGCCTCACACTCATGGGACCACCGGAACTGAACCGCCTTCTGGGTCAGGCGAGTTAGGGGAGCTGCAAAAGGGAAAACTTCTCCACGAACCTTTGATAATAACCTGGTATACCAAGAAAGCTGTGAATATCTATTGGCAAGGTAAGACGAGGCCAATTATGCACCGCCTCAATCTTCTTCAGTTCAACCTTGATACCCTCACTAGATACCATGTGACCCAAGAATGCCACAAAATCAAGCCAGAACTCGCATTTCGAGAACTTGGCATACAATTTATGATCACTGAGGGTTTGAAGAACCACCCTCAAATTATAATCATGTTCTTCGCAACTGCGAGAATAGATAAGAATGTCATCGACGAAGAAAATGACAAAGGAATCGAGGAACGACTTAAACCCCTTGTTCATAATATCCATAAAGGTTGCAGGGGCATTAGTCATCCCAAAAGACATAACTAGGAACTCATAATGGACGTAACGAGTCTTAAAGAACTCTTCGGGATATCAAACTCCCGAATCTTTAACTGATGATAACCAGACCGCAAATCAATCTTAGAAAATAATTTGGCACCTTGCAACTGATCAAACAAATCATCAATACGAGGCAAGGGGTACTTGTTGTTGATGGTGACCTTATTTAGTTGACGATAATCAATACACATCCGCATAGTACCATCTTTCTTTTTCACGAGCAGAACACAAGCACCCTACGGAGAAACACTCGGCCTAATAAATCCCTTATCTAACAAAGCCTGCAACTACTCTTTTAGCTCCTTCAACTCTGATAGAGCTATGAAATAAGGAGGGATGGAAATAGGTTGAGTCCCTAGCACTATATCAATGCCAAACTCGATCTTCTGATCGGGATGAAGTCTTGGGAGATCATCTGGAAACACATCAAAGAATCCTCTCACAATAGGAACAGAATCGAGTGATGGAATCTGCATGGTGGGATCTCGAACCATGGCAAGATACGATCAACATCTTTTATCCATCATCCGCTTCACCTTCAGGAAAAAAATAACACACCCCCTGGGTGGCGAATAAGAGCCCTGCCAAACTACCGATGCTGAACTAGAAAGAGACAACTGAAGAGACTTGGCATGACAATCCAAGATGACATGACACAAAGCCAACCAATCCATGCTAATAATAACATTAAAATCAACCATATCTACAATCAGAAGATCTACCATGGTCTCACGACCCCCAAAGGATATGGTACAAGCTGGATAAACTCGATCCACAGCAATAATTTCTCCAATAGGAGTAGAAACACAGAATAGATCACGGAGACACATATAATCAACATGAAAACCCGAAGCAACATAAGGAGAGACATATGAATATGTAGATCCTTGATCCACTAAAGAATATGCATCTCGACCACAAACAGATAGAGTACCTGTAACAACAGTTGGAGATGCCTCGGCATCCTGCCTGGCCGGCAATGCATAAAGCTGTCTCTGCGGCTGAGCTGAGGCGCCACTCTGAGATCCACCTCTGGAGGGACCACCAGAACCATGCCCACGGGCTCTACCAGGCAGTGGTCCACCGCGAGCTGGCTGAGACCCTATAGGGACACCCTGAGGCTGCTGCTTCATAGGTGCCGGAGGGCGAGAGAAAGGACAAATACTACCCTGCTGATGAAGATAAGGGCAATCTTTTTTATGATGCCCTAAATCCTGATAGATAAAACACCCAGAAGAAGACCTGCACTGCTCAAACTAGAACTGATCAAGAGGATGAGACTGTGATAGAAACCGACCCTGAGAAATGTTTATGCCTAAAATTGGTCACCTAGGTTAAACAATTAATTTAGAATGAGGTCACAAGCAATATAGTAAATATAATGGAAAAGTAAATAAATTAAAGAGAGAAAGTAATGAGCAAGAAAAGTAAAGTAGTCTTATTCCTTGAGAATAGCAGGATTCTATGGTGAATCGCCTTATTGTACAATACAATGTAAGGAGGGGTATTTATAGTAGTGGATACCCTGTCCTAATTAAGGTAAAATAAAAAGACTGATAAGGCTATGGGCCTATAACTCAAGGTGATGGTATATACTAAACCCTAACTAGGAGACTGTAGACATGCACAAATCAAGAGGAGACAAGAGCTAAAGAAAATGGAAAAGCAAGCGAAGCAAAGCATTAAAGGCCCTAAATTGAAGATGCAAAAGACAGAAAGTAATGTGAAAGAGAAGGTGAGTGAAAAACAAAAAGAAAGTGACAAAGCAAGTGAATCCAGAGAGGACCCAAAATCCTATGTGAGGAAGAGAAAATGGAAGATAGTGGAAAGAAAAGTGAAAAAGAAGTAGAGGTGAAAGAAGGAGACAAAAAGAAAAATGAGAGTGAGAAGAAGAATGAAGGGGAAACAGAAGAAGAGAGGGCAAGAAGGACGGAGAAAGAAATAAGACAAAAGGATGAAGACAAGAAGAAGATGTAACAGGAAAGGAGAAAAGCTGATGCACAAGCAAAAGTGGCAGAAAAAGCAAGGCTAGCACAACTTGCCAAGCTAGATGAGGCAAATTTGAAGGTCATGGCTGTGAAGCCAGTTGCAACACCATCGGCAGCTCCCACTGAAATAATCCAAAGTCCGGCAAGTGAAAAAGCATCATTAACCACTCCACTTGAGAAGGACAAGGCTCCCCCATCATCAACATGATCATTTGAGGGAGCATTCTCACCCCTTACCTATTATACTTTTTTTTTTTTTTTTTTTTTTTTTTATGTTTGATTGGTTGCTTTAGGACATAGCAACTTTTCATATTGGGATTGGGGTATTACTAATTTTTTATGAATGTCCTAAACTATCTTTATGTTAATGTTTAATTTAGTTCCTTAATTTAGGATGTTTAATTTCTTATTTTAAATTCTTGTCTTTAAATTCTTAGTATAATTGTCTTTAGTTGATAAAAATGAAAAATCCAAAAAAAAAAAAAAAATTGAAAATTTTGAAAAAACAAATCCCAAAAAGGTGCTATGGGTACTCCCGTGAACTACGGTTGAGATGTTACCTTCTCTCATCTGATTCGCACTTTTTGCAATACGTAGGCAACCCTTGTGAAACTTACTTTCACTTGGATGCAAAATAATAACAACCTCCATTGTAAATACCATTTGTGTAAATAGTTTAGACGTAGTAAACAACCTTCTTGGTTTTTCTTTGACTCGATTCTTTTCCAAGAATGCAATTCTTATGAACCGGGCACTTTTTAGGACTTAATCATGAAGTTCCATTTTAATCCTTGTTTTGTGAGTTGTTTGATACCAACAGGTTAGGAGCTCACGTGAGAAAGTTTAGTGGATTGTTGAGAGTTGCACCTATAACCTTTAGGTTCTTTTGATGGCTCTATGCATGTGTAGTATAGGCTAAATCCTTATCTTAGGTGCTTGAGAAAGTTGATGTTCTTGTCTCTTGTCCCTTGTGCTAGTGGGGTGAGTCTTTGATTAAGGTTGTTAATTGCATATGATTGTTAGAACTTGGCTTGTGTGTCCTTAGAAATGAATTGAGTGTCAACTTGGTGATAGGATAGGATAATAGACATTTCTTTGACCCGTTTGAGCCTTTCAAGCCTACCAAATGAAGTTAATCCATAGTTAGCCAACTTTGAACCTTAATATATTTTCTTTTCATAGCCACACAACTAGCCCAAGCCAATTTTAAGTGCTTGATAGCACTAACCTTCTCTTGACCCTATCTCCTGGAGGCATTGAAAGACGTGCAAGTTAGACTAAAGTCTAAGTTTGGGGGAGGGGAGCAAGCAAATGAAAGCTAAGTGGCTCTTAGAAAAAGGAAAATGATTTTATAGAAAAGTTGCAAAAGAGAAAAAGAAGAAAATCAAGAAAAACACAAAAATAGCAAAAGAAAAATTAAAAGAGAAAAATATAAAAGAAAAGAAAAAAGAGGAATAAGAGCTACAAAGCAAAATCAAGAAATAAAATTGGGAATAAGAGCTAATGTGAAAAGAAAAGCTCAAAGTGAAATGAATGAAAAAGACAATATAGCGCCCAAGGAGGGAGATTAGTCAATTTTTGCCCAAATTATACCCCACCTATGTGCAAAAGCCTGCATTACAACCTTAGAAGTCCTATTTGATCCTTCACTAATTGACATGAAAGAAATGACAAGTGACACGAAGGCCAAGCCTATGATATTTTATGTGCTTAACTTGCATTCATTTGTGAGAGTGAGAGGTTATACTTGAGGGTCCCTTTTGTTTGAATTATATTGAGAGATAGAGACCCATTCCTTGCAGTAAGAGCATTAGGGGACTTGAGACTTGAAGATGCAACTAAGAGAGCGTTAGGTCAGTTGAGAGTCATTGTGCTATACATAATTTAGCCACCACTAGAAGCGCAAGTAGATATAGTTGTAACTTTGGCGCTTGTGGTTGATTGGTTGGATTCTTATATGTGAAGCTAAATGTTGGTGTCAACCAAAGTCATGAACTTCTTCGTGTCTAAGTCTCATTGTTGAACTCAATCCCGATTTTAAATTGTAAATCATAAGATAGCACTTAATGTTGCTTGAGGACAAGCAAAAGCTTAAGTTTGGGGGAGTTGATATGTTGGTATTTTGCGTATATTTGCAACTCTTTAAGACTAGCTCTCACGTCCTAAAAGCTTTGTTATTTGTGTAAATCTTATGTTTATCCCCATGTTTCAGGGTATCAAAGAGAATTAGTGTACAAAGCCAAAAGAATGAAGAAAAGAGAAAAAACAAGTGCACTTTGGCTACATTTTGAAAAACATCGAGATAGGGCAGCAGCTTGATCGGCGCCTCGTCGAATCACCGGCCGAAGGAGGAGAGAGTTTAAAAGCTCAGCAAGTTCCATTGAATCAAAGAGGCGGACTGCCGGTTGAATTGCTGAATACACTCTGGGATGCCGCAGAAGAAGTTGCAGCTCCACCGGCCATCACATTAAGCTCAGAAAATATACGGACTGCTGAAGTTGTCTGCCGCTGGAACTGCGACCCCGCCGGACCTGCACCACAAAACAAGACAAAAGGAGGAGTTAAACTTACTTTCGGCGGCCGCGCACTTCAATAGGTGGCCCGCCGAATAACCGGCGGTCCAATATAAAATAGGACAAAATGGCAAACTTGTAATTATTAGCCTAGTTTTCAAACCCATGCCTATAAATAAATGCCTCCGAGAAAGATATACCTTTTTCAGCTTAGAATACACTTATTACACTTTTGAATATTTTTGGAGGCTAAGGAAGGGTTCTAACTTGAAACTTTTATAAGGATTTCATTTCTTAATCCAATTCTTTACATGATTCTTGCCATTTGATCTCTTACCATGTGTGTGTTAAACCCTAGTATGAGTAGCTAAAGTTATACTAGTGGTTTATTTATAATGACTTGACTGTTTTAACTTGAAACTTATTTTTAATCTTATAAAATCTATGGGTTAAGGTGAATCTAGTTCTCTATCGTACTTTTCTTGACTAGGGTTTGAGGCACGGCCGTACTTGAACCTAACACTACTTTGCTTTCTTAAGCCTAGCAGGGTTGAAGGTGTAGGTTAATGGAAACTAGCGAGCATTTGGGTTACATTGGCTACGGCCTACCCTATCTAGAGGGAAAAGACCTAAAAAGATCATTCCTACTCGGGTCTTTGGACTAGGGTTTCTTGCACCCCATTATTGACCCTAACGGGCTTGATGAGGTAAATCCTCCTTATCCCTAATGAGTTTTTAGGAATACATTTGAGGTCCGACCATTGATGTTACTTATATAATTTGTATGGCTAAAGTAAGAGTTTAGTTAAAGGAATCTTGTCAGAATGAGTAAATCCCTAGCTCATTCTCCATATTTACATACATCTTAAAATGTTAAGTTAATTTTATGCTCTTATTGTTAATCGTTAGTCGTATTTATAGCTAATTCACTTTCTATCAACTTATACTTTGGAATATACGAACAATTCATAGAACTCGTTACTATTCAATCTAAGACTAATAGATTGCAAGCTAGCTCCTTGAGGAAATTGACCCTAACTCCTAGTTGGGTACTACTATCTTTGACGATCTCCCCACACCTCTATAGGTGAGTGGATTGAGCATGGATCAAATTTTGGCATCGTTGCGGGGGAGCTACGATACATCTGTTAGATTGAATATTTCGTATCCTTGTCATGTGAGTTATTCCGACCATTTTACCTCTTGCTTTGATTTTATAGTGTGTAGGTGAATATTAGCAATGAAACGAAATCCAAATCGAGCTATGCGGAACCCCCTCTACATTCGTGCAAACGAGGAAGCTCCATTTCCAAATGCTCCGATGGCTCCAATTGATTATGATGGAGAAACCGAGGAAGATTATGATGACACTTCTCTTAGTGAGGAGAGTTTTTGTATTCATGATGTGTTTGAGGAGAATGATGAACCTCAAGTTGAAGATGGTGCCCCAATTAATGGAAACCCTATTGGTAATGATCAAGGCTCATATCTCGCATTATTCTATTCATCCTTGCATTACTAAGATGTATCAGGACCTCCTAGAGCTATATTGGTGGACGGGGATGAAGAGGGACGTGTTCGATTATGTTTCTCGTTGCTTGAACTGTCAGCAAATTAAGTTCGAGCACCAGAGACTTGCAGGGTTGGCTCACACATTACCGATTCCTGAGAGGAAGTGGGAGCAGATCACTGAGATGATTATTTGAACTTAGCGTATTTTTCTTATAATAATAGCTATTAGTCCTCCATTTAGATTGCTCCTTTTAAGGCCTTTTATGGTCGTAGATGCCATTCTCAATTGGTTGGTTCGAGTCTCGAGATATGGAGGTGCTGAGTTTAGAGATGGCTCAACACACTCTAAATGTTGTTCGTGTTATTCAGGGTCGTCTGCGGATGGCTCAGAGCAGGAAGATTTCATACTTAAACTAAAGGAGCCGAGAGTTAGACCTCGAGGTCGGTGACATGGTATTTCCAAAAGTGTTGTCGATGCAGGGTGTAAAGTGGTTTAGGAGGACAGGGAAGCTCAGTCCTAGATTTATTCGCCCTTTCTGTATCAAGAAATGTATTGGTAAGGTGGCGTATTGACTCGATTTTCCAACTTCTATGTCCGTTCATCCAGTGTTTCATGTGTTGATGCTTTAGAAGTATATCTTGGATGCTTACAAATTGATTGACTTAGATCCTACTCAGCTATATGTGAATCTAGCTTATAAGGAGTTCCAAGTTGCCATAGTTGCTAGAGATGTCTCGATGCTTCATTCGAAGCAGATTCTGATGGTTGGAGTGTGGTGGTATAACCGTTCTCACGATGATGACACTTGTGAGCTTGAGTCCTGCATGCGAGAGAGATATCCTCATCTCTTCGATGACTCAGATTTGATCTTGATTCTTAGAGTTTAAAAGTTTATATCAGTGTTTTTGTTTATGGTTCTATGATGGTATGACTCTGTCCGTTGATCAGTTTTTGAAATTTTTCATAAGAGTTTCCATTAGTCATGTGAAATATTTTCTAGACTCTAGCTCGTTTGAGGACGAATGAGAGTCTAAGTGGAGGAGAATGAAACAACCTTAGCTAGTCCTTTCAGCATTTAGGACTCCAATTGGTGGGCCGATAGTCTTAAAAGCTCTACAAGGTCCATTATGACATGTCTGTAAAGTTTGAGCTGATTCGGACCTCATTTAGTAGGTTTTCGAAGAAGGTTTGTATTTTGGTTGTCTGTAAAGCTTAAAAGAGGTTTTTGAGCTCAATTTGAGTAAATGAGCTCTGATTTGAAATTCAAAAGTTATGTTAGGTTTGTATGGTCATTTATGACTTGTGGGAACTTTCAAAAATGAATTCAAGGTCGTTTCGATAGTTATTCCAGAAGTTTAGAATTGACCTCTTTCCGTGAGACCCCTATCTTGTGATTTGGGGATCCGATTCGAGATCCGTCTTAGTGAGTACGTCACATAAATATTTCGTAAAATTCATGAAAAATTTGGGGTTAATCGAGCTTTGTAAGGTCCCATTTGGATCCAAAATGTCGCACCAGCTGTTGCTGGTGCAAGTTTCAACTTTAGCATTTTCAAAGGCAATATACAAAGGCTTTTGTCGGGTAATTTATTCAATCCATTTTCTATCATTTTGAGGTCGGTGTAGGGTGAAATTTCAATACCAAATCAACCCAATTCAGCAGGTAATGATTCCAATCCATTTGGTTATGTTGATTCAAGATTCTTAAGTTGGAATTTCATAAAATTGAGTTAAAAGTGGGGTTTGAATCCTAACTTGAAAAATTGGAGTATTTAACCCTAATTGAACTCAATTATGGTAACAAATAAGATATTTTGACTCATGAGTCTATGCGGAGTTTGGAAAGGTATAATTTATAGGCTTTTGGCTAAGCGCAACCTATGTGTATTTTGGTAATTTTCCTTTCTTTTCATATAAAGGTTAAATACTCTTTTTTCGGTGTTTATGCCTAAAATTTGCTTATAGGTTAAATAAATAGAATTTACAGAAGCGTCACAAGGAATACAATAAATACGAAGGAAAAGTAAATTGACGGAGAAATAAGAAGAGAAATAAATATTTGTATTCTTTAGGTAAAGTTGGGTTCTGGTTGAATGACATGATGTACAATACAATGGGAAAAAAAGGGGGGAGGGGCATTTAAAATTGAGATTTACCCTTATTCTAATTATGGTAAAATAAAAATGCTTATAGGTCGTGGGCCTACTTACTCAAGGAAGTGATACAAATTAACCCCTAATAGGGGACTGCAAACCCTAAGGCAGTAGGATCTATGCCTTGCGTACCACGGCCTATGTTTGCTAAGCGGTCGTGGCTTGGGGAACAGGCGCGTGTCCTCTGCTCCTGGTGATTTACAAGCTAAGTCTAGTCATCGCCAGTCGGACTCGTATTCCCCATAATCATAGGTGGTGAATTTTTACCCAGACAGTCAGTCCCCCTACTTGCTGAGTGATGACGTAAGTGGTAAGGAAGTGCAAGAGGCATGCAAAAAAAGGTGTATGATAGGATATCTCACTGACTTCTTGAAACTCCCGTCTCTTTACACGAAATAGACGCCTGATTTCTTCTAGAGTTCCATGTGTCCTTACTGCGCCTTTCCTATAACTACTTTTACTGCACCGAATCGTTCCATATATCTCAAGGCCATAATTTTTTTGACTGCTTTATGCTCCGTTCTTATCTCTTTCTGCCTATAAAAGAGCTTCTCAATAGATGTTGATCAAAAACCTTTTCAGAAACACATTCTCTTACTTCAAGCTTCCTTTTGAGAAAATAATTCTACTTCTTCTCGAAAAAAGTTACCTTTGATCCTGTTTTAATATTCCCAAAACACTTCTACCATTCAGAGCGGATGATGTTTGAGAAAACTGAAGACGAAGTCTATTTGGTCACTTTTCTCCGACACCCTTCTCATCATGTCGAGATGTACGGAGTCCCCCGATTCATGAGGTTTGATTGGGATCCTAATGATATTCTTTGGAATGTCTTCATTGTGGCATTTGCACTAGTTACGGTGCGCTTATTTTCTAACGCAACAGTTGTTGTGATATTTCTCTTGTTATGCAGGATTTTCCCTCAAGAGGTAGGCCACTGACGCAATCAGGTTCTTGCTATGGCATTTTCTTATTTCTCCGAGTGATCAATCTGCAGCTTCTCTTCAAGACCCTAGTGTTCATAAGGTTGTCACATATCTCTACCCGTGCTTGCAGATTTAAGGTTGCATTAGCTTCTAATTGTTAAGAGAAAAGTGTTGGCATGATTCTCCCGCGGTTGCTGGTTATTCCATGTTGGTGTCTCTCCACCGGGCGCCAGCTGAAACTACCAGGAATGTTCATGCCCATGCCTCTGTTCTACTAAGGTACTCCTCAGTTGGACTGACTTTCCAACGCCTGCATGACAACGACATATTGATGTTTTTACTCGCGGCATTATGTCGGAAAATCTTGCCTTTCTTACGCTGAGAGATATTTTGGAGTGTCCGCTGGACAGGAGCTACAATCCAGATAAAGTACTTTGGCCATGCAAAGTCAAATAGTCCCCCGGGACCTTTTAATTTCTTAGGAACATCTATTATGAACAGTATTGTATGCAAATGAACTTGATTGTATGATGTAGCCTTCAGGTGTTTGATATTAATGAAAACGAACGTTCATCAATATTTTGTGCGTACTTGCATATGTACTTGTAATGTAGTCAAGTAGCAATCGTGGTACCTTTTTGGGCATTTTTCTTTTAAGAGGGTCACAAGAAATACTGTAAATATAAAGGAAAAGTAATAGACAAGAAAAATAAAAAGTTGTATTTCTTGAAAATAGTCAAATTGTGTGAGAATCTCTCGATGTACAATGCAATATGAGGAGGGGTATTTAGAGTTCTAGATTAATCCAGTCCTAATAATGGTAAAATAGAAAGTCTAATAAAGTCGTGGGCCTGTTTACTCGAGGCAGTGAGATATGTTAATCCTAACTAGGAGACTGTAAACCCTAAGGCAGCGGGATGTATGCCTTGTATCCCTTGGCCCGTGCCTGTTGATCGGCTGTGGTTTGAGGAGCAGGCATGTATTCTCTGCGCACAGTGACTTGTAGACTAAGTCTAGTCTTCGCTAGCTGGAACTCGTATCCCCGTAATCATATGTGGCGTATTTTTAGCCACACACTTAGTCCCCTCACTTGCTGAGTTCTGACATAAGCGGCCAGGAAGTGCAATAGGTGTGCAAAGGAGATATGTAAAAGGATATCTCACTGACTCCTTGAAACTCGCAGTCGCTTTGACTGAGATAGACGTTTGTTCCTTCTAGAGCTCCATGCGTCCTTGCATGATTGACTACTATCAATTCCATATACCTTTCCTATAACTTCCTTTTACTGCATCGAATCGTTTCATATCTCATGCCATAATTACTTTTGACCATTTCGTGCTCCCTTTATGTCTTGCTCAACCTATATAAAGGGCCTTTTCTCAACAGAAGTGAGTCACCATCATTTCCAGCTAGTCATTGTCTCTCTTGAAACCTTCCTATGAAAGTATTATTCCACTTCTTCAAAAATGTTTGCCTTTGATCATTGTTTGATATTCCCAATAACAATTCCTTCATTCGAAATGGATGATATTTGAGGGAATTGAAAATAGGGAAGCTTCCATAGCTTTCTTTGTTTGTTTTTCTATCCAAGAAAGGATGAACGGAGTCCCCCAGGTCATGAAGTTTGATCGGGATCCTAATGACGTTCTTGGAATGTCTTCTTTGTGGCATGTGCAACGATTACAGTGCACTCATTTTCTAACGCACCGGTTTTTGTGATATTCCTCTTGTCATGCAGGGTCAGGCCGCTTAGCCCTTTCAGCTGTCATGCGGCTTCTCTTCCAAGATGCCTTTAACATAGTGGTGGCTTCTTTAACGGTGTTGGGTTAATGATTCACTGCTTAGCTCCATTCCTTGGCTGGAAAGGGGATTCAGCCTTACACCATCAGCAGATTAAGGAGTCCCCAAGCTCTATATCTGCTTGTTGCTTAGGGCTCTCTCTTTGTTCGCTAGTTCGGCCATCTTGCTATTGCGACGTCTCTTCGCCCGCTGGCTGCAGACTGCTTTGGGAAGAACTCTTCTCTAGCATAGTTTCCCAGCTTTTACCCTTTCATCTTCAATGAGTTCCCAATTTTGCTTGAAGATCGCTGGGGGTATTCACTCTCCTTTGACCAGTAGAGGTTGAAGCAAATTATCGAGCTCCTTCGCCATGATAAGAGAAGGGCTCGCCCGTACTCAGACACTTCTTAAGTCCTTTGCTTAGAATGGGATGGTGTAACTCTCGTATGGGCATTAGTGGTATTAATTGTCGTGTACTGAAGAATGCTTGGGCCAGTATATTTCCTAGTAGGAGTTTCAACTCTTGCCGAGGCACTTCGGCCGAAGCTCAAGAGAACTCTTCAAGTACAGTCCCTTGGGACCTTTTTTGTTTCTAAAGAACATCTGTAGTAAAAAGTATTGCATTCGAAAAAACTTGGTTGTATGTTGTAGCCTATGCGTCTTTAATATTAATTAAAACATACGTTCATCAGTCTTTTGTGCGTACTTGCGTATTTACTTGTAATGTAGCCAAGTAGCAGTGTTTGGGTGCCTTTCTGAGCATTTGTCTTTTTTAAAGATGGGTGTGTATTTGTTGGACGTTGTTTATGCATCAAGAAGTGACGACTTATATTGCGCCTTTAATAGATGTCTTTGATTAGGGCAGGGCCTGCGCCCACAAGGGGACGTCTTTAGCTCGTTATAGGAAACGTGGTATGATCCGTTCAAGCTAGAACGACTATGCTTGTCCACTCGAGTGCTTAAGTCTTTAACGGCATGATACTGGCGGCAACCCCACTGAGATATTGGTGCAAGTGTTGGATTGACGATTTCAACTTACAATAATGCCTGGTGGCTTAACTAGAAGTGATCCAGCTTTGAACGAGTAGTTTACTCCACATTTGTAGTGAAAAATGAGTGTACTACTTTGACTCAAATATGGTCGGGGCTATGAATAGTTGGAACGTGGATATATCTGATTATAAAACTGACTAAGTAGATGTCACGACCCAACTAAGGGTTGCGATGGATGACCAACACTAAGTGTCGATCATCAGTAATCCTGCTGATAATTTGCCAATCATGAGTATAACTGATAAACAGAATAAGCATAAACCTAGCTGATAAGAATTATGCAATGCGAAAAGTTGACAAGGCTAACATAAGCTGACATACATAACATACTGACAGAACCACACAGGGACATATCTACAGGCCTCTAAGAGTACTAAACTGAATATACAAAGGAAAGGACAGGGCCCCGCCATACCTACTCGACATCTGTACAACATACAAACAGTAGTAAACTCCGGAAGTAAGCGGGGTGACTCCAATAGCTGGTAGATGGCTTACTAACGTCGCTCAAGCGCTGATCTAACTGTACATGCACGACATGAAACGCAGCGCCCCAGAAAAGGGCATGAGTAAAATATGTACCAAGTATGTAAGGCATGAGCATATAATATATCATCGCTGAATGAAACTGTAAGGCTGGAATATAAATATGTTAATTTGAGCTGGAGCATAACAATGTAGCTGGAAATCTGAAGAACGTACTAAACATAATCTGAATATAAACGGAAGTCTAGCTGAATCTGAAACTGAAGACTGAGCTGAACTATACTGATAAATAACTGTTATATGACTGATAACTGGTAACTAGAAACTGAAACTGATAGCTGTTAACTGATGCTGACGCAAAGAACTGGTGGCTGATAACTGAGAACTGATAACTGGTACTGAGCTAAAACTAAACTGTTATCTGAACTGGTACGTGTCTTGTTTTATGGGCTATATCCCCACAAATCAGGTAGCTGAATATCTGAACTAGTACCTGTCTGGTGTTATGGGCTATCCAAATCAGGTAACTGAAAACCTGAACTAGCCTCATGTATAATCATGCAGTGCATACTGTGGCTATATACGCGTATATAACAAACTTGGCGGGTGTTATGGGCTATGTTCCCCCCAGCCAGTAATATCTAGTCTCTCTGGTCAGAGTGTGTGAATGACACCCGGTCACACCAGGTGTTTCAATTCCCACCTGAACCAGAGGGGCTGTATCCCCCAGTCGGGTAGTATCACACACGACCGGACTGTGTGTCCAATGTCCAGCCTCTATGGGGGACTCAAAATCACACATAACATGATCACAATATAAGCATAAGCATGTATGGGGCATAACACATGTGACAACAAAAGATATGGACTCGAAGGAATGATAAGAAAACTCTGGATGGAATTATAGACACAACCTAGAACTCAGAATTTGTCCAACTCTTTGAATTTCCATAAAAATTTCGGCAGAGTTTCCCCTAAAACTGGATGATGCGCAAAACCAGAACCAGATCTATAATACACACGGGAATGGGTACCCTGATAAACTGATACTATAAAAAAATTAAATGGATAACAAAATGAGATGACTGGACAACATAACAAATTCGCGGATAGAATCTTTAGACAACACCACTGTCCTGCCTTGTGACCTATTTAGCAGGATCTAAATCAATGTTATAGACTCTACGGTCCTTATAAAAGTTGTAGATATATGTCTCATGGCTCTAGGTAATCTTAAATCATCTTAATATAAAATTTATACAAAGAGTTATGCTCAAAATACAAGCAACTATCCGAAGAAAAGAATAGTTTTTTCAGATTTTGAAAAATTTCGTGCTGCTGTTTTGGACATCTTTCACCGTGGTTCTTAGAACTAAATTAAGCACATACATGATTACCTTTATTCCATATATGTTCCCCCTCAAGAACTACCAAGTTTGGAACTAATTCAAACTTCAAAAGATACAAATGCCTTGTCGAAAGAAAGGTTTAGCCTTACATACCTTTGACGTTTCTTTCTTCTAAACCTTATTTCCCTTGAATTCTACACCTTCTAAATCTTAAAAAAGCTATAATACATCATTTAGGTACTTTACTTAACCATGAAGTAATTCTAAATTTCAAGCCATACACAAAATTGAAGGTAGCATAACGTTACCTTAATCGCGTAGAGCATTTTGACACAATCCGTCTTCAATTTTGAGTTAAGATTGACGTCCATCCTTCAAAACCATATTAATGGCTTCAATACTCAAGAACCCACTATTACACTCTTGATTTTTCTGGAAGTGACGAGATATGAGAGGAATTTTCCTTTTATACTAAAAATATTTCACTTCTAACCCTCTTTTGTGCTTATATCCCTTTTTCTGGCCTGACTTCTAATGCTCATATATTTTTATCCGGATATTGTAAGAACAAACTTTCAGAAGTTTTGGAAACTACACTCCAACACCTTCAATTTTGTATATGATATGTCTCGAAAAGACCTTATATAGTACACGGAATTAACTTTTGAAAAAGCTTCGTTACAAGGCAATTCCTTAGTCGGTTTTTCCGCAACATAAATTCGATTTTTCCCAAATTTTTTATTCAATATATAAACATCATATATGGTCATATTATAACTTTAAACTCACTTAAATAATTCTGAACGTGTCATTAGAATGATATACATCACTTTAGACATACAGGGTGTAACAGTCTCCTCTCCCCCAGAAAAGGGCGTGAGTACGGTATGTACTAAGTATGTAGGGCATGAGCATATAATATATCATAGTTGAATGAAACTGTAAGGCTGGAATATAAATATGGAAATATGAGCTGGAGCATAGCAGTGTAGCTGGAAATCTGAAGAACGTACTAAACATGATCTGAATATAAACGGAAGTCTAGCTGAATCTGAAACATAAGACTGAGCTGAACTATACTGATAAATAATAGTAATATGACTGATAACTGGTAACTAGAAACTGAAACTGATAGCTGTCAACTGATACTGACGCTAAGAACTGGTGGCTGATAACTGAGAACTGACAACTGGTACTGAGCTAAAACTCTACTGTTATCTAAACTGGCACCTATCTGGTGTTATGAGTTATATCCCCCCCAAATTAGGTAGCTGAACACCTGAACTAGTACTTGTCTGGTGTTATGGGCTGTATCCCCTCAAATCAGGTAACTGAAAACCTGAACTAGCAACATGTATAATCGTGCAGTGCATATTGTGGCTATATACGCGTATATAACAAACCTGGCGGGTGTTATGGGCTATGTCCCCCCCAACCAGTAATATCTAGTCTCTCTGGTCAGAGTGTGTGAATGAAACCCGATCACACTAGGTGTTTCAACTCCCGCCTTAAACAGAGGGGCTGTATCCCCCAGATGGGCAGTATCACACGCGACCGGACTGTGTGTCCAATGTCCAGCCTCTATTGAGGACTCCAAATCACACATAACATGATCACAATATAAGCATAACCATGTATGAGGCATAACACATGTAGCAACAATAGACATGGACTCAAAAGGAATGATAAGAAAACTCTGGATGGAATTATAGACATAACCTAGAACTTAGAATTTGTCCAACTCTTTGAATATCTATAAAGATTTCGGCAGAGTTTCCCCTAAAACTGGATGATCCGCAATAATAGAACCAGCTCTATATTATACACGGGAAACGGTACCCTGATAAACTGATACTATAAACAAATTAAATGGATAACATAATGAGATGACCGGACAACATAACAAATTCGCGGACAGAATCTTTAGACAACACCACTGCCCTGTCTTGTGACCTATTTTGCAGGATCTAAATAAATGTCATAGACTCTATGGTCTTCATAAACTTTGTAGATATATGTCTCATAGTTATAGGGAATCTTAAAATATCTCAATACAAGATTTTTACAAAGAGTTATGCTCAAAATACAAGCAACTGTCCGAAGAAAAGAACAATTTCCCAGATTTTGAAAAATTTCGTCTTGCTGTTTTGGACATCTTTCACCGTGGTTCTTAGAACTAAATTAAGCACATACACGATTAAATTTATTCCATATATGTTCCCCCTTAATAACCACCAAGTTTGGAACTAATTCAAACTTCAAAATATACAAAACAAATGCCTTGTCGAAAGAAAGGTTTAGCGTTACATACCTTTGATGTTTCTTGCTTTTAAACCTTGTTTCCCTTGAATTCCACACCTTCTAAAGCTTGAACAAGCTATAATAAATCATTTAGGTACTTTACTTAGCAATGAAGTAATTCTAAAACTCAAAGTATAGACGAAATTGAAGGTAGCATAACGTTACTTTAATCGCATAGAGCATTTTGACACAATTCGTCTTCAAATTCGAGTTAAGATTGACGTCCATTCTTCAAAACTATATTAGTGGCTTCAATACTCAAGAACCCACTGTTACTCTCCTGATTTTTCTGGAAGTGACGAAATATGAGAGGAATTTTTCTTTTATACTAAAAATATTTCACTTCTAACCCTCTTTTGCGCTTATGTCCCTTTTTTTGGCCTGATTTTTGATGCTCATATCTTTTTATCCGGACATTGTATGAACAAACCGTCAAAAATTTTAGAAACTACACTCCAAGAACTGCAAGACCTTCAATTTGGTATATGATATGTCCCGAAAAGACCTCATCTAACACACAAAATTAATTGTTGAAAAAGCTTCGTTACAAGGCAATTCCTTGGTCGGTTTTTCCGCAACTTAAATCTGATTTTTTCCAAAATTTATATTCAACATATAAGCATCATATATGGTCATATTATAACTTTAAACTCACTTAAATTATTATTAACGTGTTATTAGAATGATATACATCACTTTAGACATACGGGGTATAATAGTCTCCCCCTCCCTAGAAAAGGGCGTGAGTACGATATGTACTAAGTATGTAGGGCATGAGCATATAATATATCATAGCTGAATGAAACTATAAAGCTGGAATATAAATATACTAAAATTATTTCACTTCTAACCCTCTTTTGCGCTTATATCCCTTTTTCTGGCCTGAATTCTGATGCTAATATCTTTTTATCCGGACATTGTATGAATAAACTGTCAAAAGTTTTGGAAACTAGACTCCAAAACCTTCAATTTGGTATATGATATGTCCTTAAAAGACTTTATATAACACACGGGAAATTTCTTAGTCGGTTTTTCCGCAACTTAAATCCGATTTTTTCCAAACTTTATATTCAACATATAGACATCATATATGGTCATATTATAACTTTAAACTCACTTAAATCATTCTTAATGTGTCATTATAATGATATACAGCAATTTAGACATACGGGGTATAACAGTCTCCCCCTCCGTAGAAAAGGGCGTGAATACGATATGTACTAAGTATGTAGGGAATGAGCATATAATATATCATAGCTGAATGAAACTATAAGGCTGGAATATAAATATTTAAATATGAGTTGGAGCATAGCAATGTAGCTGGAAATCTGAAGAACGTACTAAACATGATCTGAATATAAACGGAAGTCTAGCTGAATCTGAAACTAAAGACTGAGCTGAACTATACTGATAAATAAATGTAATATGACTGATAACTGGTAACTAGAAACTTAAACTGATAGCTGTCAACTGATACTGACGCTAAGAACTGATGGATGATAACTGAGAACTGACAACTGGTGCTGAGCTAAAACATAACTATTATCTGAGGTGGCACCTGTCTGGTGTTAAGGGCTATATCCCTCCAAATCAGGTAGCTGAACATCTGAACTAGTACCTGTCTGGTGTTATGGGTTGTATCCCCTTAAATCAGGTATCTGAAACCTGAACTACCCTCATGTATAATCGTGCAGTGCATACTGTGGCTATATACGCGTATATATCAAACTTGGCGGGTGTTATGGGCTATGTCCCCCCAGCCAGTAATATCTAGTCTCTCTGGTCAGAGTGTGTGGATGACACCCGGTCACACCAGGTGTTTCAATTCCCTCCTGAACCAGAGTGGCTGCATCCCCCAGACGGGTAGTATCACAATATAAGCATAAGCATGTATGAGGCATAACACGTGTGGAAACAATAGATATGGACTCAAAGGAATGATAAGAAAACTCTGGATGAAATTATAGACACAACCTAGAATTCAGAATTTGTCCAACTCTTTGAATTTTTATAAAAATTTCGGTAGAGTTTCCCCTAAAACTGGATGATCCGCAAAAACAGAACCAGCTCTATAATATACACGGGAATAGGTACCCTGATAAACTGATACTGTAAACAAATTAAATGGATAACAAAATGTGATGACCAGACAACATAACAAATTCGTGGACAGAATCTTTAGACAGCACCACTGCCCTGCCTTGTGACCTATTTTCCAGGATCTAAATCAATGTTATAAACTCTGTTTTCTTCATAAAAGTTGTAGATATCTGTCTCATGGTTCTAGGAAATTTTAAATCATCTCAATATCAAATTTTTACAAAGCGTTATGCTCAAAATACAAGCAACTGTCCGAAAATAAGAACAATTTTCCAGATTTTGAAAAATTTCATGCTGCTGTTTTGGACATCTTTCACCATGGTTCTTAGAATTAAATTAAGCAAATACATGATTACCTTTATTCCATATATGTTCCCCCCAAGAACCACCAAGTTTGGAACTAATTCAAACTTCAAAAGAAACAAAACAAATGCCTTGTTGAAAGAAAGGTTTAGCCTTACATACCTTTGATGTTTCTTGCTTTTAAACCTTGTTTCCCTTGAATTCCACACCTTCTAAAGCTTAAAAAAGCTATAATACATCATTTAGGTACATTACCTAGCCATGAAGTAATTCTAAAACTCAAGCTATAGATGAAATTGAAGGTAGCATAACGTCACCTTAATCGCGTAGAGCATTTTGACACAATCCGTCTTCAATTTCGAGTTAAGATTGACGTCCATCCTTCAAAACCATATTAATGGCTTCAATACTCAAGAACCCACTGTTACTCTCTTGAGGTTCAGGAAGTGACGAGATATGAGAGGAATTTTCCTTTTATACTAAAACAATATTTCACTTCTAACCCTCTTTTGCGCATATATCCCTTTTTCTGGCCTGACTTCTGATGCTCATATCTTTCTATCCGGACATTGTATGAACAAACTGTCAAAAGTATTGGAAACTACACTCCAACACCTTCAATTTGGTATATGATATCTCCCGAAAAGACATTATATAATACACAGAATTAATTTCTGAAAAAGCTTCGTTACAAGGCAATTCCTTAGTCGGTTTTTCCGCAACTTAAATCCGATCTTTTCCAAACTTTATATTCAACATATAAACATCATATATGGTCATATTATAACTTTTTACTCACTTAAACCATTCTGAACATGTCATTAGACTGATATATACTACTTTAGACATACGGGGTGTAACAATCTTCCCCCCTTAGGAACATTCGTCCTCATGTTATGAAGTATGCATAAGCATTAAGCAACGATCTGTTACATACCTGAAGTAGTGAAGAGATGTGGCTATTTGGCTCTCATATCATTTTCAGCTTCCCAAGTTATTTCTTCTACATTATTGCTTTGCTATAGCATCTTAACTAAATGAATGTCTTTCGTCCTTAGTCGACGAATCTATCCATCTAAAATTACAACTGGCACCTCTTCATAAGTCAACTGCTTTGTGATCTGATCATCATCTACTATTAGAACTCTAGAAGGATCTCCGACATATTTTTCTGAGCATAGAAACATGAAATACTGGATGGACCTCCTGAAGGTCTGCTGGAAGATCTAATTCGTAGGCAACACGCCCAACTTTCCTGATAACCTGATATGGACCAATGAATCTAGGGCTAATTTTTCGCTTCTTTCTAAATCTCGCAGCGCCTTTCATTGGTGATACTTTCAGGAATACCCAATCACCAATTTAAAAATCTAAATCTCGACGCCGTTATCTGCATAGGTCTTCTGTCTGCTCTACGCTGCTAATAATATTTACCTGATCAACTTAACTTTATCAACTGCTTGTTGGATTAAATCAGGACCTATCAATTAAGACTCGCAAACCTCAATCCATCCTATAGGAGACCTGCATTTGCGCCCATACAAAGCTTCATATGGCGCCATCTGTATGCTAGAATGATAGCTATTGTTGTATGCGAAGTCTATCAACAGTAGATGTTTACTCCAGCTGCCTCCAAAATATAACACACAAGCTCGAAGCATATCTTCTAATGTCTGAATGGTCCACTCAGCCTGTCCATCTGTCTGGCGATGAAATGCTGTACTCAGATTCACCTGTGTCCCTAAACCTGTCTGGAACGATCACTAGAGATTAGCTGTAAACTGTGAGCCCCTGTTTGAAATGATAGATAATAGAATACTATGTAGGCGCACTACCTCTCTAATATAATGTTTGGCATAATCTTCCGCTGTATATGTAGTTCTAACAGGCATGAAATAAGCTGATTTAGTAAGCCTGTCTATTATAGCCCAGATACAGTCATACTTGCTCCCTATATGGGGCAAGTCTGTAGTGAAGTCCATATTCACTGCTTCCCATTTCCATGGTGGAATTTCCATTTCCTGCAACAGGCCACTAGGTTTTTGATGCTCGACTTTAACCTACTGGCAGTTAGGACACTGAGCCACAAGTTCTGCTATGTCACGCTTCATTTCGTCCCACCAGTAAATTTGCCTAAGATCATGGTACATCTTAGTCGAACCTAGATAAACAGTGTACTTAGAATAATGTGCCTCTGCTTTAATCTGTCCATGTAAATCTGCCACATTAAGAACACAAAGTCTATCTTTATGCATGAGAACCCCGTCACTACTAACCTGTATGGTAATTTCAGTTTTCTTCTTGCTATCTGTTTGTATTCAACTAGAACAGGATCCTCATATTGGTGCTGTTTTACTTCTGTTACTAGGCAAGTAGTGGCTGCGTTCTGAACTGTAACTCGTGCGTCCTTTGAATCTATTAATCTGACTCCCATGCTGGCCAATTGGTGGAGTGCATGAGCTAACTTTCTTTTCTGTGGCTGTAAATAAGATAGACTACCGATAGACTTACAATTAAGGGCATCAGCAACCACATTCGCTTTACCCGGATGATAAAGAATGTCCACGTCATAGTCCTTCAGCAACTCTAGCCACGGCCTCTGTCGTAGGTTTAGCTCATTCTGATTAAATATGTACTGGAGGCTCTTGTGATCTGTATAAATATCCACATGAACACCATACAAATAATGTCTCTAAATCTTGAATGCATGAATGACTGCTGCAAGCTCCAAATCACGAGTAGGGTAGTTTTGCTCGTGCTTTTCAGCTGCCTGGAAGCATAAGCGATTACCCTTCCATGCTGCATCAATACACAACCATGACCAATTCGAGAAGCATCACAGTAAATGAAATAGCTCTCAGATATCTCTGAAGTGTAAGCACTGGAGCCGTTATCAACTTATTCTTTAGTTCTTAGAAGCTGTGCACGCAAGAATCAGACCACTGAAATTTGGCTATTTTCTATGTCAATTTGGTCACTGGTGCTGCAATGGAGAAAAAAAAAACCCTCTACGAACCATCTATAATAACCAGTCAAACCCATAAAACTATGTACCTCAATTAGCATCGTAGGTCTGGCCCAAATCTTCATAGCCTCAATCTTGTGGCCGTCTACTTTAATTCCTTCTGATGAAACTATATGGCCAAGAAATGCCACTGAATCTAACCAGAATTCACACTTTGAAAACTTAGCATATAATTGTTGGTCTTGAAGAGTACCCAATACTAGGCGTAGATGCTCCGCATGCTCTGATTCAAACTTTGAATAGACGAGAATATAATCCATAAATACAATTACAAATAAATCCAGATAAGGCCTGAATACGATGTTCATCAGATCTATAAATACTGCAGGGGCATTAGTTAGTCCAAACAACATCACTATAACTCATAATGGCCATACCTGATCCTGAATGCAGTCTTAGGTATATCATATTCTCTGAATCTAACCTGATGATAGCCCGATCACAAATCTATCTTCGAGAAGTACTTGGCACCCTGGAGCTGGTCACACAAGTCATCAATCTTTGGCAGAGGGCATTTATTCTTGATTGTGACATTATTCAGCTGTCTGTAATATATGCATATGCATAGAGAGCCGTCTTTCTTTTTCACAAATAATACTGGGGCTCCTGACGGAGAAATGTTGGGTCTGATGAGGCCGTTATCTAACAAATCCTTCAGCTGCTCTTTAAGTTCTTTCAGTTCTGCTGGTGCCATCCTATAGGGAGGAATGGATATGGGCTGCGTACCTAGCACTACATTAATACGAAAATCAATCTCTCGCTCTAGAGGATGACCAGGTAACTCATCTGGAAACACATCAGGGAACTAATTCAATACCGAAACTGACTCAAGAGTCGATATCTCCTTCTCTAAGTCTCGAACATGAACAATATGATATAAGCAGCCTTTTGCAATTAGCTTCCTTGCCCTAAGGTAAGAAATAAACAGACCCTTTGGCGATACAGACACCTTACCACTCTATAGCTAATTCTCCTAGAAATTGAAACTGGACTGTCTTCACTCTACAATCAACAATTTCATAACAAGAAGACAACCAATCCATACCGAGAATAACCTCGAAATCAACCATTTCTAGCCCAATTAAGTCAGTTGTAGTGCTACAGTCACCAATCATCACCGTGCAACCTCTATAAACATGCCTAGTTACTGCTGAATCACCAATATGAGTGGCTACCTCGAAAGGTCTAATAGCCTCTGGTTCTATTTTAAATTTCATAGCAACAAAGGGAAAAACATACAATAGTGTAGAACCGGGATCTATCAACACATATACATCGAGAGAATTTACTAACATAATACATGTGACTACATTTGGTGAAGCCTCTTGGTCCTGTCGACCAATAAGAGAATAGGTGCAGTTCTGAGTACCGCCTGCTGTAGGAGCTCGACCTCTACCACGACCTGCTGCTGCCTGAGGAACTTACCCCTGAGGGCATGCTGGTGCTGAGGAAGCTACTGCTGATCTAGCTGGCTGAGCTGCACCACTACCACTCCTAGTCAGGCAATCTCTCATGAAATGTCCTGTCTCTCGACAAGTATAACAAGTATCAACTCCTAACTAACATGGTCCTTAGTGGCGTCTACCATAATCTGGGCATCTGGGATATGTTTGGCTGGCCAGTACAGAAGTACCACGATGCTGAAATATTGATGTCCGTGATGCCTGACTAGCTTTGGACTAAGGAGGTCTATCAGATCTCGGCCACGAGACTTTGGAGGTATACTAGCTGGTGGCTGTCTAACACTCTGCTGCCTACAGCTCTTGAGGTCTCTCCAAATGAACCAGAAAATCTGCCCCTCTATTGTAAGGGACCAAGTAAAGACTGGAGGCTCTAGTCTGATAAAATCCCTAATCCTGGATCCAACATATCCCTGGGCATCTGCACTGTGCCATATAGTCTGAGCAGCTACAAGACTAGTCAATAATCTGATGGCATCCCTCATTTCCTACCCCTGACTATTGGGCAGAGGAGCTGGAGGTACAGCAGCTGCGGTACCTCTATTATCGCGAAGAATTGAGGGGATCCTTGAGGCCTCAGATGGAGCCTTAGGTTTGGACTCCTCACTCTCATCCACCTCAGGTTGCACTCTACTAGTACCCTGACCGGCAATAGCCTTGCCCTTCTGGGCAGCTGTTAGTTTCTTCAGCGGCATCGCTGTATTAAAACATAACGATTAGAAGGGTGAATCCTAAAATCATGGCCCTATCGCACGATCTAGAGAAGAAAGAAAGAAAACCATCCTGAAATGCCTTGCAGCCTCTTGTTCATAATTATGGCGCGC
Source organism: Petunia secreta (assembly GCA_029990175.1). NCBI lineage: Eukaryota > Viridiplantae > Streptophyta > Magnoliopsida > Solanales > Solanaceae > Petunia > Petunia secreta. The sequence goes on along the minus strand of JARKIP010000035.1, from coordinate 61,348,135 downwards.
AACACACTCCCGAACAAGACTCTACTAGACACGGCCTGTAACACCCTAGGACTGAACTGCTCTGATACCACTTTGTCACGACCCAACTTAGGGTTGCAACGGATGACCAACACTAAGTGTCGATCATCACTCATCCTTCTGATAATTTGCTATCCATGAGTATAACTGATAAACAGAATAAACATAAACCTAGCTGATAAGAATTATGCAATGCAAAAAGCTGACAAGGCTAACATAAGCTGGCATACATAACATACTGACAGAACCACACAGGGACATATCTACAGGCCTCTAAGAGTGCTGAACTGAATATACAAAGGACGGGACAAGGCCCCGTCATGCCTACTCGACATCTGTACAACATACCAAAAGTAGTAAACTCCGGAAGTCCGCGGAGTGACTCCAATAGCTGGTAGATGGCTTACTAACGTGGTTCAAGGGCTGATCTATCTGTACCTGCACGACATGAAATACAACGCCTTAGATAAGGGCGTGAGTACGATATGTACCAAGTATGTAAGGCATGCACATATAATATATCATAGCTGAATGAAACTGTAAGGAAGGAATATAAATATGTAAATATGAGCTGGAGCATAGCAATGTTGCTGGAAATTTGAAGAACGTACTAAATATGATCTGAATATAGACTAAAGTTTAGCTGAATTTGAAACTGAAGATTGAGCTGAACTATACTGGTAAATAACTGTAATATGACTGATAACTGGTAACTAGAAACTGAAACTGATAGCTATCAACTGATACTGATGCTAAGAACTGGTGGCGGATAACTGAGAACTGATAAATGGTACTGAGCTAAAACTAAACTGTTATCTGAACTGGTACATGTCTTGTGTTATGGGATATATCCCCCCAAATCAGGTAGCTGAACATCTGAACTAGTACCTATATGGTGTTATCGGTTGTATCCCCCAAAATCAGGTAACTGAAAACCTAAACTAGCCTCATGTACAATCGTGTAGTACATAATCTGGCTATATACGCGTATATAACAAACCTGGCGGGTGTTATAGGCTATGTCCCCCCCAGCCAGTAATATCTAGTCTCTCTGGTCAGAGTGTGTGAATGACACCCGGTCACATTAGGTGTTTAACTCTATGAGGGACTCCAAATCACACATAACATGATTGCAATATAAGCATAAGCATGTATGACGCATAACACATGTGGTAACAATATATATGGACTCAAAGAAATGATAAAAAAACTCTAGATGGAATTATAGACACAACCTAGAACTCAGAATTTGTCAAACTCTTTGAATTTTTATAAAATTTTCGGCAGAGTTTCCCCTAAAACTGGATAATCCGTAAAAACAGAACCAGCTCTACAATATACACTGGAATGGGTACCCTGATAAACTGATACTGTAAACAAATTAAATGAATAACAAAATGTGATGACCGGGCAGCATAACAAATTCGCGGACAGAATCTTTAGACAGCACCAGCCCTGCATTGTGACCTGTTTTGCAGGATATAAATCTTTAGACAGCACCAGCCCTCTTTTGCGTAGATATCTTTTTTTCTGGCCTGACTTCTGATGCTCATATCTTTCTATCCGGACATTGTATGAACAAACTGTCAAAAGTATTGGAAACTACACTCCAACACCTTCAATTTGGTATATGATATCTCCCGAAAAGACATTATATAATACACAGAATTAATTTCTGAAAAAGCTTCGTTACAAGGCAATTCCTTAGTCGGTTTTTCCGCAACTTAAATCCGATTTTTTTCAAACTTTATATTCAACATATAAACATCATATATGGTCATATTATAACTTTTTACTCACTTAAACCATTCTGAACATGTCATTAGAATGATATACACTACTTTAGACATACGGGGTGTAACAATCTTCCCCCATTAGGAACATTCATCGTCATGTTATGAAGTATGTAGAAGCATTAAGCAACGATCTGTTACATACCTGAAGTAGTGAAGAGATGTGGCTATTTGGCTCTCATATCATTTTCAGCTTCCCAAGTTATTTCTTCTACATTATTGCTTTGCTATAGCATCTTAACTAAATGAATGTCTTTCGTCCTTAGTCGACGAATCTATCCATCTAAAATTACAACTGGCACCTTTTCATAAGTCAACTGCTTTGTGATCTGATCATCATCTACTATTAGAACTCTAGAAGGATCTCCGACATATTTTTCTGAGCATAGAAACATGAAATACTGGATGGACCTCCTGAAGGTCTGCTGGAAGATCTAATTCGTAGGCAACACGCCCAACTTTCCTGATAACCTGATATGGACCAATGAATCTAGGGCTAATTTTTCGCTTCTTTCTAAATCTCGTAGCGCCTTTCATTGGTGATACTTTCAGGAATACCCAATCACCAGTTTAAAAATCTAAATCTCGACGCCGTTATCTGCATAGGACTTCTGTCTGCTCTGCGCTGCTAATAATATTTACCTGATCAACTTAACTTTATCAACTGCTTGTTGGATTAAATCAGGACCTATCAATTGAGACTCGCAAACCTCAATTCATCCTATAGGAGACCTGCATTTGCGCCCATACAAAGCTTCATATGGCGCCATCTGTATGCTAGAATGATAGCTATTGTTGTATGCGAAGTCTATCAACAGTAGTTGTTTACTCCAGCTGCCTCCAAAATATAACACACAAGCTCGAAGCATATCTTCTAACGTCTGAATGGTCCACTCAGCCTGTCCATCTGTCTGGCGATGAAATGTTGTACTCAGATTCACCTGTGTCCCTAAACCTGTCTGGAACGATCACTAGAGATTAGCTGTAAACTGTGCGCCCCTGTTTGAAATGATAGATAATAGAATACTATGTAGGCGCACTACCTCTCTAATATAATGTTTGGCATAATCTTCCGCTGTATATGTAGTTCTAACAGGCATGAAATAAGCTGATTTAGTAAGCCTGTCTATTATAGCCCAGATACAGTCATACTTGCTCCCTATATGGGGCAAGTCTGTAGTGAAGTCCATATTCACTGCTTCCCATTTTCATGGTGGAATTTCCATTTCCTGCAACAGGCCACTAGGTTTTTGATGCTCGACTTTAACCTACTGGCAGTTAGGACACTGAGCCACAAGTTCTGCTATGTCACGCTTCATTTCGTCCCACCAGTAAATTTGCCTAAGATCATGGTACATCTTAGTCGAACCTAGATAAACAGTGTACTTAGAATAATGTGCCTCTGCTTTAATCTGTCCATGTAAATCTGCCACATTAAGAACACAAAGTCTATCTTTATGCATGAGAACCCCGTCACTACTAACCTGTATGGTAATTTCAGTTTTCTTCTTGCTATCTGTTTGTATTCAACTAGAACAGGATCCTCATATTGGTGCTGTTTTACTTCTGTTACTAGGCAAGTAGTGGCTGCGTTCTGAACTGTAACTCGTGCGTCCTTTGAATCTATTAATCTGACTCCCATGCTGGCCAATTGGTGGAGTGCATGAGCTAACTTTCTTTTCTGTGGCTGTAAATAAGATAGACTACCGATAGACTTACAATTAAGGGCATCAGCAACCACATTCGCTTTACCCGGATGATAAAGAATGTCCACGTCATAGTCCCTCAGCAACTCTAGCCACGGCCTCTGTCGTAGGTTTAGCTCATTCTGATTAAATATGTACTGGAGGCTCTTGTGATCTGTATAAATATCCACATGAACACCATATAAATAATGTCTCTAAATCTTGAATGCATGAATGACTGCTGCAAGCTCCAAATCACGAGTAGGGTAGTTTTGCTCGTGCTTTTCAGCTGCCTGGAAGCATAAGCGATTACCCTTCCATGCTGCATCAATACACAACCATGACCAATTCGAGAAGCATCACAGTAAATGAAATAGCTCTCAGATATCTCTGAAGTGTAAGCACTGGAGCCGTTATCAACTTATTCTTTAGTTCTTAGAAGCTGTGCACGCAAGAATCAGACCACTGAAATTTGGCTATTTTCTATGTCAATTTGGTCACTGGTGCTGCAATGGAGAAAAAAAAACCCTCTACGAACCATCTATAATAACCAGTCAAACCCATAAAACTATGTACCTCAATTAGCATCGTAGGTCTGGCCCAAATCTTCATAGCCTCAATCTTGTGGCCGTCTACTTTAATTCCTTCTGATGAAACTATATGGCCAAGAAATGCCACTGAATCTAACCAGAATTCACACTTTGAAAACTTAGCATATAATTGTTGGTCTTGAAGAGTACCCAATACTAGGCGTAGATGCTCCGCATGCTCTGATTCAAACTTTGAATAGACGAGAATATAATCCATAAATACAATTACAAATAAATCCAGATAAGGCCTGAATACGATGTTCATCAGATCTATAAATACTGCAGGGGCATTAGTTAGTCCAAACAACATCACTATAACTCATAATGGCCATACCTGATCCTGAATGCAGTCTTAGGTATATCATATTCTCTGAATCTAACCTGATGATAGCCCGATCACAAATCTATCTTCGAGAAGTACTTGGCACCCTGGAGCTGGTCACACAAGTCATCAATCTTTGGCAGAGGGCATTTATTCTTGATTGTGACATTATTCAGCTGTCTGTAATATATGCATATGCATAGAGAGCCGTCTTTCTTTTTCACAAATAATACTGGGGCTCCTGACGGAGAAATGTTGGGTCTGATGAGGCCGTTATCTAACAAATCCTTCAGCTGCTCTTTAAGTTCTTTCAGTTCTGCTGGTGCCATCCTATAGGGAGGAATGGATATGGGCTGCGTACCTAGCACTACATTAATACGAAAATCAATCTCTCGCTCTAGAGGATGACCAGGTAACTCATCTGGAAACACATCAGGGAACTAATTCAATACCGAAACTGACTCAAGAGTCGATATCTCCTTCTCTAAGTCTCGAACATGAACAATATGATATAAGCAGCCTTTTGCAATTAGCTTCCTTGCCCTAAGGTAAGAAATAAACAGACCCTTTGGCGATACAGACACCTTACCACTCTATAGCTAATTCTCCTAGAAATTGAAACTGGACTGTCTTCACTCTACAATCAACAATTTCATAACAAGAAGACAACCAATCCATACCGAGAATAACCTCGAAATCAACCATTTCTAGCCCAATTAAGTCAGTTGTAGTGCTACAGTCACCAATCATCACCGTGCAACCTCTATAAACATGCCTAGTTACTGCTGAATCACCAATATGAGTGGCTACCTCGAAAGGTCTAATAGCCTCTGGTTCTATTTTAAATTTCATAGCAACAAAGGGAAAAACATACAATAGTGTAGAACCGGGATCTATCAACACATATACATCGAGAGAATTTACTAACATAATACATGTGACTACATTTGGTGAAGCCTCTTGGTCCTGTCGACCAATAAGAGAATAGGTGCAGTTCTGAGTACCGCCTGCTGTAGGAGCTCGACCTCTACCACGACCTGCTGCTGCCTGAGGAACTTACCCCTGAGGGCATGCTGGTGCTGAGGAAGCTACTGCTGATCTAGCTGGCTGAGCTGCACCACTACCACTCCTAGTCAGGCAATCTCTCATGAAATGTCCTGTCTCTCGACAAGTATAACAAGTATCAACTCCTAACTAACATGGTCCTTAGTGGCGTCTACCATAATCTGGGCATCTGGGATATGTTTGGCTGGCCAGTACAGAAGTACCACGATGCTGAAATATTGATGTCCGTGATGCCTGACTAGCTTTGGACTAAGGAGGTCTATCAGATCTCGGCCACGAGACTTTGGAGGTATACTAGCTGGTGGCTGTCTAACACTCTGCTGCCTACAGCTCTTGAGGTCTCTCCAAATAAACCAGAAAATCTGCCCCTCTATTGTAAGGGACCAAGTAAAGACTGGAGGCTCTAGTCTGATAAAATCCCTAATCCTGGATCCAACATCTCCCTGGGCATCTGCACTGTGCCATATAGTCTGAGCAGCTACAAGACTAGTCAATAATCTGATGGCATCCCTCATTTCCAACCCCTGACTATTGGGCAGATGAGCTGGAGGTACAGCAGCTGCGGTACCTCTATTATCGCGAAGAATTGAGGGGATCCTTGAGGCCTCAGATGGAGCCTTAGGTCTGGACTCCTCACTCTCATCCACCTCAGGTTGCACTCTACTAGTACCCTGGCCGGCAATAGCCTTGCCCTTCTGGGCAGCTGTTAGTTTCTTCAGCGGCATCGCTGTATTAAAAACATAATGATTAGAAGGGTGAATCCTAAAATCATGGCCCTACCGCACGATCTAGAGAAGAAAGAAAGAAAACCATCCTGAAATGCCTTGCAGCCTCTTGTTCATAATTATGGCGCGCAACACACTCCCGAACAAGACTCTACTAGACACGGCCTGTAACACCCTAGGACTGAACTGCTCTGATACCACTTTGTCACGACCCAACTTAGGGTTGCGACGGATGACCAACACTAAGTGTCGATCATCACTCATCCTCCTGATAATTTGCTAACCATGAGTATAACTGATAAACAGAATAAACATAAACCTAGCTGATAAGAATTATGCAATGCAAAAAGCTGACAAGGTTAACATAAGCTGACATACATAACATACTGACAGAACCACACAGGGACATATCTACAGGCCTCTAAGAGTGCTGAACTGAATATACAAAGGACGGGACAAGGCCCCGTCATGCCTACTCGACATCTGTACAACATACCAAAAGTAGTAAACTCCAGAAGTACGCGGAGTGACTCCAATAGCTGGTAGATGGCTTACTAACGTGGTTCAAGGGCTGATCTATCTGTACCTGCGCGACATGAAATACAACGCCTTAGATAAGGGCGTGAGTACGATATGTACCAAGTATGTAAGGCATGAGCATATAATATATCATAGCTAAATGAAACTGTAAGGAAGGAATATAAATATGTAAATATGAGCTGGAGCATAGCAATGTTGCTAGAAATTTGAAGAACGTACTAAATATGATCTGAATATAGACTAAAGTTTAGCTGAATTTGAAACTGAAGATTGAGCTGAACTATACTGGTAAATAACTGTAATATGACTGATAACTGGTAACTAGAAACTGAAACTGATAGCTATCAACTGATACTGACGCTAAGCACTGGTGGCGGATAACTGAGAACTGATAAATAGTACTGAGCTAAAACTAAACTGTTATCTGAGCTGGTACATGTCTTGTGTTATGGGATATATCCCCCCAAATCAGCTAGCTGAACATCTGAACTAGTACCTGTATGGTGTTATGGGTTGTATCCCCCAAAATCAGGTAACTAAAAACCTAAATTAGCCTCATGTTTAATCGTGCAGTACATAATGTGGCTATATACGCGTATATAACAAACCTGGCGGGTGGTATAAGCTATGTCCCCCCCAGCCAGTAATATCTAGTGTCTCTGGTCAGAGTGTGTGAATGACACCCGGTCACATTAGGTGTTTTAACTCTATGAGCGACTCCAAATCACACATAACATGATTACAATATAAGCATAAGCATGTATGACGCATAACACATGTGGTAACAATAGATATGGACTCAAAGAAATGATAAAAAAACTCTGGATGGAATTATAGACACAACCTAGAACTCAGAATTTGTCCAACTCTTTGAATTTTTATAAAATTTTCGGCAGAGTTTCCCCTAAAACTGGATAATCCGTAAAAGCAGAACCAGCTCTATAATATACACTGGAATGCGTACCCTGATAAACTGATACTGTAAACAAATTAAATGAATAACAAAATGTGATGACCGGACAACATAACAAATTCGCGGACAGAATCTTTAGACAGCACCAGCCCTGCATTGTGACCTGTTTTGCAGGATATAAATCAATGTTATAAACTCTATGGTCTTCATAAAAGTTGTAAATATCTATATCATGGTTCTAGGGAATTTTAAATCATCTCAATATCAAATATTTACAAAGCGTTATGCTCAAAATACAAGCAACTGTCCGAAGATAAGAACAATTTTCCAGTTTTGAAAAATTTTGTGCTGCTGTTTTGGACATCTTTCACCGTGATTCTTAGCATTAAATTAAGCACATACATGATTAACTTTATTCCATATATGTTCCCCTCAAGAACCACCAAGTTTGGAACTGATTCAAACTTCAAAAGATACAAAACAAATGCCTTGTCGAAAGAAATGTTTAGCCTTACATACCTTTGATGTTTCTTGCTTTTAAACCTTGTTTCCCTTGAATTCCACACCTTCTAAAGCTTTAACAAGCTATAATACATCATTTAGGTACTTTACCTAGCCATGAAGTAATTCTAAAACTCATGCTATAGACGAAATTGAAGGTAGCATAACGTTACCTTAATCGCGTAGAGCATTTTGACACAATCCGTCTTCAATTTCGAGTTAAGATTGACGTCCATCCTTCAAAACCATATTAATGGCTTCAATACTCATGAACCCACTGTTACTCTCTTTATTTTTCTGGAAGTGACGAGATATGAGAGGAATTTTCCTTTTATACTAAAAATATTTCACTTCTAACCCTCTTTTGCGCTTATGTCCCTTTTTCTGGCCTGACTTCTAATGCTCATAATATTTTTATCTGGACATTGTATTAAGAAACCATGAAAATTTTTGGAAACTACACTCCAAGACCTTCAATTTGGTGTATGATATGTCCCGAAAAGACCTCATATATTACATGGAATTAATTTCTGGAAAAAGCTTCGTTACAAGGCAACTCCTTAGTCGGTTTTTCCGCAACTTAAATTTGATTTTTCTCTAACTTTATATTCAACATGTAAACATCATATATGGTCATATTATAAATTTAAACTCACTTATATCATTCTTAACATGTCATTAGAATGATATATGTCACTTTAGATATACAGGGTGTAACAATCTCCCCACTTAGGAACATTCGTCCTCGAATGTTAAATAAAGTATGTAGAAGCATTAAACTACGATCTGTTACATACCTGAAGTAGTGAAGAAATGTGGATATTTGGCTCTCATGTAATTTTCAGCTTCCCAAGTTATTTCTTCTACATTATTGGTTTGCTATAGCATCTTAACTAAAGGAATGTCTTTCGTCCTTAGTTGATGAATCTGTCTATCTAAAACTGCAACTGGCACCTCTTCATAAGTCAACTACTTTGTGATCTGAACATTATCTACTATTACAACTCTAGAAGGATCTCCGATATATTTTTCTAAGCATGGAAACATGAAATACTGGATGGACCTCCTGAAGGTCTACTGGAAGGTCTAATTCGTAGGCGACACGCCCGACTTGCCTGATAACCTGATATGGACAAATGAATCTAGGGCTAAGTTTGCCCTTCTTTCTAAATCTCGTAACGCCTTTCATTGGTGATACTTTCAGGAATACCCAATCGCCAATCTGAAATTCTAAATCTCGACGCCGTTATCTGCATAGGACTTCTGTCTGCTCTACGCTGCTAATAATCTTTACCTGATCAACTGCTTGTTGGATTAAATCTGGACCTATCAATTGAGACTCGCCAACCTCAAATTATCCTATAGGAGACCTGCATTTGCGCCCATACAAAGCTTCATATGGATCCATCTGTATGCTAGAATGATAGCTATTGTTGTATGCAAATTCAATAAACGGTAGATTTTCACTCCAGCTGCTTCCAAAATCTAACACACAAGCTCTAAGAATATCTTCTAACGTCTGAATGGTCCACTCAGCCTGTCCATATGTCTGGGGATGAAAGGCTATACTCAGATTCACCTGTGTCCCTAAACCTGTCTGGAACGATCGCCAGAGATTAGCTGTAAACTGTGCGCCCCTGTCTGAAATGATAGATACTAGAATACTATGTAGGCACACTATCTCTCTAATATAAAGTCTGACATAATTCTCCGCTGTATATGTAGTTCTAACAGGCAAGAAAAGAGCTGATTTAATAAGCATGTCTACTATAACCCAGGTACAGTCATACTTGCTCCGCATACTGGGCAAGTCCTTAATAAAGTCCATATTCACTGCTTCCCCTTTCCATGATGGAATCTACATTTCCTACAACAAGCCACTAGGTTTTTGATGTTCGACTTTAACCTGCTGGCAGTTAGGACACTGAGCCACAAGTTCTGCTATGTCACGCTTCATTTTGTCCCACCAGTAAATTTGCCTAAGATCATGGTACATCTTAGTCGAACTTAGATAAACAGTGTACCTAGAATAATGTGCCTCTGCCATAATCTGTCCACGTAAATCCTCCACATTAGGAACACAAAGTCTATCTTTATACATGAGAACCCCGTCACTAGTAACCTATATGGTAATTTCAGTTTTCTTCTGGCTATCTGTTTGTATTAAACTAGAACAGGATCCTCATACTAGTGCTGTTTTACTTCTGTTACTAAGCAAGTAGTGGCAGCGTTCTGAACTGTAACTCGTGCGTCCTTTGAATCTATTAATCTGACTTCCATGCTGGCCAACTGGTGGAGTGCATGAGCTAACTTTCTTTTCTGTGGCTGTAAATAAGATAGACTTACCCATAGACTTACGACTAAGGGCATCAACAACCACATTCGCTTTACCCGGATGATAAAGAATATCCACGTCATAGTCCTTCAGCAACTCTAGCCACCGCCTCTGTCGTAGGTTTAGCTCATTCTGATTAAATATGTACTGGAGGCTATTGTGATCTGTATAAATATCCACATGAACACCGTACAAATATTGTCTCTAAATCTTGAATGCATGAATGACTGTTGCAAGCTCCAAATCATGAGTAGGGTAGTTCTGCTCGTGCTTTTTCAACTGTATGGAACCATAAGCGATTACCCTTCCATGTTGCATCAATACACAACCAAGACAAATTCGAGAAGCATCACAGTAAATGACATAGTTCTCAGATCCCTCTTGAAGTGTATGCACGAGAGCTATTATCAACTTGTTCTTTAGTTCTTTGAAGCTGTTGACACGACCCGAAATCCGGTTAGGCCGTGCGGGCACCTGACATCCTCCCCTAGACCCGTCGGGCGAACCTTTACCAATTAAATTAGGAAAATAAATATAATTTAATTCATAAATAAGAAGACGCCTAAGAAAAAAAATAACACAGACATACTGATACCTCTAAGTTGTACAAAAGAAATTACAGCTGACTACCCAACATACTAGGTTTAGGGCTATCCAGACTAGACATCTAAGAGTACAAAAGAAGACCGATACCTTCTGAAGGGAGCAAAATGCAACTGAAATGATAACCAATAAACTGGTGGCCATCTGGAATAAAAGCTGGCTCACCCTACAGCTGAAGTCGTCTTCGCTCCTTCACAACGTGGCGAACTCAATCCTAGAGCAAACCTACCGAAACGAAATAGATAGACAAGAAACAAACAACAAACAAGGGTGAGTCAAAAGGACTCAATAAGTGGGGCAGACTAGCCACCTCGAAGAATAGGATAACTAGCAAGGGAGAAAAGAAACAGATAGACAAAATTTCTCTTATTTAAATAAAAAAAAGGCAGAGCCAGATAATAACCGGAAACACGTATGAAACCATAAACACAACCAGGAATATGAGCCAGAAACATGTTAACAAATAAGCAATGCACATATAAGCAGAACAGTATTCATGTACCGCAAGTCTACACAATGGAATGAATTGAGATGCAATAAAATGAAGTGAGATGAAATGAAATGAAATGAAATGAAATATAATGCAAAGGGTCACATGTGCCCGTAATCCCATCCCGAAGCGGAATACTCCTGCATTCGAGGGGAACCCAATCTGATAACCAACTGTAGCGGAATACTCCTGCTCCTAGGGCGGAATACTCTTGCATCTGATATAATATAAAACAGAGGCGGAATACTCTTGCACTCTACTGGGGCGGAATACTCCTGCACCCGATAAAATGTAATGCTGAGGCGGAATACTCCTGCACTCTCCTGGGGCGGAATCGTCCTACCCTCAATATGATACAATGGAGCGAAATACTCTTGCTCCTGGGGCGGAATACTCCTACCCTCAATATGATACAATGGAGCAGAATACTCCTGCTCCTGGGACGGAATACTCCTGCACTCAATATGATATGCAATGTAATGCATATGAATGACATATAATGCATATGAATACAATGTGATGCAATAATAACCCTTCATCGGCGCGGGACTCTCATCGACAGCCGGGAAGTAGATTCCAACTCACAGCCAGAGTACAATGCTCAAATCCTCAATGCAACACCAACAACAGGACATAACATATAATATATAATGTAAATCCAAAGCTAAGGCGTAATGAGTACGCCTATCGGTAGCTACACATGTAAGAAAACACGTGGTACATAGTCCACGAGGCCAAGTACCTCCAAAGAAATGGATATAAACACTTACCTCTTCCAAAAGTAAGTACAGCTAATCAACAACCGCTTTATACTTTAGTTTCCTTGCCAAACGATCCCACTCTATTCAATAAGCAGAAAAATATATCAAATTAGGATAAAGGCTTCATTCCTCACATCTTAGGGCAATCCGGTTAGGAACCTGATACCCTATTCGCATACGCAATACGCAGGCCAGGCTTATGTACAGGGTTTAAGGTCACATAACCAAACCCTAAATAAATTATATTTATAAGTTGCCCATAACTCACTGAGTACGAATATATAATCAATTCCATTATCGGGGTCCATTTGACCCTTCAAACTATAAATTGAACTTATTAAAACGATGTCTAATATTCCAAGTTTTACCGTTAAAACATATTCAAACACATGTAATAAACTCAAATAATGAATTAACATCATTACCTGGATGTTTTGGGGTAAACATTATACTTTTCTCTGGCTCTTTTCTCATTTTCTGGCATTTTTTTCCTTCTTCGTCTAACTCATTTTCTTTCTGCATTTTTTTTTTGTTTCTGGCTCTCATATTCTGTTCTCGTTCATCTTTGTTTCATTTCATTCTACTAAGTATGTAATCCACCGTCATTACTTATCTTTTTGTCTCCTTTTTTTTCCTTTTTTTTAATTTTCTTTTCGTGACAAAAATTAAAACGGTACCCTATGATATTCGAAATGATCCCAACTTTTGCATATGAGTTATACAAAATATATGTAACATACTCGCGAAGGCGAATCTCAAATCGGACTCCCGAAACTCAATATGCAATTTAAATGGAAAATGATCAAATTATTTCACTTTCGGCATTTTTGCGGAAACTAGCCGAACAACATCGAAATTCACCTTCGAAAGTTTAGAAAAGTCACAAATAATCATACGAACCTAACGGTGCTTTCGGATTTCGACTCGGAGCTCATTCGCCAAAACCGAGCTCGAAAATCTCTTTTTAATATTTATCGATAATAAAATCTGAAACCGTCTTCCGATGCCTACCAAACGAGGTCTGATTTAGTTCAAAATTTACAGACAGGTCCTAATGGATATTACACATATTTTAAAACTATCGGCACGTCAATCGGAGTCCTAACATCCGAAACTATTGACCGAGGTCGTTTCATTCTCCTCTACTTATACTCTCGTTCGTCCTCGAACGAGCCTAAGTCTAAAGCAAGATTCACGCAGATAACAAGAGAACTTGCACGACCTTCATGAGCTACTCCACGACATTATCTCATGATTGCAGAATCAGAATTATAACACGTACACCGAACTCTTTGGATAAAACATATCTTGATAATATGATAACACCATTGCCCAGCTTTTTTTAACTAAGTTGATCCTTCGTTGATCACGAGAGGAGAGTTCTACAGTTTCGAAATAAAGATACACGAAACTCTGAATGGATAATCATGATTCCGCCTACAAATCACCTCGTCGATATTCTTTACGATATAGAACAAGTCGATGGAACTAAGAATTAGCTCACGCTTGAACAACACCTTAGGGATTTAATATTAGGATTCGATATCAATTGGAGGAAGACTCCTCCACTTAGAGCATAAACTCATACAGCTAATTTGAATAGAAATAGTCATCCTCGCACAACCTGCTGGATTAAGGAAGACTTAGCTAAATAGAGAACGCAGCTCAGACCTGAGCTACCAAATTACTCTGTCGAGTTGCCAAACAGCTGCAACTCTCGAGTTCACAACTCCATACATTTTCTATAAGCACCACCGCCTGATGGATCAAATCAAAGGTCAAATGACGCCTCTCATTACCCTAATAGCCTTGAAAAACAACCATGTGCTTACTCTGCCACCTTAACACACACTCTGGCTCAACACAGGGAACATCACAAGAGGCTACTGACTGCCTAAGCTCACTAGTATCGGACGAAGAAGAAATGGAAATAGACCGAGGATAGAAATAATTAGAGCTTCAGGAAGCTCTTCTTCTTATTTATTTGGCTGCCAGAGCTAGACTATTTATGAGTCAGGCTAACCGAAGAATCGCAATTGAAAAAATAGACATAGAATGAGCTTTATGGAATAAAATCTATGTCAATTTAACCTTCCTATAAAAAGGAAACTCCGACAATTTACCAGAAAATCCTTTTATACTGAGACAAACTTGTAGAATAACATGACTCTACTAGCATCTCGAACCAAGAGGAGACACATATATCGAGTATTAGTTACTAATCACTTTACACCGGAAGAAATGGTACACTTTCTGATGATGACGAATAAGGATCTCATCATCCTACCAACACTGAATTCCAAAGAGAGAGGTAAACTGACTCGACATAATACGAAAAGGTGGTACAACAAGATGCCAAGCAGGCCATACCGATACTCACTCAAAATCTCTCACATTTAAACCATATAACTAGTAAGGTCTCACAAATGCCAGGAATAAATCATATCAGAAGCTCGCCTCTCTACCGCAATCGATTCCTAATAGAAACAATATCCAAAGAGGCCAGGGAAACATGGTAAAATAAACGAAGTCCAGGCCGATCAGAAGAATGAAATCTTACTCACATATAATGGAAGAAGAAATACATGGATGTACTACATCAGATACCTCATCATCCTGCTAGACTGTAGTACTTAGAACTGCCTCTGCGGCTGAGCCGAGCCGCTACCCTGATAATTACTTCTAGAAGAACCACTACCACCCCATTCTTGACCTCTATCGAATGAGGGCATATCTCTGGTTGATTAGGATCTATATGAAATTTCCTGCGACTGTGCAGGTGCTTGATGATGAGAGAAAAGACGACTGCCTGCTTGCCGGAGTAAGGAAAAACTTCTCAAAGGATAAACAGACTCACAACAATGATAACAGGAAAACTCCTCAAAGAATAATCAGACTCACGACAATGATAACACCTTTTTTGCTGAATATGGCAACTGGACAGATTGTTGATAGTTGTTAAGAAAAGACTGAATCTGATCTTGACGAGCTACTGGCGCACTCTAAGAATTACGAGACACAAGCTGAGATAACTTGGAAGGTGACCTCCCAACATAATCAGAACTCTTACCTCCAAATGAGATACCATAGTTACCCACTAGGGCCATGGGATCTCTTGCTCTCCCGCTCTAACTCTTCCCGCTCTAAATTATGGTATGCCTCAGTACCTTCGGGTAATATCAACAACAACATCAAATGAAATCCCGACCTCAATCTCTCGAGCCATCTGGGATCTCAAGGAAAAAGAAAGGTCATCAATAAATCATTGAATCTCTCGAAAGGCTCATGGACTAGTTCTAATGCATATCCAGCCATTCTATAGAATTCAATCTCATATTCTGAAACCAACAGGCTAACACCCTGTCCAATCCACTCAGATTGGCAACACTTTTCATCTCGCTCGCTACTCGTAAGGAACTTTTCCACGAATCTAGAAGAAAAACCAAAACCAAGTTAGCTAATAAGAGAGCGGCCCACCCATTCAAGGCTAGACCCTAGAACTGGAAAGAAGAATAATCAACACCATACCTCTCGATATAATCAAGAGCCTGAAAGATACGTTGACATTATTTTATTTTTTTTAAAAAAATCACGAGGTTTATCTGATGCATTGCTTAAGAATATCAGAAGGTTCAATTGGGTAAGATAATGTAACCCTTTCAGATACTCAGACCGAGCCAGTACTCGGGCTAGCTAACCAGCCCAGAATAACTAGAGGCACAACACATGCTGCCTCCGGAACATACTTTACTGCGGCAATATTAAGAACTGGAATAGGAGCTCCCTAAGACCGAACATCTACATCTGCGGCAACCTGGTAAGCTGCCTAGTGAATAAGATGTTCTTGCGGTATCTGCGTCACCAAGATTCTCCTGAAAGCATCGTAGAGAGCCAAGGGAACCACAAGGCCCTACTCCCTTGCCCATCGCGAGCTCGTACGGCTGGGACCTCCATAACTAGATCGTCAGCATAATCAAAACTCTCGAGGCTTCGTCAGTGCTAGCCCCAGGCTAGACTGCTTCGTCTTGAACTCATACCGTTTGCTGATTTGTCGCATGAGGGATCATAATTACCACGAAGGAATTAACGAAAATACTTCTGCATCCTAGACCGACTGACGATCAGAAATGAAGGAAGTGAAACTTCCTAAATGCCATCATAGCCTCTCGTAGATAAGTACGGACGTCTACGTACCCATCAACGAGACTCTAATAGACACTATCTTAGTCTGGAGAGACTCTATATCAGGCTCTGATACCAACTGACACGACCTGAAATCCGGTTAGGCCGTGCAGGCACCCGACATCCTCCCCTAGATCCGTTGGGCGAACCCTTACCAATTAAATTAGGAAAATAAATATAATTCAATTCATAAATAAGAAGACGCCTTAGAAAAAAAAACACAGACATACTGATACCTCTAAGCCGTATAAAAGAAATTACAGCTGACTACCCAACATACTAGGTTTAGGGCTATCCACACTAGACATCTAAGAGTACAAAAGAAGATCGATACCTTCTGAAGGGAGCAAAATGCAACTGAAATGATAACCAATAAACTGGTGGCCATCTGGAATAAAAGCTGGCTCACCCTGACAGCTGAAGTCGTCTTCGCTCCTTCACAACGTGGCGAACTCAATCCTAGAGCGAACCTGCCGAAACAAAATAGATAGACAAGAAACAAACAACAAACAAAGGTGAGTCAAAAGGACTCAATAAGTGGGGCAGACTAGCCACCTCAAAGAATAGGATAGCTAGCCAGGGAGAAAAGAAGCAGATAGACCAAATTCCTCTTATTTAAATTATAAAAAGGCAGAGCCAGATAATAACCAGAAACATGTATGAAACCATAAACTCAACCAGGAATATGAGCAAGAAACATGTTAACAAATAAGCAATGCACATATAAGCAGAACAGTAGTCATGTACCGCAAGTCTACATAGTGGTATGAATTGAGATGCAATAAAATGAAGTGAGATGAAATGAAATATGATGCAAAGGGTCACATGTGCCCGTAATCCCATCCCGAAGCGGAATACTCCTGCATTCAAGGGGAACCCAATCTGATAACCAAATGGAGCGAAATACTCCTGCTCCTGGGGCGGAATACTCCTGCACCCGATATAATATAAAAGAAAGGCAGAATACTCCTGCACTCTACTGGGGCGGAATACTCCTGCACCCGATAAAATGTAAAGCTGAGGCGAAATACTCCTGCACTCTCCTGGGGCGGAATCCTCCTACCCTCAATATGATACAATGGAGCGGAATACTCCTGCTCCTGGGGCGGAATACTCCTACCCTAAATATGATACAATGGAGAGGAATACTCCTGCTCCTAGGGCGGAATACTCCTGCACCCAATATGATATGCAATGTAATGCATATGAATAACATATAATTCATCTGAATGCAATGTGATGCAATAATAACCATTCACCGGCGCGGGACTCTCATCGACAGCCGGGAAGTAGATTCCACCTCGCAGCCAGAGTACAATGCTCAAATCCTCAATGCAACACCAACAATAGGACATAACATATAGTATATAATGTAAATCCAAAGCAAAGGCGTGATGAGTACGCCTACCGGCAGCTACACACGTAAGGAACACGTGGTAGAAAATCCACGAGGCCAGGTGCCTCCAAAGAAATGGATATAAATACTTACCTCTTTCAAAAGTTAGTACGGCTAATCAACAACCGCTTTATCCTTTGGTTTCCTTGCCAAACGATCCCACTCTATTAAATGAGCAGAAAAATCTTTCAAATTAGGAAAAAGGCTTCATTCCTCACATCTTAGGGCAATCCGGTTAGGAACCTGATACCCTATTCGCATACGCAATACGCAGGCCAGGCCTATGTACAGGGTTTAAGGTCACATAACCAAACTCTAAATAAATTACATTTATAAGTTGCCCATAACTCACTGAGTACGAATATATAATCAATTCCATTATCGGGGTCCATTTGACCCTTTAAACTATTAATTGAACTTATTAAAACGATTTCTAATATTCCAAGTTTTACCGTTAAAACATATTCAAACACATATAATAAACTCAAATAATGAATTAACATCAATACCTGGATGTTTCAGGCTAAAAATTCTACTTTTCTCCAGCTCTTTTCTCATTTTCTGGCATTTTTTTCCTTCTCCATCTAACTCATTTTCTTTCTGCATTTTTTTTTTTGTTTCTGGCTCTCATATTCTGTTTTTGTTCATCTTTGTTTCATTTCATTCTACTAAGTGTGTAATCCACCGTCATTACTTATCTTTTTTTCCTTTCCCTTTTTTTCCTTTTTTTTAATTTTCTTTTCGTGACAAAAAATAAAACGGTACCCTACGATATTCGAAATTATCCAAACTTTTTCATATGAGTTATACAAAATATATGTAACATACTCGCGAAGGCGGATCTCAAATTGGACTCCCGAAACTCATGATGCAATTTAAATGAAAAAAGATCAAATTATTTCACTTTCGGCATTTTAGCGGAAACTAGCCGAACAACATCGAAATTCACTTTCGAAAGTTCACAAAAGTCACAAATAATCATACGAACCTAACGGCGCTTTCGAATTTCAAATCGTAGCTCATTCGCCAAAACCGAGCTCGAAAATCTCTTTTTAATATTTATCGATCATAAAATCTGAAACCGTCTTCTGATGCCTACCAAACGAGGTCTGATTTAGTTCAAATTTTACAGACAATCAGACCATTGAAATTTGGCTATTTTCTGTGTCAATTTGGTCAGTGGTGTTGCAGTGGAGAAAAAAATCCTCTTCGAACCATCTATAATTGTTAAACCCATAAAACTATGTACCTCAATTAGCGTCGTAGGTCTGGGCCAATTCTTCATAGCCTCAATCTTCTGGCCATCTACTTTAATTCTTTCTTCTAAAACTATATGGCCAAGAAATGCCACTGAATCTAACCAGAATTCATACTTTGAAAACTTGGCATATAATTGTTGGTCTCGAAGAGTACCTAATACTAGGCGTAGATGCTCATCATGCTTTGATTCAAACTTTGAATAGACGAGAATATCATCCATAAATAAAATTACAAATAAATCCAGATAAGGCATGAATACGCTGTTCATCAGATCCATAAATACTGCAGGGGCATTAGTTAGTCCAAACAACATCATTAAAACTCATAATGGCCATACTTGATCCTGAATGCAGTCAGGGAACTAATTCACTACCGGGACTGACTCAAGAGTCGATGTCTCATTTTCTGAGTCTCGAACATGAACAATATGATATAAACAGCTTTTTGCGATTAGCTTCCTTACCTTAAGGTAAGAAATAAATAGACCCTTTGGCGATGCAGACACCTTACCACTCTATAGCTAATTCTCTTAGAAAGTGAAACTGGACTGTCTTCACTCTACAATCAACGTTACCATAACAAGAAGACAGCCAATCCATACCGAGAATTACCTTGAAATCAACCATTTCTAGCTCAATTAAGTCAGCTGTGGTGCTACAGTCACCAATCATCACTGTGCAACCTCTATAAACATGCCTAGCTACTATTGAATCACTACCTCGAAAGGTCTAATAGCCTCTGGTTCTATTTTAAATTTCATAGCAACAAAGGGAGTAAAATACGATAGTGTAGAACCGGGATCTATCAACACATATACATCAAGAGAATTTACTGACATAATACATGTGACTACATTTGGTGAAGCCTCTTGGTCCTGTTGACCAATAAGAGAATAGGTGCGGTTCTGAGTACCGCCTGCTGTAGGAGCTCGACCTCTACCACGACCTGCTGGTGCCTGAGGAACTTGCCCCTGAGGGCGTGCTGGTGCTGAGGAAGCTACTGCTGAGCTAGCTGGCTGAGCTACACCACTACCACTCCTAGTCGGGCAATCTCTCATGAAATGTCCTGTCTCTCAACAAGTATAACAAGTATCAACTCATAACTAACATGGTCCTTAGTGGCGTCTACCACAATCTGGGCATCTGGGATATGTTTGACTGGCCGGTACAGAAGTACCATGATGCTGAAGTATTGAAGTCCGTGATGCCTGACTAGCTCTGGACTGAGGAGTTCTTTCAGATCTCGGCCACGAGACTTTGGAGGTATACTAGTTGGTGGCTGTCTAACACTTTGCTGCCTACTGGCTCTAGATGTCTCTCCAAATGAACCAGAAAATCTGCCCCTCTTATGTAAGGGACCAAGTAAAGACTAGAGGCCCTAGTCTGATAAAATCCATAATTTTGGATCCAACATCTTCTTGGGCATCTGCACTGTGCCATATAGTCTTAGCGGGTACAGGACTAGTCAATAATCTGATGGCATCCCTCATTTCCTGCCCCTGACTATTGGGCAGATGAGCTAGAGGTACAGTAGCTACGGTACCTCTATTATCGCCCAGAATTGAGGGGATCTGTGAGGCCTCAGATGGAGCCTCAGGTTTGGACTCCTCACTCTCATCCACCTCAGGTGGCACTCTACTAGTACCCTGGCCGGCAATAGTAAGGCATGAGCATATAATATATCATAGCTGAATGAAACTGTAAGGCTGTTATATAAATATGTAAACATGAGCTGGAGCATAGCAATGTAGCTGGAAATCTGAAGAACATACTAAACATATCTGAATATATACGCAAGTCTAGCTGAATCTGAAACTGAAGACTGAGCTGAACTATACTGATAAATAACTGTAATATGACTGATAACTGGTAACTAGAAACTGAAACTGATAGCTGTCAACTGATACTGATGCTAAGAACTGGTGGCTGATAACTGAGAACTGATAACTGGTACTCATCTAAAACTAAACTGTTACCGGAACTGGTACCTGTCTGGTGTTATGGGCTATATCCCCCCAAATCAGGTAGCTGAACATCTGAACTAGTACCTGTCTGGTGTTATAGGTTATATCCCCCCAAATCAGGTAACTGAGAACTTGAACTAGCCTCATGTATAATCCTGCAGTGTATACTGTGGCTATATACGCGTATATAACAAATCTGGCGGGTGTTATGGGCTATGTCCCCCCTAGCCAGTAATATCTATTCTCTCTGGTCAGAGTGTGTGAATGACACCCGGTCACACTAGGTGGTTCAACTCCCGCTTGATCCAGAGGGGCTGTATCCCCCAGACGGGTAGTATCACACGCGACTGGACTGTGTGTCCATTGTCCAGCCTCTATGGGGGACTCCAAATCACACAAAACATGATCACAATATAAGCATAAGCATGTATGAGGCATAACACATGTGGCAACAATAGATATGGACTCAAAGGAATGATAAAAAAACTCTGGATGGAATTATAGACACAACCTAGAACTTAAAATTTGTCCAACTCATTGAATTTCTATAAAAATATCGGCAGAGTTTCCCGTAAAATTGGATGATCCAAAAAAATAGAACCAGCTCTATAATATATACGAGATTGGGTACCCTAATAAACTGATACTATAAACAAATTAAATGGATAACAAAATGAGATGACCGGACAACATAACAAATTCGCGGACAGAATCTTTAGACAGCACCACTGCCCTGCCTTGTGACCTATTTTACAGGATCTAAATCAATGTTATAGATTCTATGGTCTTCATAAAAGTTGTAGATATCTGTCTCATGGTTCTAGGGAATCTTAAATCATCTCAATATCAAATTTGTACAAACAGTTATGCTCAAAATACAAGCATTTGTCGGAAGATAATAACAATTTTCTAGATTTTGAAAAATTTCGTGCTGCTGTTTTGGACATCTTTTACCGTGGTTCTTAGCACTAAATTAAGCACATACACAATTACCTTTATTCCATATATGTTCCCCTCAATAACCACCAAGTTTGGAACTAATTCAAACTTCAAAAGATACAAAACAAATGCCTTGTCGAAAGAAAGGTTTAGTCTTACATACCTTTGATGTTTCTTGCTTCTAAACCTTGTTTCCTTTAATTCCACATCTTTTAAAGCTTAAACAAGCTATAATACAGCATTTAGGTACTTTACTTAGCCATGAAGTAATTATAAAACTCAAGCTATAGATGAAATTGAAGGTAGCATAACGTTACCTTAATCGCGTAGTGCATTTTGACACAATCCGTCTTCAATTTCGAGTTAAGATTGACGTCCATCCTTCAAAACCATATTAATGGCTTCAATACTCAAGAACTCACTGTTACTCGCTTGATTTTTCTGGAAGTGACGAGATATGAGAGGAATTTTCCTTTTATACAAAAAATATTTCACTTCTAACCCTCTTTTGCGCTTATATCCCTTTTTTCTGGCCTAACTTCTGATGCTCATATCTTTTTATCCAGACATTGTATGAAAAAAAAGTCAAAAGTTTTAGAAACTAAACTCCAAGACCTTCAATTCGGTATATGATATGTCCCCAAAAGATCTCATATAACACACAGAATTAATTGCTGAAAAAGCTTCGTTACAAGGCAATTCCTTAGTTGTTTTTTTCGCAACTTAAATCCGATTTTTTTCAAAATTTATATTCAACATGTAAACATCATATATGGTCATATTATGACTTTAAACTTACTTAATTCATTCTTAACATGTCATTAGAATAATATACATCACTGTAGACATACGGGGTGTAACAGTAGAATAGTACTTTTTTATTGAAAAAAAGATGTGCAAAGCTAATGAAAGTCTTAGAAAATTTCAAGTTACAATGATTGGGTCTAGATACCCTTTAAAAGAAATAATAGAACAAGAAAAGAGAAATACATGTCTCGAGTGTGACGACCTATCGACCTTTCAAGAGTAGTACATCTTAAGCCAAGTGATGGTTGTCCCTTCCGTGCTCTTGGGGCGTTACTTTCCTGATAGTGATACCTCGTGCTTGATGGAGGGTTGGCTTCCAAGATGCTCTAGTATTCTCTAGAGATCCTTTATCAGTTTTTGTTGGACTCGGGCCCATGGCCTGTGGGCCGCTGAGCATCCATTGATATAGGTCTCCATTGATTAGGTAGTATTAAGCTGCCCACTTTCACAGTCGTCTACTTTCTTCCTTGCCTTCAGGGAGTGTTCCCTTGTCAAGGTATTCAGTTAGTGTATGGTGCCAATTCAAGGATGGTCCTATAGTGGCAACTTCAAGGTTCATCAGGTCTGAGTGAGTACGCTCGATCACGGTCTCTAGGATGTCTGAATTTGTGTCTGCATCATCTGCTGGACTAGCTGGCATTTCCGCCTCCTTGCCCTCTGAGTGTGTCTTTTACTGAAAAGACTTCATTTATCTGATCGACTACCGACTGAGAGCTACTATAAAGACTGATCTCCTTAGCCCCCGATATGTAGCTAATTCCAAGGCTTAAAGTGCAGCTTCATATTTCGCTTCATTGCTCGTAGTCAACTAGTGCCTTACGAAAGATCTTTCCAGGCGGTGACTTAACCAGTATGTCGAGGTCGAACCCGTCGTCAATTACTTTCATGTCTGTATTGATAATACATTCTCCGGGGCTGATTCCTTCTATGGTTTTCATTTTTTTCAGCTTTAGGTGTCAGCTCTATGCTAAAATCTATAATGAAGTCTGCTAGAGCTTGCGATTTGATGGCCGTGCACGGTTAATAGATTATTTCATATTCTCACAATACACCAGCCCACTCTGTCAGCCTCCTTGAGAGTCCGGGTTTAGACAGAATGATCCATAACGAGGTAGAAGAGACCATAATGACCGTATGATTAAAAAATATGGTCGTAACTCTAGGGTTGCTATAACCACGACTAATACTAGTTGGTTTGAGGGCGGAATATGTGCTTCCACTCCCAATAGCGACTTACTAACATATTGCACGGGAATTTGTACCCCGCCTTCCTCACATGTAAGGACTGCATTCGCAGCTACTTTTGAGATCGTGACATACAACAAGAGTTGCTCCCCCGAATAGGCTTGGTTGACGTTGGGGGTCCTATAAGGTTTTTATTCATCCCTGTAAGCAATTGGCAGCAGAATAAGCAATTGAGGGTCTTCATGCTTCACCAGTACTTCGGAAAGTTTATGCCACAATTCAGCGAATGGGGAATTAGATCACTCGTTGTGGAGATTCATTCTTTGAGTTTCACTATTTTAGCTGTGGGCCTTTTCTCAACTGAGTATCCCTTTCCGGCTCGCTTCCAATCATGTTTACTTCTATCTTCTGCCTTGCTTCGGTGTCGGTATTGGATACACAACCTTCTGTGAGTGGGGATGCTTGCCTCGTACTTTGCTTATTTCGAAAGGGGTCAGATATGTGAAGACTTGATGAAGTGTTGATGGTACTCCCCTTACTCCATGTATCCATGGCCTTCCCAAGATGACATCGTATGAGAGATTACAAGACATAGACTTGAAAATGCGTTTTGCTCGTCATGTCCGAGATAAAGACTGGCAGAGCTATTTTTCTGATTGACTTCTCGCTTGTGCTGTTGAAGCTGGTCACTTCGCAAGAACTTGAGGTCATCTGTCACCGAAGACCCATTTTCTATATTATCTCTCATCGAACAATGTTGACACCGCTCCCTGGATCAATCAGAGCTTGTCTGATCTAGGAGTCGAGTACCTTAGTTGTGAATAGTTAAGGCTTCCCGATAGGGTTGCCAGGCTCCTCTTTGCTTTCAAAACTGAATATGATCGAGCCAATAAACGGCCCCTGTTTATCAGTTTTCCAGGCTTCATCGGGTCCGGGTGCAACAAAGATCGCGTTGACAATCCATCTGTCCTTTGAATCGGATGCCCTTGTCCATTTTGCTCCTTCCGCAATCAGGTCCTTGAGGTGGCCTTCTTTCAACAGATGTTCAATTTCGAGCACCAGCGCTTTGCACTCGATCAGGCTATGGTTGTTACTTCAATGAAAATCACAGTAAGCCGTTGAATTCTTCCAAGTCGCACACTTGATGGTAGGTGGCCAGTGCACCCTAGAGCCTAGTTTTTCAAAGTTATTGGTGACTACTTCTTCTGCACTCACTCGTAACCCAAAATCTTCAAAATTGTGCTGCTCAGAACTTTTCTCGTTGGACCCCACTCCTTTAGGATTGTTTTGCTTTTCTAACGTCTTCCTGAGATCAATATGATACTGCATTCTTCCTTTTGTGTTTCTTCTGCCCACTTCTAATTCCGGAGTAAGGCTGCCTGCTCGCTTTCTACGCGTGACATCGTCGGGCTCTTAGATTGGTTTGGGATCAACAAAGAGCTTTTTGTTTTACCACTAGTGTTTGGCATCCCACTTTGTCACCATATGTTGAGTAGGACTCAATTGCAGCCCTAGTGTGGCTAGCGAACCCTTGGAGTTCAATCTTTTGCCGAAGGCAACCACAACGATGTTGTCGGCCATTGGGGGTAGCTCCATGCGCTCCCTCTTAAATCTCTCCAAATAATTCTTTAGCAGTTCACCATCCAGCTGACGGATCTTGAAGATAGCTTCCATCCGCTTTTCTCTTTTACGGGCACCTGAGTGCGCCTCTTTTAAGGGCCTCTTTGGTAAGGGTTGAACCAAACCTTTTCACCAGGGCAAATTTCCTTTCTTCTTCTGTGATATCGTTACTCTTAACGGCCGTGTAGTATGCACTGATATGCTCATCTGGATCGGTGGTTCTATCATACTTAAGATTATCCGATACATAAAAGTTCTTAGCTACGCAGACCGGTGCAGCGCTCGCTTTATATGCATGTTGGAAAATTTTTTGTTCATCTATGGTGGTGACCTGAGGTCATGGATGACTTTCAGCTCTTTCAGGATGTCCTGGATGACAAGCGTTCCTTCGATACCTCGATTTGAGGAGCTTCATGGGGCCATCTCCATATCGATCATTCGTCTATGAATACAGGCTGAGAAATAGTTCACAGGCGCAGGTCCTCGTGGGGTGCTGTCGTCTAGAACGAACCGACGAGGATCCCTCCTTGTTTCTGGGCCATGTTTTTGACCAGATTGGCCGAATTTTGTTCTGCTCGCTCCGCCTGGGCTTTGAGCAAATTGGTAAGGAAGTCCTCAAGCTTGAAGTTGCTTCTGTGTGGTAGATCATCCTCACCATGACTACCTACAGAGATCGGGTCACTGGGGAATGTCTTTCGGTTGTCCATCAGGATCGTTGGGATCTTTCATGGAATCGTCAACCGCATCGGTAGTGTTCTTTAGGATATCATGGTCTCCGTTTAATATGGTCGTGCTTTTCCTTTGTAAAACCCTACAATTTTCCGGCCTCCACGGTGGGCACCAAACTGTTTATGCCTAAAATTTGCCGTAAAGGTAAAACAGATAAATTTGTAAAAAGGTTACAAGCAATATAGTAAATATAAAGGAAACGTAATAGACAAAAAAAATAAGGAATTGTATTCCTTGATAATAATCGGATTCTAGGAGAATCACTCGATGTAAAATACAATATGAAGAGGGTATTTATAGTTCTAGAGTTATCTAGTCCTAATTATGATCAAAATACAAAGAGTAATAAAGTCGTAGGCCTGTTTACTCAAGGTGGTGTATGCCCCGTGTCCCATGGCCCGTGCCTGCTAAGCAGCTGTGGCTTGACGAGCATGCGTGTATCCTCTGTGCCCGGTGACTTGTAGGCTAAGTCTAGTCTTTGCTTGCTGGAACTCATATCCCCGTAATCATAGGCGACGTATTTTTACCCACAGTTTGTGCGCTTGTTGGACTTTGTATTATGCATCAATGATGGATCTAAATATAAAATTGTCTTTAGTAGAATAGACGTTTTATTAAATAAAAGAGAGGCGCAGGGCCGATAAAAGTTCTAAAAAACATGAATAACAATGATGCAGGCTAGACACTCTTTTAAAGCATAGGAGGAGCTAGAAAGAGAATACATGTCTCAAGTATGTCCGCCTGTTGACCTTTCAATAGTAGTACTTTTTAAGCCAAGTGGCATTCTAGTTGTTTGGAATGGTTGTTCCTTCCAGGTCTTCAAGGGTGTACGCACATTTTCCGGCTATGCCTCGAATCTTGTACGACCCTTCCCAAATTGGGGCTAGCTTGCCTATGTTGGCCTCTTTTGTGCTTTAAGATACTGTGGAGGACAATGTTCCCTATGCTAAAGGAATGCAAGTTGGTCCGCGCATTGTAGTACTGCTCCACCCGTTGTATCTGGGCCGCTAGGGGTACGGCTGCTAATTCGCAATGCTCATCTAGCAAGTCAAGTGAAGCTACCAAAGCCTTATTATTTGGTTCTTCCTCAGTAAACGACCAGAGTAGGCTGGATTCGCCTATCGCTACGAGGATCATAGCGTCTGTTTATATGCTAGCGAGAATGGTGTTTCTCCTATACTAGTTTTTGCTGTGGTGCGATAGGCCAACAAGATTCCTGGCAGTTCTTTTGGCCGCTTGCCTTTGTTATCCTTGAGCTGCTTCTTCAGGCTTCCTATAATAGTTTTGTTGGAAGATTCAGCCTGACTGTTGGCCTCGAGATGATAAGACGTTGATGATATCCTTTTAGTTTCCCATTCCGTCAAGAATGCCATGACTTCGGCCCCTACGAACTGATGCCTGTTACCGCAGGTGATCACAGCAGGTATTTCGAATTGGAACATGATGTTCTTCCAGATGAACTATATCACCTCCTGTTCTCAGATCCAAGCATAGGACCACCGCTTCAACCCACTTAGTGAAGCAGTAAGTCATGATGAGTAAAACTTGACTCCTCCAGGCATTTTGGGCATAGGTCCTACGATGTCCATCACCCATTTCTTAAAAGGCCATGGCTCAATTACTGAATGTAAAGGCTCTGCCGGCTTCTGAAGTGCATAGGAGAATCGCTGGCAACTGTCGCACGCTCAGACGAATTTGGTCACATATTTGAGTCCAGAAATAGCCTGCTATGATTACTTTCAAGGCTAGGGCCCTTCCACCGAAGTGGTTTCCGCATTGTCCTTTGTGGATATCTCTCCATACGTAGTCGGCTTGTGCTAGACCTAGGCATTTAGCCAATGGGTCGCTGAAAATTGGTGGTACAGTTCTTTATTGATTAGGCAGTATCGCGATGCTTGTACCCTTAGCCGCTTGCTTTTTTTCCTGTCTTCGGGGAGTGTTCCCTTGTCCAGGTATTCGATTAGCGAGTGCTGCCAATCCCATACGAGTCTTGAATTTAACTTCAAGGCACTTTATGCCCGAGTAAGTTAGTTCAATCACCATTCCCGAACTATCTACATTCATATCTGCAATGCTAGACTAGCTAGAGCATAAGCCTCCGTGTTTTCTTCTCTTGGTAGTTGGTTGATCTTCCACTTTTGAAAAAAATTTCAAACGTGCTTCTACTTTAGCTACGTGCTTCTGCATGCAGGCGTCTTGGCTGCGAAGACTCCTTTTATTTGATTAACAAAATGCTAGGAGTCACTCTAGAGACTAATCTCCTCTGGCCCCCAATATGTAAGCGAATTTAAGGGCTTGAAATACAGCTTCATATTATGCTTTGTTTTTTGTAAATAGTTGGCAACTGACGGCCTATCAATAAACCTTTTCTGATGGAGACTTGATAACCTATTTGAGACATGCTCTTTTGACATTCAACGCCCAATCTATGTGGATTACCCATTCTTCGGGGGTGACACCTTCTATCATTTGGTACCCAACCTCGGCCTTTGCCATCATGTTGGTGCTGAAGTCAGCTACAAACTCTTCGAGGACCTGTGATTTAATGGCTTTGTGCGGCTGATAGATAATATTGTATTTCCCCAACTTTACGACCCATTCTTCTCACCTTCCCGAGATCTCGAATTTGTGCAAGATGGCCCGTAATAGGAAAAAAGAGACCACGATAATTGTATGGCTCTGGAAACATGGCTGTAACTTCCTGGCTGCAACCACCAGCGCGAGCGCGAGTTTTTCCAAGTGTTGATAGCGTGTTTCTGCGCCCAGGACGGATTTACTAACATAGTATATTGGAGGCTGCATCCTTTTCTCTTCTCGTACGAGAAAAATGCTCACCGCCACTTTTGATACCGCTACATACAACATCATCGGTTATCCCTGGCTTACTCAATAGTTGAGGATTGGAGAGATACTTCTTCAAATCCCAGAGCGCCTGAGTGCACTACTTTGTCCATTCAAAGCTTTTATTCTTCTTCAGCACGCCGAAAAACTAGTGGCATCTTTCTGAGGATCATGAAATAAACCGGTTAGTTGCGACTATCCGATCGTTGAGCCTTTTTAGTTCAACCTCGTTCTTCAACACCTCCGGTATGGCTTCGATGGCTTTGATCTTTGTAGGGTTTGGTTTTTTTCCTCTATTCGAGACAATGAATCGAAGAAACATTCCCCATGACATGCCGAAGGCACATTTTTATGGGTTGAACTTATGCCATTTTAATCTAATATATTGAATGTTATTTCTAGGTGCTTGATGTGATCTTTGGTGATCTCTGATTTGACCAACATGTTGTCGATGGAAACCTCCATAGTCTTGCTGATTTGGTCCTTAAATACCAGGATAACCAATCTCTGGTAGGTTTCCCCGCATTCTTCAGACTGAAAGCCATTACTCGATAACAATAGGTTCCCATATCTGTAATGAAAGAGGTTTCTTTTGATTATTCGAATTCATGGGGATTTGATTTATCCTGAATATGCATCCAAGAAACTGAGAGCTTCATACCCTGCCATTGAATCGATAAGCTTATCGATGTTTGGCAGCGGGAAAGAGTCTTTTGGGCACGCTTTAATTAGGTCGGTGAAATCAATGCACATTCGCCACTTGCCATTTTTGTTCGGGACGACTACAATGTTTGACAACCAAACAGGGTAGTTAACCGCACGAATTTATCTGTTGTATAATAGCTTTTCCACCTCTTCATGAACTGCCTGTCCCTTCTCCCGACTAATCGACCGCTTCATTTGTTTGACTGGCTTGAAGCTAGGGTCAACATTTAGGCTGTGAGTTATAACATCGATCGAGATTCTACGCATGTCGATGTGTGTCTAGGCTAATGTGCCTGATCAAGCATACAGCTGGTCGGAGAATTCCTTTTTGGCTTCAGCCGAGAGTTTAACACCTGCGTAAAATTTCTTATCTGGGGACTTCTTGTCGAAAATCAAAGATCCAGGTCATCAAAGGTAGCTTTGACGATCTTCTCTTCTTCGTCAAAATCTTGTGATATCACGAATGGTTCTGGGGATCCGGTGCCTTCACGCCTGCTGGTTACTAGGCATGGCCCGAGTAATTTATCTAGCAGCTTGCGCTGGTTCTTAACATCCCTTTTTACTGCACACGTGGCGTTAGCCACATAACAACTCCGGGATAGCTTCTGATCTCCGCATATCTCCTTCACCCCTCATGGGGTAGGTATTTGAGGACTTGATAGAGTGTTGACGGTATTGACGTGTGGGTAAAAATACGCCACCTAAGATTATGGGGATACGAGTCCAACTGGTGAAGACTAGTACAAGTCACTGGGCACAGAGAATACACGCCTGCTCCTAACCTACGGCCTATAAGTTGGCACTAGCCTTGGGACATAAGGCATACATCCCACAGCTTTAGGGTTTACAGTCTCCTAGTTAGGATTTGTATATACCACCGCCTTAAGTAAACAGGCCCATGGCCATATTAGTCTTTGTATTTTACCATAATTAGGATCAGATAAATCATAGCTATAAATACCCCTCATTACATTATATTGTACATGACACGACCCGGAACCCGGTTAGGCCGTGCGGGCACCCGACATCCTCCCCTAGACCCGTCGGGCAAACCCTTACCAATTAAATTAGGAAAATAAATATAATAATTCATAAATAAGGACAAGACTTAAAACAAAAACACAGATTTACTGATACCTCTAAGCGGTACAAAAGAAATTACAGCTGACTATCCAATATACTAGGTTAAGGGCTATCCAGACTAGACATCTAGGAGTACAAAAGAAGACAGATACCTCCTTAAGGGAGCAAACTATAACTGAAATAATAAACAATAAACTGGTGGCCATCCGGAATAAAAGCTGGCTCACCCTGGCAGCTGAAGTCATCTTCACTCCTTCATAACATGGAGAACTCAATCCTGGAGTGAACCTGCCGAAACGAAATAGATAGACAAAACAAACAACAAACAAGGGTGAGTCAAAAGGACTCAATAAGTGGAGCAGACTAGCCACCTCAAAGAATAGGATAGCTGGCCAGGGAGAAAAGAAACAGATAAACCAAATTCCTCTTATTTAAATTATGAAAAGGCACTGCCAGGTAATAACTAAAAACACGTATGGAATAACAAACTATTCAATAACAAGGAACGTAAGACAGCCAGAACATATAGGTATCCCGAACACATCAACAATCAGAAATACATCCTGCTGTGGCGTGCAATCCGATCCATATATTCATCCTGTTGCGGCGTGCAACCCGATCCATATATTCATACCGCTGCGACGTGCAACCCGATCCATATATTTATACCATTGCGGCGTGCAACCCGATCCCCGCAACCCAGAATACGAGCCTGAAATATATAGGCAAACTGAGATACGTCCACAACATGGTGTACATACCGCATACATAAAACACAACACAATAGACACAATAGTCAGTATGCGGTGCAATGAAATGGGATGAATGCGGTATGATGCAATGCAGTCACATATGCCTGATGCCTATCTCCGGCGCGGGACTCTCATCGTCTACCAGGAGATATATGCGATAATGACTCTTCACCGGCTCGGGACTCTCATCGATTACCGGGAAGTATATGCAATGATGACCCTTCACCGGTGCGAGACTCTCATCGCCAACCGGGAAGTATATGCAATACTGACCTTTCGCCGGTGCGGGACTCTCTTCGCCAACCGGGAAGTATATGCAATAATGGCCCTTCGCCGTTGCGGGACTCTCATCGCCAACTGGGAAGTATATGCAATAATGACCCTTCGCCTGTGCGGGACTCTCATCGCCAACCTGGAAGTATATGCAATAATGACCCTTCACCGGTACGGGACTCTCATCGCCAACCGGGAAGTATATGCAGTAATGACCCTTCGCCGGTGCGGGACTCTCATCGCCAACCAGGAAGTATATGCACTAATGACCCTTCGCCGGTGCGGGACTCTCATCGCCAACCAAGAAGTATATGCAATAATGGCCCTTCGCCGGTACGAGACTGTCATCATCAACCGGGAAGTATATGCAATGCTCAAAACCAGAGTGCAATGCTCATATGTTTAATGCAATACCAACAATAGGGCATAACATATAATATACAATGTAAATTCAAAGCTAAGGCGTAATGAGTACGCCTATCGGTAGCTACACATGTAAGAAAACACGTGGTAGATAGTCCACGAGGCCAAGTACCTCCAAAGAAATGGATATAAACACTTACCTCTTCCAAAAGTTAGTACAGCTAATCAACAACCGCTTTATACTTTAGTTTCCTTGCCAAACGATCCCACTCTATTCAATAAGCAGAAAAATATATCAATTTAGGCTAAAGGCTTCATTCCTCACATCTTAGGACAATCCGGTTAGGAACCTGATACCCTATTCGTATACGCAATACGCAGGCCAGACCTATGTATAGAGTTTAAGGTCACATAACCAAACTCTAAATAAATTACATTTATCTATTGCCCATAACTCACTGAGTACGAATATATAATCATTTCCATCACCGGGGTCCATTTGACCCTTTAAACTATTAATTGAACTCATTAAAACGATGTCTAATATTCCAAGTTTTACCGTTAAAATATATTTAAACACACATAATAAACTCAAATAATATATTAGGATCATTACTTGAATGTTTCGGGGTGAATATTCTACTATTTTCCTGACTCTTTTCTCATTTTCTGGTATTTTTCTAGATGCATTTCTTATTTCTGCGTTCCCTGTTTCATTCGTTTCTGTTTCTTTGTTTTGTTGGTCATGGAGACATTCTGTGCAGCCAAGGGATCTAGGGATATTAATCCCTTATCCCCACCGCCTCCCTTTAATTATTTTGTCTTTTCCCTTTTTTTTTTCTTTTTTTTATTTTATTTTATTTTCTTAACGAAAATTAAAATGGTGCCCTACGATATTCGAAATAATTCCACGTTTTGCATACGAGTTATACAAAATATATGTAATATACTCGCGAAGGCGGATCTCAAATCGGGTTCCCGAAACTCAAGATGCGAATTTAAATGGAAAAAGATCAAATTATTTAACTTTCGGCATTTTAGCGGAAACTAGCCGAACAACATTGAAATTCACTTTCGAAAAATCACAAAAATCACAAATAATCATATGAACCTAACGGCGCTTTTGGATTTCGAATCGGAGCTCATTCGCCAAAACCGAGCTCGAAAATCTCTTTTTAATATTTATCGATAATAAAAACTGAAACCTTCTTCCGATGCCTACCAAACAAGGTCTGATTTAGCTGAAGCTTTACAGATAAGTCTCGATGGACCTTACGAATATTTTAAAATTATCGGCATGCCAATCAGAGTCCTAACTTCCGAAACGACTGACCGAGGTCGTTTCATTCTCCTCCACTTAAACTCTAGTTCGTCGTCGAACGAGCCTAAGTCTAAAGGAAAATTCGTGCGGATAATAAGAAAACTTGCACGACCTTTATGAGCTACTCCACGGGCATTATTTCCTGATTACCGGATTAAAATTATAACACGCATATCGAACTTTTGGGACAAAATATATCTGGATAATATGATAATACCATTGTACAGCTTATTCTAACTAAGCTTATCCTTCCTCGATTACGAGAAGAGAGTTCTGCATTTTCGAAAAAAAGTACACAGAACTGTAGATGTATTAACATGATTCCCTCCGCCAATATAATGAATCACCTTGTTTATATATTTTTCGATATAGAACAGGTCGATGAAACTAAGAACTAGCTTACGCTTCAACAACGCTTTAGAGATTTAATATTAGCATTCGGTATCAATTGGAGGAAGACTCCGCCACTTAAAGCATAAACTCCTACAGCTAATTTGAATAGAAATAGCCATCCTCGCACAATCTGCTGGACTAAAGAAGAATTAGCTAAAACAGAATGCAACTCAGACCTGAGCTACCAAATTGCCCTCTCGAGTTGCCAAACGGCTGCAACTCTTTAGTTCATAATTCCATACCTTTAACTTAAGCACCACCGCCTAATGGATCAACTTAGGGGTCAATTGACGCTTCTCATTAGCCTTAGTAGCCTTGAAAAACAATAATGTGATTACCAGGCTATCTTGACAAGCACTCTGGCTTAATACAACGAACATTACAAGCGGCTACCAACCGCCCAAGCTTACTAGTTCCGGACGAAGAAGAGATGGCAATAGACTGAGGATAGGAATAATTAGATCTTTAGGAAGCCCATCTTCTTATTTTTCTTAGCTACCAGAGCATACTACTTCCGAGTCAGATTAGGTGAAGAATCGCAATTGAAGAAATAGATATTAAATGAGCTTTATGGAGCAAAATTTGTGTCAATTTAACCTTCATATAAAAAGAAAACTCCGACAATTTACCAGAAAACCCTTTTATACTGAGACAAACTTATAAAATAACATGACTCTACTAGCGTCTCGAACCAAGAAGAGACACATAGATCGAGTATTACTTACTAACCACTTTATACCGGAAGAAATAACACTTTTTGAAGATGACGAATTAGGATCCCATTATCCTACCACATTGAATTCCGACGAGAGAGGTACCTGATTTGACATAATAATAGAGGGTGGCACAAAAAGATGCCAAACAGACCATACCGACACTCTCTCCCAAATTTCTCATATTTAAACCCGATCAACTAGTAGGGTCTCACAAATGCTAGGAATAAATCATAGCAGAAGCTCGCCCCTCTACCGAAACCGATTCTTAATAGAAATAATAAGGAAACCATGGAAACATGATATGACAAACCATTTCCAGATCGATCGGAAAGATAAATCTTACTTACAGATAAGGGAAGAAGAAACACACGGCTCTACTACATCGGATGCCTCAGCATCCTGCCAGACTAGCAGTTCATAGAACTACCTCTGCAGCTAAGCTGAGCCGCTACCCTGATAATTATTTCCATAAGAACCACAACCACCACGCTCTTGAACTCTACTGGATGGTGGCATTTCTTTTGCTGATTGAGATTTATATGAAATCCCTTGCGACTGTGCAGGTGCCTGATGACGAGAGAAAGGACGACTGCCTACTTACCGGAGTAAGGAAAAACTTCCCAAAGGATAACCAGACTCACAACAATGATAACCCCTTTTCGCTGAAAAATGAAAGCTGGAAAGATTGTTGATAGCTGTAAAGAGAAAGTTGAGTCTAATCTTGATGAACTACTCGAGCACTCTGAGAATCACGCTCTACAAGCTGAGATAACCTAGCAGGTGACCTCCAAAAATAGTCAGAACTCTTACCTCCAAATAAGGTACCATAGTTGCCCACCAGGGCCACAGAATTTCTTGCTCTCCCGCTCTAACTCTTCCCCCTCAAACTTATGGTATAGCTAATACCTTTGAGCAATATTAACAACGACATCAAATGAAGTCCTAACCTAAATTTTTCGAGCCATCTGGGATCTCTAGGAAAAAGAAAGGTCATTAATAAATCTTTGAATTCTCGAAAGGCTCATGGATTAGTTGGAATGCATATTCAGCCATTCTATAGAATTCAATCTCATATTTTGAAACACCAACAGACTAACCGACATGCTACCCTGTCCAATCCACTTAAACTGGCGATTTTTTTTTTTTTTTTTTTTTTTTTTTTTTTTTTTACATTTCGCTTGCTGCGCGAAAGGAACTTTTCCCCGAATCTGGAAGAAAGATCTGAAACGACCTCGGTCAGTCGTTTCGGAAGTTAGGACTCCGATTGGCGTGCCGATAATTTTAAAATATTCGTAATGTCCATTAGAACCTGTCTGTAAAATTTGAGCTAAATCAGACCTCGTTTGGTAGGCATCGGAAGAAAGTTTCAGTTTTTATTGGCGATAAATATTAAAAAGAGATTTTCGAGCTCGGTTTTTGCCGAATGAGCTCCGATTCAAAATCCGAATGTGCCGTTATGTTCGTATGATTATTTGTGATTTTTGTAAGCTTTCGAAAGTGAATTTCTATGTTGTTCGGCTAGTTTCCGCTAAAATGCCGAAAGTTAAATAATTTGACTTCTTTTCATTTAAATTCGCATCTTGAGTTTCGGGCGTCTGATTTGTGATCCGCTTTCGCGAGTATGTTACATATATTTTGTATAACTTGTATGCAAAAGTTGGGATTATTCCGAATATCGTAGGGTACCGTTTTAATTTTTACCGTAACAGCGAATTTTAAAAGAAAAAGAGAAAAAAAGAAAAAGACAAAAATATAGAAATGGGAGTCGGTGGACAAGGGATTAAGTTAATCCCTTGTCTTCCATTCAGCAACATACGTACATATATCAGAAGCATAAAAAGAGGAAACACAGTGGAAAAAAATGCCACAAATGAGAAAAAGGGCCGGGAAAAAGTTTAATTTTCACCGTGAAATATTCAGGTAATGATCCTAATATGTTATTTGAGATTATTACATATGTTTGAATATATTTTTACGGTAAAAGTAGGGATATTAGACATCGCCCTAATGACGTAAATTGATAGTTTAAAGGGTAAAATGGACCCCGATAATGGAATTAATTATATATCCGTACTCAGTGCATTTTGGGCAACATATAAATGTAATTTATTTGGGGTTTGGTTATGTGACCATAAACCCTGTACATAGGCCTGGCCTGCGTATTGCGCATGCAAATAGGGTGTCAGGTTCTTACCCGGATTGCCCTAAGATGTGAGGAATGAAGCCTTTATCCCTATTTGATATATTTTTCTGCTCATTGAACACAGTGGGATCGTTTGGCAATGAATCCAAAAGAATAAAGCGGTTGTTGGGCAGCAGTGTTAACTTTGGAAGAGGTAAGTGTTTATATCCATTTCTTTGGAGGCACCTGGCCTCGTGGATTTTCTACCACGTGTTCCTTACGTGTGTAGCTGCCGATAGGCGTACTCATTACGCCTTAGTTTTGGATTTATATTCTATATTATATATTATGTCCTTTTATTGGTATTGCATTGAGAATCTGAGGATTGTACTTTGGTTGTGAGTTGGTATATACTTTCCAGCTGTCGATGAGAGTCCCGCGCTGGTGATGGGTTATTATTGCATCATGTTGCATTCGTATGCACATTGCATCATATTGAGGGTAGGAGGATTCCGACCTCGGAGCAGGAGGATTCTGCTCCATTGCATCATATTGAGGGTAGGAGGATTCCGCCCTCGGAGAAGGAGGATTCCGCTCCATTGCATCATATTGAGGGTAGGAGGATTCCGCCCTTGGAGGAGGAGGATTCCGCTCCAATGCATCATATTGAGGGTAGGAGGATTCCGCCCTCGGAGCAGGAGGATTCCGCTCCGTTGCATCATATTGAGGGTAGGAGGATTCCGCCCTCGGAGCAGGAGGATTCCGCTCTATTGCATCATATTGAGGGTAGGAGGATTCCGCCCCCGGAGCAGGAGGATTCCGCTCCATCTATTTGGCACATGTGACACCATTGCATCATACTGCATTCATCCCATTTCATTGCACCGCGTGCTGATTATTGTGTGACTATCCTGTTGTGTTTTATATATGCGGTATGTATACCGTATCTCAGTTTGCCTATATATTTCTGGCTCATATCCCAGGTTGCACGTCGCGAGAATATAAATACATGGATCGGATCGGGTTGCACGCCGCAACAGTATAAATATACGGATCGAGTTGCACGCCGCAACTGTATAAATATACGAATCGGGTTGCACGCCGCAACAGTATGAATATATGGATCGGGTTTGCACGCCGCAACATGATATATTTCTGATTGTCGACATGTTCAGGATATCTATATGCTCTGTCTACCTTATGTCCCTGGCTGTTTATGATTCCATACGTGTTTTCAGTTATTATTTGGCTTTGCCTGTTTATAGTTCAAATAAGATGGATTTAGTTTATCTGTTTTTCTTCTCCCTGGCTAGCTATCCTATTCTTTGAGGTGGCTAGTCTTCCCCACTTATTGAGTCCTTTTTACTTACCCTTGTTTGCTGTTTGTTTCTTGTCTATCTATTTCGTTTCGGCAGGTTTGCTCCAGGATTGAGTTCGCCACGTTGTGAAGGAGCGAAGTCGACTTCAGCTGTCAGGGTAAGCCAGCTTTTATTCCGGATGGCCACCAGTTTATTGGTTATTATTTCAGTTGCATTTTGCTCCCTTCAGGAGGTATTTGTCTTCGTTTGTACTCTTAGATGTCTAGTCTGGATAGCCCTAAACTTAGTATGTTGGGTAGTTAGATGTAATTTTTTTTTTGTACAGCTTAGAGGTATCAGTATGTTTGTACTTTTTTAAAAAGTCTTGTCCTTATTTATGAACTATTATATTTATTTTCCTAATTTAATTGGTAAGGGTTCGCCCGACGGGTCTAGGGGAGGATGTCGGGTGCCCGCACGGCCTAACCGAATTCTGGGTCGTGTCAGTTGGTATCAGAGCCTAATTTAGAGTCTATCTAGACTATGACAGTGTCTAGTAGAGTCTCGCTGATGGGTACGTAGACGTCCGTACTTATCTACGAGAGGCTATGATGGCTTTTAGGAAGTTTCACTTCTTTTTTTTCTGATCGTGCGTCGGTCTAGGATGCAAAAGTAGTTTTGTTAATTCCTTCATAGTAATTGTGAACCCTCGAGCAACAAATCAGCAAACGGTATGAGTTCAAGACGAAGCAGTCTGGCCTGGGGTTAGCACTGACGAAGCCCTGAGAGTTTTTGATCGTGCTGACGATCTAGTTACGGAGGTCCCAACTGTACGAGCTCGCGATGGGCAAGGGAGTAGGCCCTTGTGGTTCCCTTGGCTCTCTACGATATTTTTACGAGAATTTTGGTGATGCAGATACCGTAAGAACCTATTATTCGCTGGCAGCCTATCAGGGTGCCGCATGTTCAGACGTTCGATCTCAGGGAGCTCTTTTCTGGTTCTTAATATTGCTGCAGTAAATTATGTTCCTCAGACAACATATATTGTGCCTCTAGTGATTCTGGCTTGTTAGTTAGCCTGAGTAATGGCTCGGTCCGAGTGTCTGAAGAGGTTGCATTATTTTACGCGGTTGAACCTTCCGATAATGTTAAGCAATGCATCAGATAAACCTCGCGATTCTTTTTAAAATAAAAATGATGTCAGCATATCCTTCAAGCTCTTGTTATATCGAGCGGTATTGTGTCGATTATTCTGCTTTCTAGTTTAAAGGTCCAGCCCTGGATTGGTGGACCGCTATCTTATTAGTTGACTTGATTCGGTTTTCTTTCAGATTCGTGGAAAAGTTCCTTTTGAGTAGCGAGCGAGATGAAAAGTGTTTCCAGTTTGAGTGGATTAGACAGGGTAGCCTGTTGGTGTTTCAGAATATGAAATTGAATTCTATAGAATGGCTGGATATGCATTAGAACTAGTCCATGAACCTTTCGAGAGATTCAAAGATTTATTGGTGACCTTTCTCCTTACTTGAGATCCCAGATGGCTCGAAAAAAATTGATGTTGTGACTTTATTTGATGTCGTAATTGATTTGCTCAAAGGTATTAGGCATACCATAAGTTAGAGGGGGAAGAGTTAGAGCGGGAGAGCAAGGAATTCTGTGGCCCTGGTGGGCAACCATAGTACCTTATTTGGAGGTAAAAGTTCTGATTATTTTTGGAAGTCACCTTCCGGGTTATCTCAGCTTGTAGAGCGTGATTCTCAGAGTGCGCGAGTAGTTCATCAAGATTAGACCCAGTTTTTCTCTTTATATCTATCGACTATATGTCCAGCTTCCATTTTCAATGAAAAGCTGTTATCACTGTCATGAGTCTGGTTATCCTTGGAGGAGTTTTTGCTTACTCCAGCAAGTAGACAATCGTCTTTCTTCTTGCCCTCAGACACCTGCACAGCCACAGGAATTTCATTTAAATGTTAATCAATTAGAGAAGTGCCACCACCCAGTAGAGGTCGAGAGCGTGGTGGTAGTGGTTCTTCTAGAAGTAATTATCAGGGTAGTGACTCGACTCAGCCGCAGAGGCAGTTCTATGAACTGCTAGTCTGGCAGGATGTTGAGGTATCTGATGTAGTACACCCATGTATTTCTTCTTCTCTTAAATGTGAGTAAGATTTGATTCTTTTGATCGATCTGGAAATGGTGTGTCCTATCATGTTTCAATGGTTTCCTTGGATGTCGTTTCTATTAATAATCGGTTGCGGTAGAGGGGT
This sequence comes from Petunia secreta, assembly GCA_029990175.1. Taxonomy (NCBI): domain Eukaryota; kingdom Viridiplantae; phylum Streptophyta; class Magnoliopsida; order Solanales; family Solanaceae; genus Petunia; species Petunia secreta. The sequence continues at coordinate 61,307,585 of JARKIP010000035.1, read as the reverse complement.
GAGTTTCTGATATGATTTATTCCTGGCATTTATGATGACCCTACTAATTTATTTGGTCTAAATGTGAGAGATTTGGGAGTGAGTGTCGGTATCGTCTGTCTGGCATCTTGTTGTGCCACATTTTATTATTATATCAAATTAGTATACCTCTCTTCTCGAAATTCCGTGTTAGTAGGATAATGAGATCCCAATTCGTCACCATCAGAAAGTGTCATTGTTTCTTCCGGTGTAAAGTGGTTAGTAAGTAATGCTCGATCTATGTGTCTCCTCTTGGTTCGAGATTCTAGTAGAGTCATGTTATTCTATGAGCTTGTCTTAGTTATAAAAAGGGTATTCTGGTAAATTGTCAGAGTTTCCTTCTTATTGGGAGGTTAAAATTGGTATGGATGTTTTTCCATAAAGCTTATTTAATGTCTATCTCTTCAATTGCGATTTTTGGCTCGCCTGACGCGGAAGTAGTCTAGCTTTGGTAGTCAAGCAAATAAGAAGATGAACTTTCTGAAGCTCTAATTATTTCTATCCTCGATCTATTTCCATTTCTTCTTCATCCGGCACTAGTGAGCTTGGCCGATTGGTAGCCGCTTGTGACGTCCCCTGTGTTGAGCCGGAGTACGTGTTATTGTGGCCAGGTAAGCATATTATTGTTTTGGAAGCATATTATTGTTTTGGTCCAGTTGTCTCATCTTGTTATCCATTTAACATGTTTATGTTATCAGTTTATCCGGGTATCCATTCCCATGTATAGTATAGTGCTGGTTCTGTTTATGCGGATCATCCAGTTTCAGGGGAAACTCTGCCGAAATTTTTATATAGAAGTACCATCCATCGGGCGGTGGTGTTTACGGCAAAGGTATGGAGTTGTGAACTCGAGAGTTGCAGCTAGTTGGCAACTCGAAAGGGTAGTTTGGTAGTTTAGGTCTGCCTATGTTCAGCTTTTAGCTAGGTCTTCTTTAATCCAGCAGGTTGTGCGAGGATGACTATTTCTATTCAAATTAGTTGTATGAGTTTATGCTTTAAGTGGAGGAGTCTTCCTCCAATTGATACCGAATCATAATATTAAATCTCTAAGGCGTTGCTGAAGCGTAAGCTAATTCTTAGTTCCATCGACCTGTTCTATATCGAAAGGTATATCGAAGAGGTAATTATCGGCTGAATCATGTTAACCCATTCAAAGTTTCGTGTATCTTTGTTTCGAAAATATAGAACTCCTCTCTCATGATCGAGAAAGGGTCGGCTTAGTCCGAATAAGTTGGGCAATGATGTTATCATATTATCCAAATATGTTTTATCCAAGAGTTTGATGTGCGTGTTATAACTCTGATTCTGTAATTATGAGATAATGTCTGTGGAGTAGTTTATGAAGGTGGTGCAAGTTCTCTTGTTATCTGCGTATATCTTGCTTTAAATTTAGGCTCGTTCGAGGATGAACGAGAGTTTAAGTGGAGGAGAATGAAACGACCTCGGTCAGTTGTTTCGAAAGTTAGGACTCCAATTGGCGTTTCGATAATTTTAAAATATTCGTAATGTCCATTAGAACCTGTCTGTAAAATTTGAGCTAAATCACACCTCGTTTGGTAGGCATCGGAAGAAGGTTTCAGTTTTTATTGGCGATAAATATTAAAAAGAGATTTTCGAGCTCGGTTTTTGCCGAATGAGCTCCGATTCGAAATCCGAACGCGCCGTTAGTTTCGTATGATTATTTGTGATTTTTGTAAGCTTTCGAAAGTGAATTTCTATGTTGTTCGGCTAGTTTCCGCTAAAATGCCGAAAGTTAAATAATTTGACTTCTTTTCATTTAAATTCGCATCTTGAGTTTCGGGAGTCTGATTTGAGATCCGCCTTCGCGAGTATGTTACATATATTTTGTATAACTTGTATGCAAAAGTTGGGATTATTCCGAATATCGTAGGGTACCGTTTTAATTTTTACCGTAACAGCGAATTTTAAAAGAAAAAGAAAAAAAAAAGAAAAATACAAAAATATAGAAATGGGAGTCGGTGGACAAGGGATTAAGTTAATCCCTTGTCTTCCATTCCGCAACATACGTACATATATCAGAAGCATAAAAAGAGGAAACACAGTGGAAAAAAATGCCACAAAATGAGAAAAGCGGCCGGGAAAAAGTAGAATATTCACCGTGAAATATTCAGGTAATGATCCTAATATTGAGTTTATTACATATGTTTGAATATATTTTTACGGTAAAAGTAGGAGTATTAGACATCGCCCTAATGACGTAAATTGATAGTTTAAAGGGTCAAATGGACCCCGATAATGGAATTAATTATAAATCCGTAGTCAGTGCATTATGGGCAACATATAAATGTAATTTATTTGGGGTTTGGTTATGTGACCATAAACCCTGTACATAGTCCTGGCCTGCGTATTTCGTATGCAAATAGGGTGTCAGGTTCCTACCCGGATTGCCCTAAGATGTAAGGAATGAAGCCTTTATCCCTATTTGATATATTTTTCTGCTCATTGAACACAGTGGGATCGTTTGGCAATGAATCCAAAAGAATAAAGCGGTTGTTGGGCAGCAGTGTTAACTTTGGAAGAGGTAAGAGTTTATATCCATTTCTTTGGAGGCACCTGGCCTCGTGGATTTTCTACCACGTGTTCCTTACGTGTGTAGCTGCCGATAGGCGTACTCATTACGCCTTAGTTTTTGATTTATATTCTATATTATATATTATGTCCTATTATTGGTATTGCATTGAGAATCTGAGGATTGTACTTTGGTTGTGAGTTGGTATATACTTTCCAGCTGTCGATGAGAGTCCCGCACTGGTGATGGGTTATTATTGCATCATGTTGCATTCGTATGCACATTGCATCATGTTGAGGGTTGGAGGATTCCGCCCTCGGAGCAGGAGGATTCCGCTCCATTGCATCATATTGAGGGTACGAGGATTCCGCCCTCGGAGCAGGAGGATTCCGCTCCATTGCATCATATTGAGGGTAGGAGGATTCCGCCCTCGGAGTAGGAGGATTCCGCTCTATTGCATCATATTGAGGGTAGGAGGATTCCGCCCCCGGAGCAGGAGGATTCCGCTCCATCTATTTTGCACATGTGACACCATTGCATCATACTGCATTCATCCCATTTCATTGCACCGCGTGCTGACTATTGTGTGACTATCGTGTTGTGTTTTATATATGCAGTATGTATACCGTATCTCAGTTTGCCTATATATTTCTGGCTCATATCCCGGGTTGCACGTCGCGACAATATAAATACATGGATCGGATCGGGTTGCACGCTGCAACAGTATAAATATACGGATCGGGTTGCACGCCGCAACAGTATAAATATACGAATCGGGTTGCACGCCACAACAGTATGAATATATGGATCGGGTTGCACGCCGCAACATGATGTATTTCTGATTGTCGACATGTTCAGGATATCTATATGCTCTGTCTACCTTATGTCCCTGGCTGTTTATGATTCCATATGTGTTTTCAGTTATTATTTGGCTTTGCCTATTTATAGTTCAAATAAGATGGATTTAGTTTATCTGTTTTTCTTCTTCCTGGCTAGCTATCCTATTCTTTGAGGTGGCTAGTCTGCCCCACTTATTGAGTCCTTTTGACTCACCCTTGTTTGTTGTTTGTTTCTTGTCTATCTATTTCGTTTCGGCAGGTTCGCTCCAGGATTGAGTTCACCACGTTGTGAAGGAGCGAAGTCGACTTCAGCTGTCAGGGTGAGCCAGCTTTTATTCCGGATGGCCACCAGTTTATTGGTTATTATTTCAGTTGCATTTTGCTCCCTTCAGGAGGTATTTGTCTTCTTTTGTACTCTTAGATGTCTAGTCTGGATAGTCCTAAACTTAGTATGTTGGGTAGTTAGCTATAATTTTTTTTTTGTACAGCTTAGAGGTATCAGTATGTTTGTACTTTTTTAAAAAAGTCTTGTCCTTATTTATGAACTATTATATTTATTTTTCTAATTTAATTGGTAAGGGTTCGCCCGACGGGTCTATGGGAGGATGTCGGGTGCCCGCACGGCCTAACCGGATTCTGGGTCGTGTCAAGATCGAACCAAGTTAGCTAATAAATGAGCGGTCCACCAATTCAAGGCTGGACTCCTGAAACTAGAAAGAAGAATAATCAACACCATACCGCTCGATACAATCAAGAGCCTGAATGATACGCTCACATTATTTTATTTTAAAAAGAATCACGAGGTTTATCTGATGCATTGCTTTAGAATATCGGAAGGTTCAACCGCGTAAAATAATGAAACCTTTTTGGGCACTCGGATTGATCCGTTACCTCGGCTAGCTAACCAACCAGAACAATTGGTGGCGCAACACATACTGCCTCTGGAACATAATTTACTGCGGTAACATTAAGAACTAGAACAGGAGCTCCCTGAGACCAAATGTCTGCACCTGCGGCAACCTGATAGGCTGCCCAGCGAGTAATAGGTTCTTACGATATCTGCGTCGCCAAAATTCTCGTAAAAGCATCGTAGAGAGAAAAGAGAACCACAAGGCCCTGCTCCCTTGTCCACCACAAGCTCGTACTGTTAAGACCTCCGTAACTAGATCGTCAACACGACAAAAAACTCTCGGACTTCGTCAGTGCTAGCCCCAGGCTAGACTGCTTCGTCTTGAACTCATACTGTTTACTGATTTGTCGCACGAGGGTTCACAATTACCACGAAGGAATTACGAAAATACTTTTGCATCCTAGACCGACGCACGATGAGAAAAGAAGGAAGTGAAACTTCCTAGATGCCATCATAGCCTCTCGTAGATAAGTACGGACGTCTACGTACCCATCAGCGAGACTCTACTAGACACTGTCTTAGTCTGGATAGACTCTAAATCGGGCTCTGATACCAACTAACACGACCCAGAATCTGGTTAGGCCGTGCGGGCACGCGACATCCTCCCCTAGACCCGTCGGGCGAACCCTTACCAATTAAATTAGGAAAATAAATATAATAATTCATAAATAAGGACAAGACTTAAAACAAAAACACAGACATACTGATACCTCTAAGCGGTACAAAAGAAATTACAGCTGACTACCCAACATACTAGGTTTATGGCTATCCAGACTAGACATCTAGGAGTACAAAAGAAGACAGATACCTCCTGAAGGGAGCAAACTGTAACTGAAATAATAAACAATAAACTGGTGGCCGTCCGGAATAAAAGCTGGTTCACCCTGACAGCTGAAGTCATCTTCGCTCCTTCATAACGTAGAGAACTCAATCCTGGAGCGAACCTGCTGAAACGAAATAGATAGACAAAACAAACAACAAACAAGACTGAGTCAAAAGGACTCAATAAGTGGGGCAGACTAGCCACCTCAAAGAATAAGATAGCTGGCCAGGGATAAAAGAAACAGATAAACACTATTCCTCTTATTTAAATTATGAAAAGGTAGTGCCAGATAATAACTAGAAACACGTATGGAATCACAAACTATTCAACAACCAGGAATGTAAGACAGCCAGAACATATAGGTATCCCGAACACATCAACAATCAGAAATACATCCTGCTGCGGCGTGCAATCCGATCCATATATTCATCCTGTTGCGGCGTGCAACCCGATCCATATATTCATACCGCTGCGACGTGCAACCCGATCCATATATTTATACCGTTGCGGCGTGCAACCCGATCTCTGCAACCCAGAATACGAGCCAGAAATATATAGGCAAACTGAGATACGTCCACAACATAGTGTACATACCGCATACGTAAAACACAACACAATACACACAATAGTCAGTATGCGGTGCAATGAAATAGGATGAATGCGGTATGATGAAATGCAGTCACATATGCCTGATGCCTATCTCCGGTGCGGGACTCTCATCGTCTACCTGGAGATATATGCAATAATGACTCTTCACCTGCTCGGGACTGTCATCAATTACCAGGAAGTATATGCAATGATGACCCTTCACCGGTGCGGGACTCTCATCGCCAACCGGGAAGTATATGCAATAATGACCCTTCACCGGTACGGGAATCTCATCGCCAACCAGGAAGTATATGCAGTAATGACCCTTCGCCGGTACGGGACTCTCATCGCCAACCGGGAAGTATATGCAATAATGACCCTTCGCCGGTGCGGAACTCTCATCGCCAACCGGGAAGTATATGCAATAATGACCCTTCCCCGGTACGGGACTCTCATCGCCAACCGGGAAGTATATGCAATAATGACCCTTCCCCGGTGCGGGACTCTCATCGCCAACCGGGAAGTATATGCAATAATGACCCTTCGCCGGTGCGGGACTCTCATCGCCAACCAGGAAGTATATGCAATAATGACCCTTCGCCGGTGCGGGACTGTCATCACCAACCAGGAAGTATATGCAATGCTCAAAACCAGAGTGCAATGCTCATATGTTCAATGCAATACCAACAATAGGTCCAACATATAATATACAATGTAAATTCAAAGCTAAGGCGTAATGAGTACGTCTATCGGCAGCTACACATGTTAGGAAACACGTGGTAGAAAGTCCATGAGGCCAAGTACCTCCAAAGAAATGGATATAAACACTTACCTCTTCCAAAAGTTAGTACGGCTAATCAACAACCGCTTTATCCTTTAGTTTCCTTGCCAAATGATCCCACTCTATTCAATAAGCAGAAAAATATATCAATTTAGGCTAAAGGCTTCATTCCTCACATCTTAGGACAATCCGGTTAGGAACCTGATACCCTATTTGCATACGCAATACGCAGGCCAGGCCTATGTACAGGGTTTAAGGTCACATAACCAAACCCTAAATAAATTACATGTATATGTTGCCCATAACTCACTGAGTACGAATATATAATCATTTCCATCATCGGGGTCCATTTGACCCTTTAAACTATTAATTGAACTTATTAAAACGATGTCTAATATTTCAAGTTTTACAGTTAAAATATATTCAAACACACATAATAAGCTGAAATAATATATTAGGATCATTACCTGAATGGTTCAGGGTGAAAATTCTACTATTTTCCCGGCTCTTTTCTCATTTTCTGGCATTTTTCTAGATGCATTTCTTGTTTCTGCGTTCCCTGTTTCATTCGTTTCTGTTTCTTTGTTTTGTTGGTCATGGAGACATTCTGTGCAGCTAAGGGATTTAGGGATATTAATCCCTTATCCCCACTGCCTCCTTTTAATTCTTTTGTCTTTTCCCTTTTTTTTTCTTTTTATTTTATTTTATTTTATTTTCTTAATGAAAATTAAAATGGTGCCCTACGATATTCGAAATAATTCCAACTTTTGCATACGAGTTACACAAAATATATGTAACATACTCGCGAAGGCGGATCTCAAATCGGGTTCCCGAAACTCAAGATGCGAATTTTAATGAAAAAAGGTCAAACTTTTTAACTTCGGTATTTTAGCGGAAACTAGCCGAACAACATCGAAATTCACTTTTGAAAAATTATAAAAGTCACAAATAATCATACGAACCTGACGGCGCTTTTAGATTTCAAATCGGAGCTCATTCGCCAAAATCGAGCTCGAAAATCTGTTTTTAATATTTATCAATAATAAAAACTGAAACCTTCTTCCGATGCCTACCAAACGAGGTCTGATTTAGCTCAAGCTTTACAGATAAGTCTCAATGGACCTTACGAATATTTTAAAATTATCAGCACGCCAATCAGAGTCCTAACTTCCGAAACGACTGACCGAGGTCGTTTCAGTGCAAGCAAGTGATTCACACTGAATCCGACTACTCTCAAGGAATATGAATTCTTACTTTTCTACTTAATTATTTATTTCTCAGCTTTTATTTACTTTTTCTCATATTTCGCCGTATTGCTTGTGGCCGTACTACAAGTTCAATTATTTAACATAGGAAGAAAATTGTAGGCATAAAAAATTTGGCACCCACTGTGGGGCCCATGCAATTGTAAGTTTTTACGAAGGAGAAGCACGACCATGTCAAGCGGCAGTGACGATGTTCCAAAGAACACCGCCGACGCGGTTGATGCGGTTGGTATGTCCACAAAATATCCCAACGATCTAAATGGACAGCCAAAGGACACTACCAGGGACCGATCTCTATAGGCAGTGAGGATGACCAACCACACAGGAGCAATCCTGGACTCAAGGACTTTCACGCTAATCTCTTCAAAACACAGGCGGAGTGAGCAGAACGAAACTCAGCCAACTTTGTTAAAAGCATGGCCCAGAAGCTATAAGCGAGCCTCGCTGGTTTGTTATAGAGGTCGGCGTCCCCGTGAGGACACGCGCTCGTGAATAAATCACATGCCTTTGTTCCCAACCACAAGCTCAACATGGCGACCGCCCCAGAAGTTCTACAGCAGCCAGCAATCAAAGAATTAAAGGAACATCTGTTATCCAGGACATCCTAAAGGAGCTAAAAGTCATCCAATATCGGATTGGTAACGTGACGGGTGCTCCACCTTAAATTACCATGGTAGATGAGCTGAAGCTCTTTAAGCGCGCGTGTAAGGCGAGTGCTGCATCGATCCGCGTACCCAAGCACTTCTGCCTGCTGGATAACTTGAAGTACGATGGAACCATTGACCCGGATGAGCATATCGCTGCCTACTACACCACTGTCAAGAGCAACGAGTTCATGGAGGAAGAAACTCAATCTGCCCTAGTGAAGATATTCGGTTCGACCTTGACCCAATGTGTTCTCGCATGGTACACCCAGTTACGATTAGGGTCGATTGAACCAATCACTCAAATGCAGAATCTCTTCAAGAAGCCGCACTCCAGAGCTCGTAAGCAAGAGAAACGTATGGAGGATATATTTGAGATCCGAAAGCGTGATGATGAATGGCTTAAGAATTACCTAGAGAGGTTTTAGAGGGAATACATGGAGCTTCCTCCAGCTTTTTATAATATTATTTTGTCAACCTTCGGCAAGAGCCTAAACTCCATAGGTTCATTAGCTACCCAAGAGTTGCAATAGAGTTTTACTCAACACACGGTGATGACATGGAATGCCCTGCACTAGCGATACAATGAGAAATTCATCTGGAGCCAGAGCAGCCCCCGACTTACAATGATAGTGCCAGGCTAGTCATTGAGTTCATTAGTCAGTAGAGTAAAAAATAGGAGCACAACGAAGAACCTCGAGCTGAAGACAAAGGGAAGCAAAAAAGGAGAGACTACAGAGTTGATCCCTCGAGCTCGTTGAGAAGCGGGAGGACTCTAGAAAGGCACCATGATACCCCTACAAGGGATCGTTGAGCATCGATAGAACTCCCAAAAGATTAAAGGAACTGGGACTGCATGTGAACACTGTGGATTTTGTAAAAGATCACCTGAAGAATACCCCTCTACTGTGGCCTAGCAACATGAAAGAAAAACATGACAAAAGAGACTCAAACCACTTTGGCGATTTCCATAGAGACCACAGGCATGAGGCCATAGGCTGCAGGTCCTTGATTATAGAGATGATGAGTTTATCAACAAAGGCTACTTGAAAGACCTGTTAACAGAGAGGAGAACAGACGTACGCCAAAAATAGAAGCTCGGGAGGCCCCCCAGATCTGCCAGAACCAAAAAGGTCTATCAATGTAATAATCGGCAGCGCTATGTTACTAGATGATTTGAACCAGAGCGAGGAAGAGCCCGAAGGAGGCCACGTCTGGAAGAGATGATTATATTCAATGATGAGAACAACATTAGTTGCGACACTCCTTACCACAATGCCCTGGTCATAACACCGGGAATAGCTGAACCGGATGTCAAACGCATTCTGGTTGACGCTGGCAGTGCCGTAAACCATATTAAGTGAAAGATTATACGGGCAATGGGAATTGAAAACCAAGTAACTCGAGCATCCATACACTGGCTGGCTTCAATAATTCTTGCGAGAAATCTGTTGGAGAGGTAAACCTTGCAGTGCGTACACTTGGAGTAGAGCACGTCGCGAGTAATCAAGGGAGGAGTCCCTTGCAATGCTATCGTGGGACGACCATGGATCGATAGATGAAAGCAATACCTTCATCCCTGCACCAGAAGCTCAAGCATCTTAATGAATGGGGGGTCAAAGAGATCAATGAAGATCAAGAAGCGGCGTGGGAGTGTTATACAACATACATCCTTAGAGCGTCCGAACCTAGCACAACATTAGAAATGAGCCCCATTGAAGCTAACAAAAACCCCAAAACTTCAATAAATCAAGATGACTGCTCTGACCTTATGGTTGATTAAAAGTTTAGGGGCGGAGAAGGAGTGGGATTTATGGAAGCACAACTCTTTTCAATCAACCAAGACCACTGCTCTGACAATTAAGTTTTATTGCTTATTAGTTATGTTACGAGTTTTCACTCACAACAGTGTGTGGGAAAAAATACGCCACCTATTATTATAGGGATGGGAGTCCAGCTGGTGAGACTAGACTTATCCTAATAGTCACTTGAATTGAGGATACATGTCTGTTCTACAAGTTACGACCGTTCAGGCGGTATAGTCGTAGGACGCAAGGCATACATCCCGCCGCCTTAGGATTTCGTATGAACCACCGCCTTGAGTTTATAGGCCTATGGCCTTTATTAGTCTTTATTTTTTATCATAATTAGGACTGGGTAATCTCTAATATAAATACCTCTCCTTACATTATATTGTACATCAAGCGATTCATGCTGAATCATGCTGTTCTCAAGGAATATAAGTCTTTACCTTCTTGTCTATTATTTACCTCTCTATTTACTCACTTTTCATCGTATTTTATTATATTGCTTGTGATCCTCACGTTTGTGTCTTCCATCCTAAGTGTTATGACCAGGGCATCATGATGCATGGTGCTGAAGATGATGTTGTCCTCCTCGCTGAATAGGATCGTCTCGTCTCGAGCGAGACCCTAGTTGAGCACCGCCGAGATATCCTCTGACCCTCTGAGTAATGTTGGTCCCCCAATTAACATATTGATGAACCTTTTAGGATCGTGCAGACTTGGAGGTGCGTCCTGGTTCTCGCTTCTGATGAAGGTCTACTTTCCCTTGTCGGTGAGCAGGTCCTTGAGGTAACCTTTATTCAACAAACTCATGACCTCTAAAATCAACGCTCTGCACCTGGTCGTGTCATGTCCTAGTCCCTATGAAAGTGGCAGTAAAGGTCCTTGTTTCTCTTGCCAAGTTCTGCTCTCAGGTTGCTTGGCCAACGGACTTGTGCGTTCTTCATATGATCTCTTATAAATTCCACGGCGTTGACTCATAGACCCAATTCTTTGAATCGATTAGTAACCTACTCCACATTGAGCGATCACTTTGACAATGACCCTGACGGTCCCTGACCGTCTTGCTGCTTTGGAAAACCATCCCTTCTATCGTTCCTGTTTCGTGCCTTTGTCCCCCATTTTGAGGTTCCTTCATGTATCCCCATTTCTATCCTTGGCGGATGACATCTTGGATAGCCGTTCGGACTTCCTCGGGAGTAGAAGACTTCCCAGGCTCTAGGCGAAGCTTCTCGGTGTACCTCTGGTGCAGGGCGTTCCATGTTGACGCAGGGTACTGAGTCAGACTCCACTGCAACTCTCTGGTGGCTAGGGATCCCTTTGAGTTCAAACTTTTTCCAAAGGCTACCACGGCAACATTGTCGGGAATTGGAGGGACTTGCCAATAATCTTTAAGCAGCTCATTGACTTGCTAACGGATCTCAAAGATATCCTTCATGCACTTTTCTCGCTTGGGGGTACTGGAATGCGCTTTCTTGAATAAATCATGTATCTGAGTGAATGATTGGATCGAATCCATTGGTAGCTGAGTGCACCAAGCAATCTCTTTTGATTAGAACTGAGCCAAACCTCTTCACTAGAGCAGACTGGATTTCTTCCTCAGTAATCTTGTTACTCTTCAAAGCCGTATAGTATGCAGCAGTATGCTGATCCGGATCAGTCATTCCGACGTATTTCAAGTTATCCAGCAAGTCGAAGTGCTTTGGCATGCGGACCGGTGCAGCACATGCCTTGCAAGCATGCTTGTAAAAGTTCTGCTCATCTACCGTGGTAACTGATAACTCCAATTTTGATGATTACAATATGGTTAAATTTCATGAACAGCTGACTTAACTATTATTGCATTTCATGACAGGAACACAAACGTTTTAGTCGGCTAAATCTGGATGGATTTTGAAGTCGCTGATTTCCTGTGATTGGAGTAGATTTTTCATATCACGTGGTTAGAGAAAAATCAGAACTCTTTACTGCTCTTACCTTATTTCCAGAAAGGATGATTCACTGCCTTTCTGGGGATCAACTCCCTTGGGTTAAGATTCTCTCTTCTTTAAGGAAATTATCTCCTTCATATCAATCAAGGATCCTCAAGATATTCTCTGCCGGTTCATGAAGATTTCCCTAATACTATTTATACCCAAACTGAAGGCTGTCTAAATCACGCAACCTTTAGCTTTCTTATATTCTCTTTGTAATCTTGAAAACATTGTAATCTTGAGAGTTTACTACTGTCCAAGAAAAAGAAAAGAGAGTTCTGGGAGAAAGTAAGGTTAGTGTCAAGAGAGTTGGTCAAGTGAGTGATCAACAGTGTGTCGTTGGTGGTGAGCGAAGGAACAAAACCATACTTTGTATCGTTGGTGGTGAACGAAGGAAAACCATCACTCTGTACTTTGTAACAAATTAAAGAGCTGAAGAGAAACTCCCTTGTGACCCAAGGGGACTGGATTAGGAACCATTCTTGGTTCTGAACCAGTATAAATCTGCTGTGTCACCGTTACTGCATTTATATTATACTGCTATCACTGTATTACTTCTAGTCGACTCATTAAGTCGACTGAATCTGAAAAAGAATAGAAAAATAAAATTCACCCCCCCCTTCTTACATCTTCAATTGGTATCAGAGCAGGTCTCACACATCTCTTACTTTTTGCTTTGCAGCAAGTGAGAAAAGATCATGTCTGGGCATACTGTTACAGGAGCACTACTTCAAGAGGGTACCTCTATTGCTCGTCCTCCATATTTCAATGGACAACACTTTAGTCATTGGAAAGTGAGAATGGAAACATTCGTCAAATCCATTGACTTTAAAGTTTGGCGAGTAATTACCAAGGGCCCCTATGAAATTCCTCCAGACAAAATCAAGAAAGAAGGAGAAGATACTAAGATCCCTCTGGATATTGATGACTACAATGACGAGCAAAGAGAAGTCATTCAACTGAATTCAAAGGCTCAAAATCTTTTATATAATGCTATTAGTGGAGAGGAATATGAGAAAATTTCTAGCTGTGAAACTGCCAAGGAAATGTGGGACAAACTTGTCGTAACTTATGAGGGTACAAACAAAGTTAAGGAAACTAGAATTAATCTTCTAGTTCATGAGTACGAGTTGTTTCAAATGAAAGATGGAGAAACCATTGAAGACATGTTTGCCAGATTCAGTAAAGTTATAGGAGAACTTAAATCTCTTGGGAAAGCTTACACCAGTGGAGAATAAGTCAGGAAGATTCTTCGCAGTCTACCTGTTATTTGGCAACCCAAGGCGATTAACATTGAGGGTGGAGATCTAAACTCTCTATCCTATGATGAGCTTCGTGGTGACCTTATCGCCTTTGAAAAGACCCATCTCCAAAGAAGCTCTCACAATTCTGAAAAGAAAAAGGAAGTTGCCTTCAATGCTGAAAATACAGATCCTCCTAGCGACAATGATGATCTTGCAGAAGAATGGGCATTAATGTCCAAAAACTTTGGAAACCTGCTGAGAAGAAACAGACAAAGAGGCAGAACTAGATTCAATTCTAGAAGAAACAATCCCAGCAATGATCAAGATAAGAACGATGGTCGATGCTTCGAGTGTGGCAAATATGGACATATTGCAGCCAACTGCAATGAGGCAAAGAAGAAACAATTCAAAAACAAAAAGAAGGCCTTGTCTGCATGGAGTGACGAAGAAGGATCTGAAAATGAAGAAGAAGCCAACATATGCTTTATGGCTGATGCTGAATCCAGTAAGGTACGTAACTACAACTGTGAAAATTGCAACTCTCTTCAAGAGGACTTAGACTCTGCTCTTGAAGAAATGGAAAATACTTTAAGAGAACTCTCTAAAGTAAAAAGGGATGGTGAAATCTGGAAAACTAGATTTGAAGTCTGTGAAATAGAACGTGACTTCTTTGAACAAGAAGTTCAGGATTTAAAATTTCAACTAAATAGTATAAATAAATCCACAAGTCGAAGTTCTGTCAGATCCAACATAACCCCCTTATCCTCAGCTTCCATTGAAGCTATTCCTGGAAGCTTGCGATTTACTAGTAGTGAGTCGACTAAAACTGTTTCTACAACTAAATCTCCTATTACTTGTTACTACTGTGGAAATCTCGGACACACTAATGCCAGATGTAGATTCAGAAAAGCTGACACTACAAAATGGAAATGGATTCCTAAAGTTTCATTAAAAACTTATGTTACTAACCATGAAGGACCCAAGAAAGTTTGGGTACCAAAGCATCAGTAGCCCTATTTATTTGCAGGAACACCTACCCAACGGAGCGTGCAAAGGTAAATGGATTCTAGATAGCGGGTGTTCCAGACACATGACAGGTGACAAATGCTGGGTCAAATCAGTCACAAACATAGACGGAGGACTGGTCAAGTTTGGTGATAATGGTAAAGGTATTGTTATCGGAATTGGGAAAGTCTTTTTAAATCAATCATGCTACATGAATGAGGTACTACTAGTAAGTGGTCTAAAGCATAATCTTCTCAGTATTAGTCAACTATGTGACTCCGGATATCAAGTCAAATTTGAAGCAGCTAAATGCATTATATCTGATTCATCTGGAAATAAAATTCTCACTGGCTCAAGAGATAACAATATATACAAACTAGATAATGTCTCACCCTCTCATGAACACATCTGTTTAACTTCTGTTGCATCTGATCCATGGTTATGGCATAGAAAATTAGGACATGCTATTATGCATCTTATTCTAAAACTGTCTCAAAAGGAACTAGTTATTGGCCTTCCAAAATTGAAATTCGTAAAAGACCACATATGTGATGCATGTCAACTAGGAAAGCAAACTAGATCATCTTTTAAAATTAAAGACATTGTTAACACCTCCATGCCACTTCAATTATTGCACATGGATTTATTTGGTCCTACTAAAACTGCTAGTATTGGTGGAAAAAGATATGCTTTTGTTATTGTTGATGATTACTCACGTTTTACCTGGGTTATCTTTCTATCTCATAAAGATGAAGCTCAAAAGAATTTTGAGTATTTCTGTAAAAAGGTTCAGAGAGAAAAAGGTTACTTCATCTCCTCTATCAGAAGTGATCATGGTGGAGAGTTTGAAAGCAAAGCTTTTGAAGCTTTCTGCAATGAACAAGGTATTTCGCACAGTTTTTCTTCTCCCAGGGCCCCTCAGCAAAATGGTGCCGTGGAACGTAAGAACAGGACTTTACAAGACATGGCTAGAACAATGCTTTTGGATCACTCTCTACCTAACAAGTTCTGGGCAGAAGCAGTTAGCACAGCCTGTCACATTCTTAACAGATGTCTCATCTGTCCTATCCTGAAGAAAACACCTTATGAACTTTGGAAAGGAAAACGTCCTAACATTAGCTATTTCATCCATTTAGTTGCAAATGCTTTATCCATAATAATGGAAAGGACAATCTTGGTAAGTTCGATCCCAGAAGTGATGAAGGCATTTTTCTTGGATACTCTAATTCTAGTCGTTCTTACAGAGTTTTCAATAAACGCACTTTATCTGTAGAAGAATCCATGCATGTCGTATTTGTTGATACTAATCAGATTCTTGAGAAAGATGAAAGTGCAGATATAGAACTATTAAGTGTAGGTAGCTCATCCTCAGCCGCTGAAATCAAGTCGACTAACGATGTATCTAAGTTAGTCTCAGAAACTCAGATTGAGTCAACTGAAAATCTCTCTTCAGTTGTCCCAAATGAGTGGAAGGGTGAACCTGGATATCCTCACAAATTCATTATAGGAAATCCACTTGAAGGAATGAAAACTAGAGGTTCCTCCAAACAGAATGCAGATCTTGCCCTCATTTCTCAAATTGAACCAAAGAAGATTGATGAAGCTCTCAATGATGAATGCTGGGTAAAAGCAATGAAGGAGGAATTGACTCAATTCGACAAGAATCAGGTATGGACTCTTGTTCCCAAACCTCAAAATGCTTCTGTGATAGGTACAAAGTGGGTCTTCAGAAATAAGCTTAATGAGGATGGAGAAGTCACTAGAAATAAGGCTCGACTTGTAGCTCAAGGCTACTCACAGCAGGAAGGTATTGACTATGATGAAACTTTTGCTCCTGTTGCAAGGTTAGAATCTATCCGCATGCTACTTGCTTATGCATCATTTAAAGGTTTTAAACTATTTCAAATGGATGTCAAAAGCGCCTTTTTAAACGGTTTTATCAAAGAAGAGGTATATGTTAAACAACCTCCTGGATTTGAAAGTTTAAAATTTCCCTCACATGTTTTTAAGTTGACTAAAGCTCTATACGGCTTGAAGCAAGCTCCTAGAGCATGGTATGATCGGTTAAGCACTTTTCTCTTAAATCATGGTTTTAGTAGAGGAAAAATTGATACTACCTTATTTATTAAGAGATCATCTGTTGGAAATCTTCTTATTCAAATTTATGTCGATGATATTATTTTTGGTAGTACTAATCCTTCTCTGTGCAAGGAATTTGCTGAGACAATGCAAAATGAGTTTGAAATGAGTCTCATGGGAGAACTCACCTTCTTCCTTGGACTTCAAATCAAACAATATGATAAAGGAATTTTCATTAATCAATCCAAGTACACCAAGGAGTTGCTTGCCAAATTTGGTATGCATAATGCCAAAATCATGAAAACTCCTATGAGTCCCTCATCAAATCTTGACAAAGACTGCAAAGGTAAAACTGTAGATTAGGGCATCTTTCGAGGTATGATTGGTTCCTTACTTTATTTGACTGCTAGTCAACCTGACATAATGTTCAGTGTATGCAAATGTGCTAGATATCAATCTGAACCTAAGGAATCTCATCTCACTGCAGTTAAACGTATTATGCGATATTTATCTGGCACTGTTTCCTATGGACTTTGGTATCCACGCACTATAAATTTCCACCTTCAAGGATACTCAGATGCTGATTTTGCAGGTGATAAAGATGATCGTAAAAGCACTAGTGGCACTTGTCAATTCTTAGGACAATCTCTCATATCTTGGCATAGCAAAAAGCAAGGCTCAGTATCTTTATCCACTACTGAAGCGGAATACATTGCCATTGGACATTGCTGTACTCAACTTCTTTGGATGTCTTATCAGCTCAGTGATTATGATATTAATTCCACTCCTATGTCTATCTTTTGTGATAATTCAAGTGCTATCTGTCTTTCCAAAAATCCAGTGCATCATTCTAGAGCCAAGCATATAGAAATTAAGCATCACTTTATTAGAGATCATGTTCTATGTGGTAACATTAAAATTTCTTTTGTGACTACTGACAATCAACTTGCTGATATCTTCACTAAACCTTTGCATGAGGAACGTTTCTGTGAACTTCGTGAAAGATTAGGTGTAGTTGAAGATCCTACCTCGTTAAATTAATTTTATCTTCATTTGCTATTTCTAAACTTGCTGATAAATGAATTTTATCTCCTTGTCTGCTAGTGTGAACATCTTTACAGGACAACCATTTAAGTAACGCATTTCCCTAAACTTCTCTAATTATTACTAATTGGTTTGCGTGTGTCTAAAAGGTGCCTCGGTTCACCCACTGACTGCTCCCGTCCTTTCCCTCCTTTCAATCACGTCTTTTCCTCTCCATCTTCTCCATAAAACACACCTCTTGCTCACTCCATTTTTCTTATCTGTACAACTACTTCTCCTTCTTCTCCTCTCATCAAATGGGTAAAATTCAAAAGCCCACAAATCCTTCCATGAGGAAAAGTTCCAGAACCCGCTCCAAAAATTGTTCTCCTGGCTCTCCCATAAACCTTGAGAACTCCGACTCTGCCACAATGTCTCAACACAGTGAATCAGCCTCTTTCGTCTCCACAAATTCGGGCAAAAAGTGTGGCAAACGACCAATGGTTGATACTCCTCAAAAATCCTCTCCAAAGAAACCCAAAGTATCAAAACCCTGCATCTCTCTTGACTGTGACCAAAACTTTTGGGATAATGGAAGAGAAAAGTTTGAAGATCTCAAAAATCGTCGCATTGCCTCTGGCCGCATTGTTGACCTTGATTCCATGGAAAATCTTGACTGCAGTATCAAAGCCCTTTTCGACTCTCAAGGTTGGTCAAATCTCTTCTCTCTCAACCCTCCTGTCATGTACCCTGACTTAGTTCGTATGTTCTATGCAAATCTCCGCACTTGTGGAACTGATGGTATTGAATCCCTAGTTTTGGGTCAACGCATATTCTTGACCTGTAAAGTTCTAGAAAAACTACTTAAGATTAAGTCCTCTGGTTTCTCTGAATGTTTCAAAAACTCTTGGCCTTCTGACTTTGAGGTGACGTTTGACCAAGCCAAAGCTTGTATTACTGGTTTGGGTGCTCATGCGATTCCTGATGGCCAACTTGGTCCTCATCTTCTCTGCTTTGAAAATCGTGTCCTGGCTCACATTACTGCTACCACCCTGCTTCCTCGCACAGGCTCTTTCAGTTCCCTTTCCCAAAGGGACACATTTATTGTCTATTGTCTTGTCGCAAAACAAAAAGTGAAAATCTCTTGGTGGATCCTTAATTATATGCATGAATGTGCTGTGGATACTAAGGAATCTGGTTGTCTCCCGTATGGTATGCTTATCTCTCATATATTGGACCTTCTGCATGTCCCCACTGCTGGTCACTCTGTCATAACAGTCTCCCAATGCTATAACTCTCGTGCATTTACCAGTATGGGCTATGTGCATCTTGATCATTCTTGGGTTAAAAAGCCTGACCTGGATCCTCCTCCCTCTATGCCTGCCTCTGCACCTGCTCCTGATAACTCTTCTGTGCTCAGCCGTCTCTCTGCAGTTGAAGAACAGCTCTCCACACTGCGTGATCTCTGTCTTTCTTCTCAATACAATCTTGAGAAAGCCAGAGATGACACTAAAACCACCAAGGCTGATGTTGCCATTCTCAGGATTTCCCTTGACACTGTGGCCAAGGATGCTCGCAAGAGTCTCTCTACTCTGCACTCTCGAATGGACACTCTGGGAACCAACATCATCAACACCTTGAAGTATTTTCTGGGAAGGCGCTAGCTGTTTGTGGAGGTTCCGCTGGTTGTTTATGTGAAGCTTTTGTGACTCCCCTGTTTTTTGTTGATGACAAAGGGGGAGAAAAATCTATGTTTAAAAACTGGTTATGTATATGTATATGCTGAATGCTCTAAACTGCTCTAAAACCTGCCCATGTGAATATTGCTGTTGCTTGGATAATGTTGTCTGAATTTCCTGAAATTTAACCTGTTAGAGTCGACTAACTTACTTTGTTTTTAAGTCGACTACATATTTGTTTTAGAAAATTAGAAGTGCAGGTATTCAAATTTTCAGGGGGAGCACATACTCAGGGGGAGCTATCAACTCATCTTTAGAACAGGGAAGTATCACAAGTCTCTATAATTGTCATCATCAAAAAGGGGGAGATTGATAACTCCAATTTTGATGATTACAATATGGTTAAATTTCATGAACAGCTGACTTAACTATTATTGCATTTCATGACAGGAACACAAACGTTTTAGTCGGCTAAATCTGGATGGATTTTGAAGTCGCTGATTTCCTGTGATTGGAGTAGATTTTTCATATCAAGTGGTTAGAGAAAAATCAGGACTCTTTACTGCTCTTACCTTATTTCCAGAAAGGATGATTCACTGCCTTTCTGGGGATCAACTCCCTTGGGTCAAGATTCTCTCTTCTTTAAGGAAATTATCTCCTTCATATCAATCAAGGATCCTCAAGATATTCTCTGCCGGTTCATGAAGATTTCCCTAATACTATTTATACCCAAACTGAAGGCTGTCTAAATCACGCAACCTTTAGCTTTCTTATATTCTCTTTGTAATCTTGAAAACATTGTAATCTTGAGAGTTTACTACTGTCCAAGAAAAAGAAAAGAGAGTTATGGGAGAAAGTAAGGTTAGTGTCAAGAGAGTTGGTCAAGTGAGTGATCAACAGTGTGTCGTTGGTGGTGAGCGAAGGAACAAAACCATACTTTGTATCGTTGGTGGTGAATGAAGGAAAACCATCACTCTGTACTTTGTAACAAATTAAAGAGCTGAAGAGAAACTCCCTTGTGACCCAAGGGGACTGGATTAGGAACCATTCTTGGTTCTGAACCAGTATAAATCTGCTGTGTCATTTCGTTACTGCATTTATATTATACTGCTATCACTGTATTACTTCTAGTCGACTCATTAAGTCGACTGAATCTGAAAAAGAATAGAAAAATAAAATTCACCCCCCCTTCTTACATCTTCAGTAACTTTGGTGGATCTCCCGGCACGTTACCAATCCGGTCACGGATGGCTTTCATCTCCTTTATGAGATCCTGAATGACAGGGGCTCCCTTAAGATCTTGGTTGTTGATTGTTGATGAGCCTCTTGGTGCAGTATCCATGATAAACCTTAGGCTTGGCACAAATGCTGGTGAATCCTTCACAGGCGATGTTACTCGTGGAGACGCTGGCCTCTGAAACGATCCCGTAAACATCGTGATTAGTTTGCGAGATACCCCCTCGATCATGTTGTTGGAGTTTAGTTTCGCCTATTCCATCATAGTGTTGAGGAGATCAGTTATGAAAGTTCTGAACTTGGGATTACCTTCCAATGGGCGGTTCATCCCTTCATTACTGGCGACAGGGGTCGGTTCTTGAGAAGAATCTTTTGGCTCTCGGCTGAATCCTTTTGTTGGATGATGGGATCGTCAAGATCCTTTGCAGACTCGTCCACTCCATCTGCAGTGTTCTTTGGAAAGCTACTATCATCGTCAGACATGATTGCGCCTTTTCCTTCATTGAATACCTGCAATTGCCTGGGCCCTACGGTGGGCGCCAAACTATTTATGCCTAAATTTGTAAGTCTAGGTTAAACAATTAACTATGAATGAGGTCACAAGCAATACGATAAATTACGATGCAAAAAGCAAGTAAATACGATGAAAGTAAGACAAGAATTTAAGCAAGAAATAATAGAGAAAGCAAAGTAATTCTTAGAGTAGTGGACTTCATTGGAAAATTGTATCTTATATACAATACAATATAAGGAGGGGTATTTATAATAGTGATACCCCATGATAAATAAGGTAAATACACATACTAATAAGGTCATGGGCCTACAACTAAAGGCGGTGGTATACTAAACTCTAACTAGGAGACTGTAAACCCTATGCGGCAGGATGTGCACTCTGCTCCCTATGACCAAACCGCCTAAACGGTCATTGGCTCCAGGAGTGGGCGTATATCCTCAGTGCCTGATGACTTGTAGGATAAGTCTATTATCGCCAGCTAGACCCATATCCTCGTAACAATAGGTGGAATATGTTTGCCCACACATATCCGGTGGGGGTATTACAGAATTAGGCCAGTACCATCAGATGATTCTGAGCCTTCGCAAGATAATCAACCTCAGTGGCCTCCGTAAGGATGCTATTAGAGAACTAGCTCTACCGATTCATATCCCGAGCGTGATGAGAACAACCTCTTTCCAAGTACGTACCTATAATATGTCATATGATGTCATGGGATAGCCCTGGATACACAGTGTAAAGGGAA
The DNA here is from genome assembly GCA_029990175.1 of Petunia secreta. Classification (NCBI taxonomy): domain Eukaryota; kingdom Viridiplantae; phylum Streptophyta; class Magnoliopsida; order Solanales; family Solanaceae; genus Petunia; species Petunia secreta. Next base: position 61,285,884 of record JARKIP010000035.1, on the reverse strand, counting down.
TATCCTCAACGCTCCACCAAGTCTTCAGATACCCTACCTTACACGGGGTTAGTGATTAACGGAGTGAGCAGCCTTTGCCTAGTGACTATCTGGTTTACCACAACGGACACAGTAAAGGGCCAATAGCCGAGCTACATATGGTCGACGAGGAATCCTTCTGGTATGAGATTATGAAGTGTAAGGCTAGGATAGAGATCGGTGAGCTAAGGGAATGGTTGCTGGAGATGAGTCATCTAGTTCCGAAGGCAGCAGAACTATGGTACCAGCACTCCAAGGTGCTGGTGAAACAAGAAGGACCCTGGTGGCTGATATAGTGTAAGGCTAGGATAGAGATCGGTGAGCTAAGGGAATGGTTGCTGGAGATGAGTCACCTAGTTCCTAAGGCAGCAGAACTATGGTACCAGCACTCCAAGGTGCTGGTGAAACAAGAAGGACCCTGGTGGCTGATATATTATAGCTTGGTATTGGCCCAAGTAAAGGTGCAAATCTTGCAGCTTACGATAATCATGGAGCCAGTATAGGGGGAGCACCTATTGCTATATGTCTCAGTCTCAGAAGTAGCATGGTATGCGGTGCTCACACGAGAACAAGATAGGAGACAGTTTCCTATAAAGTATGCCAACAAAGGACTTTCATGCTTGGATGGGCTTCTACCTCTACCTGTTCATTTTATTTCGGCTGTGGTCATGGAAACTCATGAGTTACATTCATATTTTCTCAACCATACGGTTGGTGTGGTCTCTTCTGTGTCATTACAGACCATTTTGTCTAGACCTGGGCTCTCAACAGGGTTGGCAGAATGGGCTGAAGAACTGAGGGAATACGATATCATTTACCAACCATGAACGACCATCCAGTCGAAGGTGCTAGAAGGTTTCACTTCACATTTTGTGGAGGAATTAGCACTAAAGGTGGAGGAATCAATCCAAAATACAGGAACGATCGAGCCCGGGCACTGGAAAATCCATGCGGACGTGGATCTCAAAGGAGAAGAGGCCAACCTCAATTTATGGGTCGAACACCCACCGGGAAGGTCTTAAATCAAGCTCTTGACTTAGCCTACATATTAGGGCCAAGGAGGTCAGCCTCTACAATAGTTCCCAGTTGGTGCCCAGTCGAGCAAATGAAGTTTTTACAACAGAGGATATCTGCGTGCCAGATCGGCAAGGAAAACTTAAAGCATTTTTGAAAAACTTTCACAAATGGGAGTTTGTCTATCAGGAGGAAAGCTCAAACGAGGACAAAGCGCCCGAGGATTTACACACTCACTCAGATGATCAACAAATAATAATTGAGCTGACCCCCACGGACCTGATGAACTTTGAAGTTCCAAGCACATGTTCTGCTTCAAAGCAACGCCATGTGCTAATTAACTACCTAGACAAGGGAATACTCCCCGAAGACAAGCTAGAAAGCAGGCAGCTACGGTTGTAGGCATTTCATTGTTATTTGATCAATGAGGATTTATACCATCGGGTGGTCGGCGGCTCATAGGTCACATCTCGAGACTCGACACCATCCGACAGGATAGCCTAAGAGGATGCCTCCGCTCAACATTGGAAGTAAAATTCTTTTCAGTATTTACTTTAACTAAATCTTTAGTTTATTTTATCGCAGTATTTTTATACTCATCAGCTATGTTATGAGTTTTCACCCACAACAGTTCAGTCGGAAGAGTAAAAAATAGGAGCACAACGATGAACCTCAAGCTGGAGACATAGGGAAGCGAAGCAAGAGAGACTACAAAGCTGATCCTCCGAGCTCGTTAAAAAGCGGGAGGACACTAGAAAGGTACCATATACCCTTACAAGGGATCGTTCAGCATCGATAGGATTCCCAACAGATTTGAGGAACTGGGACTACGTGTCAATGATATGAATTTTGTAAAAGATCACCTGAAGAATACCCCTATACTCTAGCCTAGCAACATGAGAGCAGAACCTGACAAAAAGGATTCAAACTTCTTCTGCAATTTCCATATACACCATGGGCACGAGAACGCGGGCTGTAGGGCCTTGATTCTAGAGGTGATTAGTTAATCAACAAAGGCTACTTAAAGGACCTGATAACAGAGAGGAAAACAGACGTACGACAAAAATAGAATCTCGGAGGGCCCCCCATATCTTCCAGAACCATAAAGATCTATCAATGTAATAATCAGCAGCTCTATGTTACTTGATGATCCGAACTAGAGCAAGCCAGAGCCCGATGGAGGCAACGTTCGAGGCGAGATGATCATATTCAATGATGAGGACAAAATCAGTTTCGGCATTCCTCACCACAACGGCCTAGTCATAACACTGAGAATAGCTGAACCGGATGTCAAACTCATTCTGGTTGATGCTGGCAGTGCCGCAAACCTTATTATGTGAAAGATCATACGGGCAATGAGAATTGAAAACCAAGTAACCTCGAGCATCTATACACTAGTTTGCCTCAACAATTCTTGTGAGAAATCTATTGGAGAGGTAAACCTTGCAGTGCACACACCTGGAGCAAAGCACGTCGCGTCCTTCCAAGTAATCAAGGGAGGAGTCCCTTGCAACGCTATCGTCGGATGACAATGGATCTATCAGATGAAAGCGGTACCTTCCACCAAGCACCAAAAGCTCAAGCATCCCACTAAATGGGGGTAAAAGAGATCAACAGAGATCAGAAAGTGGCAAGGGGTGCTATACAACAGCCATCCTTGGAGCGTCGGCACCTAGCACAACATCAGAAGTGAGCCCCCTCAAAGCTAACAAAGACCCTAAAACTTCAATCAACTAAGATGACTGCTCTGACCATATGGTTGATTGAATGTTTAGAAATGGGGGAGAGGGAGTCAGATTTATGGAAGAAACTCTTTTCGATTAACTAAGACCATTGCTCTGACCATTAAGTTCTACTGCTTATTAGTTATGTTACGGGTTTTCACCCACAACAGTGTGTGGGCAAAAATATACCACCTATTATTACAGGGATAAAAGTCCAGCTAGTGAGACTATACTTATCCTACAAGTCACCGGGCATAGAGAATATATGCATGTTGTACGAGTTACGATCGTTCAGGAAGTACGTGCGTAGGACGCAAGGCATACATCTCGCGGCCTTAGATTTACAGTCTCCTATTTAGATTTCGTATATACCATCGCCTTGAGTTTATAGGCCCACTGCCTTTATTAGTCTTTGTATTTTACGATAATTAGAACTGCGCAGTCTCTACTATAAATACCCTTTTATATTTTATTGTACATCAAGCTATTCAAACCGAATCTAGCTTTTCTCAAGGACAAAACTCTTTATTTTCTTGTCTATTCTTTTCCTCTCTATTTATTCACTTTTTCATCGTATTTTACTGTATTTCTTGTGACCCTCTCTTAAATTTAACTGCTTAAACGTACATTTTTAGGCATAAACAAATAGCTCGGGCGCAACGCCCCCTCTTTATCAATAAAACTATTATTCTACTTAGTCAGTTTTACAATCAGATCGATCTACGATCCAATAATTCATAGCCCCAACACAACTTAAGTTGAAGTAATACACTCACTTTTCTTTATAAAAGTAGAATAAAACTCGCTTAAGGCTAGATCATTTCTAGTTAAGCCACCAGGCATTATCGTAAGTTGAAATACTTAATCCAACACATGCACCAATAGTCGGTGGGGACGACAACCCGCATCGTGTTGTTTAAGGCTTAAGCACTCAAGTGGACAAGTATAGCCGTTCTAGCTTGAATGTAAAAATACCCTATTACATATAACAAGCTAAAGTCGTCTTCTTGAAGGTGCGGGCCTGCCCTAATATAAAAGACTTCTATTGCAGACGTATCAAGCTACCACCCAATGGTGTAAAATGGTAAACAACAGACGTACATGCCCAAGCAGGCTTACTATAGAACATTCTAGACATTTGAATAAAAACAGGGCATCTGCTAACAACTCAATAAAAACTACCTAAGTCTTTGGCGCAGGCATGCCCATATAGGCATGATTTTGTATGAACATTATTTAAAGTGCTGCTTACGGAGAAAAATAAAGTCATCACAAGCAAACCACAAATAATGGTAATCATCAAAATAAAAGAAAAGTCCTCAAAACAGGCAAACTTTATAATACAGCCGAAACACAGTCAATTGTTCAGAACAAGATTACAAAAACAAGTGGGCAACACTAGTTCTGTCTTTGGGGACTTCTCTCCACGGAAACACTCTGGAAAGGTCCCGCTTCACCAACTGCAGGCTCCCCATTTGGCATGTCATCTTCTCCTTCACCACTGGCTTCTTCAAAACCTTCCTCGAGGTCAGATCCTATCAGAGCATCTGCTTGGACCACCAACTTGGTCATCGAAGCCCCATGTTAGAACTATCATGAACCCGGTGAAGAGTAGCAAGTGCCACTTCCAAATTCGCAAGGTCTAGTTCAGGTACATGTCAAGCACTCACAACGCTCATCTACTTTTCTATCTGGAGAGAATTGTTTCAGAGTTTATCATAGACCTTCCCCAAGGATGCCACCTTACCTTGAACCTTATCATTCTCGTCATGGAGGAAAGCAGAAAGACTCTTAGCTTCAACAGTTTCATTCTTGGTAGCTTTGATTTTCTTTTCTATCTCAGACAGTTGCTGCTGCAAGCTGACTTTAACTGCCTCCAAGCGAGTCACGTTGGCATAATGCATTTATCTTGTAAGGTTGGCTTCCTAAAGATATGTCATCAAGGCCTCTACATCTTCTTTGTGCTTGCGAAACTCGACGCTCATCACAGCGTTAAGGCGGTTGGCCTGCATCTGCTCCAAGCGATGAGTTTTGCGCGTGGCGGAAAGCTCTTCTTTCAGTTGCTCCACTTTAGCTACAAAGGCTGCGAACTTGTGACATGCCCCTACAGAGCGTCATTCTCCTCTCTCATGAGTTCATCTACACATCCTCAATGAAGAATCTCATGATAAACCATCATTCCCTGACAGACATCAACGGATATATTCAAGAGAAGATGGAAATTCAGTTTGAAACATTACGACCAAAATGAGAAAATGGAGCATACCTAAAGGGAATACCTTGTCGCAACCTTGAGCAAGTTCTGATGACAATAGCCGAAAAAGTACCTCTGCTCAGATGGGCCAATCAGCTTGGTGGTATGATCAATCACAGTGCCCGGACTCTGGAAACAGGTTAACCCCCGCAACAATAGGGATGCCAACCTCACGAGATCCGCCAATAGGCTATACAATGGAATCTGTATCATCGACCAATTCTTTTCCAGGGCAATGCTAAGGAGAGTTATTCGGCTCAGGAGCAAGGGCCGAAGTTGCAGGTTCTGCATACGTTCAGTGGATAACTATCCATAAGATGTACGAAATAATTGAATCATCAACAGGAAGGAAGGGTTGAACCAACCTGACAGTGGAGCCTCAATATGATCCATCGGGAGCATGACTTCTTCCCCAGCATTGGCCTCTCCTTCAGCTTCAAAAACTTCATCAACAAGATGTCTACGCTTGCGCATAGAGGGGCCGGACTCTGGAGTAATAGCAGTAGGGGAAGGAGTAACAGTTTTAGGCTCTGGTACTTGGGGGACTCCCTCATTATCAGAGAAACCAAAGACTCGTCCACAGCCACAACACTATCAAATTTGGCAGGTCTCTTCCTCTTCAAGGAATGGGAGCTGATGGCTCTTTGTAAGACCGTACCACAAGAGGCTTGAATATCAGGAAGTGGGGCAACGTAGAGAGCATCAATTAGGGTATCTCTCAGCACAGGCATTTGACGACGGGAGATTCTTAAAAGGGGAAGAAAATATCAAGAACGGTTGAAATGTAAGGGTACACAGACATTCAGAAAAGTGGTTGACCATGATCTTTTACTCGCCAGCCGTTCATACTAGCAAGGACCATGAAAGTCAATATCCTAGCAGGGTTCCTGGCAAATATCCCAGTGACCCACATAGCCAATGCATCATGGGAGATCGTGAGTACCATCACGAAATTCACTTAATAGAATGAAAAATAGACAAGAGAAGGGGGAAGCAAAAGCATGGGGGGTAATAGTGCAAGAACTTAAATTTCCTATTGAAGGCCTCCGAGAAAGGATAGGAAGAAACTATATTGGGGTACGCACTGCCACATATAGGTGGCAGCAACCACGATCTTTGATATCTTCACTATTTGAGACTTTACCTCTCATTCCTCGTACTTTGTAGATTGGCTTACCAGCCTTGTGATGTGGAGTGTAAAAAGCATAAAGATGCTAGACAGTGAAATTCACCCTGGCATGGTTGGCCAACTGATCCAACACGGCCACGAAGCGCCAGATGTAGGGCCCGACTTGGCCTCAACAAGTGTTGTAAGAACGGAAAATTTCCTCAACAATCAAGTATGCACGCTTGTTAAGGTGGATAGTGAAAGGATAAGTATGAACTATCAAATAACCAACACGATGGGTAGAGATTCTTTACTCAGCTGTTGGAACAGTAATGTCTATGATGGAGGGCCATCTGCACTCGATTCTGATACGAGTAATATCATCATCAATAATGGCGGAAGGGTAGAACTCAAAAAGTTATCATTCTCACCCTCCTGCCTGGATATCTGAACTTGCATTCTGCCATCACCTTCGAAATTCTAGTTTTGGGGAAGGTAATCTTGAACCCTTATATTCTTGTAGAGAAAGTTCGCTTCTGGGCCATTTCAAAGAAGATGTATTTTGAAGTTTGCAAAAAATGTTCTCTTTTGAAAAAAAGGGTTTTTAAAAGAGTGTGAAGATAGATACAAGGCTTTCTAATTATGGTGTATTTATACATGCCAAAGAGACTCCCAGATGGAAAGTGGATCGTTTTGTAGATATGGGATCGTGATTGTGTGGGCAAAAATACGTCACCTACTATTATGGGGATACGAGTCCAGCTGGCGAGGGTAGACTTATCTTACAAGTCACTTGGCGCAAAGGATACACACTCGCTCCTGGAGCCAACGATAGGCGGCACGACCATAGGACGCGGAGTATACATCCCGCCGCCTAGGGTTTACAATCTCTTACTCAGGGTTAGTGTATGCCACCGCCTTGAGTTAAAGGCCCATAGCCATATTAGTCTTTTTATTTTACCTTATTTATGACTGGGTATCACTACTATAAATACCCATCCTTACATTGTATTTTACATCATGCGATTCATCGCCGAATCCGACTATTTTCTCAAGGATTAAGAATTACTCTGCCTTTCTCTTAATTATTTCGTCTTGCTTATTCATTACTACTTTCATTATATTTACATAATTTTCTAATGTTGTTAATGTATTGCTTCTAACCATAAATAATTGTTTAACCTAAACGAACAATTTTAGGCATAAACAGTTTGGCGCCCACCGTGGGGCCCAAGCAATTGTAGGTATTCTATGATAAAAGAGGCGCAATCATGTCTGACAACGATAGCATTCCAAAGAACGCTGCAGACGCAGTAGATGAGTCCACAAAAGATAGTTGTGATCCTAGCGTACAGCCTAATGATCCCGTCAAATAGCAAAAAGACTCTTCCTAGGAGACGATCCATATTGCTAGTAATGGGGAAGGAAACCAATCGCTGGAAGGTAATCCCAAGTTCAGAACTTTCATTATTAATCTCCTCAGAACCATATCAGAACATACAAAACAGAACTCGAACATCGTGATCGAAGGATTATCTCGAAAACTAGGGGCAATGTTTACTGGATCGTCACAGAGGCCAGCATCCCCGTGAAGACCAACTCCTACAAAAAATTCACCAGCATCTGTTCCTAGCTAAAGGCTTAACATGGATGCCGTCCTTGGAGGCTCGTCAACTGTCAACAACCAAGAACTCAAAGGAGCTCCAGTCATTCAGGACCTCATAAAAGAGATGAAGGCCATCCACGACCGAATTAGTAATATGTTCGGGTGCTCCATCCCAAGTTACCACGATAGATGAGCAGAAATTTTATAAACATGCTTACAAAGCAAGTGTCGCGCCTGTCCGTATACCAAAGCACTTCCGCTTGCCGGATAACTTGAAGTACAATGGAACGACTGACCCAGATAAGCGTATTGTTGCGTATTACACAGCCGTGAAAAGTAGTAGGATTACTGAGGAAGAAATTCAGTCTGCTCTAGTGAAGAGGTTCGGCTCGACCCTGACTAAAGGGCCCTCGCTTGGTACACTCAGTTACAAATGAAATCTATCAAATCATTCACTCATATTATATCTTCGAGGTACGTCAGCGAGACAACGAGCTGCTAAAGGACTACCTTGAAAGATTTCAGAAGGAATGCATGGAGCTTCCTCCAGTACCTGATTACATCACTGTGGTAGCCTTTGACAAGAGTCTGAATTAAAAGGGATCATTGGCCACCAGGCAGTTGCAGTGGAGTTTAACACAGCACCCTGTGAACACATATAGCGCGTTGCACCAAAGGTACACCGAGAAGCTTCACCTTGAGCCCGAAGAACATCCACCCCCGAGGAAATTTGACTAGCCGTCCAAGACGTTACCTGCCAAGGAAAGAAATGGGGATACGTGGAGAAGCCTCGAGCGGGAGACAAGGGAAGCAGAATATGAGAGATTACAGGGATGATTTGCCAAAGCGAGAAGATAGTGGAAAGAACTCAGCTCCATCCACCAAGGGGTCACTCAGCGTGGAGTGGGTTCTTGATCGGTTTAAAGAGTTGAGATTGAGAATCTGTTGACACCCAATTTTGTCCCTCCTTTTTCTAAAATTTGCTATAATTCAACTTAAGGGTGCAAAGTGACTATTTGCGCAAAATATGCATTAGAAATCATGCATTTACGTGCGTTATCCTCTATCTATATATTATATACTTAAGTGTGGCTATATTACATAAATTTGCATCATTTAGGCTATTTTTCAAACTGTGAATATTTGCGCAATTTAATATGTTACATAATTACATCATTTAGGCTGCATATCAAATTTGTTTCAATTTGTGATTATTTGTGCAAATTAGTAATTATCTGTGATTACCTATATTTAAATAATTTTACTTGAGTTTATTTAATAATTATTTGTGCATTTTATAAAATATGTATATCTATATTTTTATTTATTCCTTTAAGTTGTATATTGGCCAATTAAAAAAAATATCCAAATTCCTTTTTATTTTAATTCTTTCATATTTCAAAATTCCTATCAAAATTCTTCATTTATTTATATTTATCTTATTTATTAAATTATATTTTTTCTTTTGAACATAGACGGATGTTCGTCTAGGCACGTTTATAATTACATTAAAATTTCTTTTTTCCTCTTATTTTATTTTGAATTAATCCATTTTTTCATACAATCCCAAATCTTCTTCCTAATTCTACCTTGAATCTGGACTAAATGTAGTCTAGATATATTTTCCTATTCCTAATTGAATCCATACAAAATGTGGTCTACATTCGTTTTCTTTATTTAAATCCGTCCAAGTTCATGCCCCCATATCTTATATCTCCCCCAGATCTTCTCCTAAATAATTATCCTAAATCCCTAAAATCTTCCATTACAAAAAATCCCTCCCAAAATCACTATCCTAATTTTCTCCTATTCTCCTAATCCCCCAAATTTATGCCAATTCCCCAACAACCATTTTCTTCCCTAATCCTATATTACCATCAATATCAGACAATCCCTCCCCCACTGACACCCAAAAAATACACACGAAAAATCAAAGAACAAAGACTCCATTTTTACACAGTACCTCACACTCCCATTTGAGTCTTCTTCCTCCTTTAGATACACGATCATACATCATGACTCAATTCAACTTGCAAAGGAGGGACAAAAACACAGTGACAAAGCCATCATTATATGACAAACCTAGAGACCCTTAGAGAATTTGGAAGTATATCTTTATCCACTAGCAAAGATAAATCAAGACGGTTAAGTTATTCGAGATACTTACCATAGCAAGGGTTGAGTTTATATAAAGGCACATGCGAATAGACTTCTTGGAGCAATTGTGGTCGAATGCTTTATTGGAGTGATATTAATTCTCATGACAACGACCAAAATAAGACTCAACAATCTAAGAATGAACATGATACATAACCAGCCTACATCGAGTTCAACAGCCCAGCGATAAGATATTATCCAACAAGGAAAGTTGGTGTAAGGACTATATTGCAACAATTGGTCGACAAATATGAAAGACGTTGAGAACCTCTTTGAAAGATACATGGCCGTCATGATAGACAAATTTGCAAGAAAGGATGACAAGTGCACTCAAGGTCTTGGTGTTCGACAAAATCCAACATCCTTTTATGTCGCACAACACAATCTATTCCTTACACAACATCTTTACCACCTTTCATTGACATTCCACTCCTCACCTCCCACTTAAAAAAGCATCGGCCGTTTGACCAAAATCCTTGCCTTGACTGCTACATAAAGCATCTAGGAAATCCCTCGTGATATCTATACACTCTACCACAATTCAAGCGCTAATCTATCATCCACGGTCTAGACTTTCTCTTACGCTTATGTGTCATTTTTGTGTTCTAATCTTTGCTAGTATGCCCACACTATGTTGTGCATTTCACCACTCTGTTAAGGTCGCTTCGCGCTTGAACACTGAAATTGGTCAAGAATCTGCATTCAGAAAAGCTGAAACAACATGCCGAGTTGAAAACACTTTCTCCTACAACAAAGTCCTTTGAACCATCAACATATGACAACAAGAGCATTCAGACAATTCCAATACTGTACAACCTGCATTATACTCACACGAGAGTCGCAACAAAGAAGTCCAATCACTATACAACCGAAGCTGACAAAATTCAAAACCTCACATTGCACCCAAACTCACACAATAAACAACCTCCCCTCTGTCAAGACCTTATCAGGCTCGACACAATCAAAGACATACAAAAGACAAAACCTCACGCCTTTACTCCTTTAGCTCAGTCAAAAGATCTTGCACCCAACAAACAAACTACTCCCTAGCTACCCATTCCTAAAATTCGATCCAATAAGATTTACACTCATCACTCAAACATTCCATACCATGATACAACAAGACATCCAACATTAAAACACAATACAATTTTGGACAATCTCCAAATCCGGCAAAATCCAAATATCAAACCCCAGTCTGATTTTGCAAAATATCCACATACTCATAGTCATCAACACATCCAATCATCACATAAAGGACGAATGCAGATTTTAGCCAATACATTGATGTTCAGTGCAATGCAACCACCCCTCTCAGTTATCTATCATAAACAATAAACTAGGCAGAATTTTTGAGGATCCTCCCAAAAATTTCAAAAGACGCAAACTTGACAGTGGGGCATAAATTTTTGAGATCTCCTCAAAAATTTCAAGAAAGTCCTTACAAAAGCAACACGATAGCTTCCTTAGCACAGCGCATCATAACAACAGCATTCTACTTGTTACACTTTACTTTACTTTCGATGCGTCGAATGAGGGTACACAGCTCGATGTCGATCTTGTCATTTAAATTAGCAGAGGGTACACAGCCCAATGCGTCGACTGAGGGTACACATCCCGATGTCGATCTTGTCATTTAAATTAGCAGAGGGTGTGTAGCCCGATGCGTTGACTGAGGGTACACAGCCCGATGTCGATCTTTTTATTTAAATTAGCAGAGGGTACACAGCCTGATATGTCGACTGATGGTACAAAGCCCGATATCGATCTTGTCATTTCAATTATCAGAGGGTACACAGCCCGATGTGGTGATTGAGGGTACACAGCCCGATGCCGATATTGTCATGTCAATTAGCAAAGGGTACACAGCCCGATGCGTCGACTGAGGGTACACAGCCCGATGTCGATCTTGTCATTTCAATTATCAGAGGGTACACAGCCCGATGCGTTGATTGAGGGTACACAGCCCGATGCCGATCTTGTCATTATAATTAGCAGAGGGTACACAGCCTGATGTGTCGACTGAGGGTACACAGCCCGATGCCGATCTTGTCATTTTAATTAGCAGAGGGTACACAACCCGATGCGTTGACTGAGGGTACACAGCCCGATGCCGATCTTATCATTTCAATTAGCAGAGGATACACAGCCTAATGCATCGACTGAGGGTATACAGCCCGATGTCGATCTTGTCATTTAAATTAGCGGAGGTTACACAGCTCGATGCGTCGACGGAGGGTACACAGCCCGATGTCGATTCTGTCATTTTAATTTCGTGGAGGGTACACAGCCCAATGCACCGACATAGGGTACACAACCCGATGTTGAATTTACACTTAAAGCAGCGGAGGTTATACAGCCCGAGGCAAAGTTTGAAATTGTAACAGGTAGACAGCCGGCGGAAAGACAACATGATAAAGGACAGACAACCTGGAGGGTAGGCAGCCTGGTGAAAGGGTAGCATGACAAAGGGTGCGCAACCAAAATGAAAGAATGATAGGCAACCCTCCATGGAAAGATACACAGCTCAATACGAAAAGAGGAGTACACAGGCCGACGCGACAAGCACACATTTAAATGACGAAAAGCAATAGATATACAATCCGGCATTGCACTGGCAAGATGATACAACAGCAGCCTGGCACGACAAAGCAATTACCTCCTGACGAGAAGCACTTAGCAAATGGAAATCCCCAGAGGAGAGGCATACACTCCCTAGCACTGAGCACCTGAAAGCGGACCAGACAAAAGAGAGCTCAACTCAACAGGGAAGTTTACTTTATCTTTATTTTTATCTCAATTTGCATTTGTCTTGATTTTTCTATAGGTACTCTCCGATCTCTCGACGAACCCCTGCGCCGTAAAATCACTACCAATTGTGCAGCCACAAAACCTCGAATACATACAAAGCATATCATTCAAGAAGCTTAATCACACTGACGACGCTTTTGCTACTACCCCAAGCTACCTATTTTGCCGAGTTCCAAAAATTCTCAAAGCTATGGTTCCGTACTCGTACCTGTGATCTACCTAACCTTTCCTTGCTGATTGGGTACCAGCTCCATATTCCTTCCTATTCGTGCCTGCCTATTTGAATCGTGTGAATTTATCGTGCTTTACTCCTCAATGTTCCTCAGTTCATTCAAGACAATGTTGAGTCCAAGATGACTTCTCTAACGATTTATAATGGAAAATGTGCCCATGTAAACCCCTCTTTATGGGTGTGTCGTGCACCACATCTTCATAACTAGGACGTTTACAAGCCTATTTCACCACATTCGATCTATCGATGATTATCTCGACTTCAACAACACCTTGGTCGTACCTACAAACTACGTATGCTGTCAAAATCCAGCAAGCCCGAAGCCAATCATTTCATACTCCCACAAATAATCTGCTTAATCCTTCATTATGAATTAGGATGTCATTTTGCATTTCCTTCCAGCTAATACCTACTTTGTCTATTCAAACCTATCTGCGTCAATCGTGTGTGTCTTCGTGCTTAATCGTGACCATCTGCTTAAGTCATGCGCATTTATAAATTTGCTCCCCAAATTCTTCCCAGTTCAATCAAGGCAACATTGGAGGCGAGTTTACTCATTTATCAAGACGAAGTGGAAACTATGTACATATAAACTCCTTTTTATGGGTATGTAGCGCGACACATCTTCATAACTAGGATGATTATAAGCCTCTTTTACCACGCTCTACCTACTGATGTTATCTCATCTTTGATAGTACCCTTACTTTATTCATCATTCATCCCGCGAAAAGGGAAAGCATACACGAATATAAACTTTACATACTTGCATAAGTTTAGTCTTTACTTCAAAAATCGTGCGCCATAAATATCCCATACAGGCAACATGCCATTCTAGAACTACACACAGCCTGATTCTCGTGAAACTCGAGAAATGTAGGCAACTCAGAGACTGGGGTTTAGCCAAAAATACCCCCAAAAACTCCCCATTTTCCCTTTTCAATCATTTTGCATATCAGTCGTGACAAAATTGGTTACTCCGTCAATTATCTTTGTCCGAAGACTCTTTCTTCATCCCCGGGCAAAGAGGGGCAGCTGTTGATACCCAATTTGTCACTCATTTTTCCAAAATTGGCTATAATTTAACTTAAAGGTGCAATTTGACTATTTGTGCAAAATGTGCATTAGAAAGTATGCATTTACGTGCGTTATTCCCTAATTATATATTACATACTTAAATGTGGCTATATTATGTAATTTTGCATCATTTAACTATTTGTCAAAATGTGACCGTTTGTGCAATTTTAATGCAATTATAGAATTTAATAGATAATTGTGGCCTTAATAAATATTGATGGTTATTTAATTAATTTAATTTGCATTCTAATTTCTTTTATGTGTGCATTTTACGGGAGGTATTCCCTGTTTATACATTATATATTCAAATTGTAATTATATTACATAATTTCCACCATTTGGGTTATTTGTGAAAAGGTGACTATTTACTTAGATACTTTAGTTTGACCTCAATTATTTTATATGTGTTTTTCTCACTTTTATACAGAATATATTTAATTTATTTGTATTTTTATTTATTGTGCACCTTTGAGTTAATTTTTTAGTTTAACTAAATATTTCACTCTTAAATCCTATTTTTCATGCCGAATCTGGGCAAGTTTCTTAACCAGATACATTCTCATCATTTGAATTTTGAAAAAGAGTATTTCCCAAATCTTTTCCTTGATGTTTTGTTCTCTTCTTAACTAAATCCTTAATCTTTCCATAATCTTCCCATAATCCTTTCCTAATCTTCTCAACATCCCCCAAATTATGCCTATCATCCAACAGCTATTTTCTTTCTCCAATCCTATATTTACACACATTAACAACATCAGTGATATGGAGAGAGTACACGAAAATCATCAGCATCAGCATACACGGATACTTATCATCTTCAGTACACAGTACCTCCAAAACACCTACTTCACCCTCTCTCCTCCCAATTTTCATTACACGCACACGAATACAGTACCCCATATCAAAACAAAAAAAGAGGCAGTGATATACATACACCCTTTTACCTTCTTCGACACCCAACCAAAACACACACAAACAATCATAAAAATCACCATAGCCAAACTCCTCTCATCTTCATCCTCAAACAAGTACAGAGCATTACACGCCACCACAATATAGTGTACACATACGTACAACCTCCTCTACATCGTCTTCCTCATACACCCACCCAAAACAGAAATCAGAAACACACATTCTCCTCTCTTTATCCACATACGCACACAAAATCAAACAGAAACCGAGGAAGCAGAGGCGAATCGGAACTGGGGGTATCGGAATCGAGATGCCGGTATAGCAACAACGCCGTGGTCCTCGTTTGAGATATCATCGGCAGTCGCTCACCCCCTTTTCCCCATTTTAACGATCCTCTGCTTGTTCGTTCTAGCACTTGCTTTGGATCTGATTGATTCGCTTGATTTTTGTGGGTTGACCCGTTTTGGGCACTGATGTTTGCTTTGGCTGCAGATCTGTGTTTCTTCAAATTTTCCTTCCTCTTCCTTTTGTTAATTTTTGCAGGTACTAAAATGAGGGTTGCAGAGCTGCAGCGATGCCGGCGATCGTTCCTCTGTTGTACGCGGCTGTTGTTTTGTTCGTTTTGTTTGCTTGACTCGGTTCCTGTTTGTTGATGTTTTGATTGTCTTTTGCTGCATTTAATTTGCTTATATGGATATATTATATCTGTTATTGTGGATGAGTGCTATTGAATCACTTTGACCATGTTTGCTTATTTTGAACAGATATACTACGCTTAAAATTGATGGCCAAGGAGAATAATTAAATAATTTATTTGAGGCCTCGAGACTTATTTGAACACGATACTACACTTGAACAGTCCCATCCCCGTGTCCCTAAAAAAATAGGCTATGATGATGTGTATGAGCTTCAATTGCAAAACGAGTCGGCACTTGGTATGGAAACAGGACCGGCCAGCGTATTTGCAGCCGTAC